>WIQG01000051.1:0-600000 GCA_014925785.1 Mycena galopus ATCC 62051
AATGGCATGAAGGACGGCGCGGAAGAGGGCGCGGGGAGTGGGGAGAAACCAAAGGTAAGCTGCCGTGGGTCTCGATGTCTCGGCTGGACTAATGACCCCAGAACGTCGCGAAGGACGGCGAGGACGACCCGGAAGAGGGCGCGGGCGGCGGGGAGAAACCAAAGGTAAGCTGCAGTGGTCCTCGATGTCTCGACTTGGCTAACGACGTTGCAGAACGACGGCGCGAACGACGGCGCGAAGGAAGGCGAAGGCGGTGGGAATAAATCCAAGGTACGCTGCAGTGCGGCCTCGCCATCTTGACGTGGGTTAACCACCTCACAGAAACCTCCCGCCATCCCCAAGAAGCCCGAAACCAATGACAAACCTCCGGCGAAGAGGGTACGCCGTAGTGCGGTATCTCATCCAGTCTCTGACCATTTGCAGAAGGAGTCTCCCGCTGTCAACCGCGCGCAGGACGGCGCCGACGGAACGGTGGTGAAACGGAGGGGTAGACCCAAGAAGGTGATTGACCCGACCACGCCTTCGGATTCCGGGCCGCAGACCACGTCGAAGAGGAAGAGTCCAGACGACGCACCTAGGGATGAACGACCAGCCAAGCAGCAGAAGACCGTCGAAGCGGAAACTTCCGTTATTGGTAGGCGTCGTCGCGGCCTCCAAGCGCCAGAGCCACCGGCGACTCCGGCGACTCCGGGCGGAAAAAAGGTTAAACATTGGTTTTACCCATATGTGAGCGCCCTCCCTCCGCTGTCGTCTGCCATGCATCTCATTTGGATTTTAGGGTGTTAAGCTTCCGGATGGTACAATTTGCACGCGTGACAATGACCCACCTTCGTCCCCGCTTTCGGAGACGGATTGAACGAAACAATTGACCTAGACAATCCCAATAGAAATCAATTTCTTCCATCTTTTTGCGTAGCTTGCGAGGTGCTGTTCGTTGCCATCACCGGGTGGTTCAGGTAGGCTCCGTTTGAGCTGAGTGGAGCAGATTTAAAGTGCGCGGCTTCATGGCTTAAACCCTCTGGTTTAATCTGCTCTCTGGTTTAATCTGCTCTCTGGTTTAATCCGCTCTGGTTTAATCCGCTCTCTGGTTTAATCCACTCTCTGGTTTAATCCGCTCTCTGGTTTAATCCACTCTCTGGTTTAATCCGCTCTCTGGTTTACGATTCTTACCCTCTCTTAATCCGACTGTTTAATCCCTTGCTTAATCCGTTCGTTTAATCTTCGTCTTCAATCGGGTTTTTTGGAGACTTGGGTGGAGGTGGTTTAAGCCCGTTTAAACCGAGTAAGAACAGCGAGGTTCGAATACATATCATTTGTTGCTAGTTACATGCCTATGAATCGGGTTTAAGGATTAATCGAGATTAAACGAAATTTCCGTTGAGACGGCCTGAGTTTAATCTGGTGAGACCGCATGACAGGGAAGGAGACGGAAAGAGAGAGAAGAGTGGAGAGAAGGACGTTGCTCAGCAAACGCATGCATCCCTCTCGCGCTGCTGCAGGCTCAGCACCCCTCGCTCGAACAGAGGTACCGCGCACGCCATGCAGGATGAGTCGTGCAGATTGTGTTGGCGGGCGTACGGTCGGGGCGCCGTTGTACCTCGAAAACAAATTCGCATTAGCTTGCTGCGGCATCACTCCAAGTCAACTCGGATGAGGTGGCACGGAAAAAGACGAGGAAGATGAGGCGCTGAAGCAAGCGCATACGGAGGGACGACGACGCACCCATTCTTATTACCCTGTAGGAGAATGAAAGTCGGGCGCGCGGTCGGCGCAGGGCGCCCTGCGGAGAAAGGAAAGTATGTTAAGATAAGAGGACTGAAGGAGAAGCAGGAAAGTAAAGGGAGGAGTGTGTCCATGGGGTACAGCACTAGGTGAGTGTGTGTAAGTTTCAGAGTACAGCAGCGTAAGAGAATGTCACGTACATGAAATTCAAATCAAATTGAAAAGGCGAAAGGTAACCACAAATAAACCGTCACTACCTGGAAAGAGTGGAAACGAAACAGTCTGCGTACTAGGCTTCGCGATCGTCGGAGAACTCTAGTTTCGCAGCGAAGCTCACCGCCAAATTAGATTTCCGGGGGGTACATCGCCGTTGCATCAGTTCCAGGGTCGTCTGTAGATATGCAACTCCCTAATTAATAAGGTGAACAGCTACCGCGCGCGACGAGGAGGCGCGGAAAGTGAAGCAAACCTACACGGAGAAATTTTCACGAGGTCGAGATTGCTTGCTGAGCTTTGAGTGTCATCGGAGGAAATGAGTAACGGGCGTTGCAAGTAGAGGAGCCTGTATATGAAAGGCGGGGACTCGGAGGAAATCAGGGCAGATCCAAAGAATGGAGAGGTTATGATTGGTTCAAGTAAGAGCGCAAGTCAGAAGAATATCGGTATAAACAGTCATGAATAAATCAGCGAGAGGGCGCGGGGTGAAAATGTGAAAACCGAAAAGCAGCGCACAGTTTCTGACAGTGTCGGCTATTGCCGCGGGAGAACAGACGGAAGGCGAGGGTAGGGCACACCAAAACATCCGACGATAGCCTGCCAAAGCAAACGTCAGCCTTGAAATTTTCATGCGATAGAAAAACCACCATCCCGGCGGAAAAGAGCTGAAATCAATCCCTCGTCGGAAAGCTTCAGCGGCGTACAAGTCAATCACGTCGCGGTGTTGGGGATAGAAATATGGGAATCCAGAAGGGTAACAGCCGACGCAGCTAACGAGGAGATGTGAATCAGGCAAGGGAACCCACCACAGAAAATGATCCCGAAGGAGGCCAAAACATGAGTGGTACAGCACCACTAGAAAACGGAAAAAGATTATCATCCCGGAAGATACGAGCAACACCCCAACGCGGAAAATGAGGACCCACCAACCAGTCGCTCGGCCGGACCGTTTGAAGTGAGATAAACAATTCAGTACATATTGGCATCGCACACGAAGAGGAGGAAACGAAGGGAAAATAAACATGCGGGCCACCGAACGCAAGAGAAAATTGAGGAGAACACTATGAGGAGAACTCAGAGAATGTGGATGGTAAGCGAGATTCGTGGGACTTCGGAAAAGGCGACGACTTGTGGCTGAAACATGGCGGCAGCGAGGAAATTTTCAAAACGACTCCGCCCTGACTCAGAGTGAATGAAAAGAGACGAAGGAGACAGAGAATTACGAACAGCGTGGTCGATCTTCTCAATGTTATGTAAACCGCTGGCGCAGCCGCCAGATGCAATAAAGAATATCAAAAGAAATACCCTGCAGATTACACCGAGAAAATGATGAGAAACGAAAAAAATCAAAGACCACTGCACCTTTGACATTCCAAACTGGAGGGGCCGTGGACCGCGGGGGCTGCAGAGCAAGGATGAGTTATCAAGTTAAATTTAGAGGGGATGAGAACCGTCAAATCATCACCGAAACCATGTACGCGCGTAGGGAACCTTGCTTCCGAGCGAGAAGAGCCCCGAAACAGATCAATTAGAGAAGGAGACAGGGGCAGTCCAACGACCTGACACAACACGGAAGAGAAAACTTGGCAGGGCGGCAAACGATCACTATTTGCTCAAACGCAAGACAGCGAAAAAGAAAACCGCCCGACCGAGACTGCAGGATAAGAATGATTCCGGAAGTAGACGCCGGGTCCGTCGGGGGAATCAAGAGCCAACGAAACCTACGAAGCCTCGGACACTTCGTGGGCAGGATGATTGCAATTAGAACAACGACAGGAAGGAAAAGAGGGGATGGCGATTGGTAAAGGAAACAGGAAACAAGAATGAAGCGCACTGTGAATGCGAAAGGCGCAATGCCCATGTCAACGACCGGACATGAAGCATTGAATTGTTGGTTTCCGGTTGACGCCGGAGCCAGGTATGTATTGCAGTCAGCTGAACTCGAGTTATGGGAACGGAGCCACACACCTTCCTCTAAGACCTGGCTCCATGGACCCCTCCTTGATAGAAACGAGCCTGTACGGGTATGGAAGGGTGTTAGTGCCGAAATTGGGCAAGAAAAAGTGGTCCGTTGCGATACCCGCCCGTCCGTGTCCCGGGTTCGAGTCAGGCGTGACGTGAGGGAATAGCAAAGGAACACAGAGACATTGAGGGATGACGTACTTCGCTTTTGGGATGGTTTGGAACCCCTCGACTCCGCCAATGTCTCCACGCGCGCCCTTCTTGGCGGAAAAGGAGAAAATTGTATATTTAGGTCCTCAGAGGTTAAGAACAGGCCGAATGGGATCCAAAGGAACGTTTGGACGTGTCTTGAGGCTTTATTACGAGTTTGGGATCCAGCCGAGAGGCTATAATGAGAGGGATGGCTGCAAGCAAACGAGTGGAAAGAAGAGGCGCGTCGTGTCACACTGTGACAGTCACGCGTAACTTTCACTCCCACGCCTTCCAAATTGTTTGTAAATCTCCGCGTTCTGAAGCCACTGGTTACGAAGCCTACATAATAAATTCGGAGTCGATTGAGAGTCTTTTCAGATGCCATTTGTGGCCGGGAAAGCCCCGGAGAGTGACAAAACTCGCGCAGTTCCAAACATCAAGCAGCGTCGTGTTCAACAATGTTACAAAAGCACAGAAAAAATAGATATAACTACGATTCAACAGCCTTTGACTTTTCGCGAGTTCCGTAGTTCGATTGCACTGGATTCTTCTTCACCTGATGATCCAATATTTCAGCACTGGGTCAGCCATCTGGATGGAAAGCGCGCACCTTCCGAGCAGCAGTCTTATTCTCCTTCGTCTGCTTGGCAGTAATCTTCTTCTCCTTTGTCTTCTTGGCAGTCTTCTTTGCCACCGGGTCCGGCTAAAAATGCATTAATAAACTGGCATTTTCCGATAAGCACGTACCTCTACAAAATCATCGACAGTGAGCGTTGCCTTTGCCTTGGATTTTTTGTGGCTCTTTTCTATATCTGGCTAGAGAAAGGTTTGAATTAAATTACGTTTCGTTGATGTGCACTCACAGGAAGCGACACAGTGACCTTATTGTCGTCGAACCCTATAAATCGAAGTCAGCCTCAAATAGAGACGCATTCACAAGTGCCGGCGCACCCTTGTCCGGTTTCTCGTCCTCAAACTAGTGGAGTTGATTGATCAACTGAATGATGTCCTGGAATGCTGGCGCACCTCGAAATCCTTTAACGAGAGCCCTGTCGCTTTCACTGACTTCCGTTTGTTGTTTTCTTCGTCTACTTCAGCCTAAGCACGGATCAATGAAGTATCTTCGTGGTTGAAAAAATGGCGCACCTCGGAGTCTGCTAGCGTGAGTGGGGCCCTCAAAGCCTGGACAGAAAATCAGACGTGAATTCAGCGACAGAGAAATAAGATCTTCGAACACGTGGTGCGGGCCGCAAAAAATCGGTTCTGCAATCCTTCATTGCTTCAATATTTTCTTCATGCAAGTGTTTGATGATGTCGTCGTCGCCGTTGTCAGGTTGCAGCACATCCCCATACTCGTTACTGGCATCACGAATCTTGGCGGCGTCCTCCAGGTCCAGATCAAGATCTTCCGCGATCAGCAAGGCAGCCGTAAAAGGAACAAGAATGAAGGAGACGAAATCTTGCAGATGTATGAGGTCCGATTCTGCGTCATATTCATCAAAGGACTCGGGATTTGCAGAGATAATGTCGTGGATGGTGCGGTGAAGGGAACCCGCCAGAGAGTTTTGCTCGTCTGCCAGAATGCTAACAATTGTCGAATTGAGAACGAATTGGCCTTTGGGGCCGTAACTTCAGCTAATCAGTTGCAATAGATCAAAGACGGAAAGTTCAACGCACTATCCGGCGCGACGTGCAAAGAGAGCATGTTTGTAACCAAGTACGGAGTCTGCGGCTCCGAATTCGAAGATCTTGTAGTCAATGGATTCCAGAAAGGTGCTCCAGATATCTGACTTTACGAGGATGGATTCGTCTTCGATCATGGAAATGAGATAAGGACAAAGGCGCTGTGTGCGTTTGACAAGGAGAGCATAATCAATCATTTCAGGCCAATTGCGGCGATCTCCCAAGACAAAGAATTCGTCTTTGTTAATTTCTTGTTGGATGGCTCCGCAGAATTGGAGGCGTAGGAACTCGACGCCAGGGCAAGAGTCTCCGACGTTCTTGACGTGATGTCGTAGTTGAGAGAAAAGCGAGTTAATACGCGCGTTGGGTTCGTTGGGTAGCTCCTCGTCACATTCTGGACACCTAGAAGGAAGACGAGACCAAGACAGATTGGGAGGGTTTATCGACTGGACGGGGGATGCGGTGAATTTTACGATTTTGTCAGGTTTGTCCTCGCTCTTGACCTAATAACAAATGAGGGAGCGGGATTGAGGGGGACATTGAGGAACATACGTTCTTATCGGATATCATATTGACAGGACGATTCTCCTCAGTGTTTTTCTTGGTATTCAATAAGGAAGCTGGATTGAATCATGCGATATATGCGAATATACCTTTGCGAGTAATGTAACAAAAGAAACTGGCTGTTTGATGGATTTCCCTGTCTTCGCCTACGGAGATGGTAAGATCCAGACCAACAAACCAGATCGAACTTACTTTTTTTGCAGGTGACTCGTTAACAGGGCCGGGTGGCGATTTTATTTTACCGGGAACACGATTCTGTATGGACGTCGAGGAAGAGTGCAGACATAAAACAGGTGTTTAATACTCACCTATCTTATAGTCACTACTGCGTCGGCTTCGTCGTCATCCGTATCGAGATACAGCGCCTTCTGAGCAGTCTTGGATCTACGCGTTGGGATGACTTCCTCTTCCTCTTCTTCCTCGCCCTTGTCATCGTAGTCGGACTCCATTGAAGAATCTGAATCGTCAACAGCATGCGTTTTGCCAGAACGCCGCGAGTCGCGCTCCTCCGCCTCCTTCTCCAATCTCAGGTCGGTCCGCCGCCGCGTTGGCATCCCAAGATAAGATGCCATCATGTCATGAATAGGCCAAAGACCTTCGAATTTGGCGAAGAACACTGCGACTTTTGCGATCTGAAAACAATTTAGTATAGTTCGAGAAGCAAGACCACCACAACGACGCACTTTGATTTTGGTCTTTTCCAGCCGTGTTTTATCTTGATCTGATATTGTGTCGAATACAGAGAGGTATCGGTTGGTGTAGTCCTTTACAATTCTCTTCAGGAGGTTCTTTAATCTCGAAGAAAAGCAGGATGACAAGAGCACGTACAAAGAGTCGATTGTATCTCTCAGCGTCCTCTTTGAGCCCCATAGCATCGCGAATATTGTATCCATCTGATCTTCCAGCCTTTCCTTTGGGTCTGGGAGTGAGTCGCTTTTGGGTCCCAGAGGAAGCGGAAGCATTGGCTAGCGCGCGCTCGAGTCTCTCTAGAGGACAAGAACCTTTCAGTTAAACCGGCGGATGTGTTGCAGTAGACGTACGGATTTGTTTATCCTTCTTCTTGAGCTCGTCACCCATTCGGTGCATCTCTTCCGCGCCATTGAGTTTGGCTTTGGCGACCATGGTGGTGGAAAGAAGAGAATCACGTGGTCGTGACTCGCCGTGATTTAGCACTCCGTGCCTCGCTCATTTTCCTCAACCATGGATATCTGGCAAGAATTTCAAGAATTGGCGCATATATCAACAGTTTGATTTTATCTGAACAATATTGCGTGTCTTGTACAACAACAATAATAGAGAGCTTGCGCAAAAGCCGCATGAGCCGCATGCGGCTTTTGGGCGTTGCGCAAAGCCGCGTGCGGAAATCAGAGCTGAGGTTTGAAAAAACCTGAGTTGGTGGAAGGTTAGGTGGGCCCAAGTACATGCACTGATGATTAAAAAAATCTTGTCTGCACCTTAATTGCTGCGTGCAGGACATGAAAAGTGTGGGAAGTTTGCGTGGAGCTACCGTGATGACCGGAAAAACTGCGTCCCTCAGCCACGCACTCCACTGATAATTACTTCTGTGCATACAATACACTTTTTCAGGGACAGAGGAGACTATCTAGTTCGCCAGGACCCAAGGAAAACACTTTCACATCCAGGGAATTTTGCGCAATGCCGGAAAGCCGCGTGCGGCTTGTGCGGCTTTTGCGCAAGCTCTCTAATTACCAGCACACTATCAACCTCAATCCTCTTCGTCTTCATCATGAGGAACAAACTCGGGACGAATCAGACCTCCAGTGCGGTCGACAATAAACCATCTGCCCCGGGTTTCCATTCGACCCACGACCGCTACCACTCCCTGAAGATCAATAACAATTGGATCTCCCATTCCGCGATATGATGTCATTTCCAAAGTCGCGTCTTTACCAGCGGTGTTTTGGCAAGGAGTTATAACTGCGAGGAGGCGTTTCTTGCCTGCGATATGTCCCAGGAGCTCAGCCTCCGGAAGACGGCATTCGAGAATTCTTTCCAGCCGGCCGTAGGAGATTTTTGCGATCCAAGGATCAGATACAGTCCGACGAACTTGAATTTCATACTCCAGTTCGAATTAGCTGAGAATTCAGTTGGGGAAAAGGAAAAACCTACTCTGATAAACGACATATTCCGTTCGGCAGTCGAACCGTCTCCGCAAGCCGATGCACTGCGGACAGAATCTCCACGTAGGATGCGCAATTTGCCAAAGCTAGGCATTATCTCTGGCAAAAGGGGAAGAATCTGCTTGCGGCGCTTCCCCAGCAAGGCAGCAAAGAGATCCGCGATTTCCTTGCGAAGAGCGTTGTCCGGGATGTAATTCCTCTTGTACGGAGGGATCAGAACTGCTTGGGGGTCTTGAATTCATTAAAATTTGGCCACGGAAATTCGATCCAACACTCACATTCTTCGTAAACATATTCCAACTGGTGAGCGCCCGGGTTCCCCTTGGAAAGCTCAGCTTCCACATCATATCTGGCGTTCAACTGCTCCAAGTACGCCACATGAAGCACGTTCTTGTTAAGGTTTGCCCATGGAAATCGTTTCGAGGGAAGGCCGGCTTGAAGAATGCCACAATATCGCTCCATGAAAAAGGTCCACGTTGTCCATGATGGCCCGCAGAAGAGTATGTCGTCCGGGACATGTAGCAGACCATGGACGGTCAATGTACAGACACAAAGACGAGCTTCGTTATATTGGTAATAATATCTAGGAGGGGAATGAAATCAGGTTGATGCTGAGCAGAATTGAACTCACTCTTCGTATGTCCGGACCCACTGAATTATATCTTGGCGCAGATCTTCAACTTGGGTCGTGGTGGACGTGAACCGAAGACAGGCCTTTATAATGTCAGAAAAATCGCACAAGTGTGCGTGATATTTCGGGTGCCGAAATCGACCCTTAAGAAGGATGGGCGCAAGACATACAAACCAGAAAGCCCACGCTTCGGCACTTTAGTAGGAGGAAGTTTCACCTAGAACACGCACAAAGTCAGAAGGAAGATGCTCGACTGCGGCGGCGGTTTCCTGCCAGATAGCAGTCCAGGTATCTTCATCAATTTTGTAGTTTCCAGTTCCTTCGTCGAGCCCCTTGAACTTGCCACTCCAAAGTTGGACCAAGTTCGGGACAACATTTTCAAAAAATTGGTGCATGGCATCCCATGGTCGCGATCTGGGGTAGTGAAGAGAGCCTACACGGCGGAGTGCAGGAAGACCTTTTATGCCATGGAACTTGGCGATGGTGTCCTTGGCCTTGACTGCTGCGTTCGGATTCTCGAAAGTCGCCGAGATCTCGTCAAATTTCTGGATTACTGCGGCCAGCTTCTCTGGCGAGCGCAAGGGAAGATTTTCGGGGTCCCAGGATCGCCCGTCCGGATGGGTGAGTGGTACATAGTAAAATTTCCCCCCGCCGGTAACATTGCGGACTCCTTTGATATCACATGAACGGCAAGGAGAGAGGCTATTGTGTCCCTTGATGTTGAGGGACTTCTCGATGGCGATTGTCGCCCATTTCGAAAATGTTGTATCCCCTTAGCATAAAAAAATCGAGAGTGCTGGCATTGAATGTACGCACGCCAACGGCCAGGGCAGCACATTCATTGTCATATGGAATGAGGAAGCTCCGCGCGTCTTTCGGAGGATGAGGACCGGGAATTACGCCTGCGGACATCAAGCCACCATTAAGGGGGTCGAGATGTGTCCGAACATCGAAATTTATCGAATAATTCTTCACGAGAATAGGGGTCGCAGATGGACCACGACGGTTTCGTTTGAACAGCAGGTATGAGTCCATGCAAGCTCCAAGGCAAATATTGTATTTGCCTGAGAAATACTTGTATGGCAGGGTTTCGCCATCAAGAATAACATTCTGGTCGCAGAGGGAGAGGTAGTGCTCGCAATCGAATACATCCGAAATTTCCTCAGGGACGTGGATGTAGTTGACGCGGTAGAGTAGTCGTTCAATGGATTTTGGGTTCTGGAAAAAACCTTGGAGACGGGGAATTACTGGAAGGTAACAGAACATGCGCCGTGGTTTGCCGGTCGCCGAGAAGCATGGACTCTGGCAATAGGGACACTCTGTGAGGTCGGCAAAACCACCTGTGTATGCAGCACACGATTTGATGCAGCAGTCGATCCACAGAGGCTCCACACCAGAAAGGATCGCCATTCGATGGAACATTACCCACTGAGAACTGAGGTCCATCTTGTGCGAGAAAGCGTAAACCATTTGGTTATATGCTGTTCGTGGCATTTTAGAGACAAGCTTCAAATGGAAGCCGCGAATGTTATCTCGGTCCTGGTCTGTCAAAATGCTGTTCCCTGAAAACACATGAGTGAGGGAGGCGTAACGCATGGAATGGCAACTGACGTTCATTCCATAAGTCTGCCTCGGTTTCGCGATCAAAGCGCACATCATCTGAAAGAACATCAGAAAGGGAAATTAAACTGGCACACAACTCACCTTCATCACCAGGTCCCATCATTTCTTCTAGTTGTTGGAGCATTTCTGCGTGAGAGAGCGGTTCATCTCGGTCTTGAAACTCATCAAATCCTGACCATGAATCAAGGTCGGGGTCCAAAGATGAGATAGAACGCTCTTCCGTTCCCGCCGATGACGCAGAATCAGATGCTGAATCAATATCCATGCTGTCTGCAGAACCCGAACACGAGTTATCATCTGGGTACGAACATTCATGCATTTCAAAGTCGTGGAGATCCAGAGTATGTGATGGTGATGGGGAGTGTGCTTCCACAGGTGGGGAATAAGAAGGAGGTACATTGTCCACCGCCTGGGAATTTTCAGGGTTGTCCGTGGGTAATTCTGGTGGAGGAGAAACGGATGGACGGATTGAGATTGCAGGGACTTTGCTGTAATGGTCACGTCTTGTGCGAGCGGTAATGAGGCGCCCACATGTCGGTTTACAGCGACAAATTTTATGGTCCGACATGCCGGTGCACTATGCGCATAAGATATGTGCCAAATAGCGTGAGAGCGAATCGTCCTTGTGATATATCTTATGTGAAGAGATATTGGCAATAAAATCGAAGGAACTCACTCAGATGTGAGAAGTGGCAGAGATTGATCAAGATCGTGGGATTGGCGGCCAATTGATCGAATTTTGGTGGCCGTGAAGTGCGATGAGCAGTAGAAAGTTGCGCGTCCCCGCAATCGCGGCTATCTAGATGAGCGCGGGAAGCAAAAAATTGATTGGCAACGCCATTGATGCCAAATCAGGCCAAATGGAACCACTTTCCTTACATATTAAAGACGCTGGGGGCAATAAATATATTTCCTCAAAACTCAATCAGGATGGTTGAACCGTATCTGATTGAGTGTTCTGCTCAATCAGGATGGTTGAACTTTATCCGATTGAGTTCTGCTCAATCAGCCTGATAATGCGCAAACTCAATCAGCTCCGACTCAATCGGCCTGATTGAGAAAATCACATGCTGATTGAGTTGTCAATCAGGCTGATGCAATGCTCTTCCCACAGTGTGATATGATGTCATATGCAGCTGTCAGCTCTTCGCGTCAATGCAGAGACCATTCGAAAACCATTCTTGATCACAGCGGCGTAGCTTCGGTACCCAAGGGCCAAGTGGTTAGCTTTTTAAACTCAATTTTTCTCTCGCATTCCCCCTAAAAATTCAACTGGTGCAGGGCGAACTCGGCCTCAAGGACAAAGTAGTCATCCAGAACCATGAAGATCTGTGAGGTTGCGGAGTTCCTAGATGGGAAGTCGTAGTACACAGAGATCCAAGTCGTGAGAGATTTGCTTAGACTGAATGCTTGAGTCGGTAAATCTCGAGTATATACGAGATTAGTGGGAGTGGGAGTCGTCGAGTCGCACTGATGGTGTTCGAGTTGCAGTTTTGTCCGTCAGAAGTGCGACTCGGTTTCCCGAGTGCGACTGGTTCCCCGAGTGCGACTGGTTACCCGACAGGAACAAGATCGGCACACGCTGTCGGCTACGGATGCCAACTCAATAGAGAGCTTGCGCAAAAGCCGCACAAGCCGCACGCGGCTTTCCGGCATTGCGCAAAATTCCCTGGATGTGAAAGTGTTTTCCTTGGGTCCTGGCGAACTAGATAGTCTCCTCTGTCCCTGAAAAAGTGTATTGTATGCACAGAAGTAATTATCAGTGGAGTGCGTGGCTGAGGGACGCAGTTTTTCCGGTCATCACGGTAGCTCCACGCAAACTTCCCACACTTTTCATGTCCTGCACGCAGCAATTAAGGTGCAGACAAGATTTTTTTAATCATCAGTGCATGTACTTGGGCCCACCTAACCTTCCACCAACTCAGGTTTTTTCAAACCTCAGCTCTGATTTCCGCACGCGGCTTTGCGCAACGCCCAAAAGCCGCATGCGGCTCATGCGGCTTTTGCGCAAGCTCTCTAATGCCAACTACTGATTTGCATTTACGCACCATGTAAACGAAACCTCAACTAGTTGAATTCCCACGTATCTACACCATGTCAGTGCTGTGCGGAGTTTAATCCCTTTTATCGCAGGTGGAAGCGCTACAGTAGAGCTCTGAAAAACATTCACCTTCCCTGTTCAAAATTTCGGGATGGCTGTTGAAAATTTTCGAAGCCACGGTCTTCAACTCCAGCATCTGTTTATCGAGCCCATGGTGTCCCTCGCGAATGCAGACTGTGGTTTATGGGTCTAAAACAGCCCCTGAACTCGCAAAATATTTGAACAACACCCGCACATCGAAGTCCCTTTGCTCAAGTCGAACCCATTGTCAAGCCAATGGGTTGTGGGAGGTTTTAGTGTCGTATTGAAGAATGTTGAGCATTTTCATTATAATTGTCATTCAAAACAAAGCCAGCTAGGTTCAACTTACCCTCAAATTAATTCAACACAACAGAATTTCTTAGGAAAATTGATGTACCAGTGTAAAGATGAAGGCCTCAAAATGGTGCACGTCAGCTGGCAGCACCTACAACATATTGTCTGTCAAGTCAGGGGAAAATCCAGCGGTGTTTGCATCGCCGGCCATGTGGTCGTTTGACACAGGCTGACTAGAGAGCTGCAGGTAAGTCGTGATCTGAAACCAAAGAGATCTCAATCATGTCGTTGCTGACCGGACTGGAAGAGCGAGAAGACAGGCCGCACAACGCCAGCAGAAAGGAGTGTAAAGAGGACTCGTTTCGAAACTAAATTGCGATTCCTACTTATACATCGTGCGTGGGAGATGGAGAGAATGGAGTTGGAATGGAGAGATGGATCAAAAGAATGAATGTCCGCCTCAAAAAGAACCCGGCATGGTGTGATGCAGCTGATATCAGTGAGCTATTAAGGAACTGTGAAAGGCTCGATCAAGATGGCATGTTGGGCCGTGGTGGGAGATGAAAAGGGTTGAGATATCAAGACCATCGGCTTTGAGCGAAGATTGATTACGCAGCAATGCATCACTCGCACTGCCGATGCGCCATCAGAGGGACTGAGTCGCACTTTCCAAGTACTGGAGTGGGACTCGTGGGACTGAGTCCCATTAATGGGACTCAGTCGCACTTTCCAAGGACCGGAGTGGGACTCATCGAGTCCCACTCCCACTAAAATCACTGTTACTCGTAAATCTCCGTGTTTGACGAGAATGCCTAACTACTGGTAAGTACTGAGTCTTTATACTATCTACAGAAGCCTTCGGAACCGGAAACTGACTCCTACTGACAATACAAGTAACTACGGAATGAACTACGGCTGCGGCAAGTGACTACGCCGCTGCCGCTGCCGCTGCGCTGCCGTCTGCGGATCTGCGGCACAACAGACTTTCGGGACCGAGGCCGAGACCGAACCCTTACAAGATCCTATCAACGGCGCGCGGCTCGATGCATCGCTGCCCTGCGAAGTCGGCTGGCGGAACATCATCGTCGAGCACGGACCCGAGGCCTTCGCCAAAGCCGTGCGCGAGTACCCCGGCACCCTCATGGATACGACCTGGCGTGATACCCACCTGTCACTCCTTGCGACCCGCCTGCGCACCGCCGACATGGTCAACAACGCCAAAGATACCAGCTTCGCCCTGACGAATGCGTACAGTCTCGAGTGCTAGGGCGGAGCCACCTTTGATGTTGCGATGTGATTCTTGTATGAACACCCCTGGGAGCGTCTTGTATGCCATTTCTTCTCCCTCGAGACTGTTCTTGTGCTCATCCGCCTCAGCGAGCCCTGCGCAAACTTGTTCCCAATATTCCTTTGCAGGCTCTGGTGCGCAGTGCAAATGGGGTCGGATATTCCAGTTATTTGTATCTCTCTCATATATAACTCTTACTCACTGATTCAATCCCTCTCTGCCTTTCCCTTTCCAGAACCACTCGCCACTACTCCGGCCACAAATACCTCGAACGCGCCCCGAGCATGTGCGCAACGAACGACCACGTGATCCCGTCATCAAGAGATCGACACGCGAGTTTTTCGCGATTATACTTCGTTGGACGGTCGGGCGGCGCGTATTCCTTATCCAATCCCTCTCCGGCCCCCATACATGCGTTCCACAGCCCTATCCATAACTCACATAATTTATTTTAGTCATTTTTTCCTCTCGCGCACATGTACACCCCCGATCGCAAATTTGTCTCGACGATCGCAATCAACTCAGAACGCACTGAGGATCGACATGTTACTGGCTTGGTCAACCAGATAGCGGGCGCTTGGGGCGGCGTCGTCTCCCTATAAGTCTTTGTGCCATTCCCAGTTGGTTGTGGTTGAAGGGCAATTAGTGTGAGGTGATACTTTTCTTTTCTTATTTCTTTCCACATGGACATTCTACGTACTTGGCAACATTTGTATTTCATCTCGGGGTTCAGGTGACGCATGAGTACGGGTTTCAGCCTGGCCTCGCCGCGGTATATTATATGCCTCGCCGCGGTATATTATATGGAATCAATGATTGGACCGGGACTTCTTCCCTAGCCTTTTGCCCACTCATATCTCCGGCGCTGCGAATCTCGAGTGTCCCCGAGCGCAGTGAGGACCTCGACGTCCTATAAGCGAGGAGTACATATTACTACACGAGCTGAGGATATTTCTTTGCTTACATCCACACATTTGTACTACGCGCAGCCTAGGGTTTCCTCACGACCCACTATCCCTCTGTTCCACCCCCGGATCAAGCCATTCTTCTACAATGTGCCTACTTCCAAGGAAATCCGACCGAAATTGAGCTCAGGGTAGATGACTTGCTGAAAATATATGAAACGAGAGAAAAACAGGCTGCACCTTAAGTTCCACAAAGAGCTGTAACATGGACCACATCTCTTGCTGTAAACCATGAGTCTTCTGTTCACATGGAAAACTAAATATACTATCATCCTCCACTGTGTCGGACACACCTACAACTCGGTCAGACAAAGTTTTCTCGCTCATTTCTCCATCATTTCCAGAGATTTCTGATTTACTATGCGGGGCAGGAAGTCTACTAAAGACATATGGTCCAAGATCCTTGCAACTGAACATCTAATGGCTATAGAACGCTCGAAAAAGTTGTCACTCAGTGGAAATTTCGATAAGTTAGGATACTTTATGCCCTAGGGCCTTCAACCTGAGGTCATATCAACTAAATAACACATGCAGAAGATACCTAGATACTATAGGAGTAATCATGGAAAATTGTAGAGGCACGCCTGGCCTGTGGCTAAAATATACTTAGCTATTAGCGTGCATCTCTTGGTTCTGAATTTTAGCAATACGAGATTCGCAGTCTATTTGGCGTCGATGAACACCTGTTTGTTTGGAGCCCTCCAAAACGATGTGGAATAAACTGAGTGAGGTCTCTTTATCACCCCACTCGAGTAATATTTCTGCGAGGTATTGTAGTGACTGATATGTATGCCACAGGTTGTTGCTCCGCCGCGAAAATGCAAAATATATCCCAGTCCAGTGGAAGGCATCATCAACATCCGAGAGCCGAGATACCCCGTCACCCAGTTTCTCGAGGCACTTGAACATGACTTGGACATCATTATTCTTTCGAGCCAATTGAAAGCATTTGGCATGAGAGCCGAACACCCTGGGAGGTCCTTCTTGTGCGCGATCAAGATTGGCCTCCAACAATTTTGCAAAGAGTATCCCTCGCTTCCACTGGAGATTTTCCGACATGGCCTTCAAAGAGGTCAATTTTTTTCCTGTCTCATAGCCAGCTTGTCCCAAAAAAATTTCAATCTCTACAAGCCACAGCGATGCATGAATATGAAAGTGTGGGGATTTTGCAGAGGATGTATGCTCCACCATGAGTTGGTAAAGTCGATAAGCCTCGTTGTACTGTGATTTTTGGAAGGCGACTTCCGCAGTTATATCCCAAATTGAGATTTCACGATCTGAGTTCTGCAGGCCACTAGCTACTGCCAAGTTTTGTGCCGCCTCACACAACTCTAAAGCATGTGGTAGATTTCCCAGTGAGGTCAACGTATCTGCTTCGAGGACAAGACAGTCCAGTTCAACCAGGACCGAGCCGGCTTTGCGAGCCTCAATTCGGCCCTTGCGAGCAGAATATATTGCTCTTTGATATTGCCCGTTTTGTTGTGCAATTAACCCAGCATCTAAATATACAAAGGCATGCGGGAGGCGATTTTCTTCTTCTTGTGTTTCACCATTCATCAATGATATGGAAATTTCATTGAACTTTAGAGCCTTTATGGGATCGCCGATTCTCAGGTAATATGCGACCACACTTTTAAAAAACTGAACTATGAAGACGTCAGCATTAGATCAGAACAGGAGTGCGAAGGAGAGGAAAATGAACAAGCGCGAGTCTCACCTTGTCTGCCTTTATCCATGTCTAAAAACTGACCTGTGGTACTCTTGGCAATCCCAGTGTCCGCTTCATACGGCAACAGCGGGGGCCTTGATCCAGATAACCGTAGCATCAGGTACCGACAGTGGATCCAAATGTCATTGAAGGTGTCAATGTACTGAGCAATGAGTGGCAGAAGGATGCTATCGGACTTAAGCATTACCCGAGAGAAATGTGCCAAATCCATAATGCTGTGCAAAGTTTCCAGACATGGTGGACCCTGGGTTGTTAACTTGTACCGGATTAAACTGTTGATGTTGCGCATGTTTGCATTGAGTTGAGCTGTAAGATCTCTGTTATCCAGCTGTCTGTATGTTGCCCAAAGGCTCAATAACTCCCGCCAATGTTTCTCAAGGGCTTGAAGAATCCGCGGCTCTGGTGGATGTACCCTTTGGACATATTCACCGATAGGACTCAATACCAGGAGACGTCCATCACAATCCAGGTATGCGAGAGAGGTCCGAAGAAGAATCGACTTGCATTCCAAAACGTCGCTGATCAGAATGCTGGATCCTGTCAGTTCCCCTTGAGAGAGTCCATCCGGCAGGACCGAGAGGACACTTAACAGCTCTAGATTGCCACTCGGGAATTTCATCCGTGGGCTAGCTAGAGATACCATGATGGATTTTTCTAAATTGGTTTCCTTCTCATATCCTTCTGACATCAGAGAAGTATTCTCGGCGTTCCAGCGGGAAAAAGCACTTGAATAGCCCTCAGAGGCGGCAACATTGGCTATCAAAGAGATGGCCAATGGCAAGTGACCTGTCAATTCAAGCATTGCTGCCAAATCTGACTCCTCTTCGGGAGTTGGAAGACCTGCGATATCAAGAAATATTTCTCGGCTCGCAGTCGGGTGCAGAGGCTCCAAGACAGGCAAAAAGGGACGACTCCATCTGACCTTGTGTGGCCTCTCTGCCCCCCGCAAAGTGATCTGTTTTAAATGCATAAGGTTAATTGGACACCAGAGGGATTATACTCACCAACAAAGCCAGCTGTTCTATACTAGATAGAAGGGCCAGAAATTGCTCAACCTCATATCTGCTGACAGTTGGCTCCCAAGCTGTTTCCAGATTGTCAAGAATCAGGAGTGTGGGCATGTCTTGTTCCTGGAGATGTTGAATGATCACATTTTGAGGCTTTTGTGAAGGCTCAAGTCCAAGATAGAAGGCCACAGTATTGTGTAGCTGACTAGCCGTAGCTGCTGCTCCACAAGGAACATAATACCGATGCACATATTTTGACACTACATTTGGATGGTGCAGGATGGCAATTGCTAGTGTAGTCTTGCCTATTCCTCCTGGGCCAAGAATTGCAACTGGTGTTGGAAGCGTCATGAGGGCTTCCGTGACTTTCATAACCTCTGGTTGCCGTCCATAAAATATTTTCGGGTATGCAGGCAGTAATGGAAGAAGACTGGTACTGCCACAAGTGAGTCAGGCTAAGTTCTACTAACAAGTTACCTTTTCTTTCACCTGCTGGAATTGTGACTTTGAATCTGATTGACGTGTGGGTCAATCACTTTATTTCTACATGTCCAGAGACCTACAGAACACGAGTATTCGGAATTGGCGTATTTTTCAAGCATCATAACCATTTCCTCGTGACGACGTTGGTTGTCCGCCCGGATTTCCCAAATTATGGCCAGAACTTTACCCGCGATATTCAGCTTCGGATTTTTGACTGAGTGCTTTGTTCCAGGATTCATTCTGTATACCCACCCGCAAGATCTCCAGAGCATCTTGAAGTTCAACTCGACATTTTTCCAACTGCGCAGTGATTTCACTTTGCTTGAAAAACAGCTTGATTTTGCTGAGTTCCTGCTGAGAGCGCAAACAGCCATGAATTTTGTGCAGTATTCTAGGGATGCATTGAAATAAAATCAGGCTATAAATTTGGGATTGCATGATTTACTCACTGTGCAAATTGGCCCATTGCCCGCAGAATTTCAATTGGGAAGGTACATTCGTGCGTGCAGCATGCCCCCATAATTACACACTGAAATTGGTGTATCAACTCAACAATACCAAGAAATTCTCCCCTGTTAACCCTCAGCCCCTTGATCACAAAACATATCAGTGTGCAAATAGTGACGGAATCCGTCTGGGGTTACGTTTAGACCATCCGTTATCAGCAAGCTGACAGTTGCAATTGGCTGCACGAAAGGAATATGCTCAACATCTGCAATGTTCTGTAGGGCACGCGCAGCCACAGCGGTGTATTCCACAATGCGTGGGTCTGGTTAACTTTCAAGTCCTGAATGGGCGGGTAATTGAGGTGGCAACATACCCGTTCTCATAGTTTTGTTTGAGCTAATGCAGCAGTAAAGTTAAGAGGAACGACGCAAGAAGGAGTTGCCGTCAATAACCAGATATATATCGCTCGCTTCTCATGCCGCGCGTCAGAAGCACTGTTCATCGTGTAGACGGACGGCGTCACATTAGCAGATGAGCAGCTCTACAGCCCCAACTAGCTATCATTTAGCCTGAAACTCGGACAAAGTGACATATGGTCCTCTGGAATGGAAGAACACTCACCATTCTACAGCCCCCAACCAGCTATCATTTGTCCTGAAACTCGGACAAAGTGACTTGAGGTCCTCTGGAATGGAAGTTGTACGTACTGCAACCGGCACAAAGTGCAAAATTACACCTTTGATTCGGTGTAATCCTTCCTGGCGGCAATTGTATTGATACAAGAGCGCGGCGGGGCGCTCCGCGCCCCACCACTTCGGTCCAGGTGGAACTGTTCAATCCATGACGAGTTCCTTTGACAGAGAAGTGATGGGGGTGTTTGGGTGGCAGACGGCATAATGTGCCGACAGACAGACAGACAGCATAATTTTATAAAGAGAGAGAATTATCAGAGCTCCGTCGCAGCTGCACAGTGCTTCGCTTTCATCAGATTCTGCCCTCACGCTTAACTTTATCAATATGATGCTCCAGAGTATTGTTTGAAGAGATCTTCGGATGGTTATCATCTGAGGCTGTCAAGCCACTTCCAAGTTCCTAGAACGGAAAGGAATTTCCCCTCGGCTTCCCAGACTTGCGAGGCGCTTTCCGTTCCTTGACCTTTGTTATCTGATGGGCGCCAATTTATTTTGGTATTCTCTCTCGCAAGTATTGCAGAATACATAATGCGGTTCAAGATGGGCATTTTGGACGCCATCATCACCGGCTACTGTACATTTTCGTTCAATTCTGTGGTCACGTGTCACGCCCATTTTTTATCTATTGCGGCAATACTTTTTCTCAATTTACCAGAATTATTTTTGATTTTAATTGTACTAAAATTCCGGGATTGGTGCCGAATTGATCGAAATTGTACAGTATACACCGGGTGAATTTGATACGACGCTCGGTGCCCTTTGCGTCGCATGTGCTCGCCTGGGGGCAAGCGATGCTATTCCTCATATTTATGAATACTGACAGACGAAGAACATCAGGAGAATAGGCTGTTCGGCGTTATGTCGGTGCAATCTTTCAGCTACTTTCAGAAATTGATCAGGGACACCCTGCCACTCAAAAGCTTGGTACGTTCTCCTTCTTCTTGAACTCAGGACGGCCCGCTCAGCATGTATAGGTCGCATTACTCTGGTATTCACTTCCATCGACATAGAAACCCTACTTGACCGCGGAGTACATAGGGCGCTTGATACTCTTCCATTCCGGATCGGGCATGTAGTGTATTACGGGGGCTGTTCAGTATGAGTCAGCATATATGTGCTATGATAAAGCGATCACTAACTTCACTACACCCGCCACAGCCGTCGATACGGGCCTGAATGGTCTGCTCCTCGGTGACGGTCGTCCCTCCCTGCAGCGACATATCAATATTTCAACTGCTGAACCCACTGCGATTGCGTACCACCCGAGTAACGGGAGTCAGGAGCAGCCCTGCACCTATTACGGGTCGAACTAAAAGAATTGCGAGGCAGATATTGGGCCAGAAGTGCATAGGAGATCGAGTAGAGGTGAAGTGGGATCTTACAGAAACGTAGCTCTTATAAGCAAGAGCCGAAACATGGAAGTTGTGCGGACATTCCCCGGCGCCGTCGACAACGTTTTTTTAGCATGTTCGAAATTGGGCACTACCTCGCACGCAAAAAATCCCTGAGCTCACCGGGAGTTACCGAGTTCGCCGAAGCGAGAAGCAGATAGCCATCGAGGAACCAGGGGGTGATTGCTTTCGAAATAGCTCATGATAGCGACAAACACACATGAAACCAAGGAGCGCCAAAGTTGAGGGATTGATTGGGAATCTTATGACAGTTGTTATCATTTTTTATTCCAATTCCCCGGATCAACTCTCAACATTCAGGTTCTGTGATTACTCGTATATTATCGAGATGCCTCGAATCAGAGTACACCTGTTTGTTACCCAGAAATTGCCCCAATCGTTATCTCAGCTGACCCCGTTTGTCCTTCTTTTGCTCTCACACCTTGCCCATTCCAGCAATACAATTGTTTGGTTTCGACGGAGCGCTCATCACAGCTCGATCTGTCCCTTCAGCGTCGCATTTGGGCTTTGGTAGCCATCTACATCAATCACACTGTCGCAGTCAATCTTCTCGCGCTCAAGGTCCACTCAAAAGGAAGCTGTCCGGATTAAACATGCGTTTCCTTTCGCCCCCATCACCTCTGCTTCAGTATTACTCACATCTTAAGCAGATTCTTTGAATCCTAGTTTACATGTTTGACACGATTTCAACTCGGCTTTCTTATCCGTTACAGCCTTGGCTCTGAGCCCACCAAATTCGGCTCTTCTTCTCAGGTTTATTCTCAGACGGCGATGGCTATCACGATTCAGCTCCGAACTCTATGTGCCGCCCACTCCGAGGGAACATGGGGCCAAACTCTCGCATGCTCAAGGCCCACTCAAAAAGAAACCCCCATCTATCCTTGCTACGCTTTCCTTCTCCCCATCATCAATCTGCCCATTTCGACACTGTCCTCTCCCATCCACACGGTGCTGAACGGCGGTCCTGAGACAAATCAAGCCCGCCCAAAGCCTTTACAAGCATCAATCTCTCTGGCCGTCCTTTCTTACTCAATCAGGTGCTCAATACAGGCTGAATGGTCGCTGTCCTCCAAGGAATCAAGCCCAAATCAATGCTTCAACTGTGCTCAGTGTCACTCCAGTCGGCATCGCTCCCCTCTTCTCCAGCATGCGGGCCGAACAACTGTCTTTTTCTCAAGAGCTCCATGGATGCGCCAACATCAAGAGCCAGATTGCAATGCCCCACAATTCTGTGTCAAGAGTCCGCCTGCATACAACGTTTAGGACCATCTTCAGACCGAGCTGGATAGCAAGACGTCTCAGGCTTTGGCGCAACGGCCCCTCGCGACGTTACAAGACGTGCAAAGCCTCGCAATTATGCAATCTCAGGCTATTACACCATGAGTCGGTATCTGGCGAGGTACAACTCAAAAATTATCTTTTGTCTCCTGTGTTCTCTTCGCCAGCGCCTCATTCGATTCAGTCAACCTTTCCATATTTCCATCCACATTGTCTCTGGTGACAGTTGAATGGTCCCCGTGGTAACGGCGCGTATTATCTGTAGACTTTCTCTCCAAGCGGGTACTCAATAAACCTTCCTTCCACCAGGTAACAACGCCGGCCCCTCTTGCACCATCTCCTTGAAAAACCCCCAGAGAATCTTCGATCCAGCTTCCGCGCACTCCCGGTACGTACGCTGCCCTAAAATTTGGTCGCGCCTCTGACTAATGCTCATACGCGCTCAGTGCTTGCCGAAGCTCATGTCCCCTGCAACATACAGTTCGCAGCGGTGATTTCCTGGTCAATGTTGAATTTTTTGACCCTGTGAGTAGTAATTACACAGGCGTCTCACATCCACGCCGAAGTTAACGCGATGGTCCCATCATTCGATTACCTTGCCTGCATTGGATGAACCAAGCGAGGCGTCGAGACACGGACTCCTTTATTTTGTTAGACATTGAGTTCAATGCTGACATGTTTTGGTTGCTATACAGATGCAGCTGTCGCCGATGGTGCCTTTGGATACCTTGGCCGCTTTTCAGGTTGCTCCAACGAATGCATCTTGGGATACGTGTATGTTTCACACTCGCTTCACTGCTGCCCCATTTTTCATATCCTTGATGTGCTCCATCCCCTGCAATTCATATCCGAGTCTTTGACACCCGTGAGCGCGATAAGCATTTACTAGTCAATATACTACCTAGCATACCGGCGTGGTGTCGTGGGTCCTATCTCGTCGTCTGTGGCCCGGTTTGTAACGGCTTGAGCTTTTGACGCCTCCCACAGTTCACACCCCATCATCTCTCGACCGCCATTATTTATGGAGTGCGTACATCTCTTTCATTCAGGCCGTATTCACTCAACATTCTTTGAAATTGCGGTGGATGCGAAAGTGAACAGAAATTTTTTGTAGCTGAAACAATGGCTTCAGCCATGGGTCGTGTTGTATTTAAATAGGACGAGTGAATCAATAATTGTTGCGAGAAAATGCTTTCACAGTTACAAGTCAATCTCCAAACATCTATCTATCCGCCATTTACTTATCCTTGGACCGTTTTAAACGTCAGTTAGTGGCATTTCAACATGTCATAGCTTACGCTTATGCCGGAGCGAAGCGAAGGCATGTCTTGTTCAACTTTCAAGATTTGCTGCCGGATTTAGGAGAGTTTTATACCCGCCGGTGAAAAGTCTATTGGTGGACACCAGTGGACACCATTGACGGCTGGTTTACGTTGTTCGGCAATGGCCCGTTACGACCCGACGTTGGTCTCCGGTGATCTCCGTCGGACTTCTTCGGCTTTCACCCCTTTCTGCTCATCTGAGTCATCTCTGTGCGCCCTGGCCTCCACCGGATTCCACTGAAGTCCACTGTATTTCGCTTGTGTCTCTGTGCCTGTTTCAGATTCATCTGGGTATATGCGGCGATATTTTATCCGACAATACTTATGGGCCCCTGGCAGTATTCTCTGTTGTCAACGCTTCATGCCCCTGGACTAAGTGCATCAGATCCCGGCCTCAAAATTAATTCTTTTGCTTTATTTCAGGTGGCCAGGTATACTGGGAGCGAATACTCATCCAGTGCCAACAGCTTCAGTATCTGCGTGCTTCGTTTGGACGGTTGCGAGATTTGGTTACATTAAGCTTGCGAGAAGACTCCAATGGAATCCATTGGATGACAATGTCGGAGTTTCCATGTGATACATCTGTTCTGTTGACATTGGTCATACTTTTTTGGGGGCAGAATTGAATCAGAATAATTGTGGTACAGCTGTATTTTCTCTGAGAGATGCAGGGCATCCACCTATTCAAGATTAGACCATTATATTTTCTTAGTGAGCCATCCCCCGAATACTTTGGCAACAAACACTAAGGATTTTGTGCCAAAGTGGAATCCCATGGCTGGAATCTGTTCATTTCATTATGCTTTCTAATTAATAGGCAGAAGTGATCTTTCATTCACCATGAAACTCCCTAAAACAAGCCAAGTATTCAATGGCTCCCACTGGAGAGTACATTTGATAACCACTGTAGTCCATTACTGGTGGGTGGACTCCAATGGAGCACAAGACGTCCGAGGGTCCATTGTATCTCACTGGTGGCCACCAGAGGGACAGAACCAATGGGACATAGTGGTATCCATTGGATATCAATGGCGAATCGGGCGGTTGATGGTGATTGGTGAAGGTTCCGAGGTGGGTTGAACCCAATGTACTCCACCAGTGGGGGCCAATTAGCCACTCAGACCCACTGTAGTCCACTGGAGTCCACTGAGGGCTTGTGGGTTTCCAGTGGTAGCCGATGCCGATCACTACCGATCGATGCCGTTTCCACTGCCGGGTATATTACTGATTTAGGAACTGTTATGGCGGCATCGCGGCGGCGGAACACCGCCATCAATTCGCGTCGCTGCCCATCAAATCCCGCTCGCCGGGAGACGGCGAGCTTGCGATCTCGCCCGTGCGCACTCCTAAATTCACAAGATTATTCTGGGGCCTTCAGTGAGCAATTTTGGGTGATTATTTTTCCATATTTTCACAATCAGTGTAATATACTATATTTGATCCATTCTCCGCCCTTGCTGACATTGCGATCTGAAATTTATATATTTGAAGTCAATAAATGAATTCTGATGTGCTGGCCATGAAGGTTCATTTGGGAAGCACGAATAAAAAACGACAATGACAGCCATAGTATCTTTGGACGATGTGGGCAACGGGGAGCTCAATGTCTCGAGGCCCGAGAGTCGTGGCAGGTTGTGGAGAGCAACAAACGAGGTATGAGTTTCACCTCTGTCTAGGAGAGACTAGCATTTAGAAGTCTTTTCGTCCCACACGCGCATTGATACAGCTCGAATGGAAGTGGCAGAAGCCTTCTCTTGACCTGACAAGTTTGATGCGCGGCGGTGGTTTTATGCTTCGGATAAGCAGTGGGAACGGCTGGATAGAAGTGCACTGAGTGCATAGAGCAAAAAGGAGAACAGGGATGTATGTGAGTAATAAAGATTTTAGTGGGAGTGGGACTGGACAAGTCCCACTCGGGCACTTCGAAAGTAGGGTTCGACTCTGCTGATGAGTGGGACTTAGACCAGTGACTGTCTGTCTATGGAACTGTCAATAGACAGACCAGTTGATCTGAGTTTGAAATTAGTTTACGCGCGGCATCCCATAACGGGCAATTCATAATCAAAGATCAAACTTGTTTCCCAATATTTCTACCGCACAGAAAAGTCTCAATTAAAGCTCAAGGGAGCCCTGAATTGGTCAAAGAATGTGCTGCTCGATTTCTGTATATTATTGGCAAGGGGGGATCGGGATTAAAATTCCGTACGTAGGGAGGGGGGGGGGTCCAGGATGGGCTGAAAAAAACTTTTCAGTACATAAAGTTTAGGGCTTCTTAGAGCTTAAAAATAGCTCATAGACCATGAGAGGGGTATTGGCTGGTTGTATTGAGCACATATAAGTGCCCAGGGACTGTACAGAACAAGATTTATTACTCTGAACCCACACTTTCCGTGATTCAAGCCAAGTTGGGATCAACTGTGGTTGGTTCTCAGGTCAGAAATTATTGAGCTGTTAAAGTGCAGAATGTTAAATCTATCACCTGCACTGATTATATGGTATAGACAAACCTAATTAAGCCCAACGAAAGGGTAGGAAGTAAGCCGGAGAGCGGCGGCCGAGCGCGGAGACGTCGGCCCGGCCCCAGGGGTGGGAAACTCCTTCCCTATAAGGAAGGAGGGGGAGGGGGGGGGGGGGTCAGCTTGGGGTCGAAAAAAACTTTTCGACCCTATATCCGATTTTCGAATCCCGACTTCCCCTTGATTATTGGGGTGTCCCGCCCTCATAATGAAGTGGCCGTCCGCATTAGGTACGGAAGTGATCGCTGACCACCGCTAAAAACCTGATTACCAATCACCCGTTATTGGATGCTGCGCATAAACTAATTTCAAACTCAGATCAACCAGCCGCTATATCCGGACTTGTCCCATATAGCGACTGGATTCGAGCCTAAGTGGGACCAATGGCAAGCGCATCGGTAGTGCGACTGATCCACTGATGCGCAATCAATCTCGGCTGATGGCTGCCGATTTTCACCCGCTCCGTTGAACGCGCCGTTTCGCGGGGTTCAAAAATAATTTCATTTCAAATTGGTCGGTTTCTTCACTCACAGTCCACGGACCGGCCGACCTTGGACTAGGTGGATCAAATTATTCCGGTGTTGTTTCAGATGGATTTACTTCTAGATCCACGTCCTTTACGGGATGGTTCAGATGCAGCACACACAACACACGACATGTGCGGCACACTCAGATCATCTACAACACACCGTGTTCAAGTGCGGCACCTCATTGTCAAATGCAGCATGATTGATTTCCACACTTGACACACCCAACTACTCAAGTGCAGCACTTCGGGAGTTGCCGTTGTGAGCACACTTGGAGCTTATAAGAGCATAACAGTCACAATAAATATGTTTTGATGGTTACCAAAGTAACTTGGCAAAACTAACTTACCCTGGCTAATTTAACTTATACTTTACTGTAAGTAACTTATGGCTGTATAAGTAAGTTTAGTACGGAAAAGTACAAGTTTTTGATGCCATCTGATGGCATAAGTAACTTTCGTTGATGTAACTTGGCGCACCAAAGTTACTTTGTTCGGGGATAAGTTCATTTAAGGTAAGTGGAAATATGTCTATAAGATAATAGGTTTGTATCTTCTCGCTGCTTTCCAGTGGCATTTGTCAACTCATTCTGAAGTTCAACCACGGCCAGACTGCAACTTCAAGTGTCCGACATGTTCTGCCGTTCGACCCAGGTGTCCATTCAAAAAGATCTCAAAACAAGAACCTCATTGCAGATACATATTTGACGAAATTCCCGAATGTCTGATGACCATTTGCACCACAAATGAATTGCCAGACAGATTATAGGTTAAATCTCAATGGTTCACCCATTCAAGAGTCTGAAAGTGCGTAACTGCAGTGTCGTCCACCTTATCACATTCAACAACGCTAGTTGTGCCCACCTGCATTATTGATGTACTTCCCCACAAAAATCAGGGTAGACCTTGTATGTGAAAAGGCAGTGGGCGTGTTTTAGGATTGAAGCAAGCATCAATTAGTGATTGTTTCAACAAGATGGAGCTAAGAAAAATCGACCCCGATGATTCCGGTCCAACGGGAAACAAGATTACGCTCCCTGAAATCGTCATGAAGACCTCTGAAAGAATTTATATCCCTGTAGTTGGGCTGGAGTGTAGTGAGTAGATATCAACTATTAACTGCCCAATACTTACTTGAACTGTATAGAGGTTGAGTTGATATTCAATGATTGAGGAAGCCCAAATTAACATAAGTGCTGAGAAGCTGCTTGAAGTTGGCAAACCTTCTAGTTCCCCACCTGTTTCAACCTGAGAAGGTACAGAGGTACGGCCAGTGCCAGTGATTCGAATCCCAGACAACAAAAACCTGTTACCCATGCACCAAAGCACCCCAGTGATTATTTACAAGGTAATAAGTCAGCATAAGACATGAATTATTACTTTCTAAAGCTTCTTGGTACTCCTCTCTGAACCGTAAAAGTAACTTGTCAATAAGTTAGTTTCGCCGAGCGTGAGAATAAGTACCGCTAAGTTAAGTAAGATTTGCCCCGCCAGCCGAAGGCACCAAAGTTAAAGTTACCTGCGATAAGTTACTTTAGGCACTCTCATATTTTTTGAGGCAATTTGCACATGAGTGAAAACTTGATTCAAAGAAAAGAAAAATTTTGCCCTGGTACTTCGTAAATCTAATGCACGGTTAAATGAAATGTCAAGGTGAAGGGAAACTCGAAGGCACACCATTCGTCCGCGCTTCGAAGCGCCTTTCTGACATGTTTAGTGTCAACTGCATTCTTCTCGTCGACCTCGTTTCTTCCCCGCTTGCACTTCTTGGTGCCATTTTTCAGCTGGTTGCATCACATCTATGGCTGCAACAGCCTCCGGGGGTGGTGAAAGAGTTGGCCATGAGGCTGCATCCGAAGGGCCCGCTGCCCAATAGCACCACCGGAAAAGCCAAGAAACAACATGTCAGCGTTATAATAACCATCACCGAAAAGGCCAAGGGTCTGGAAAGCGCCGACCATGGGGATTGGCATGCCATTAATCTGGTTCAAAAAATCAAGGAATTCCGTGTCTGTAAGCCCACCGAGCGCTGTGTAATCCTGCAGATTGTGACACACTCGCATTGTCCTTATATAGGCGCGCAATTGAATAGTACTATCTAATCAATTATCTAGCTTTGGGTGTAGCGGTCCAGAACGCGCCTCGGCCCTGCTTACACGCTGGTGCATCAGGATCGATCCGAGCGGCGTCGGAACGAAAGAGATCCGAGGCGGGCGGAGTTTGGGTGTTGTATCCCAAGAGAGCAGTCGGCATTAAAGTCAAGTTCTGCCGGGGAGAAGCGAAGGCGGGGGCCGTAGACGAATTTTCCTCCGAGCCTGAAGGGATTGGAGTACGGGGTGTCACTCCGTCAGCGCAAAGATCAGATCCTATTGCAAACATACCAATAAAAATCCCAAAGAGCGGCGGCGTGAATTACTGGAGAGCGCATTAAATTCGAACCCAGTCGTGGGAGACGAAGATGGTGGGATTGGCTGCTATGTATTCGGGGTGGAAAATCTAAAAACACGTCAGAATGCCGTCACCAGTGTGAGAGCTGCAGTGTGTTTTGGGTTCATTTCGATGTGTTATTGGGCTCGATGTGGGAGTGCGTGGTGGTTAGTATCCACCCCCTGGTAGACGGTCGGACGAATCCACCCGTTCTTCTCGGCGATGAAGTGGAACTCTGACATCTAGTCGAACATCAGGTCAGCGGGACCAGAGATAGTACTTGTGAATGTGAGGGTACCTCCCAAGAAAAATAAATTGCTTAGACCGAATTCGCGGCTACGGCCAAGTCAGATGGGGAGCCTAGGAAAATTAAAGCAGGAGAACCAACATCAAGCCTTCTTTATGCAGCTCATTGACTTCTCTGGCGATGTCCACAAATGGGACAGATCGATTCCACACATAAGGCGGCATAGTCATGGCCAGGGAAGCAGAAGCCGAACAATCAGCTTACGCAGGTTAAGTAAGATAGTCGATTCGAACACAGTGCTGCCAGGTCCGCAATACAACAATCCCGAGGTTGATATGGGATGTCGGAAGAGGTTGGAAGTATCTCACCAAGGTGTGTCCGGATTCGATGGTATGTCCCTTGAATTCTGAGTTATAACTGTATGTAGGATAAATAAGTGGAGACCATATACCACCCGGAATAACCAACCCAGCATTAAACCGCTCATGAAACATCGCACGTAGAAACTACTCCGCGCCCGCCTCGGACCCCGCATACGGCGACAGCAAGTATAAATGCTGCTGGACCGGCGCCTCAAGCTGCGCGAGGCGCTCTTCCAGGACGCGTTCGCGTTCGCGCGCCGTCGTCGTCGTCGTGAACGCTGTCGTGGATGTCGCGGCGGGCAAGGAGTCGGACGCCGTATCTGAGGAGGGGGAGATGCGTGCGCCCGCGGTGTCGGTGGGAAGCGCTGGAGACTGAGTGCATCGCGGGGATGTGAGCCTTGTTCGTCGTCGTCATCGGCAACGCACGGATGGGATGTCGATTAGCGAGCAGTGCACCGAGGATAAGAATCACCATGCACAGAGGGATGCGAGGAGAAAAAAGCGTGCTCGTGCTCTTAGTTTGGTTTAAGCATTCAACGATGGACGATGGACGAAAAACGTCGACTTCAGCGCGGACTTTGACTTTGTAGGATTGCATGCATACTTGTGGCTGGATGTATGCAGGACTAGAACAAGAACAATCCCGGTCCGCCATCTGCAAGAGTAAGAGTAAGAGTCAAGTCAGGGTGGATCATATGGTTCCTGCCGGTCCCGACGCCCGCGAGTGGTAATATCCACCGCGTACATAGCAGAGGCAGAGGTCGGAAAAGGAAACGTCCCCATTGCGCGCGCGCGCTCGCGTGTGCCCGGATTCGACATGTCCCTTGAATTCAGAGTTATAGTTTTATATAGGATAAATACGTGGAGACGATGTACCGCCCCGAATACCATACCATACCCGACCCAGCACCCAAAACAACGCACGCACCCACAGGCAGAGAGAATCTACTCCGCGCCCGCCTCGGAGCCGGACCCCACATACGGCGGCGGGAGGTACAAATGCTGCTGCACCTGCGCCTCGAGCTGCGCGAGGCGCTCTTCCAGGACGCGTTCGCGTTCGCGCGCCGTCGTTGTCGTCGTCGTGGATGTCACGGCGGGCGAGGAGTCGGACGCCGCATCCGAGGAGGGGGAGACGTGCGCGGGCGCGGTGTCGGTGGGGAGGGAAGAGGTGGAGTGCGTTGCGGGGAGGGTCGGTGCAGGGGCTGGGTTTAGCCACGATACGTCGACTGGTTAGGGTTCGTTAGTACGTGGGCGGTGGAGGGTGAATTGTGAGGGACGGAACGAGGATGGGGCGAACGGTGGGGAGGAAGGCAGGGTGGGATGGGATGAGATGAGATGGGAAGGGAAGGGAAGAATAGGAAGAAAAGGCAGAAAAAGGGAAGGAAGGTAAGCACGCACGCGTTTTCTCCCCCACGCTCCCTGGCGTCGTGGCCGCCGGCGAACGCACCTGCTCCGTAAAGGGCTGCACGGCCATCAGCGCTGGCGGCGCGCGAGGCGGGCGCGCCGCGGGTTGGGTTTTGTCGCCTGTGATTGGCGCACCGTGCCTCCGTTGGCGGCGGTTATACAGCACGAGGCCGAGCGCGAGGAGGGCAATGAGGAGCACGCCGCCGACGACTCCGCCGGCGATGGCGCCGGTGTTGGATTTGGATTTTGTAGAAATGGAGGAGGGCAGGGTAACGGCCGCAGTGGAGGACGAGGATGGAGCACTATGATATACTGTCAGATGGAATACTCCAGACGGCCGCAAAACGCACGCTGAGGAAGAACTCTGGCTCTGGTCCACGGTAATCACCGCATAATCAAACAAGCCCGTCGAGCCGTTTGTTTTCGTTGTATGTAGAACCCACGACACGGTGTGATTGACATTTGCTGTCAAGCCCGTGGTAGAGAAGAACAGCGAGTTGAAGACGAACTGCTCCGAGCCGTCATAATAGTGGTACGGCGCGACGCTGCCGTCGAAGGTGAAGGAGATGTTGGCCGGGTTGGCGAGGTCGATGCCGTAGATGTACACCGAGGATCCTGCGCAGCTGTCAGTCCTACTACCAGATGAGGTGTCGCGCGCGCAAGCTTAAGAGACGCACCCTGGAACGTGAAGGACCCAGCGCTGTTATTGGAGCCGTCGTGCCACGTCTGGTCGTGGATGTCGGTGTCCGGCGGTTGCGCAGAACAGTACAGACACGGATCGCCTGGGGAGATGGCCGCCCATGGGATCGTGGGCACGGGCTCGATGCCGGGATCTTCCGTCCAGGTAAAGTACGTTAGATTCGCGTCGTCGATGGTGAGATTTGTGAGGGCGGCGCGTGCGCGGGTGGAGAAGGTAAGGAGCGTGAAGAGAAGAAGACCCACTGCCGCCATGGGTGAGGCAGGTGCCAAGGTGTTCGTGCGCCATGGGGCAACCGATTTATGTTTGATGACTCATGATTTGGCGGACCCAATGCGGAGGCAGTTTCATATGCGGATCGGTCTGTAAGCGGATATGCTCGAAATTGGAGCTGGAGCTCAGCGCTCAGCCGCAAGCGGCAGAAACTCGCATCCTGCAGCGTTTATAGACGTTTAAATTTGTACCCACCCAGATCTTCGACACAGGTTCTTCTGAAACGCAAACGTCATCGACTTGCACGCGGCCCGCGGCTCTATACCAGCGAGATACGGCTATCTCCGATCAATGTCCGAAACTCGAAATCTACAACCCATAACGACGATAGCAGTTAAGGCCACAGTATACGAAGATGGCAGGGGAGGGAGTAAAGAAGCGGGGAGATGAGGTCCCTCCGAAGGATATCACCCCCAGACTCTCCAGAGTGGGAGGATGGGTTTTTCTTTCGTCTCCAAAATTCAACCAAAAGGCAATTCAAGGAGTCTACTGTGGTATTTCGTTTCAATTCGTAGAGTCACGCGTCACACGCCCAAAAAACTACGAAATCTTTCGTAAGTCACTGCATCACAAAGGCGTTTTTGGCCTTAGCCGAGCTAGCCGAGGTCTGCTGAGCGCTGCCGACAGATCAAATTCCCTAAAGGGGCTCGGTTACGAAAGGTACAATTCGTAGGATGGTGTCACACCCCAAACCGCCTTACGAATTGAATGAAATACGACAGTATACCACCTTCGTCACTTCGTCTGTTCGGCTAATTTTGAGAAAGTTCGTCACCTCATATAAATTTAGCACATTCGGGGATTGTTCGTCCCTTTGGACTCCTGGTTTTGAATCTTCGTCAGTTCACATTCCCCGCTGTGAAGTTCGTCAGTTCAACATTTTTATCACGCGAAGCACGTGGATGTGGCTGTCACTGCCGTCACCCGCTTGCTTTGTTCTCCGACCACACCACAACAAGCCTGGCAACTCGTGAGCTCCGTGGTCTTTCCATTCAATTCGTTCCAACGCATATATCAGTTCACTGGACTTCTCGGTGGCTCGGCCATCTTCAACATTATCTGGATGGCACAAAACGAGCAGAATGGCTTCATCAAGCTGCTCAGATTCGTACTCTTGTTGCAAAGGTGACCGCTCCATTCCATCTCTTCTGAGTCCTGCCTGATATTTCCAGATACCCACCTTCATCGCCTTCGCTCTTGGTGAGTCTCACTCGCTCAAATTTACTCATTGCGTCACACTGCTCCAGCTGTTCGCCAAAGGGGCGGTCAGTTTGCTGGACTCGGTATCCGCGGCGGTGATCTCAGCGGAGTCACCGGTATGAACTCACGGTTTTTTCAAATTGCAAACTCAACTTGTACAGTTTGGGACAGCATGCCCGAAAGCTTTGGTGGGAGAACGGCGGTTATCAAAATTTGGACTAGGAACGTCCGGTCCAGTTCTCGAGGTCTCCTGCCGCCGCGCCATCGCCCATGCAGTTCCGCACCCGGCTCCGCAGGCGCCCGCAGCAGCACCGGGTGCCTATCAGACCGCGTAAATACTTATTCTTTGTTCAAATCGGATGTGTCTGTATCGAATCAGCAAGGGGATCATGTTCTCCAGCAACACAACTCCTTCATGCACAACATTCATGGACTCGAATTCTTGGCCGAAACTACGTCCCTAAGACCTACCAGAAAATCCAACTTGTCAACCATGTACAGTCGAGTGATTCGCATCTAATCGGTTCGCGTGCACGAAGCGCATATTTTGAAATTCTTCCTTCTCCCTTCCAACGCGACGTTCAGCGAATCAACTTACAGTGCCAAAGCCCCACCTGGGGTTTTGATTCTAAATTAAACTGGCCCTAGAGGTTGGGGAATATAGTGGTTTGGCTTCACCGTGTCACGATGTGATGGAAATGTTAAACTGACGAAGATCTGTAGCAAGTAAGTGAACTGACGATAATTCAGAGCAAGGACTCCCAAGTGACAAACATTCACGGCCGGGAGTCCCAGGTGACGAAGAATACCACAAATGTGCTAAATTTACACGCTGGGACGAAGTTTCTCAAAATTAGCCGAACAGACGAAGTGACGAAGATGGCGCGGACTCCAATTCAAGTCATTTTCGGTCAGACCAGGCGGAACGCGACGACTGGGATTCGGAGCGCCCAAATGAAGATCCAGTCATTCCAGGAATAGCGAAACTCAGTCATTCCCGCCACGCGGAAAAATCTGACATGGTGGTTTCACTGCCCGTAAGCTCAGGCAGTGTCGCGCGACGGAGGGAATATTGGGATAGATTTGGCCCTTCGCCCACTGCCAGTGGACCTGTTCCCACACGATTACAAATTTAAAGATAGCTAGTACAAGAACAAGGATTGCGAGAACAAAGATAGACATTGCAGATATCTGATAGACACGCCTCCTTGAATGCCTCTCCCTTGTTTCGTTTTCGTTTTCGACACCAGGAACGAGGCGATCACTTGGCCGTACTCGGGGACTCGGAGACGATGAGGCGAGCTCAATGAAGCGGACAAGGTTATTCTTCAGACCTGTATCACGGACAGCCCATAGGGCGGAGTGAGGCTTGGCTGTCAATGTTGAAATCCGCGCCAGTTAATGAAGAACATTATGAAGGAAAATAAACCGATGTTTGTAATTCTAAATACATCCTTGGTTCCTGATGTCTAATGAACGAGGGGATAATTCTATGGTTGCAGACTTCTCCGATTGGCTTGGCAGCGATTAGATCCAGAGGCGTCTGGCCTTCTTGTCTCTCGAATTTCCCAGACCTGGAATCTTCTTTACAATTGGCGCTCCTGAAACTCTCTAGATCGTCGCACTCGAGTTAGCTTGTGTTCTTGTTTAGGATCAGTGCTCAGACTGAACCCATTGGGCTTCTGTACAGTTTCACATCTTTTTCATGATTGCTTCAGGCACGTTACGCGGACGAATGACTATGCACAAGCTCTACAGGCAATTAATTCAAACAGCTCCACGAGCCTTCAAAGCCTCCATTTCTTCAGGCGTCACCGCTCTGTTCTCCGATTTCCATATTCTTTCTTCCTCGGTATTCTCCTCGGGTAGTGCCATGCCATTCAAGTTCAAGAGCAGGCGCTAACGTGGTCGTAAATGACCATTCATCAAAGATCAAAGTCTGAACCCACATCGCAATCAACAACCTGGACTTCCCAGTCGATACCCCGAGCCTTGATAAACGGCTCAAGCGCCTTCTCGTATCGGTCCATGAAGCGGCGTTTCGACGAATCGCTGCGGGGCCAACATTCAGAACCCATAAAGATGTTCAGACGAACGCAACTCACTCTGCAAAATTCCGCGCAACGTGTTCAACGCTAATCCGCACCATGCGCTCGGTGGCTTTTCCGCCAACGAGGATGTTGCCGGCGTCGAGCTCGATAAAGAGGACGATCACATAAAAGGGCGGCAGGAAAGCATAAACCTTGGTAATGGACTCTGCCAATGCGGCTTTATCCGCGGAGGAGTAGAGCCCTTTGGGCACGAAGATGCGGTGGAGAGGCATTCCAGTTTCTGGGGCGTAGCAGACCTCAGACCTTGTATTTATATGCATCGCGGTTGCGGGTAGCTGTCTTACCAAGGATCTCGCGTCTCAGTGGGGCATACCGGAGAGCGCCCTGACCTCGGCCTTACACCAGCTCGGCCGAGGTATGACTTGCGATGATTACTCTCTTGAGCCTGTCGGATCCGCCTATCCGCCTGTCCACCTATCCGTCTCTCCTACCAGATTTGGTGGAAGGTGCGCCGAAACCGGTCCCAGCTATGTCCTCGTTTGGGGGAACAAAAAAATACCAGGTTCCCAACATAAAACAAAGGTCTGGAAAGCCAACTTTACTTAATCTGAACCACTTGCCTGAACCCGGAAACTTTGATTTCAACAACATCGTCTTCACCGGGCTGGAAATGTTGGACTAGTACAGATATTTTACTTTCCGGGATGTTCAGGGTCAGTGTATAACAGTTGCGTGAACTGAACGCGACCTTCCACTTTGGCATTCAGGGCCAAGTGCCTTGAACCTGACCTGAACTGCAGCTTCCCAGCAATAGACAACAAGTATAGCTATAGATCAACTCGATGTTTTGGATACATGCGGTCGCAATTGGCGAGTATTTAAATGGCGGTTTCCTGCGCTGTGACTCGTTTGTACGACGAGAAGTCTCGAAAAGTAATTCCATTATCAATTTTAGGACGAGAAGAAAGAATCTAGTCAAACATTGGGATACAATCTCCAGCTTAAATTTGACTTCAGGAACGGGTCTAAAGAAAAATAACAGCGGCGTGGCACTTCCCTTTGCTGCGGCAAAAAACACAGCCACAGATTCAACCACTCCTTGCCCAACAATATTGTGACTTTATTACTCGTTCAATCATATGTATTCCAACTGGTACTTCTAAAGTTCAATATGCAAGATTCCATTTCCCTCCCAGCCTTGAAAAGTTGGAAACAGAAATTGTGATGGTTGCAGTCTGCGGCATTTTGAAGCGGACTGAGTGCAAAACACTTGAAAAATATAATAATATTGATTGGAAGCACTCTATTGAAGGATGTCAAGCCATTAGTGAGTATTTATATGCCCCAGGAACCCAATTCAGCTTGAAGAAATACTAATTTTGATGTCTAGTCATAATTGAGGATAGGCGCGGCAGTGCCGCGGAGGCGCAGCATTTTCTCCCGACCCAAATCTAACGAGGTGGTGTCAGTGCCCGTAAGCTCAGGCAGTGTCGCGCGACGGAGGGAATAATGGGGTAACTTTAACCCTTCCGTAACTTTAGCCCACTGCCAGTGCAAGGTTCCCACCTGTTCTCACACGATTACAAAGATAGCCATTGCAGACTCGGATATCTGATAGACACGCCTCCTGGAATGCCTCTCCCTTGTTTTCGTTTCGATACAAGTAACGACACGATCACTTCGCCATACTGCCATATCCCCCTCAGGACTCGGAGATGATGAGGCGAGCTCAATGAAGCGGACATGGTTATTCTTCAGACCTGTATCACGGACAGCCCATAGGGCGGAGGGGAGGCTTTGCCGTCAATGTCGGAATCTGCGGCAGTTAATGATATTTTCTGAAGAATATTATGAAGGAAAATAAACTGCCCTTCAACTTAGGCTTTGCCGCGGTTCGGCATCTCTGAACGGGTACCGCGGTTGCGCCGGCATTATTCCGCACTCACCGGCACGTATGGCACGGACTTCAACCCCGACGACGGTCCGGTGAGCTGATGCCAGAACACGGGGAGATTTTGTGTGCGTGCGTTTCAAAAAATGGGTCTGTCCGTCGTTGAACATCGGGGTTTACTCTGTCTGGCGCCTTCCACTAGAATTCATCATCACCGGCGTACCGAAAGGGATCGCGGAGTTTGAACCTGTACTGATGAACAAATGGATATATCGAAGAATCTCTAAGCCATCTAAATGTCATGACCTTTAGAATCCTCTCCAGACGGCGTTCAAAAGTCAACCTCCGATCCAATGCCGTCCCAAGGTTGAAAGCTTTCTTGCGGAGCGTCATATGTTTTGCTCGGTTCTCTGGCTTTTGTAGATCATACAAGGACGGTTGCGTTCAGTTTGTCTGAGCACTCAGGAGTCCCGACGGTAAAATTGTCCTTCCAGTCTTAACTCATTTCGGTTGTGTATTGGGGACGCGACCATTTCAACAAACGGGAAAGTTGAGTGATCACAGTCCTCAAGAATCAGCGTACTCGGTTGAATTGGTTGTGTTCATTGTGTTGGGGCGGGATGCACACAAAAAGGTCATAGAGTACTGAAAAGGTATGGAGGACATTGGCCGGTTCGGTGTCGGCCGCTGTGGAAGTGCCTATCGGCACGCTCGTCGCGCATAGCCCCGAGGGATGTTGCGTACGAGCTCCTTCTCGGGCGATAACAGCCACTCCTCATCTCATCTATCATCCATTATGGTTCAATCTCACTTTTTCTCTTGCACTCCAATTATCTAGGTCAATTCTCCTCCACTCATCCCGGTCGAACACAACGGTGTTTCCAAGCCACACCACTCGACCACGTGATCGCGAATAGGATCGAGCGACACGCGTGTAACGCTGGAGGACAAGGGTATCGGGCGTGCGGACACCAGTATCCTTTATTCCATCTCATATCGTCTCGATTTCATGCGCTTACTATCCAAAATAATCCCACAGACTTTATTTACTACACCACTTACGCGACGTCGTATCCGGAGGACCTCGCCAGCTCGGTGTGCGCCGGGGATTGAGACGCCAGAGGCTTGGGCTACCTCTGGCACGCGTCTGACCGGGGCAGCGCGCTCTCCCTATCCAGTCTTTGCGCATATCCCGGCTGGAAGAGTCCGAAGGTGTGAATTAGCAGCAGTGTGTTTTCCCTGTGACGGACACTTACTTATAATTATTGTTTGTATTCTGGTTTCATGTACGGGCTCTGGTGACGCGAGAGTACGCGTGACAGCCACCCCGATCGCTCATTTGTTGCCTGACAATGGACACTCAGGGGAATTCCCTCTTGCTTTCTCCCATATCCTTCTCTCATTCGAGTTTGAGTCCGAGTCATTATCATCGAGATATCCGAGCCCGAGTGGTCCAGAGAGCGGCCAGAGTTGAGTTGGGAATCATTACAAAGCTGAGTTATCTTCCTTTCTCGATTATATAAAGTTCTACTCCACTCCTGCAGCCTAGGGTATCCCCGCCGACCTTCTCCTCTTGTCGACCTATCGACAAACCCTCTCTTCCACACCGCTATTACGACAGTAACATGCGAGAGCGTGACGCCCCCGGTCGATTTTAAGCTAAGGCGGCAGCAAGCCGGTCCGCAAATCTGGGGGTGCCAAAACCAGCTGAATGAACAACGCTAAGTCAATGCTGTGAAACTCGCGGACTCTCACTTACTGAAGGGATCCAAACCAACTGCCGCATCAAATGCAACCTGGTAGTGAACTTCAGCTCAATACATTATATGGTGACAGACGTAGCCCGAGTTATGGCCGCTAGTGATGTCAGCAAAGGCATTAGATCCGGTGGAATAGATGAGCGGGTTCAGGAACCCGAGCACAAGCTTTCCCGCCGCCAGGGGTTGGTCGTTGATGAGCGCAATAATGGCAGCAAATGTCGGTGCGGACGCGCTGGTACCGCTGATGAGGGTCCTTTCGCCACAAACGACAACCTCCAAGTTCAATCCCTGTGCCGCGGCGTCGGGAAACCCACGCCCAGTGAGGTTGAAGGTTCCAGAAAAATTCGACGGGACTGTTTCCAGGAAACCGGCGATGGCCCCGGTTTGGTAGGAGGGAGCCGGGAAGTAGTCGGAGAACCCGCCGCTCGAGAGGTTCGCAGCGACTTCCGGTGCGAAGCCTATCGTGGATCCAACGGACGTGACCCAGGGGCACCATGCAGGGAACACCGCCTCAAAGACGTTGTCGCTACACTCGGTGCTATCATCTACGTGGATTCCGCTCCCTACGAACACATTCAGAAGTGGAAAGGCACAGAGCTTAGACGTCACGGACATCTCCTGCCGTATATATCACGGAAATACCGAGCGCAGCAAATCCCATGTAGGCGTTGCAAAGCGTGCTGGGACAGAGAACAGATAAGCGTAATAACAGCGACGAAGATTGAATATGGACGTGGCCAACGCGATGCCATAGTCGGATTCCCCCGCGCCGTAAGAGGTCGTCATAACGCTGGGGGGCTGTGCGAGTCCATCTATGAAGGTGGCCATATGATCAAAAGCTGAGAAAAAGCCGCCTTCGCTCGTGTCTCCTCCGACCGAAAGGAACGTGGTGTTAACCCAGTCGCAAGACCTGTGAGACAGGTTAACTGACGGACCTGCGAAATCAAATTCAAAGACAAGTACCTATTGAGTGAGTACTGGACGTCGAGGGACGCCTCCGATCCAGCATCGTCTGGGCCTTGTAAATTCACTCCTGCGTTGGTAACCAAGAGGGTGAATGTTGTGTTCGAGGGGATATCCGGCGGCAAGATTTCTAGAAACGCCTAAATATTGCGAAATTGAGGGACTGTCGGAACCTAATGAACAGACCAACCACAAGATCTGCGGTCTCTGCCCATTCATCCTGGTAGCCCGTTACCATAAGGGTGTTGGTAGGTTGAGTGGTCGGTGTCGCGGGGATCCCGTAAAGTTGTTGGAGGCAGCTCGGTGTCACAACCCCAGAACCGTCCAGTGTTGCACGAAGCCAGAGGGGCGCGCTTCCCCAGGTCGTGGCTTCCTGCAGACCAGGGTGCAAGCCGAGGCTGAGGCAGTACGAAATCGGTCGTGGGGTACGACACATCGACGTGGCCAACCAGCTCTGACGGCAGCGACACAGACAGGGTTCGAGTTATCGAGCCGGCTGTAGCTGGGTGCGTAAGCACCTCAAAGTTCGCGTCAAAAAGCGTGTTGGCTTGGGAGACTGGAAGCGAACGGGATACGGGATCGCCGTTTGGGGATGCCACGGTGCAATTGAGGCCATTCGCAGATGCGAACGCCGCGAGAGTGAAAAAAGTAACTTGCGAGTGCTAACTTTAACTTTGATCGCCCCTTTGGCTTGGCGGGGCTAACTTTACTTAACTTTACGGTACTTTTCCCACGCTTGGCGAAAGTAACTTGTTGACAGTTAACTTATACGGTTCTGATAAAACAATGTAAGGACCCCAGCAAGTGCTCCCCAACACTTCAACAGTACTCTAAACATTGCTAATTATCATTCTCACTCTGCCAGAGAGTCTGTGAGTGTTGTTTACACGAAGTTCAACAACATTATATATTGTTCCTGTCTCGAAGTTTAAATGGCTGGAAGCATGCTGTACAGTGGGCACATTCCGCAACTGGCGGAAATGGGCGTAGGTTTCTGAGCCCAGAAGGCCTGAATTTCCAGTTCATTGACACGGAACGGACTAATGACTCGTGCATGGCCTGAGATCTGGAATGCACCAATGATCTCGAGTTGGAAAGCCGAAAGGATAATAAAAAAGCCAGTATGTCTTCTACTTTGTTTGGCTACCCACATCATTCATATAGAGCACATTAGGGTACCGCCTGGGATTTGAAATAATTACTATTGGGTGCTATTGGGTGCGGACCGCCGAATCATTCAGATACGGTTGAATAAACAATACCTAGACTTGTTTCAGTTTCCTTGGTTACATCTACCTGCACATTTACTTGCTGTTACTTGAAGTTACTTGAAGTGGCTTGAAGCTACTTAAAGTTACTTGGCGCTAACTTGGCCGCCCAAGTTCGATCAAGCAAAGTAACTTATGCCATCAGATGGCATCAGTTACGGCCAAGTTCACCCGTTCACTTCCAAGTTAGTGTCGAACAAGTGAGTAATGGACGTAACACAGGAAAAATTACTAGAAGATTGATTTGAGGAACTATCTAGGGCATTTCCACTGCGGGGAGTCGAGGAGGCTCTTTAATACAGTACTGTGCGCGACCGTAAGGCTCGCACGGTTGTGGCTCCATTAGTAGCTTGCTCCACCCGTACCTTCTTTTTACTGGGCGCAATCCCCGGCTTCTTTGAGCTCTTTGCTTTCTTTGCCCGCCTCTCTGCCTCAATTTTCTCGCTCGCCTTCCTCTTCAGCGTCAGCGTGACCGGAATAGCCGTGGTTGGAGCGAAGATTGAGGAATCCTCGCGGCGAAAGGTGGGTGGGCGAGATTCTGGGTCATATATGTTGAACTTGAGCATCTGTGCCGCGAGTTCTGTCGCAGTCCCGTTGGGAAATGGTGTAGCCCCAAACATAACTGCCAGTGCTCTGGGACCATCACTCAGGCAGGATACAACACGGCCGCTGATGAGATCCTCCAAAATGTCGCCATTGAGGTTGAGAGAGGAAGTGCCCTGATTAGACCCAGAACACTGAGGAGGATAAGGTGGCGGCACAAAAATTGGCTGAGGTACAGATTGGAAGCCCGGATGGAGTTGTGGTAGGTTTGAGTGCCAGTTATTCGGTGGAACGGCGCCGGCGAACGGCAAATATCCCATTCGATTCATGTTCCAGTGCACTGTTAATAGATGTCAGAATCGTATCTTCGATTCCAGACAAAATGCCGTTGTACGAGGCTGCGGTCCGGGATTGTGGAACATGTTAAAGCTCGGCTGAGGTTCGAAGGGCACCGGCTGATAGAGGAACGGCGACTGGGAAAGTGGCTGAAAATGCTATGGAGGATAATAGCGCGGCCAATCATGTGGGGTATTGGAGCTTCCTTCTCCCTGGAAATCGTGATGAGGATTATTCAGGTGCAGCAAGTCCGTAGTGCGGGGGTATTTCCGAGGACGCTGAAGGGGCGGGGGGTCTGGGATACGTTCCGGAAGGAATAAAAAGTTCCACAGCGCGCTAAACATTCTCAGAGATAAGGAGAAAGCTGGGTGACAATAAACAAACTTGATCGGCGCAGTCACGTGTTAGGACGCGATCAGTGTGTTACCATTGACCTATTCATTGGTTCAACCCACAAGGTAAACCTCATGTCACGATTTTGCATGGTACCTAGCCACATGGACTTTTGGCAAGTGAGATCCTTGTGGGACAAGCAATGGGAATGTTATTCGCATGGTTAGTTGTAAATCCTGCACACAGAGACGCCGATATTGTGCTGGGAGTCGTTAACTTACTGTAACGTCCCGTTACTTTTTCTTGCTTGAAGGTACTTAAGTTAACTTATAAGTTACTTTTGCTAACTTTACTTTACTTGCCTGCCATAAGTAAAGTAAAGTTAGTTTTGGCAGGCCAAGTTAGTTTGCCCAAGTAACTTTGTTAACCATCGAACGCCGCAAAGGCGGCAGTGGTTGCTGCAAACGGTTGTATGAAAGACTTAACCTTTTTACTCATAAGTTCCACTCCATGTGCGGTTTAAACAAGATATGCGAACCTCGTCCATCGATAATCACTGTCGGAAGTCTGAGCTACCAGGCGTCAATATGGAGCCGAGTTTAGCTTCCAGGCCGGCAAGGCTGTTAGCAACCGCAGGGTCAGGATGTCGGTCGCGGGGGCGGCGCCTTGGCTAACGAATCCACTTGGAGCTGCCGGTCGACTATCAATTATGACCATGGCGGAAGCTGTTCCGAGGTAAAGAACGGATAGGAAAGAACGCAACGCCATCGTCAACCCAAGAGAAGGGCAAGAGGAGCGTGTTCAGCAGTTCCAGCTTCTCCGTGTTTAAAGCCATTTGCCGACGGTTGTCGGCTCAAACACGGTCTTGAACCGCCGATTCTGATTCAGAACCCATCAGACTTGCAGTTTTACAAAATATGCACGCACTGGTATGACGTCCCGCGCCCGGCATCGACCCACCTGAATTATGGATTTGGAGGATATGCTCAAGGTCTTGAAGACTTTCCACGAGCGAACGCCGCAACCCTCCGGGATTTCCGGCTTCTAGAGCGCCAAAACCTGCCAACGTTGAAACGATGGGTAAATTTAGAACACTCGCTGAATTTACACGTTGTCGAACATAAGTAGCACGGAATGAAAAAAAATACCTAGCGCCTTTCGAACCACCCTACCCAACAAGGAAAAACTTCCGGATACTGTAGGTGTCGATCCTGCAAGGGAATTGCAAAGTCCCGATGCTGCCCATTATGCCCGTCACATTCGTTGTCGCTCCCCACTCCGCCAACACTGTAAATGTCGGACGGGCTGCCGAGGGGTTCACTGCACGAGAGATACTCGCTGGAACCTGTCCGCAGCAGAACGAGAAAGCCAAGGAAATCCTGCAGTTCTTGTTCTCTACCGGACCCAATACTGGATCGTACATATCCGTCTCTGCCATTCACCCGCTCCATAATAATTCAATCACCATTCCAATATTAGACGCCGCGACCTCACCACCAAAATCAAGGATCTCCTACCTAACAACAACGGCTTCGTGCGCACGGTCATCAAGGCGTACAACGGTCACCACGCGTTGGTGATCTGCCCCTGTAGATTTTTTTTTTTTTTTGGAGCGTTTGGAATAACAAGATCGAAGTCTGCAGAAGCATTCTCAGTCTTTCCGCTTTGTTGCTGGTTTTGAGCCAGGCATGCCAGTGAATTTTGTCCAGGAGGAAATGCCATTACGCACAATTTTAACCAGTGTGGGACTCTGGCCGTTGACAAAATTATCCTATACCATTTCAAGTCATTGGCCACATACCCACTAAAACCCCCTCTGTGAGTGTCCAATTATCCGGCAAAGCGTCCTCATTCATAAGCAGGCCACTCCATGTGTTAAGCACCATTTGTTTCTTCAATGCGAGTGGGCCGAATTTAACTTTGTTAGTGAGAATACGATCACGTTGTAAGGCTGAATTCACTGGCATGAGTCATTGGTTGCGAATACTTGCTGTACTTAAGGTTGCACCTTGATTTTTCATGACACGGTTTACACGGAGGTTCCAAATGAGATGCCAACCAACTGATACCAATATTGCAAACAGCCTCCCTTTTTCAGGTCGGACCCGACCCCTTGGAGATTTGAATTTTACTAGGTTACAGCCTAAGATTAATCCCCAGTTCAGGGTTGGCCAAGCATCATATTTTTTTGCCCATAGCTGTTTTGAGAGGGTCCATATCAACTTTGGTTCTGGTGAGTTGCACTCCAATGCAATATGCTCCAAGCTTTCTGTCACATCACATACCTGACATGTCCCATTTCTTTCTAGATGTTCCACATAGGACCAGAAGCTTCCCACTCTGAAGGTATTATGAATACATTTCCAGTAGAACTCTCGTGAGCGTCGCTGCAGAGTGGTAGATTGTATTGATTTCCAAATCATGGAATTAGATGCTGTATAGCTGCATATCTCCTCTACGGCACAGCGTATACGGTCCAGATTTACAAAAGTGAATTTTCTGTAGGGTTTCACCCGGAGGGAGCGAATAATATTTGTAAATATTTTTTGCGATCCGCACAATAATAGCATTCCTGGGTTTTCAAACATAAGATCAATATCTGTGTCTATGTTGACAGAATATGTTAGTTCAAGAGATATCAGCTTGGCTGGATTCTCGGATACCTTCTTGAGTTGGGTTCTTGCCACCCTGTTGTTTAACATGGCTATGACAGCCTTCAAGAGTTGGAAGTTCGGGTCAAGGAGGTCATTTTCGTATTTTTTCCTGTCTTTGACCAGAACTCGTGCTAAAAATTCGGAAGAGGTACATATTAGAAGGGGAACATTCTGTGCACTATTCTGCAAGATCAGCAGCAGGCCACCCAAAAGGGCCGTTGAGAATGTCAAGGGAGTTTCAGCCCTATCAAAGGAGAGCGATAATGCAATACTGTCCTGTGTAGTATTTGATACCTTCATTATCTTTAATTCAATCTTTGGTTCCAACTCACCTGCATGCAGGATGATAGGATGTAGAAAATATGTTACCATGTTTATTTTTTCTCCAGGGATTTGATACCTTCTGGTTGGGATCTCGTTGAGTGATTCCTCTGTAGCAAAGATACGGAACCCACTTGCAATATTTGTTAAACGAAAATTGGGTCAAATGTCATGACCCGGTTTACCTCAACTGGCATCTCGTTGAGTTGAACTTCTTCATCTGTCAGAGCAAGCTCATCACCCAAGTCAACATTGGGTATGGTGGGATTCCATTTTGGTGTAATACTGTCCATCAACATCTTGGCTGTTTCAACACATTGCCCAGGGTGTTCACAGTTTAATAGTGTCCGATCTCGAAGGCATAGGGGGCAGCCACAATTTTTCCGACCTATTCCAGAAGGATTTATCTGGTGAGGTTTTCTCAGGTTTGTCGTTCTCCGTGTCGCAATGGTGAGGGTGTCTTGGAATGTCCTGACTTTATGGTTCAATCTGAGACATTTTGCTGACTCATGTCGCTTGGCCCTTTGATATTCATATTTCTTCATTCCTGGATGTCTCCAAATTGGCATGTTGAGTTTGACTTCATTCACAATTGACAGCCCAGTGAATTTCAGGTTGTACCTTCGTGCAGTCAATATCATTCGTTTAATGTCCTCGGGTAGAGGTGTTCTGTTGGATATTGGGATATGGATTTCTTGTAAGAAAATGTTTAGAATTTCTCCGGGTCTAATGTTTAGGTAGCTCTTTTCCAGGAAGTTTTCCAGGATATAGTCCACAAAATAGCACCATAATGGACGATCATTCCCTTGTGTGAGATAAGCTTGTAGGTTCCAAAGGTCAATTGCTTCATTTCTTGCCAGAATGTCAAGAATTTTCTTCCCGCCCTCAAGGAGGTCAAGACTCATTGTCTCATGAGCCACGCGAGCTGGCTTTCCTTCCCAAAGGAAGACGTGTTCCATTCATATTAATGTCTCTTCAATCTCCTTCGGCATGCCTTGTACTCTGGTCAAGTACTGGGTTCTACCTCCAATGACCATGTTTATGATGTGTCGCTTGCCCTCAAGACTCGGTGTTGTAGTTTTCCATCCATCTAGACCACTGACAATTTTTTCAACCACTGTTGGCCAGGGTGTAATGTAGGGAACCCCGTTCCCAATCCATGCGCCTAGTATTCAGCAGGTCTGTCCATCTGGTAAGATTTTAATGGACTCCGAGATTTGACCAATGTGGCTGTAGTTGTTGATCCGTCTTTCACGCACCACTTTTGCTCGATACTGAGAACTTCCAAATGGAAGAATTACCGTCTTATTTTGATTGAATTTAGCTGTCGAGGCAGCACACCACAGGCTCAGAATTTCCCAGAGGGTATTTAGTGAGTCCTCAGATGAAAGCCCCTGTAGAATTTGGCTCAGCGGAGGACTTCTAGGCAAGGAGGAAAGAGAATCCAAGGGTTTACAAACCAGTGGGGAATCTACAGCAAAGTACTACAGTATTTATACGGTAAGGGAAACTATGGTAACGGAAGTGAGTCAGATATGAAATACGGGAAGCAATCGTCGTGAAGTGAACCACATGCAGCATCAAGCGCTGGTGAAATATCTAATGTGAAATATAAGAGTGAAACACAATTAGTTGGCATGGTCAAGGTTATATTTGCAACAGCCCCGACGGCGTCTGGCTGGCTATCTTGAGCCCATTCAACTTCTTCGTCAACGCCAACGCAGAATTGCCGCGCGCGAACTTCGTTGCGCATAGAGGGAAGATGGGCCTGCGGATTTTCAACGAGGGCATTACGGTCTTCCTGATTTCGGGTCCATGGCGCCCCAGATGGTCGCCCTCATAGAGAAGAATGTCATGGGTCCCACTCTGCGCCAGTTGGCGACGCCCAGTTTTACGACGACTACCGAAAACGATACGACCGTGGCCGCAGTCCTCCTACTCGCAACGCTCAAGGAGTATTTTAGGTACAAATTCTGGGGCATTATATGCGGGATACCTCGCGTAACGCTCGAGGGAGAAAAGTCCGACTGGGTAAACATTCTGGGACGGCTCGAAAAATCTGTGTGTGAAGGGTCATATAAGTTGTTGGATTTATGAGACATACACAGGGTTAGATCGAAGGTACAGTGCGAGTCTAGTCAACAATCTATAAGCCATTTGAATGAAACCTGAAGCAATCATTGCCAACACTGAAAACATTTCTAAAGAACCCGATAATCCTATTTGAACAAGGAACTCTATTGGAAATAAATCGGGCCCTTGGCATGGAGGTTTGACCCAAATTCCTCGGCAGTAGATATATGTAGACTCACCAAATGTGTCCCACACAAAGTGGAAGAGGCATGCGAGGGCGAACCCAACCGGATTTGCAATGGACCAGTCAGAGGCGTCGAACCAGCTGCTGGGATCATGGGCGGATTCCTGTTTGCTCAGCAGTTCGCGCAATGTCGGCAGAGCCCGGTATACATGTGGCATCCCCCAGTCGAGTACCCAGGCGATTCCCGCGCCCATTCCCCCGCCAATTATCGCTCCCAGAATGGATCTTACAGCTATGTGCATACCATTCTCAGGCGGCACAATGGCATTTATAGTGGTCTGTAACCCTAAGATGAAGTAATCAGCTGTAGATCTAGAACTATTGGCGCGATAATGGACTCACCTACCACCAATCCGATACCTACAAGATCCACAAATAGAACGTACATGACTCGAGATAGGTCACAAGTGAAGAACCAACTTGAATGGCTAAGCGTTGAATCATCAAAGGATGCCCAATAGGCACTTCAATAAACTGGGGTCAATATGATGCCGATATCAAAGGAGACACAGACACACATCAACGTCCATACAACACCGATAATCCAATCTGCCGTTGTAAGTACGATTGTCTGTCTTTGGTGGGCGGCTATGGCTTTGTATCCACCGAGTCCCAGAATAAGTACGCTGTTTAGGACTCTCCAGGGAGTGAATGTCGCCTGGGGTTTCTTCGCTGTCACTGTCTCCAATTCTGTGATACGTCGGTGAAGCAACACCTGACTTCGCTCCAGCGCTGCAATGCGCTGATGAAGAGCCATTTGAGACACATCCGTATATTCGTGTTTCTCATTCGCTGCCACTCGACCCTCCTCCATTTCCGTTAAGCCAGTTGTGTCCTGCCGGTGAGGCGGATCTCCGGGACCTGCCGTAGCACCGGACTCTAGATGGGATGGATGGTTGAGGTGCCTGACATTGGAAGAAACAGATTCAGAGGAGGATCCCAAACCCAGTTGGATGCAACGGAGAAAGGATCTCACCTGCTCGTCGAATCAGATACCGTCTTGTCTTTGGCGGATCCTGAAAGATTACTCGTATAGGTAAGTTTCCCTTGGCTTTGGCTGCGAGTATCGCTGAGTTCGACAGAGGTGGACATGAGCGGACGATGTTGGAACCAAGGGTGGGGAGTGAGTCCTCGAGCCACGTTTCCACTTAAATATTCGCCTCAGCGGTATTGATCGGCTGTCGTCATGATTCTATTCAGGCAATGAGCCACTCATGTACTATCGCTGTGTTGTCGCTGTGGTTACCTATGTCGATAAGTCTGCGCCCGTGGTGATGGTTGATCCCATCACAATTCCGTATGATCCTTGCACCGCAGTTGCACCGCAGGCACTACTTTGACATTATTAACCGTTCTTCAACGAAATGACTCGCGATTCATTGAAGATGTTTGGCCTTTTCTCCTTTTGCTCAAATCCTTTGGTCACTCGGCTTTTCAGCCGTGCTTTCATTTCCTCCGCTCACACGGTTTTATCATCACTTTGCCCAGCTGACCTGCGCGCAGCCTCAGAATTGACAGCACGCAGCTCGACCTTCACTGCCGGGAGGACACGCAAGTATATTAACCGTTCTTTAACGAAATCCTCGGCGATTCTTTGTACGTGTTTGCCATTTGTTGCAAATCCTTTTGTCTCCCTCTCCTGCTTAAACACATCCATCTCCATTTGATCTGAACTTCCTGTGCCCTCAACAGTTCCTGGTGAGCCTTCGCATGCCCAATATATTGATAGTACCACAGCCTCAACAACAGCTGACCCCCGCGCAGTCGTTCTGTACGGTGCGCTTGCAATTAGATTACTTTCATGCCGGGGAGCCACGTAGTCCCGCATCACATTCTTTCTACTTAAACAGCTGCTGCTCTGTTTCTCCCATGCCCTCCTTGCCCTCTTCCCCCACCACCAACAGACGGCCATTATTCAAATATTGATCTGCATTAATCAGTCAAGTGTGGATTCCTCTCAAGTGCATCTTTGCAAGCTCTCAAGGCAGGATAAATATTGGCTCAAGTGCTCCTGCGGAATCGCTCAAGATCTGGTTATCTACGGGGCTTATGGATGTCTCATTTGTGCTGGATTATCCCTCAATTTCCGCAATCTTACGATGCGTACTGCTTGCTGCAAAACAGGGAACCAACCTGGATCTGCGAGTCTGGTTCGTTCAGATGGCAAGGATTAATTCCCGGCATAAGTTGTGGTGAGTTATATCATTCCTGGTTTATGAATCATTTACGACAATCATCATCGCAAACCAGCAGGGTTTCCGACAAGATTTCAATGCTGTGGTCAGTTTCATGATCTCTTCTAAAGTCTTCCAGACCACACAATTCTTACGCTGTGTTTCTAGAATTCATTCAGCTCCAAATTTTGATCAGTACATGGCCTCGCTGTTTCCACCCTGGAACATTCCTGTCCGCTGTGCCGTTTTGTTTCATCAATTTCTACTGTTGATATATTATCTGTGACTGGGTACTGGGCCACCTTAGCAATTTTGACCTCGAGTCCACGCATAAAGTGGCGTGGATACAGGTATATGGGCTTTGGAACTAAGGTATACATCCTGTGAGTGAAACGAGATATTTTTCGTGAATTAACATGAAGGTTTCACGGCCTACCGAATTTTTCTTTGAGGGGGTACCCCAAAATGGCAAAAACGGGGTAGTGGGCCACCGAGCCAAATCATTTGTTCACACTCATGATATTTATCCTGTATCCCAAATCGTTCAATGGATACAGATACACTATTCTATGCGCTTAAACTTGGAATCTGAGATGTATGGGGCCGTAACTATTTGCCTTTCCAGCCATCGGGGATGGGCGAAATTGCGCTCCGGCCATAATGGGTTCCCCTCTAAAGCACAGAGCATAAGGAAGCCCTAAATTAAGACACAGATGGCTCCAGGGGAAGTATTAGGACATATCTGAATGCAATGGATGACCACCACATACCCATAACCCATCCAACAAAATGCGTCTTTTTGCGCAACTGAAATTCAGTGGTTTAGGGTAGTAGCCCAGCGTGAACGGGAAGTCGCGCAGTTAAAAGTCAAATAAATGTAGGAGAATACTCTATTAAAGATATTGAATGCAAAAACCGAGTTCCAAGCCCACAGCCAAGACGCGTCGATCGCTATAGAGGTGGCCGGATTATGTCACTCGGGATCAGGTCGAGATGATCTTGAATGCTCCAAGAGGCGAAGAAAAATCGTTTTCACATATCCTATGGTATGAGGGGATTGTCTTGAATCACGGGCTAACGAGCCCTAAAACTTTTGAATCGGCGAAGAATTGGTGGAGAAACCAGCCAAAGACAAGCCCGAAGGCCGTTCGGAGATAAGAAATGATGTTCCCACCCTGGCATCTCGCTCGAGAACCTGTCGTAACTTTTGATCGCCGCATCACTCCGCCTCGAAATTTGACATACAGCGTGGCGATAAGTCATATTGCATCCTATGCGCACCAAATCCAGAGATTTTGCATCACAGCACTTTCTATTATGCAAGTGGCCCTCTACCTAGTTTGGCCCACTAGGCAGTCGCTAATAATAATTGTTCCAGGAAATTAATGTACCCGGGCTGGACTAGCTGTTGATTTCAAACATGCACCATCATGGTTCATAGTAGTGTAGTTCAATTTCATTCAGGTTCTATTTTCTCGTTGTCACAGGACACGCATTTCTTTCCGGATTGCTCCAATACTGTTCTATATGCTGCAGTTCAAAATTGATTCGTTGTCTTGATGCCGGAGCGAAGCGGAGGTCTGTCTTGTCCGTTCTTTAAGATTTTGCTCGTTCAGCGGTGCCCATCACATCGCGTATGTTGGGTTTGTTCTCCATAAGGCTTAATTAACCTCTCTTAGCTCTTGCGCAGTGCCCTCATGGTACTGCGCCATCAAGTTTCTCTCTGTTCCTGAACCACCCAAATCGGCGGCCCTTGCCTTACGAGCCAGCTGTGATATTCACACCCGCGCCAACGCTGCACCTCACAAAAGAGCCGCCTCTATCAATATTCTTTGCCTTCTTCCCTCATCGTCCTGCACGCAACCCCCCTCTCTGCTACCTTTGTCTCTCGTTTCGTAGCGGCCATCGTTTTCGCTCAAACCACCACTTTCTGGTTGTCGATGGATGGATGGGTTAAGCTTGCAAGCCTGCCGCAAGAAGTTAACAATCGAAGTCTCCCTGCCCGAAGGAGGGTTGAACGTCAATTCCGCGGTTCAATGTGCTGCACAGCTCGAAATTTGTCTGGTCATTCGCTTTGCAAGACAAAGGACCTCCCAACTCGTCACTGGCTGTGGCTCTCGGTTTGCGATCCATTTGTCCTGCTGGAAAATTATACACACAAAACACCTAGCTGCGAAGTTTCAAAGATAAACAACTGCAAAAATCTCTCGAGTGCGAGCCAGTAGAACTATTCACCCTGTTCAATATTCCCAATTAATCAATTTCGGTTTCTTGCGCATCAATATTCTACTGAAATGCTCGCAGTCTATGGCCTCCACAGTCTGTTTTCCGACCCAGTGCGTGTAGCTCCATTGGCCGGTAAATAACCCTCCACCACTCACCTTTTCTGTTCCAGCCGCACTGATTGATGAGTTGGCTGTCGCACCATCATGGCAAAGTTTGTGCTGAGTGCTTTGCGTTCTCTATATTTGCAACGGTAGGCCACTGTTGTACTGGTCTGCAAACCATTGAGATAGTATGCCCCGGAGATTTGAGCCCGCACAAAGTGTCCACAGACTCATTGCTGGTTGATCCTCGACTCAGTTCGACGCTGAGTCTACGGTGTGTTGTTGTGTTCCTACGCCGATCTCCTCTTTGATATCTCCCCAGTGACTCATCTCGAGTTGTTTTCGTCTCCCTCAGGCGACGAACTGCATCCATCCGCAGTCATTTAAAACATTGCGTCCGCTTCGCAAACTGTGCAGGTCTCATCATCCAATCCAGGCGGTGTCTTTCTGTTAAGCTCTATGCCGGAGGTACACACACACCGCTCTTCGCATAATTTCCGCACTGCGCTTTTTATTAATTGATCGTTCGATTTCGTTCCCCAGTTGATGTATCTTTTCTGTTTTGGGTTCCCTTTGGTCGGGCTCGTGAATCAAAGTTCAATCACTGCCTTTCTTAACCTCTTCGTTCATGGGCGACCACCTGACCTGCGTAGTTTTTTGTTGACAGGACGCAGTTCTACGCAGTTGCCGCTGCCTACGGCGCAGTTCCGTTTCATGATTATTGTCAGCCTGTCCAGTTGTGCGCATTTAAAGCGATTGAACTCGACTCCAGAGCAAACTATGCTGGTGATTCTATTTTGGGGCCCGGCAACGCAAGAAATACAATTTGTGCAATAGGAAATTTTGTGCGGGTGGTATTTCCCGTTCACTCCGTAGTAGGCTTCTATGGAAGATATTTTTATGACTGATCTGACTTTGTTCCTGCTGTTGTATCCGGCGTGGAGCGAGGATATGCTACTTACATGCCATGGTTCTTGCAGTTGCACCTCCGACTCGGAGTAGCTTTAATCGGGTGAGTAAGATCTACCCAGCAGTCCTTTTTTTTGGGCAGTTTTATCAAGTTGAACGTCGGGTTTAATCAAATAATTCTTATTGCCGGAGCGAAGCGGCGGCAGGTCTTGTAGTCAATTTAGCCTAACAAGGGCAGATCAATTTGATTTTGGTCGAGGTCGGTGTACCGAGGTAGCCGAGGATAGCCGGAGGTAGGCAAAGGCTGTCCACCTTACGTAGACGGAGGTAGACAGGGGTAGACCGACGTCGACCAACCTCTGTCTACCTGTCGCCGTAGATGCACGTAGATGTACATATACTCGGGTAGACCGAGGTAGGCAGAGGGTAGGCAGAGGTAGACCGTGGTAGGCCGAGGTTGGTTCACGGGGGGGGGGAACGCAGTGATGGGAGGCCATTTCGATCCGGTTTTCGGTCAGAGAAACTATCAGAAATAGAAAATAGAAGAACGGCCGGGCAAGGCCGCCCTAGAATGGCGGTAATGTTTGTTCTGGCGCTCCAAAGAAAAATGAGCAGTAGGTACAGGAGGAGGAGGAGAACCTGTGCGGTCTTAAGAAACAGAGGCAACTTCCCGACAGGCATCCGAGCCTATGGGCGCTCAACTGGTGTTCCTCGTGATGGACGACATACGAAGCTGAGGAATAAACTACTGGGACACTGGATTTATGCAGCACGGCCTCGTACCCAAACGGCCCCGTTAAAAATAGCGCCCGCCTTGTACTGAGGATAATCTATAACTCCACAGGCACCGCTTGGATACGCACTGAAAGAAACCTGCCGCCGGTGATGTCTTCGATTTTCTTTTGGCGGGGTCGAATCTTTGGGGTGCAGCTGTGGTTACCGTTGGCTCGTCGTCAGAGCCCTTCGGACATTTTCTGTGGCATATCTGTGGGAACAAGAACACAGGAATAAAGCACGGTTTGGCGAGGACAAAGCAACATGCCATTGTATGTATGGAGAATCGGTCTGGGAGACACCGGACTCGTAGCGATCTGTCCCAAATTCACCACGCTGGGTCTCTGGCTGTGAGGCACGGGAGTGGCTAAGGGCTACCGGGAAAAATATGCAAAACTCGTGGGTGCGCCATTATCATCATCATCAGCCAAATCACACTCATTCGGGTCGCCACAAAGTGCAAACAAACCAATCAATACAACTGCCAGCTCAAGCCTTGCTTACTTGTCAGTCGAGGCCGAGTGGCAGCGTCGGATTCAACCCTCCAGGCTCCAGCTTGAAACAATTTCATTGACGCGGAACTGCTCAAACTTTCGAAACCTCTATTTCCTGCTGCGCCATCAAGCCTAGTGCCCACGACCCTGGCACACAGTCACCCTTCCCGGGATGCCCTCATTTCGGTCGAAGGACTTTATTTCGTCTTGGCTGGAGGACTCAGCCTTGCTTGATTTGCGCACTGATGACGCCTCTATTCTCCGGTGCTCTGTCAAACTCGATACCTGCGACCTTAGGTAAGGCGCTGCCTCCGTTTGGCTGACACAACGGACTTGGTTCTACTTATTCCTCTTGACTGGACGACGCTTCAGCGTGATTCCCGCACTTGACGGAACGAACTTGATTTTACTTTATTCCTCTTGACCGGACGGCATTTAATTGACCTTCTGCTTGATTCACGCACTAATGAAACCTCTACTTGGTGGGTGAGGCCATCGCGGGGCACGTGGCGTGACTCGTATTTTGTTGTTTTTCTTTTTTTGCAAGAGATGAAGTGTGAGAAGAGAGGGTATATCTTCCTGTAACCTAAAAGTTCCAGGTCTCCAGCAAGTATTTCCGAAGTCTTGTCACCCACCATGTAGGAGTGTAGAATTTCCTCAAACGTAGCTTTCCCGATTTGCATTTTACCCCATCTTTGCCTAGTGGTGGAGTGTCTTTTAGAATAAATCACGCTAGTTTTTCTCCTGTAAATTGTGCCCCTGTTTGATCACCTGGTTTGCATAATCACCCAGACAATCATTCTACTCATGAATGTGAATTCTCAACTTGTTGCCTTATTTGTGGGCACAATCTCACAAATAACCATTTCTGTTCAGACTGAAGAAATTGCCAGGAAGCAGCCCAGGGCAATGAAATGAAAAACGAAAGCTGCCAAAGTGTGAAGCTTGCTTTCATGCAAATTTGCCGCATTGGCACCATATGGAAAATGTGGACACCAAAAAAATTAATGCTGTCTTTGCGAGAGTCGAACACAGGACACATCAAAAAAAAAAAGATTATGCAAGAGCATAGCCTTCAAAATCTAATGGATCTTTCAAAACCTAATGAATTTAGCAGAAATCTGACCCTGGGAAGACACTGCCACTATTGAGGCTCCATTGAATCTAACACACAGCCACTATTTAAGTTACAACGATAGAACGGGACCGTAAAAATTGTGGTCGCAAAAATCTCGGATGACGAGAATCATGAACGATCACTTTCGTACTCGTAATTTTGTGGTGTGCTGTCTGCGACCCTAGGCGCATAGTCACACTCCCTCGGATGCCCTCATTCTGATTGACAGAATCAAGAACAATATACTATACAATTTCATTCAATTTGGCGGTCATGCATCACGCTCCCCCTGTGCCGCGATGAATTGTGGTCTCGGTCACAGGTCACACCCAGTGCCAAATGCAAAATGCGTGACATTGGGGCCAGATCTCCCTTGGAAGGGCAAAAAAGGCAGAATTTTTGGAAATTTCTCATCTTGAATGCCGGATTTTTGGAGGTGTCATGCCAAAATTTATTGGTTGCCGAAGTGCCGAATCGGTATTTTGGGTCACGGGTCACGACTCGTGCTGAATTGAATGAAATTGTACAGTAAACTGTGAACGAATTTCAAAACTCAAGTCACAGTTTCATACAGTTCAAAGTTCAAAGTTTCAGAAACAATTTCAACCAACCTCAAAGCATACTATCAGGTGCTGGGAACCTGGCCACCTTGGAGCTTTTGGCCTAGCAGCCATTCTGTGAGGGGGGCCTTTGTATTGTTCGGATATTTCGGATGTGTTACACCAAGCATTGGAGGTGAGTCCGTGTCTGCCAATAATCCGTAGTCCGGGATTCTGGGCAGCACGGCATTCAATTAAAACCTCATTTACGTGCTCGAAATGCTATGATACCCACTCCCCTATAGCACAGGTGGCAAAGCCTGCGGCTTATTTTTAAATAAGCCGGAGTGGCTTATGCCCCGCTTATGGCCTGCTTACACGCCGCTGATGGCCAGCTGATTGATTTTGGACAGGCATGGGATTTTCTTGTTGCCAGCCATCCCAATGATTTTCACAACCAAGAATGTGCAGAAGGTAGGTTGCGTGTAATCAGAAAATCATGTGAAATTTTGGGCTTAAACCGTGGTACATGCATTGTGAGTTCGGTGTGGGGTGTCGGTGGATGTGTCAAGAAAAAAACATGGGAGGGAACATATTTGGATGCAAAATATACAATAGAAGAAGCGGTTGACAGCATCAGCCGGGGTCTATGCAAAAGGAGGAACTTTCCCACGTTCCTTAATTGACATGTCGCACGACACGCGTACATTTATATTGTCTCTCTTTCCTTCTACCTACATCTCATAGCATGCTTGCAGTTTCTGCAGCTGCTGTCTTTTCTTTTCCCCCTCCCACCATCCCCTGTTGTTTTCTTTCCATAGTTTTAGTTAGTCCTCTTGTAGCGGTCTGCCTCTGCGGCCATCCGAGGTTGCGCAGTCCCTGCCACTTCGCTGGTTCCGGCAGATCCTGCTTTAGGCCACAAATTTCATTTGTTCACCAGACAACGGATGCCATAGAACAGCCTTGAACACGATCCATTAGGTAATCAAATCCGAGGATATACCAACGACACGTCTTGCAATTCCGACACACGTCACAAAATTTGACACATTCTGTCATAACTCACAAAAGCCGACACAGTCATTACCACTTTCAGCAAAAACAACACAGTTTTCGATAAATCCGACTCGGCCTGTTTGGGAGTGGTGTGGGAATGGTTGAACGCAGTGTTACGGTGTGACACATCTTCTTCCTCTCTCCCACCATCGCCCCCGATGCCGATACCATCCGTGGTTGCATGCATCTCGCGGCAAAGATTCCACAGTCCCAACGCAACGCTCATGTCTGTGAGACACAGGTGAGGAAGTGGAAGGGAACTCAGAAGTCACCAACCTTTGAAACACTACACCGCCGTTTGTAAAAAAGGTGTCAGGGAGGTTTCCGCCACAATGTTGCGAACAAATTGTCTGATCATTATAAAATGCTGTGTCAAACCTTTTTGAAATAAAGATGATCATATCCCACAAGGCTTGTGCAATGTGCCATTGGAGAAACATTTTTGGAGAACCTTTACTGGACCTTCTGTTAGACATTTGTAATTTCCCTGCATTTTATCCTGAAAAGCATTTATTACACAAAAATTAGAATTGGAACAGGCACGGTATCAACACGGTATATACACTATGTACTTCATTCTGCTAACACCATAGAGGCGATGGTGGTCACCGAACTCGGCATGAACACCTCCCGCCGACCTGCTGCCGAGCAATACCCATCCCAACTGAGATACATCGAGTGGGAGCGTGTGTCCGATGACGGTGAAGGCAGCTGTGCCTGTGGCGTAGGGAGCGTAAAGGTCGGCACCCGAGCGTCGTGCAGGGCAATTTGTGTTGTGAGGGCTGTGGGGACTTTGTGCCTTCGAAAAGGAGTCAATATGGAATAAAGCAGCAGGAGGGAGGCAAAGAACTCACTGGAGTATGTTGAGCTGCTGCTCCACAACAGGACACCCCCGCACACCGTGCTACCATTGCCTCTGCCGTCGTCGCACGGTGCCCTCGCGGATCCGTGTTTGAGGAATTGATGTTGTTGGAGCCAGATTTGTTAGTCGCAATCAGTGCGCCGGGGACCTGGACAGAGTCCGACAGACAGTTGCGTTTGGGACTTGAGGGTGGATTTGAAGAAACTTGGGTGCTTGAGACCGAGGACATCTGGAATAGGTTTTGGGATACAGTTGGAGCTTAGATGGATCACGGGAGATGGGTTGAAGGAAGATGAGAGCTTGAAGGGATAGGGAGGTTTGCCGCGACCGCTAATACACAGTTGGAGAACGGGATTGCAGGAATCAGCAGGATTGATTAGTTACCCAGACTGAGGCTTGGAGCTGAGATGGGTAGCGGCTGGGCTGAGTGACAAGTTGACTTGCGAGCTGGATTGGACGGGAAGTCGGGAGAAAAGGACAAGCGACGATTGTGGGCTTACCAACATTGCACTTGTTTGGTTTGATGCGCACGGACCGTCACTGCTGTTTCCATTCTGGCTCTTTATTGTGTCATGATTCAACCCTTTCAATGCTCTTACATCCCAACGGAATTGATTAAATTGCCCCATGAATTGACCATGAAGCCACATTTGTTTACTTATCAATGGTCACGAATGTCTCTCTTTGCGGAAAAGTCCGTAGCGCCGCCGCCGAGGTCGGAGGCACCACACACTACAGTTTGCTCTCTACGCATTCATAAGCTGGGTATTGCTCATCAGCAGGATTTCTTGCATGCAAGTTCCGAATTAGCTGCTGAATAGTCTCAAATAACATTTCTGGCAATGTATTTTGAACATTCAACCAGCATTGTCAGAAGGTTCTGAAGACATATATCAAATGTTGGGTTTTGAAGGTTTTGACGATGTCCGGGTAATATTTTACAAATGTTGACCCAAACATTGTCGTAACATCAATCACCAATGTTTGACAAACTTCCGACTCGATTGGCGGTGTACATGGGGGCGGCGGCAGCACCATGGGCCAGCTCACCGGTGCGTAATCTACGCGAGCCCCTCACTGCCCTTTTTGAAAATGTTGCTTAGAGACCGTACTACCCGGTGCCGCTGGATTTTTTCATTCCCGGTGGCCGAGATCATGGGCGAAGGAGGAGTCCGGGATAGCACCACGAGAAGACACGTGCTCAACTTTGGTATTGACATGTGGGTTCTGTGGCCACGGTGGCAACCATTGGTGAGAGGGAGGGCCGGCAACAGAATCATGTAAGTAGCGCACGTAATTTACCATCAGCGAACATTTACATAGCTAGCACGATTGTTTTGCTCTTCTCCCTTTGTCAAAATTCATCTCCGAATTATTGAGCATCTCGGCGAGCGAAACATGAAACTGATGGATATTATGGCGGGACAATATAGCCCAATGTGATCGGAAGTGACCCTCGGGTGAACTGTATCAATAGCACTTGTAAAATCTTGATCAAGTTCAGAAAGTCAAGCAGCAACAACTGGCGAACTGATAGTGTGATCCCATCACCACGAGGATCCCAAGTTCAACTGGAAGCAACTAGGAAACTATTTCGGGGAATATGTGTCGGGATTTATGAGACAGCACAAAGATGTTTCGATTTTCCTGCCGTGTGTCGGATTCACAAGATGTGTCGCTGTGTCCGGTTTCAGGGAGCCTCTCAAATCCGTCTACATCACCACTCCACCACGGAGCCACTGAAACGCATGGCTTGCATGCAGGCACATCAGACAATCCAACATCGGGACTTTTATTAAACAGATCACTGTCAAGGCAGTGATCTGATGTCGGAGATCGCTAAGCCGGCCACCTGTAGTGTGTAAGCGGGGCATAAGCTACTGCGGCTTATTTAAAAATAAACCGCGGGCTTTGTCGCCTGTGGTAGCTACCACTGGCCGGTTGAAATACACAATCCGGAGGCCCATATATCTTCCCGACCGATCAGGCCGTAATAACCCCAAGCGACAAAACACGGTCATTCGCCGGCCCCCAAATCCATAAACTTTGGCACAAAATAACAAAGCAAAGGTTAGCAATTGATTGTGCTCCTTATGATGCGAGCAGGCAACGAGCAGGACTGTAAAATAAAATCAAGTTGCAAAAGCATTCGAGGACGAAACATGCCTCCTCTAACGTTAAACGGGATTGGCCCACAACACCCGGTCGGCCGACCCGGGGTTTCAGTAGTGTCAGACCCACATACCGCGCCATACCGCGCCAGACGCGGACTCTAGGCTGAATATTTGTCAATGTGATATCCATCTAGTTACGGAAATAACATGTTGAACATGCTGGCTGTAAAAATTCGCGGGCAAGAGAGCTAAGTAGTGCTCGAAAGACGAGCTATAGAGTCAAACGCCTCCCGTGCTGACGTCCCTTACCTGTTGGTTTCGAAAGAGCCGTGAAAGGGCTTGAAGTTTTGACATTAGTGGCGATGCATGCCGCGAACAGTTCGGATCCCCGGATGTGAACCAGCAATAAAGGCCCCGCGGCGTAGCCGTGATTTCACCCAAAACTACCATGGCGAGTCTTGTATACACCCCTCTCGACGAAATCGAAAAGGTGGGGTCGCTGAATATAGAGAAACCAAACTTATTCTCTCCTAGATTCGAGCCGAACTTCAAGCCGGATTTAATTCTGGCAAGACTAAATCCATCGCATTCCGCAAATACCAGCTCCTTCAGTTCGCGTATCTCATCCAAGACAACGCAAAAGCCTTCGAGGAAGCGCTAGCCAGTGATCTCGGCAGACATGCATTAGAGACCAACTTGTGAGCGCGACGCGAACTTGCTGTTCCGATCTCACACTTCACATAGTCTTGAGATAGGCGGATCTATCGCGGAACTCATGGATGCGTACAAAAATATTGATTCCTGGGTCAAACCAGAGAAACCACCGCTTTCAGTCCCCTGGATGTTTGTGCGCCCAGTGATGTATAAGGAACCCAAGGGTGTCGTTCTCATCATAAGCGCGTTCAACCTCCCATTATGGCTTTGTGCTTCGCCCGTGGTATGACTGGACACTTTGTGCATAATTTCATTTGACCCAATTCATGCGTCTAGGCTGGTGCCCTCGCCGCAGGCAACGCTATTGTGATCAAACTTTCCGACTGCAGCTCTCCTCGCCGACCTGATTCCCAAGTACCTCGACCCGTCGGTGATCCGCGTCGTTAATGGTGCGATACCGGAAACGACCAAGGTAGTGTGAGAGGCATCTTCCCTGTCGAGTACTTACCGCCGTTCTTTTAGCTACTTTCGCTTCCTTGGGGCCATAGTACGTTGTGGTCAATTATCTCTCCTGATTTTGCCAATGTGATTGTATTTAGTTCTCTATACTGGTAACGGACGCGTTGGAAGGATTGTCGCAACCGCGGCTGCACAGACCCTCACGCCTGTGTCTTTGGAGGTGCTACTTGACGCTTTATCATAGTTTTCCCTCACTTATTGATATTTACAGCTCGGTGGAAAATCGCCCGTCTTTGTCGACCCCGCCACCGACATGCAGCTCGCAGCGAAGCGCATCCTCTGGGGCAGATTTACGAATGGCGGCCAGACTTGTACCGCGCCAGATTACGTCCTTGTACCAAGGATTGCTCAAGACTCTCTGGTCGAAGCCATGAAGACTGCGTAAGAAATGCGGCATGTTCTTCGTCTTTGATAAATACGAGATAGGTACGCGAACTTCTACCCGGAAACGACCGGGGACTCGCCCATTCCTCCCCAGAACATCACCAAGATGGTACACCAGGGTGCGTTCAACCGGGTCAACGGTCTGCTCCAAAACACCCAAGGAACCATTGTGGTCGGCGGAGAGAGCGACGCGGCTACAAGATACATTGCGCCTACGATCGTGAAGGATGTGAAAATCGATGATTCGCTTATGTCGGAGTAGGTGTTTATGTCATCCACGCTGCTCCCGTACCGAACGACTCCAGGGAGATTTTCGGACCGGTTCTTCCCATCGTCCCTGTAGACGACCTCGACAGTGGACTCGAATACGTCAACTCGCAGTACATATCTGGTCTCTCTTTCTCCATCTGCGCATCTCTGATCCAGTGACTAGCGATCATCCTTTGGCTCTTTACGTGTTCTCGCAAAACGAAGCTTACAAGAATAAAGGTTTGTTAGCCACCCATTTTTTTTTTTTTTTTTTTTTTTCTTTTTTGGTTGTACGTTTGTTGTGATCTCCGGCAACTGATAATAGATCAGCCCCTTTGATCCGTAAGTTTTTGAGGAACATGTGACCTCAGAACCATGGAAGGAATGCGTTTACGCACGAACGGCAAATGCCGAACAGTGTGGGACTCGACCGTGTCCCATCACGGTAATACCCACTAAACCTCCAAAATAACGGTTTTATGCTTATACCGGGGTTCGAACCCATGCAAAATCATGGCCCAGTGATCTCTAGTTTACCCGGAGACCAAGGTGCATGGAAAACCACTCTGCCATGCGACCTCTTAGCCACCCATTTTTGTGTTCTGCTTCTAACCATTCTCCAATTTTCTCAAACACACAAAGCGGTTCTGCGGCAGCTAATGAGACAAACATTATTCCGGCTGGTCAGTATATTCCATGACACGCCTTGATTGATCACCTATCTCTGTACAGTTCCTGGTCTTCCCTTCGGCGGCACTGGAGGGAGTGGCTGTAAGTGTATTTCCGCTCAATCCAGGCTACGTATCTCATACTTGCGTAGCTGGATACCACACAGGCAAGGCAAGTCGTCAATTCGAACCCTCATCCTCTTTTCTTGTACCGACCGTTGCTCCAAACAGTTCGGCTTCCTCATGTTCACGCACCTCCGCGCCTCGATCGACTCGCCCGGCTGGTATGGCCACCCTCCTTTTCCCTCGAGCGTCTCCTCATTAATTTCGCAGGATGGACAAGATCCTGGGCTTCCGCTTCCCACCGTATACATCGAGCAACCTCACCAAGATCAAGCGCACCTTGGGAATCAAGTTGCCACCGCGGCCGACTGGCCCCCCAGCCGTCACTGGCGCCGCGAATGGAACGAGGAGAAAATGGTTCTTGCTTGCGTTTGCTGTGGCCATACTAGGTGCACTGACAAAAATGAAGAACCGACTGGCGTTTATCAAAGTGTGAATGATACGGACTCGTGTATCCCCTTTGTATTCGTAGCATATATATCTTATGTTTATTGTCCTTCGTGGTGTCCAACTTGCAGATCTTTGAATTCAGAATTTGGAGTCCACGCCATTTTCGTCACTTCGTTACTTCGCTTAAGCTCGGGAATCTTCGTGACTTTGATGGGAACCTAGGGCTCCGACCCGTTTCCGTTTGCCACGGGTCGACGGCCCGTCGCGACGGTTTCCATCCCGTCCGTAGAGCCGCCCTGCTCACTTTGAAAACGGACGGGTACGGAACGGGTTCACCCGTTTAAACGGGACCCGTATCCGTCCGTAAACGGGTATACGGGTTGATTACCGCAAGTAGTATTGGATCCGGAGGCCGATGACGTGGGGCCTCTATAGGCCTCAGTCCGAAGCACGGCAAACTCGTTCAGACGCCGCCCACTGGGCCGGAACGCCACTGCCTCATACCGCTTGCACGGCTTTTGGAGATTTCCCTGCATTCTTCATGTCTGTGAACTCGATTTGGGGTCGTTTTGAATTTTTTTTTTTGCTTCTGTCATCTTCCATTCTACGTGTTCGCCTCATACTGTAGGTTGCGCTCCACTTCTGGAGTTTTCTCTGGATTCTCCATGTCCGAGTCTGTCTGAGACTTCTTTTTTTTCAAGGCAATTTGGATCCTGATTTTCGTTAAGGCGCGCTTGCGGGTGGATAGGGAGCAGTTAAAGAAGCACAGGGGGTCAGTGTAGCATCCAAAATTATATACATTCCTTCCCATATCGTCTTTGTATCGATGAATTGGTGCCATGCCACCAAAGTCCCCAAAAGGAAATTAAGTACCCGTCGAAACGGCCGTAACGGGTTCGACGGACGGGTTCCGTCCGTCGGGCACTCTTGGAATTGCCGTCGACGGACGGATGAGACCGTCCGTGACTAGAAAACGGCCGTTTTTGCGACGGCCGTTCCGTAAAACGGACGGGTCGGAGCCCTATGGGAACCTGTGAATGTTCGTCACATTAGCATGTTTTTGAGGAAGTTCGTGAGTTGTTTGATACATGGCAACTGCTCGGCGCATCACGAAGTGATGGGTATCAGTATTGTGCCGAGCATAGCCGGTTAGGTTCGGGTTAGGTGGTTAGGAGTTTGGGTTAGGCGGTTAGGGGTTTGGGTTAGGTGGTTAGGGTGGTTAGTGGTTAGTGGTTAGTGGTTAAGGGTTAAGGTTAGCAGTTAGTGTTGGGGTAAGGTATCTATATAAAAAAACCCGCCCGGCCTTGTGCTGAAGGAACACTGATGGCCGATGCTTCCAGGTTTTGGAATGTGCCGAGTTAAAATGACGAACTTTCACAGAAAATCATCAGAAGTAACGAACTTTCACTAAATGCGATCAAAGTGACGAGGTTTCACGAAAATAAGCGAAATAAGCGAAGTAACGAAGTGACGAAGATGGCTACTACCCCAGAATTTGTGCTTGTTCCATCTACAAGTACACCTCAGAGTCAAGCACCAGCTCTTTGACCTTTTTCAACTTGTTTCTCGTGGGATAAATTCGTTAGAGGATTGGCCTATGTATCCAGCCCAGACAGACAACGGGTGACAGCGACGTCGAAGCTTCGGCGATTTGGCATTTTCTGCCATGTTGCAATCGGCGATCCGGCTTTTCCCGACATTTTGTCATCCGAGTCCATGTCTTCTGCAGTCACCTACACAACAAGGATCACCAATTTTGTACTGGCCAAACATGTGAAAAACATGAGGAACCAATATACAATGTGCTCCATTTTTTTTTTTTGGACAGAACAGCATGTAAAATGTATTCAAATCATGTTCTGCATACCCAACATCATGCAGAAGATATCCAAGATATGGAGAAGTTATTTTGAACATCTTTCAAATATTGAACTAGCAACTATTCAAAACACATTGTAAATTGGTTCTCAATGCATCTCACATGTTTGGCCAGTACAAAATTGGTTATCCTCCTTGTGCTAGAAGGTGACTGCATTGACGCAGACCCTGCCCAGAGCACTCGGGTAAATATTTTTTGCACAGTGGAAAGCATTGCTCAAATCTCCGAATCGTCAACTAGAAGACCATATCTGCAATCTTCCCGAACCACCTGTTTGGATCTCCAGGACTCATCACTGCCGAAAACCATGTGAAGAGTCTCATTTAGGCGGCAGAGGCAAATATCAAGTGTCTCACGGTGCAGATCAAGGGGCTGTCAGGATTCGAAAAATGGATAGGGGGTCGAAAAGATTTTTAAGGTCCTCGCCCAGACCCCCCCCTCCCCCCTTATCACGGGTAGCGCCGGACCGTCGCTCCGGGTCATGTGCACAGGCATTGCCACCCGATGGCTCCCGCTGTAAGGGCAACCTCAGCTCGGCGCGTGAGCGCGGGAACTAGCAGGAGAATCCGAAGTAAACTCAATTCATGGTACTAAATACAGAGTTCTAGAATACGCACCTAGCGGGAGAATCCGAAGAGAAGAAAGGATAAGGATTCCCACGCTAGGCGAGGTTTTTATAGGTACTAGCCAGTAGCACGTGTCCGAAGTGATCGGCAGTGATCCCGAGCTTGATCGCATAGTACGTTCCAGTGCGAGCGGCCGGACGAAGGGGGATGAAGGGGAATGGAGTCCGGAGGGCCGGAGGACGACGTTCCGGGCGAGGGCGGACGTTCGGGTGATGCAGGACGGACGGGAGATGCCGGACGCGGAGTAGGCGTTGGACGAAGGATCGGACGAGGCCGCGGGGCAGTGCGATGGGCCGGAGCCGGGTGGACGGATGGACAGACGGACGGACGGGCGGTTCCCCTGACATCACCCCCCCCTTGGAATGCGGCGTCTCGACGCATGAATCGGACGTGGGCGTCGCGCTTCCGGAACGAGAGCGAGTCGAATGCGGCCGAAGCGATCCGGCGCGGGGCGTTGGGGTAGCGGCGGTAATAGGCGTCGATGGCTTCTTTGGCGAAGACGTCAGAGTGCTTTACCCATTTATTGTGTTCCGGGCCGTAGCCTTTCCACCGCACCATGTACCAGAGGCTGCCATAACGGACCTTCGCTTCCAGGATCTCCTCGACCTCCCACTGAACGTCGTGGTCCGTCTGGAGGACGGGCGGGGGTTCGTCGTTCCGAGGACGTCCGGGAAACGGATCCGGTTCCGCGAGCTGAAGTTTCACCACCGGGAAGACCGGGTGGGACTGGGAGTACCGTGGGGGAAGCTCGAGCTTGTATGCACCCTTTCCAACGGCCTTCACGACTTTGAAAGGGCCGAGGCGTTTGTCCGCGAATTTGACGGACGGACGGGTCGTCCGGATGTCTGAGGCGTCCAGCCAGACTCGGTAGCCTACTTTGATCTCTGGGGTGGGCGTGCGTCGGCGATCATAGTACAGCTTGAACTCGTCCTTGGCTTTGACGAGCGCGGCTTTGGCTTCCAAGACTCCGGACGCGATCCAGTCTCGGAACTCGTTCGCGGATTCCACGGTCGAGCGCAATCCGTTGGGCTCGAACCCCATCCGGGGGAGCCTTCCGGTGTCCGTCATGAACGGAACTTGTTGCGTCGAAGAATGGACGTGGTTGTTGTACGCGAACTCCGCGGCCGGAAGGAGCTCGTCCCAGTCGTCCTGTTTGTAGTTCGTGAAGATCCGGAATGTCTTATCAATGGCTGAAATATGACATATCTCCTAAGGGTCACACTCCCTAGTGCCAGACTCGAGACTGGTAGTTGCTGGCTGCAGGACAAGTTCCCACGAATTTCTGATGCTTGATTTTCTTTAGGCCACGGCATAGGTGGGGGTGCGAAGCAGTCGGCGTTGGGATCCAGAAGATCATCAAAAACTTACTCGCCACCAAAATTTTGGAATCTTTTATCGGTGCGTGCTTCATCCCCGACCTCGATCGCCTCAACCATCCGAGGCTCAACGAGCCTCTCTATGCCGAATAAATGACGTGATCGAACCCTGTGATATCTCCACCTTTGAAGACATCTACCAAGGAAACGAGCAGCAGATGAAAAAGAAATCCCAGGGAATGCTCCAGATCAATAAATTCATACCCATACCCCAGGGTGCGTCCACGATACCTCCTGGACACCTGAAGGTCTGGCATGACCAGAGGTACATTGCCGATGCGAAAGGTTTTCGCGTTGACCCCTGCACGATCTTGGAATTTCATTACGTGGGTGGGCCAAGCTTAGAGACCGTCCTCGCTCCCTTGCATATCTCCTCCCAGGCGAAGAATCTAGTGAAGAATCACATATCGAAGTGTTTCTATCGGCTTCGAAGACTTTCGACTTTATCTCCCGCTACGGGCGAGGTCGCCAGAGTTCCGTATACCGTCGCAGGATGCCTCGAGTGATGTTCCCTTCATTCACATACAACAAGTCACTCACCGTTCATAGTTGCTCGTACGAAGATGCAGCCATGCGACATCCAGGTCATCCGCGACGCGGCTGCGAGGCAAGATACCCTCCAGGCAATATTTCTGAACGACAAACTGTCGCAGGAGAATATCTATAAATTCTTGTATCAGAGGCTGTTGGAACGCAGGACAGCACCCCCCAGGCGATATGTCTGAACGACAAGCTGTCATAGGAGAATACCTATAAAACAACGCAGGAAGGCCGCAGCGGAGCGAACAGGTCTCAGTCGATGTTCATGCTCAATTCAGTCTCTGCCGTAAAGTCTTGAAATACTCTTATTTGACGTGTCGACTGATACAATCTGAAGATTGAATCTATTACAGTTGCGGCAAAAATAATTGTATTACCATATATGGCAATTCCCATCAAATTTAGTCCTGCGCCGTTGTTCTGAGTACCTGAAGCACGGGAGGAAGTATATTTGAGCCGGATATACATGTGAGGTAGCTAATAGTCAATCCACATGAAGTTGTTCTCCTTCAATTTCTGAAGGCGGCGGGGAAATGATTTGTACACGTGAATGGCATATTCTTTGAATGACTCGGACGTCCAAACTTCGTTCAAGGCATCAAAAAGTCCATCGGCTGTCTGGATAGTAGCGTACTGAGGTAAACACTTGACACGCCACTTCAGTTCCGCCCAAGCGTTCTCGATTGGCGAGATGTCCGGTGATTTTGATGGCCACTTGAACACATCAATATCGTTGTCCTGGAACCATTTCTTCGCCAAACGAGAGGTGTGCCTGGGATCGTTGTCCTGTTGGAACATCAGGAATGTGTGCGCGCGATTTTCGTAGTGTTCGTAGACCGGAATCATGGCCCGTTCGAGGATCTTTATGTATTGATCGGCTGTCAAGTTCCCAACGATGCGCACAAGCTCGCTGACGCCCTTCGGGTGAATGGCACCCCAAATGTTCACCTTGATGTTCTTCTGCCCGTGCGGCTCCCGCATCTCCACATTCCGAGGAGCCAAGACATTCTGACCTCTCCTGCGGCGGCAATAACGCCGGCCCTCGGAACTGGCCAAAACAACCTTTGACTCATCTGAGTTGATGAGGACACCTTTAAGAAAGACATCCTCTAAAGTCCAGGTTTCATGGCGCTCATACATCTGGCGACGTTGTTCGATGTGACATTCCGTGAGAGCTGGCTTTATGCGCTGCGTAAACCCCTTCAGGCCAGCAGCTGACAGGGCGTGACGAACCTAAGGTCAACATGAAATTTATCAAAAAGGACAACAAAAGAAAAGCTCAGTATCGCGCACCGTCCTTGCTGGGACATTGGGAAGCATTTCCCGTCGAGCATCTTCTCCATCATTCAATTCACCCTCATCAATCTTCTCAATGACCGCCTCAAGTTCTTCCTCCGTGATCTTTTTTTTGCGACCAGCACGGCCTTTCCTGCCATTCCAGTAGCAGTTCCCACCATGCTTTTTTACTCCTTTGTAGTTTCTAGAGAGGGTGGTTGGGTGCAACAATGTGTGTTTGAATGGGGAGCGTTTGGCAATGTCATCAAATGAGAGTTCACATTCTTCATGAAGGACAACGAGTTTTGTGTGCTTAGTTGGCGTGCAGAGGGTAGTGGCACGTTTGTGGTGAGGAGTGGTGGGCACTATAGAGAACACCGAGGTACTCGTTGTCGTAGAGAATGCGCTGTGGGGTCGAGCGACGTCACCCAATGTCATTTGATGGGAATTGCCATATATGGTAATGCAATTATTTTTGCCGCAACTGTATTTTAGGTCGTCGTTTCCCTTCTGTTCATATCAGTTTGAAACCAGTACTGGCCCTGCATTAAACACAATCAGGGTAGCCGCGGCGGCCTATCAGTATTGAATGACAGAAGCTACGAAACTACAGTATTTAGATTAGAGAGCTTGCGGCAGCCACCATGAGCCACCCAGTGGCTGATTGGGCATGCGGTAGCCGGTGACTGTGGCTGGCTGGTGGCTGGCACATTGATTTCATGTGTGATGTTAGAAAAGACCTCCACTCTCTGGTTCCTGTTTATGGCAGGTAAAGTCATCCTGGTGTCCAGACTGCGCTTTACTGCCAAAAGCAAGCTATTTTTTTTGATGAATGAAAAGAAAGCTTAGTTGTGCTGCTTTCTTCATGCAGGCATAATACAAATTGGTGTCAAATATAGTGGTAAAGGACCATAAATACTTAGACTTGGGTGCCATCCCACAATGTGCGAGATTCAGCAACTGGAGGAGCCAAAGCCACCGGCTACCGCATGTCCGATCAGCCACCGGGTGGCTCCTGGTGACTGCCGTAAGCTCTCTATTGTTCTCAGGAATAGGTAACATGGCCCGCGACTAGGTCAATAGTAACAGACGCTCCGCTGCGACAGTGATCTGGAGTTATCACCCAGCACCCGCTCCTTTTTCAACCCTATTGACTAGCAAGAACTAGGTTCAACATCACAGGGATCTCTGCAGAGGTCCGCCACAGAGATGAGGCCAGCGCAGCATGTGAGCTGCACGCAACCTTCGTCGGTGCAAGATTCGGAGGACCGGTATTCGGGAACGCAGGTATCCTGTCGGCGAGTGGTGGTGGAGCAAGAATCGGGGTCGACGTCGCAGGGATCTCTGCACAGGTCCGCAACAGAGATCAGACCGGGGCAGCAGGTGAGCTGGAAGCAGCCCTCATCCGTGCAAGATTCGGAGGAGCCGTACTCGGGAACGCAGGTGTCCTGCCTGCGAGTATACTATTGAACGACTTTAGCTTTAGAAAACTCCAGTAAGCAGGCGAAGCACACCTGAGAGGGAAGGCTACCGGCGATAGCGACACCGGCGAACAGGGCAGACAACACAAGAGAGGTGAGTTTGGTCATTTTTCTTTTTTTGCGAAAGACAGTGTGTTGTACCCCATTTTATATAAATTTGGTGCGGCGGAGGCCGTCCAGGGGCTGATGGAGACGCTTCATGTCTGCCGACGACAAAGGCTGTGATTGAATTGCGGTGCCTGGAGTTCATGCAAAGCCGACGGCTAACCCGAGCGCTCAGTATTCAGCTTACAGCTTGATTGAGTTTGGAATTGTACCGCACCTTCGTTATCCAGCGCCACTGTACTCGAGGACCTTGTCGTTGTGGTTGTTTGCTGTACATTAAAAAGAATGGCCAAAGAAGACGACTTCCCCTGCTGGCTCCCATGTATATTCTCATGTTTGCTGATCCTCTGCTGATCCCATATGGCAACGTGGAGCAAGTTCTATTGAAATATTCCCCGGTTGTCAATCGCTTCCAGAATTTGCAGGCTGCCAGCCCATCAAGAGCGCCAAAGAAATCTCCCCATGGGCTTGTCTATCTTCACGGCAGAATAACGTTGAATGGTTGAATTAGATGCGATTTGCCATGTGGTTCGAAAATGCTTGCTCGCTTGAATCGCGGAACAGGCCCCCCGCCGTGTGAGTTTTTTTGGCGGTTGTAGGAGACTTCAAGAGCCGCAACCTAAACGTACTTCAAAAAAGGCGACAAGCCCACGCGGAGCTGTGATTGCCGTTGCTCCCAAATGAATGAATACACATATCGATGATGTCTCTTTCAAGTCGGAATGCGTCAGAAATTATGCGCTGATAGCTATGAGACACACCCAATCACTGCATTCAGCCAACGGCTCGGCAACGTCATTTTGAGACGTCTCGCCAGAGCCAAGCCGAAGGCTGTGTCGAGGTGCCGCTGCCTGGCTAGACACCCCGCGTCGAGGTGCCTAGACCCAGCTCGATTTGATGCGCTGTCGAGGCTTGGTCGAGGCCGTGGCGTTGGCAGAGCTTGATGACCGATGCCGAGGGCGTCAGAGCGCCTCGGCATGAGAGGTCTAGATGATCGTCGCGAGACTCGGTGTGACTAAAAAAAGGTGTGTCGAGCTAAGCGAGATATGCCCTGTCACAGCGCCGGTTCCTCAATTTAAGAGGATATTAAATTAGCGGGACTTCCTAAAGTTTCGCAAACCAAATCATTAGGGCCGAAATTGAATTTGATATATCTGATTTAATACTTAGTGAAATCTAATCTTCAATCTAATCTATCAAAGCCTAAATAAAACTCTGCAGAACTTGAAGTTTCGCTGTGCCTTTCGCAAGCAATGAAATGCAATATGAAAAACACGGAATAAATGATGTTGAAATGATTTCTGAAACATGGGATATCAAGTCTGTAGATATCTTTGTTAATACTTTAGGTTTCGAATCCCACTTAGAGGACACTTAGATAAAATGAAATAAATCTCGTTTACAAGTGCTTGGAACTGGATAGGAAATTTCAAGTATTAAACTCATCTGCAGATCGCCTGCAGATCATCGTCAGTCATCTTCCGCGTCACGAACATTTAGAATTGCAAGACATATATATACGAGTGATGAGGACGCCGGCGCTCTGCAGATGATCTGCAGATGACTTTAACGGCATCTTATTCTTGAAATTTCCTGTCCAGTTTCAAGCACTTGTAAACGAGATTTGTTTCAATTTATTTAAGTGTCCTCTAAATGGGATTTGAAACCTAAAGTATCGACAAAGATTTCTGCAGACTTGATATCCCAAGTTTCAGAAAGCATTTCAACATCATCTATTCCTTATTTTTCATATTGCATTTCATTGCTTGCGAAAGGCACAGCGAAACTTCAAGTTCTGCAGAGTTTTATTTGGGCTTTGATAGATTAGATTGAAGATTAGATTTTGCTAAGTATTAAATCAGATATATCAAATTCAGTTTCGGCCCGAATGATTGGGTTTATGAAACTTTAGGAAGTCCCGCTAATTTAATATCCTCTTAAATTGAGGAACCGGCACTGTGTGTCTAGGTGCATGTGGCTGCCTAGACAGGCCTAGGCCAGAGCTCGGCAGACCTCCACGTGACTAGATTTTTGTTTGCCGAGGGGTCGGCCGAATGCAGTGAATGACCTAGTCTCTGTAACAGACCAACGATACAAATATACCCAATGAGGGCTTGAATGAGTTAGGGTTTCCTTAATTAAAGCGAAGGGGCTCCAGATCGGTAAATTAAGGATAATTCCCCAACCTGTTGATTTTCTGGTTCAATGAACTTCAATCCTTACATTCATGATATTCAGTTCAATTGATGTAAGATTTACACGACGGTGAGGTCTTTGGGTTGCACGCTCGTGAGGTCTCCCCTCAGTGCCTACTATATTTTATAGTATTCATGGTGATCCGTGCGTCAGTCGGAGTCATTCTCTCTAACTCTGTACGAGTCGTTTCCATCTCCACGTTCCCCGTGCCTCGGTGATGCGTCCGAGTGTTTCTCTTTCAGCGCCCCCTCTCAATCGACGCATCACCTAAGTCTTCCTGGTTGGAAAATTCCATCTCCATATCCGGAGTTGAGCCTTCACAAGCTTCTGTAGGCTGGTCTTCGAGCAATTTGACTGGATCAAATCTGGTTCAAGTTCGACTTCAATCGAAAATGCATTTCTTCGTTGTTCCGCAAGTTCAATTGAGATGAATGTCCTGTGCGTGTTGGCGTTTTCCCGCCGTATTCCTGCCCGCTCCCTCTGAAAACAACCTCAAAAATTCGCGTAGTTGGCGTCGTTGGTGGTTGGCGGCCCGATTGCCGGAATGATCCGATTGGCCCAACGTTGTGAAAATATCAATTTTGACTGTAGGAAAGACCGGAATCTCATTCGCTGTGCCAGTGCCAAAGTTATTGAGAAGAAACATTATGGGGGAAATTAGCTCCCGCTGTAAGTATACGTCTTTCCGTCGCCACTTGGTTGAGCCAACATCCTTTCTTATATGTAAGTCAGAAATTCTCCAAACGACCGGTGGAGCCCGAATCGTGTAATTCCCTACTTTGCCAACGACAGATGAGCTGGCCGTGATCAAAAATGTCACAGGACCATTGCTTGATGAAGACTCGGAAGGAAAACACAGTAGACCAGCGGACCAACAAACCCACTCAGCACTGCGCGGTCACCAAATCACTTGTCAGAAGTAAGGTCATCAGATTCAGAAGGCGGAGTATTGGGCGAAAGGAGGGGACCGGGAGGATCATCTGAAGTACTTCAAATGCCAGAACGAACGCGTCAATGCCTAAATCAGAACTCCGACACGCCCGGCGTTTACGGCATTTTGCTTTTGCCTCGTACCTTCAGCACGCTGGCGGGCGCAGCCAACGGAGCTCGCGCTTCGCTCGCCCGCGCCGCGCTGTCCCGCTGCCCTGGTTCAGCGTCCTATTCCGGTGGCCTCTGTCTGGCTCCTGGGCTCCAGGAGCAACTTCAAGTTTCTCTATATTAGGTACCGCAAGCGGACGGGCCGAGTGGGTCGTGGACTCCTGGGATGCGTTGGATGCTAGGTCAAGTCAGCCCTTGTGATCGAATGCTCTCAGCGCCAGCCACATAGCGCATCGAACTCCCCACATCCACGAGCAGGCACGCCTCCTTCGACGGAGTCGGAGTTTAGCTGGGCCGTTTCGGGTTCCCGGTTAACCCACTTGTTCTTCCGCTGACTCGGTGTAAATGAAAATATCCAAAACGGTACCGGCGTGCAAACCTGTATAACTGTATACATGGAACCAGTTGCAGTCTTAGCACTCGTGCGGCTATTTTGACACAAATGGTGGGCAATTTCAACAACAAATTCTACTTTGACAATTTAATTCCCATCCTAGGCGTGAAATCGACCACAAGATACGCACATTGCCATGGACGGCGAACAGTTTGGGAAAACGAGATTCTTGCGCCGGTACAGAGATCATCCGATGTTGGCCGTGCTGCCATCATGCCGTCGGCAACTTGAAGACGCGGGCCAAGGTTTACCCACCGCCTGTCGTACTGGACCCATGCTCTTCTCGCCATCATGGACACGACAGGAGTGAAAGGGACTCCTCTTGAACGTCCAGCATCCACCGAGAGCTCTCCTGCCCTATTCACGCATGAGCTCATCTTCATCCCCATCCCGAAACGACTGCGATACCACGACGGGAAGTCGTTTCACTTCGGGCTTCTAATGAATATCTCGCTTGGATTTGCGAGTACAGTCAGTACGCACCACATTGCTCCCCTTCAATCATGTGCTTCTAATGCGGGGTGAAGCTGTAGCCAACCTATATTACTCTCAGCCATTATTGCGTGGGTAATGCAATCACGACGTCCTAGAGGATTCTGACCTGCTCCAGTTGACCTCGCGGCCGCTTTCAATATTTCCTACTCCAAGGTTTCAGAGTCCGTGATTTTTCCTTCGTTATTTATTCCGACGCTTCATGACATGTACAGAGTACCTACTCTCCTGCAAGCGGGGTGCGATGAATTCTATTTATCACGAACACCTCTGACCATGATACAGATATGCGGTCGGCGTTGTACTTATTTCCCCCCTGGGAGATCTCGTGCGCCGTCGGCAACTCATTCTACTGTGCATGTTGATGTCCACCGCCTTAACTGTGGTGCGCAATCTTTTGTGAATCAGAATATTGCACTCTTGACCCATGGATAGGGTCTCTCCGTCACCAACAGCTTCATTGCCTTCGAGGTCCTCTCCTTCTTCGTTGGTGTAACGTCCATCATCACGACAATCCTGCAGGTGAGCTGTCTGCGCCATAACCGTTGTACTATGCTCATTTTCTCCAGCCCCTAGTCGCAGACCTTGCCCCACCTGAGCGTAGGGCCACTGCAATATCCGTAGTTATTTCCGGTCTGCTCCTCGGCGTCTTAGTGGCGCGCGTCCTCTCAGGCGTCCTGGGTGAATTCTCTTCCTGGCGCACCGCCTACTATTTTGGCATCGGTGTGCAGGCCCTCGCACTCGTGTGGCTCTATCTAATAATCCCCGATTATCCCGCTAAAAACGCCGGCACGGACTTGACGTATTTCCGCATTCTGTGGACCATGGTAAAATTCTCCGTGACGGAACCGGCTCTTATTCAACCTTGCCTCCTCAATTTTTCCACAAGCGCCGGGTTCACCAGCTTTTGGGTGACCCTCACGTTCCTCCTTGGCGGGCCGCTATACAATTATTCGACGTGAGCCACGTGCTGTGCTCCCATTCCGCGCGTCGTGCTTATTAAATGAAAATCTCTTAGATTAGACATAGGCCTCTTCGGACTGGTGGGTATGTTAGGAGTCATTCTTGGACCTTTCATGGGTCGCCTCATCGACCTACTCTTCCCCTGGTACTCGACCCTCTTCGCCATCATCCTGCTAGGGCTCTTCAATATCATCCAGATGGGCGCTGGCGGACTTAGCGTCGCGGCTGTACTCATTGTTGCCTTCGGGGTGAACTTGTTCCGTCAGCTCCTGCAGGCATCGCTCGCCACGACAGTTCTGAGGTTTGTGTCATATACTGGGTAAATGACGATAATTAATCGCCCCATGTACGGCAGTATTTCCGAAGAGGCCCGCGGCAGACTAAATGCGGTTAATGTTCTCGCCGTGCGTGTTCCATCGGGCGTCGCAGTTGTCGTGATTAATTTTAAACCACTTCCAATCTCAGATATTCTTGGGCCAGGTACGCACGCTTATGCATCCTGCCAACTTTAGCGTTGGTAATAAGGTAATCAACCTTTCTCCTCACAGGTCATGGGAACCGCCGTAGGGAGCCAGATCTATCTTCTTCATGGCTGGCGCGCTTGTGCAGCGCTTTCTGTCGGCCTCTCCGGGTTGCAGCTCATAGTGCTCTTTCTGCGCGGCCCACATTGCCAACGCTATACGTGGGTCGGGTGGGAAGGGGGGCGCACAGCGCTGCGCCGGCGGCGAGTTGTTGATCCCGAGAAATCCCCAGACACGATTGCTGTGGAGGTAGTTGGGGAAGGGGAGACCGCGAGCCATGAGCATGCAGATACAGTGGGTTCGGAGAAGGAGGATTCAGACGATAGAAAGGAGGCAGAGAACCCAACGACGTCTAATGCATATTCAACATGATAAATATAATGCCGAATGTTCACCTCAATGAAACCCTTGAAGCTACGCATCCCATTCATGCGAGACCTGAGAGAAATAGTGTGTTTATTGAGTAGTAACGTGTAAACCCCTTAACTGTCTGGATATGTCTAAAAAATCTGTGCGTATCAGATATGTGAGAGAAGTCTAGCATTACGGGTGCTACAGAAGGGATGTATATTGAGAGAGCAAATTCAACACAGATCCAGAGCGACGTCCGCCTGCCACACATCTTCAGACGTATTTGGTAGCGAGATCAGGTACAGGTACTCGAAGCGGACACAGCTCGGGGAAATCATCCAGTCGCGCCCTGACGGCGTCTCATATTGCGATTTCTGTGAATGGAAACAAGAATTGCATCAACACCGAGTCGAGTGTGAAGCCAGGAAAGAAAGGTGTACGAACCTCGACGAAGCGAGCAAAGTTGGAGGCGATTTGTACTCCGAGCGCTACTCGGGTTATGGGAGCACCGTTGGGGGCCACCACAGGAATTGCCCGACACCATTCTGGGTGTCCGTATCCGGGCCACTGAAGAAAAGTATGTGAGGTTGGTTTCTCATGAAAATATATATGGAGCCGCGTACAATAATCCGGAAAACAACCCGCTGCAGTCCAGTGTGCGATAGAACTGGTCATTCGCGCCAACAATGGAGAACGCGCATCGAGACTCCTTGACGCGCTTGTCCGGGATAGTCGAATGACACGGGGCTGTGGAGTTCACGCCGTCCGGTGGCAGCGTTCCACTTCGCAGTGACGAACGGTTTGAATGGGACGCGCAGGCGCGTGGACGAGCTGAAGGTAGGAGCAGCGTAAGAAGTAGGGTAGCGAGTGGTGTTCGAAGAGTAGGCCATTGAAGCTCAAGTGGGAAGAGAGTTGACCATTGGAAGGTTTGGTTGTACGTCTCAAGTTTCACAGCATCGTTTATATATTTGTAGTCCTCAAAGCGTCTTGTCTTCAAAGCGGAAACTCGAAGGCCCGAGAGAAAGCGATTCAAAGCGAGGTCGATTAGCGAACGAAACCAAAGGAATTCATACGTCCGCAAAGCGCAGGAAACACAAAAGCAAATAGTTGTTCGTCCATAATTCCGTGAGCTAATCCTTTGTTTCTTTGCTTGAGTTTGAAAACTGTTGTCCAAAGGTACTAGTATATTTGGCTAGGAAGTTGGCCACTTAAGTATTTATGCCCCAGCCTTCATCTTCTCCTTCGGCCGGTCTCACCCAAATTATGTCAGAATGACCGCATGCATCTTGCGAAGAGTTTGAGTCCACCGACACCAGCATATTCGAGGATTTGAGTCCGTAGTGAATTTATTTTGACCGACAGTCCAACATGGCCAAACAACAGGCTAGTTGATCACCCCGCCAAGTCATGCATTGAGCTCTCAAATGGCGGTCGCCTGTAATTCTAGCAGGAATCAACATATTAAAGGGCTTCTGTCAAGAAGACCCATATCACACGATATTACCGCCATGTTTCTGCGTAGATTGCTGCTGGGCTACAGGCAAATCTGGTGACCATCCAAGGCCCACCCGAGCATGAATTAGGGTGTTTGATATACCGACGACGGCTGGGAAGGTATCCCGAGCGTCGACTTCCCCGTGAGTTGCAACCATAAAGATTTGCCAGAATCTACGTTATTTGAGCGGGTGACCAGCGAAATCGAAAACGGTTACGCACGTCTGGATAGCCGCGCTCTCGACCAATATCACAAGAAACCACTTGTTGAACCCCGTGTTAGTTTAGGGAAGAGCGGTGGTAACATCATTACCTTCAGGCGGGAAGCGGACCCTGATTTCACCCGTGTGACCCTGCATATGCGGAAAATAATGCAACCTGAACAAAAAGCCGAGTCAGAGAAGGAGAAAGTGTATGATTAGTCAGGAAACCATACAGGTGCTATATAGATTTCCCCTTCCACGAAGTCAGCGTGTTTTCGCTCAGATGTAAAGCACCCACACAAGGGAGAGTAGGAAGCTAATCAATTTGAAGGGTGCCAATCCTGTGAGAAGTGTATCAACAAGTTCTGATTCCGACTTCACGAGCTGGATAACCATGGCCACTGATATGGCTACCCACAATATCAGACCGTCCCCCTTATGACGTTCAAGGTTAACGCACCGACCATCCCAACCAGAGCAAAGATTGGGAATATAATGACGAGGCGGTTCCGTCCCCATATTATCCAGAGGCGATATGCCTTGACCAGCAATAAGTGGATGGTTCAACACCGGAAATATAGTGGGACGCACGACCAAAGCATCACCCAGCAAAGCCACAGAGAAGAGCAAAGTCTCCTTCACCAGTTCAGGACCTTGAGCGTAGTCCTCGTAGAAGGCAGCTTCAGCGGAAGTATTCCCCAAATGGATGAAGGCAAAGAAAGCTTGGTATATCACGAGGATCCAGTGCTTTTTCGGTTCATAACGGAGGAGAATAAGCGACAATGAAGACTCACGACCGTGATCATCAAAAAGAGCGCCGTGACTCCCAGAAACACTACGGAGGTGAAGTGATGCCTGATCGTTTGGTTAGTCCCCCCCAGGGTTCTCCGTGTAGCGAAGAAATAGATGGTCGAAATGTAGAGGAGTGAGAGGAGCCCATAAAGGTAGCTTTCGAGAACGAGAGTCGCAAGGTTGGCTCGAATCCTTTCAATGTCCGGCATTGTGCAGAGGGTAAAGGAGGAAGGATGGGTAACGGGGCGCTGGGCCAGCGGGAAGGATGTCAAGTCCTCCTTGCGATGCAGACCAGCTATATATGTGGAGTGATCTTGGGATCAGAACGGAGACAGCTTGTGGGAAACGCACGTCAGTGATGATCAATAAACGTATCCCGGGTTTGTTGAGCTTGGGGATAGATTGGAGTGTCTAAGAGCAGAGGTATGAAGGTGCAGTTTCTATATTCCATAGGCCATGCGAGAGCTCCCATACGACACTAGATCTTTCAGGAGAAGCTCTGAAGCGCGAGAATATCATGATGTTTTCCCGAACGTGGACAGCCGTGTAAATGGCGGCGAGGATCTCATCGGATGTTCGGGAAAACATCATGATATTTGGTTTTGGCCATATCACTCGGGGAAATCCGTTATTTCGGGGCGCCTGGAAACGTTTCCGAAACTTAAAGTTCCAGAAAGGGATTCGGGAATGCCGAAACCTTTTGGTTTCGGCAACAATTCCGGGAGAGCGGAAACTAAAGATTTCGGGTTGGCCGAAATTGATTCCGAAACTTTTGATTTCGGGGCGGTCAAAACTAATCGGCCCGCCCCAGGGGTCTCCCGAAACTAAAAGTTCCTGGATCAGTTCCGGGAGAAGCCGGAATTTTGGGTTTCGGAAACAGTTTCGGCCGACCCGAAACTAAAAGTTTCGGAACCCGTTTCTACATTCCCGGACCCATTCCAGAAACTTTTAGTTTCAGGAATGTTTCCAGGCGCCCTGATTCAACGGATTTCCCCGAGTGTATCATATTATTATTATTACTCATATCTTAAGCAGATGCACTGATTTTATGTGCACCTGTTTACAGTCTTCTTTTTCTCTCACACCTCGCCTATTCCCGCGATATAACTGTTTGGTTTCACCAGCGCTCGATTTCTCCCCGCAGCATCACACTCAAGCTTTGGTAGCGATCTACATCTATCACACAACCAATCTCCTTGCGCTTAAAGCCCACTCAAAAGGAAGCTCTCCGGATTGGATCAGCCTTCTTTCGCCCCCATCATCTCTGCTACTTGAGCAGATGCATCAATTTCATGCGCGTCTGCTTACTAATTTGTGGTCCCTTCCGTTCATTTGGCTCCTAGCTCCAAAATCCGTTGTTTCGGTAGGGTCAAGGTCTTCTTTCCCACATTTAATTTTGAACATCTTGAAAATAAATTCAACTTTCCCTTTTCCGCGCTGCCGGCCGCTCCATTCAGACAAATCACGCGATATGATTGACCGCTCAAGGCCCACTCAAAAGGGTGCTCGAGCTAATCTTGCATCATTTCTTCCCCCATCATCTTCCCGCTCTCTCCCGCAGCACTTCTCCCATCCGTCGCGGCCAGTCCTTCCACGAATCAAGCCCAGCAAGTCGATGTAAACATCATCAAGAGAACCTACGCGTCAAAGCTCAAATACTGGCGACAATGACGACTCGGATGCTCCTCAAAACTCACCTCGATACGCAAGACTTCTCGTTCCTCTCAAAATTACTCTCAAGCCATTCAAGCCCTTCACCTCAAGCCGCTTAGTCCATTGCGTCAGGCTAGCAAAAACTATCCAAGCTGTTCAGCTCATTGAAGGATCCAGGTCGTCCGGGTCCCCTTGCTCAACGGATACTTCCTCTCTTCCAACCCTTTTCGCCATTGCTTTGCTACACAGTATTAGAATGGTTTATCAAGCTGTACTCGCCTTTCAATTGCTTCAGCTATTCAGCCGCTGCCGTCGCCGCCGTCGATCCGTCCGTTCCAATGATCCCCTCTTCGTCTAGAACTAAACTAACCTGGTTCTCTTACAGCTTATGGCGACGGCGGTCCGACTTCCTTGATTCGACGGGGTTCATTGGAATATTCCGGAATTTCTGGTCGATTCTGTATTCATATCCTCACAAAACAGGCTCTCACCAGCCGAACATGTTTCCTTTCTTACAGTCTGGTGGTACGTGCCTCCAACCGTTGATTATGTTTGATCTATTGACTGACCATCGTCATGTCCCCGATACACTCAATGCTTCGTAAGGGCTCATCCGTCCTGTCGACATCTCACACTCAACGCACAACATCGGGAGCCAGTGCGCATTAAGTGAGATTCCTTCCCTGCTATTTCAAAAGGATTTTAAGATTTTGATTGCAGGTAACCCTTATAAACTGGACTGGTGCTCTTGAGAGTTCGTGGCATCTAATAGTTGCTCATCCCGAGAGTCAATATAGACCCAAGTTTCACTTGGTGTGCGCGCCCCGAGTTCGGGCCGTGTACGTGTCTGCTGTTGTGTTGATATGAGGGACATTCTTAATCCGTTCCAGATACTTCGAGTTCCTCTGTGGTACGTGCCCTTTGACAAAATAATACAGTTGGCCGACACATAACATTTTCCCTCTCTTCACTGACATCTGTATACACTATAAGACTGTCTCCTTCATTGCTATGTTGCATTTTGATTCTGTTGAGCCTTATCGTCTTCCATAAGCCCACTTTGCAGTGACTTGAGTACAATGAACCACTGTTGTCCCCCCCGAGGCCCCCCCCTTTTTTTTTTTTTTTGTACAACCACTCTTTAACGAGCTGCGCCACATCCTCATATGGCACTTGACGGGCTGAAGACTTACTGAGACGGAGACGAGTGGATGATGTGAATGTAAGAGAATATTTAAAGCATGACCAGGAGAGGCCTCCACAACGGTTCGCCGGACTTTGGTTAGAATGCAATTTAACATGTTGCCTGGTAACTACAGATTGGTCGGGCGGGTGGCAACTCGGAATAATGCGGGCATTGCACCAGTGCAGGCTGAGTGTCGAAGGCCTGGTTGCGATCTAAGCAGTAAGGTGAATGTGGTGGAATAGGGGGGAAAGGGTGGATTGAATCACAAAGACGCTCAAAGACCTTTGTAAATAAATCACTTTACGCCATTTGATATAAAGCTGCCACCCATCCGCCGGAGCAAAGCAATGGCATGTCTTGTGTCAATATCATATTATGGCTCTAGCACCCATATTACGAGTACTTAGTAATTGTTCATAATATCTCGTGACCGTCATTCTTCCGACCTCGTTTTTTTACGGTCGACATTTTCCGTCCGTAATGAAAATAGTGGCTGTGCCCTAGATTCATTAGATTTTTGAAGCCTCAATAGTGCCTGTACTCCAAACCTGACTCTTTCATTAGAAACGAATCTAATGAACCTTAAATCACTGTCACGGTGGCTGAGTATTTTCTTACGTAACAGATTCCGATTTTACTCTCATCTCTTCAAATGTTTCAGTGTTAAAATTCCTTTCTCCCTGGGCCATTCATTTATCATTGAACTTTGTTTTCACTTCCTCAGATATCTGCTGTGGGTGTTTTGTGTTTTCAAAAGGCCCGCACAAGTTTGTCACCACCAGTGTGATGTCACATTTTAATCCTCATCTTCCCAACACTCCTGATAGGGTTTCGACGGGTGTACAACGGGCACGGTCCATCGTGTAAGCTACCAACATATCTACGGCATGGGATGGGAGACGAGATGGCCGTCGACGCTGAACAGAAGCTGCTGTTTCAGCCGCGAGCGAAATTAGCTTATAGCAACATCTAGTATCCCGACTCAATGGTCCATCCATCCTAATAAAATACTGACACCCCTTTCAAAGATGCTCAGCCAGGCATACTGCACTCATTGATTCTTTGGTTTGGAGACTCCCGAGGCTTGGATTAATCTGCTTGCATTCCAAGCCGACATGGACGCTCGTACGGAGTCAAGCGAACGACGCAAGGAATACATGCCGGTCAGCTCTCGTGCACCCTTCCGCGCTGCTTCATCGGTTTCAATGGCTGTGTCTAGGAGCTTTCGGGCTAGTGGCCGAGCCTCCTTCCTCTCGAGCCAGTTCCCCGGTATCTTATGCCGCGTCTTATATCCATTCATTTGTACCTTGTTCTCGAGCCAGTTCTCCGGTTTCCAACCGTGGATTTGGCTCCCGTCCTTCAAGCGCCATGTTTGTCATCGAGATCCATGACTCGGATTCAGAGCCAGAGGGTTCTCCTGCACAACCAGAGACTCAATCAAGCACCTCTTTACCCAAAACTGTCTCTAAAATCGAGGAAACACCCCCAGTTGTCCCTCACAAACCTGCCCCGGCCAACTCTGTTATTGCTCGAGGCACAGAGACACAGAAAATCAGGATCACGCGGGAAGAGAAAGTCGACCAGATAATGTATTCTACCACTGTCCCGCTGTCATTTGACCTTCCCTATACTCCAACTGTCATTCTGCTTGACCTTCTCGCACTCAACACATCTGTTGATAACACCTAGGGGCAAATTTATGCCGATAGATAAGTTCATACGAGGAGAGGTAGGTCGCATTTCAAATAAGTCTCTCTAAATTTACTCAATTTTCATGTAGAACCAGGAATCCTAGGATGAATCTGGCGGGCATACCAAAGTCGATGTCAAGGTATACGGCTTCCCTTTGGGCGACGACTTCATCCCTGATCCGAAGACATCAATCTTGCAACGGGATTGACAAATGCGAAATTCTTGATCCTACTCTTTTTTCTGGTCTTGAACGTTTCAAGGCTGAAGCAGCGTCACCTTTGGAATTATTGCTTGGTAAGCAGCCCCTTGCAACCGCTTCGAAGTCATTTACCACTTGCGTTGAAAGCTTTTTAACCGCATTCAAAATTCCAGATGCAAAATTGAGTGCGATGGAATGCCGATCTTAGTTCTAGGATCACAGCGTACAGCCGTATCATTGGAGGTCAAATCGTGCGGGCCGCAATTGAACGTCGTCCGCGCAATAGTAAGATGATTATCTTTGTCCCTGCCACTGATTCGCCCGCCATATGCCGCAAAGCCATTGTGGTCCTACACAATCCGCATAACCATCCCATATATCCGCTGACCAAACCAACGGCAGAAGATAAATTCAAACTGGGAACGGCGATTAAAGCAACTGGAATTCACGGGCTTACAGTTCAGAAGTTGTTCAATAGTTGGTCCTTTTATTGGGGCTCAGGGAGTATTCAGCACCCTCCATCTCGAGTGTCTACGATGGAAAACGGGTCGGGGAGAGTAGTCCAGCCCTCGTGAATACTTGGAAAGTTCGAGATTTTATTAATGCAAAGAGAACCCGAATGGATTGGGGTTCAGCGGTAATTCGATGGATTCAACGAAGGAAAGGAGTGAACTAACATATTTTAGGCGTGCTTTACGACATTAATACATGGGAGGCCAAGCTTCCGAAGTCCGAGCAGGTATACTGCAATGTCCAAGAACAGGTTTCGACTCGCTGAAACCATGCATCCGCAAATTGCAATACTGATCCACAAGATTCTTTCTCTTCTTCTCTTAACATCGACTTCACTTTCAAGCGAGTTGAAGGCAAGGTTGATGAGTGGGAAATCGTAGGAATGGTGGATCAATACAAGTTTTGGACTCAATTTCATGTATTTGCTGATGTTCACTTGTAAGTTGCACACTGGCGAGCCCTACTGCGGGACAAAAACCAATGAGGCCTTTGCAGAGCCTTTCTCTGGGTTTTTCGACGCCGTCCGGCGTGTTAAAGGTGAAGTCTTCAAACTCGCTGCCTTCTATCCGGATGCAAAGTGTCGAATTGTCATGCTAGACGGTTAAGTTCCTCAGGCTCTCGGCCTGGGTGCAATCCTTTCGATGTACAGCAATCTTTAAATCAGTGGAATCTGGATCAGTGAACCAATTAGGCCTCTTCGGCACTGCTTGAAAACATGCTGGATGCATTTTGAATGGTACTCCTAATCTTCTTTCTTCCACCTAAACCGCTATTCTAGCCCGAAAACTGCCAGGTGATCGCAAACATAAAAACCATGCGCCGTAACCACACAGAGTATCACCCGGTCCAAGTGGGAGCCACGGATAGGCCTGCGAAAACCGGGGTGGATCTCATAGCATTCAAGCTTAAGATTCAGAACGACGCAGCGGTCCAACTCATTGCGCCTAGCTAGCACTTGTCGCACGACTCGCAGTGGACGCCGGACTTTGCCTGTCCGATCCAGGCCCCGAGTGTTGTAGATCTTGAGACCCGGTTTTTTGTCCCGGCAGATCCAACGACTTTGAGAGGACCATATAGTATGTTCAATAAATGCACATGATTTATCTCAGGTACAACGAGACGAACGGAACGAAATGGACAGTGAGACGGAGGGGTGTACACTAGGAAAGGAAAGAAGGAAATCGGCACGGCATGGGTGTGAGCAAGTGACGAAACGGAATCGGGATCGGGATCGGAGAGTGGATTGCGGGAAGGGAAAGTCGAGCTGTGTAAGAGGCGAGAACGCGACGAACGAATGCGTGGGAAAACGCGTGTCCTTCAGTGCGCGAGAAGGGAAAGAAGAGGACGGGAAGGGCTAGGATGCATGAATGAATGAGCCCTCAATACCCGCGGCTTGAGTTTCGACTTCATACCGGTATTGATATTAATAGGCCCGAAAGGAGCGAAACGAAACGAACGGAACGAACAAGGCCCGCATCGGATACGACGAGCCCGGCCCATCCCGACCGGTGTCAACGAGTCGCCACAACCCAAAAGCACAAAGATCCACCAACACGCGCGCGACTCGGACGGTCCGTTCGCGAACACGAATACGAAACCAACGAGGGGAGCGCTTACCGACCACGCGCACAAGAAGGCAAACACAATGAGCCGGCCCGACGCGAGAACGAACGGGGAGGAGGGCACTGGGGAAAAGAAGAGAAAAAGAAAACCGATTTGGCAATAAGGTTGGCCGGACGGCACCCAGCCCAGCCAATGAGAGGTAGAGACGGTGAATGGACGAAAGATAATTGGCGAAGGAGCGACGGATGGGAACAAGATGAGGGCCGAGACAATGCCATCTGCAGCTCGAAGTCTGTGCGCACGAAAAAAAGGAAAGGGCACGGGATGCGCATGCGGACGCGAGGAGGTCAAGTGAAGTTGATATGCGTATCATGTAATTGCGACATTAACAAGAGAGGGAAGGATTCGCGCCGTGGGACGTATTACGGGGTGTGGTTTGCGTTTGCCCTCTCCATCTCTCGATGCTGGACATATGGCACACGCGCTCATGCAGGCGCAGCGGTGGCCTTCAGCTTCGCAATGATGGGGGCCTTGCCCTCAGGCAGCGACCGCGGGGGGGCAGTTTTGCGGATGCGAGTCTGGGGGCGAGCAACTGGCATGCGGCGAAAGGCGTAACAGCATACTTCAAGCACGGGTGGAAGGAAGGAAGGGAAACGGAGACGGAGACGGAATCAATACAGCGTAACATAGAAGAAGCAACACTCACCGTTTTTCTGCAGTGGAAGCACTTCGCCGGCTGCTTGCACTCTTTGAGGATACTGTAAGTCGAAGCAAATGCTGGGGAATTTCAAAAAGGCTCGGGTGGCGCCTAAACAAATTGTACGGCAAATGTGTCTTCTCAAACAGAGGTAAAGCTTATGGGCGACTCGCGATGCCGAAGGTGGTAGTCAAAAGCAGGAAAGGAGAGCCAAACAGATAGCAGTACAATCATGATGCGGAGAAGATCTCGGCCAATGATGGCCGAGCACAGCCACAGTGTTCGCTGTGTTTTGGCGCTCGCCGGTTTTCCGCGTTCCAAAATAAATAATAAATAAGTACTCGACCTGCCGCGCAAAGCGTCGGCCTCACCCACCAAGTCATATTCATATTATATTAGGGGAATTCACGGTAGGCACTATTTTCCCGTTTGTAGATGAAAATAGAATGAATAAAGTCATCATTTGTGGAATAAATGTGTGATCACCCCATTTGTGTGGCACCTATTATTTTTATTGTTTCCATACAAATATATTTTACAAACGGGGGTTTATTCCACAAACGAGATTTAATCTCGTTTGTGGAATATCTTCGTTTGTGGAAATATTGGTCCCATCACTTGATTATATTTATTCACAAATGCGAAATATTGCCTACCGTGAATTCCCCTATTATGGGCATATTTATTAATACATATTATGATATATTGATAATATATTAATAATATTCACCAGTATCAAGTAAGTCAACCCCTCATCTCCACCAGACCCCAAGTATTACCTATACACCATGTAGATAGTGTACTGGACCTAGTGATTGCTTGATAAATGCAGTTCTGCCCCACGGACTTGCCGAGGTCACCTCTTTAGGAATTTCCTTTTCTGGACTCTGCGATGGTGCACCTCTAAGCATTTCACAAGTGTTTGTTCTCTGGGTCAAACCCAATGGACAGATTTTATCTCCTCTCCACCATGGGACCTCACCAGATTGTTTGACCAAGAGAGCTTAGCTTTGAGGGGCATAACTTGGTACTTTGGCTGGAGTCAACCTCCTATAATATGGAAATAATATGATAATACGGACTGGCCCATATCATATTATATTCATATTATATTATATTATATTACTGTGTATTAATATTATCAGATCTGCTTTGACACTGTATTATATCTGTAATATTATGATATATCAATAATATATTATTTCGTATTATATTAAAGGACAGCACTAGTTGTTGGTTGCACGGCCGTAAATCGCAATCCCTCAGGCGCTCTTTACACGGTCCCTCCACTCCATCCATCGGCCCTCGAGGTTCTCGAAACTGTAACTAATACCCCTCCAACTCTTCAGTTTGATGCAGTTGCCCAACAGGTGCTTGTAACGTGCCATTAACCTCGGAGACGGATTGCAAGTCTGAATTGGGCCGATGGTGGCGTCAATATGTTACAAGCATTTCGTAGAAGGAAAGTCTCACCTTAAGCCATTGGACAACATTGTGGAGATCTTCTGGTTCTTCACAGCGATGAAGCCCGTCTGTCTGGCTATTCTCAACTTCTTCCAGAGTTTGGAGAAGATTGGGCGATGCAGGACAGAAGAATCCCCATCCACGAACTGCCAACCTGGAATCCCGAAGTTAGGTTGAAAAAGTTTGTAGCGCGCCAAACTCACTGAAGGCCCCGACACTGCGTATCACCATTGATAATCTCTACCATGATAGGCAGTACACGGTGCCCGAGTTCCGACAATACAACATTGGCATCCAGCCCTGCCAAAAAGACTTTATCAAAATTACAGGTCCGCAAATCTTGTAATTCTTCCAAGTCGTCCCCCAGAAGTCCGCGCAGAGGACAGATAGCTTCCCTCAGGTCGTCCCATGAGATGCCTAATAAGAAATGAATCCTCGCTAGACAACATTGATCGCAGATGGTGGGCAAAACTTTGGCCGCATAGAGAATGTGTAGCAGCTGTGGAGATAATTGCACGAGGACGTCGTCGCAGAGTGTATTCCATTGCTGGTCGTTCTCTTCAGGGTTTGGATCCCAAGCATCGTCACACAGAGACATGAAGTAGTAGTCCTCCCAACGGCGTACCAGGTCTTTGTCCACCGGGTTAAATTTCTAAAATCGGGTTAGGCTCACACCGATGAAAGTTCTAAATACATACTTCCAGCGAACGCAGGAGACCAATGACCGTCTCACTTTGGTCTTTAAAAGCGAAGATGAAATCCGGATTCAGGGTCCTTACGCCGGGCAGAAGCTCGGGAGATGGATCTGCATGACTGATGTATTGGAACCGGTCCCCTCCAATGCCCCTGCGCACGAGATTGAGTGATTTTCACACAGTGTTTGTGAATTGAAGACTTTACCATGCAAGCTTCTCTAGCCGGTTGAAGGATGGGTCACCATTCTTATTTGAGAATGCCTTGAGGAGGTGAAGACTCAAATTTGTGCGGCACTGAGAACTGCCAACGTAAAATGGACCAGACCGCGAAGAATCCCCCAGGAAGTCAAGAAAGGAGGCGTGATGCACAGTAACTTGGGCTCTGTCTTCCGCCAAGATGACTGAACGCAGACTTCAGAGAATTAATTCAAATTCGCCTTCGTCGAATTCCAGAAGGGGGTCCAGGTTCGAAATGCGCAACGCGAATTGTGCGTCGATTGCTACAAGGATTTGGACGAGGGAAAAGGGGAACCGCATGGGAACACTCGAGAGGATGTGGTAGTATACCTGATCGAGAGGTGCAAATGGCAATTCAGCATAACGGTCCTCCGTGCCCAATATGATATCGAGACGTTCCACTGGGCGAAATTGTTTATCGTCTATGAATTTGACGACAGTAGCCACATAGATGAAATATCCCGACGACTTTTCGACAAGTCGATCAATAATTTGGGATGAAGGCCAGGGATAAGGGACTGTGGCCATGATCCGATGAGATCGATGAATGCGATCAAATTCGGCGCGCAAATATAGGCGCACGTCATCAAAGGACTCCTCGATGTTCAACGCCAGACGCTTAATGTGTGCTTAATCAACGTGCTTCACATGTGCTTAAGGATTTTATTTATCGTGGGAATAAGCACGAAAATCGTTAAGCAGATTAAATGCGTTGAAGCGCCTCTGGAGGCGCTTCAACGTGCTTAAAAGGTGCTTCAACTGGAATTTTCTGGGGATTTTCTATGACTCTCAGCATGTTGGGGTGGCAAATTTATGTGCCTTTGATCCTAAATTAATTCGCTTAAGCACATCTGAAGCACGTCAATTAAGCACACATTAAGTGTCTACTCTGACTGCCCCTAATGGACAAGGAGGGTTCAATGAGTCTCAGAGTAATTGTTTTCTACTTAGCAACCTCTTCATGCAGGCTATACCCAAACCCTGTTGCATATAGCATTATCCATGCTGGTCCCACTCCCTGAATTAATTTCAAATGTCAAATGACATTATTGGGGAACAAATGGGATGTGTTGCCACTACAAATCCCACTACAAATCCTGAAAACAAATCAGCAAAGTGCTGCATATGAATGACTTTCATTCCATTTTGTGATCACATTACTGCATTATACTCATGGCCTCAGTTGTTGAAAAAGAGTATCAAGTTGAGACTCAGAGGAAATCCACTTTTGAGCCAATTTTGAGCCCAACTTATGTAACAGTTTTGAGTCTACTTGGATGGGAAAAAATAAATTTATGCTTGAAAAATAGGGTCCCAGCAAGCAAAATTTAGGTGAGCACACAAAATTTACCCAATCATACGCACTGGTATGAAGTACGCGTCGGGCTGCGCTAATTTGACACATTGTTTGTCCAGATTGTGCATCGGCATCCAGATTGCCGGTGTGGTTGCCGAAAGATTTACCTTTTGAGGGCTCCAGTATCTCTATCAGTCATGGGTAGTGTGGTTGGCAGAATTCTGCCAATCTGCCAAACGGCATGGCAGAATGGCAGGCAGAATGGCAGAATAGTCGCAGCTCCGGCAGAATCTGGCAGAGCGGCACCGGGCCGATTGCCGATGTCCGATGATCTTTTTCATTGTTCTTCGCATATCACCCATTTTTACATTGTTCATTATTGTATAAGATACCTGGTGTACGTACACAATTTCCCTTGCCATCCTCAATGTCTCCCGCTGCAGGAGCAGGTCGAAAGCCGGCAGACTTCAACTTGAATCACTTTACTCGTCTCGAGGCTAAGGGTGGAAAAATCAATTGTCATTATTGGAGGCGCGATTATTGCGGAGATGACCCAAACACCCTGGGCGACCACATTGAGGGCCATAACAACAATCTTCTCAACTACATTTCAGATAGCAGGAAATGGGGGAAATGATCAATTTTTGAAGAATTGGATCGTGTAGACCGCGGAGAAATGGATGCACCACTCAAGGAAGTAATTGAGATTGTAGGAGATGATCCTCCTGGGAGTTGGAATGTTGAGGATCTTATCTAGTAGCTCAAAATTATGTTTTATTGAGTGTTTTATTCTGCCATATTCTGCCATATTCTGCCACTATTCTGCCCTGCCATTCTGCCATTCTGCCTGGCAGATTCATCCGAAATCTATTCTGCCCCCCACACTAGTCATGGGACCGGCAGCGGCAACCCGCAGTACCCGGTCCAAAAAAATCGAAAAAGGTAATTCCCCACGATTTTCTTGACATGATCACGGGTAACGCCGGGCCACTCAAAACTGGCGCCGCAGGCCCGAAAAAAATATTTCGAAGGGGCGAGACGCGAGATATGGATGTATTTCAATCTCAAACCAAGAACTACAAGATAAGATAAGATCCCTCTTCTCTTTCTTATCTTCCTCCTTTCCCTCTTTCCTTTTTGGGATTTTATTTTTTTCCCCTCTCTCCTACCCACAACACCAGTAACTAGCCCAACGTTTAGACCGTCATAGGCTGGCCCGCACAAATGTTGGGAATTCACCAACATTTGAACGCGGCTTTTGTGGCGTAGAAGCTTAAGTGGACCACAAGTCGCCTCCCCGTATTTTATATTTCTGTACGTATTTTCACTCCGGTAAATTTGTTGTTTCCGGACCTCTAGAAACGTTTCCGAAACTGAGTGTTTATATTTCCGTACATACTTTACGCGGCGTTGGTCCTCGGAAGTTCGGACCGCATATTTGTTGACGGACCGCATATTTGTTGTGTACGTACATTTGTTACAGTTTGTAAATGGTGACGCAACGTTAACCTCCTTTTTGGTCTCGAACTACATACCATCTCCGTGTTGTGAACCGAGGGCAAGTCACCAATGAACAAGTTACATAGATTATCGCCTCTACCGAGTCCTACCCCACACCCACGCCCACACGACATTTCCTCTAATTCTCCCTGAAAGCATATGGATCTCAGGCGTGTGCTCGATAGCTCTCCATCGACTCGGGTAGGCTGGCCACCTTTAATCGCTCTCCGCTGGCGCTGCAGCTTGGTTGCAGCCCATATCGGATTTTCCCTTTGCTTTCACTCGACTTTCCGAGGCCACAAATACAGGGCGAGCTAGCACCGGCTCGCTTGCGCTGAACACGTGGGGGGCGAGCGCGAGCTAGCGGCGGCGGCCCCATCATGGGCTACACAGCCAGCTGCCGCCAGCGACCAAGACGGTGCCACGAGCCCGGCACCTCTCTTCTCCATACCGAACCTCGAGAGCAATCCGCTTTAGCTTCGGTTCTTCCTGATAGTCTGCCGATTTAGCACTAGATGACTCACAATACACGTACTGGCGCTATTTCTTTGGCGAACGCTCTTCGCTAGCCAAGAAGCGGCGAACCTGAACGCTTGGGCGCCGGTGCGGCGCCGCTCTACCTCCCCACCGCAGCCAATCGATGCTCGGATCCTTCGACTTGCGCAGTGCATCGGTTCCTTTTTGCAATCTCTGCACCACTTTTTAAGGAAGCCTAGTAACCTGCGGCCTCAGCCCTCAAGATGTCCCCTCCGACTTTGCTCTCTGCCCTACTCCTGGCCGCGTCCTCGGTACGCCTTGCGTCCGCCGCCACTGCGCAAGTCTTCGCGCCTCCCTCCAGAGACCCACTCGTGCAGACAGCAAACTATACGAGCTTTTCCAATAGCACGCTCAACGACACGCAGGTCGTGAAGGGCGCAGCGTTCAGTCGTATCATTCAGGTGTGGCTGGAGAATACCGATTTCGACGTGCGTTTCTGCATAGTTTCTTCTTCTCATCTGAGTGCTGGTGCGGGATCCCAGACGGCCGCATCAACGCCGGTGTTCGAGCGCCTCGCGAAACAGGGAATTCTCTTCACGAACTACAACGCTTTGACTCATCCGTCCGAGCCCAACTGTCAGTTCAATTCACGCCGTATTAGTGCTGAATGAAATTGGTGTGGGCAGATATCGCTGCCGTCGGTGGCGATTTCTTTGGCGCGCACGACGACAATATGTATCACATCCCGTCGAATATCAGCACGGTTGTCGATCTGCTTGAAGACAAAGGTATTTCTTGGGCGACCTATCAGGTATGGTCTTTGCCTCTACTCCTTCCGTCCGGGCTGCTGACCAGATAATAATCATGCAGGAAAACATACCGACCGACGCTTTTTATGGCTACACGTGCGTGGTATTCCTTGCCCTCATCCTTCCGATTAGCCTATGGCCGCACTTATTTCAAGTTCAATTAATTAACCGACACCGCAGGTTCTCCGCGCCAAACTACGCCTCGCCAACTTCCGGAGCGTACCCATACTACAAGCGCAAGCACAACCCGCTCGTTATCTACGACGCCATCTCGCAAGACAAAACCCACGCCAAGCGTATCCGGACGTTCAATGATTTCGCCAACGACGTTGTGAACGGGACGCTCCCTCAGTGGGTATTCATTACCCCGAACATGGTGCGCGCCCCGACTTGAAAACTCACTATCTACATCTATCTACGGCCACTAACCCAATCTAGGTCAACGACGCCCACGACACCACGATTGACTTTGCCGCATCGTTTTTGGAGTACTGGCTGATCCCGCTGCTGAACGACCCGCGTGTGAATGGCGAAGACACGCTCATCCTGTTGACGTTCGACGAGAACGAGACGAAGACAATACAGAATCGGATTTGGACCCTCGCGATGGGTGCGCCCATGATTTCAACTTAAGTGATACCTCCTCACACGCGCGTATATACCCAGGTGGGGCGGTCCCTACGGATCTTCAGAACACCACCGACAATACTCTCTACACACACTACTCGTCGCTAAGCACCGTGCAGGCAAACTGGAGGCTGAAAAGTCTGGGAAGGCAGGACACCAACGCGTGCGCAACCATCTCCCCCCGACCCGAACCTTGACCCTGTTCTGAGCTTTTGGTATTGAACTAACTATGAGTGTAGATCCGTCAGCAATGTCTTCTCCTTCGTCGCGGAAAAGACTGGCTATCAGAATGTCAACATCCCCGCGAGTCAGATCCCTCAGTTTAATCTCTCTGACGTCATCCCAGGTGCACTCTGTGCGTTCGTTCTCTCTCGCTCAGGCGTGTAATTGACACTGATGGGGATACTTCCCTTCACGCGTTCGTTTTTCCCTCCAGCCTCCAGCGCATTCGTCCCCTTTGCCGCCCCTAACTTGAAGGCGCACGGCGCAGGCGGCGGCTGCGTTTTCACGCGCCCGGGCTTGAACGAACAGCTCACACCGGGCATGCTGCCCCCGCCCGTGAACCTGCTCGCGCTCAACACGACAACTCCGTGGCAGATGAGCCCGGAGACGATGAACGGAAAGAATATTATCCCGTGTGCAGACTCGACATGTGCGTAGTAGTGGAGGCGGTGGATTCAAAAATGCAAGGTTACTTGGCGCTCACGGGTAGTCGCATGAGCTGGTGGCCTTCAAGCCTAAATAATTTATATTGCCTCGCGAGCCCTGGTGTCCAAGCGGTTCGGGGTTCTATGGAGCTCGAGTGATACACTTGGGGCGATTTTTGGCGTGTCGTCGACTCCTTAGCAAAGGGTTGAAGAGGGAAACACCAAACCAAGTCCAGAAGACGGGACAGAGGGAGCATTAGAGACCCAATGAGGAGTGACTGATAGGACTTCAAGATCGGCGGTGACTGGGCAAGGTGAACAGGAGGGAGACGACGGAGGGGAAAAGGACTTCGAGTAGTGATGCTCCTGGCTTGGCTTCAAGCCTCGAATCCAGCTAGGTATTGGCCTTTGCTTGACATCACCTCTTGATCGTTGTGAACAGAGTATATTTTAGGTCTCGAGTTCCATGTAGTTGGACGATCTTAGCTTGCAAGAATTCTGGTTATGTGATTTGCCTTGGGTGTGTCTTCCTCATTTCTGCTTGAATCAAGTCCGAACTCACATGCATTCAACTCGTTTCAGCGAACTGCTTCCAGGCTGGTAATGTATGCATAATCGCGGTCCACTTCACTTGGTTCAATTTTAACATGAATCTCTGGCCACAGTGTTCTGCAAGTGCTACGTCTATCCTTTCTTTTCCCTTCCACTCACTCACTACCTGGGCGGCTGTCAATCAAGACCTCAAGCAAAACTTTACTTAGGGTAATATAATTTTGACTGCGGCAACCTGTATTCCTCAATCAATGAGATCCTCCGGATGCACAGTTGCGTCACCGTTCTCTTCAATCCAATTTACTTGATATTCCGCAGCTTCCTGTAAATTGGGCAAGAGCAACTCGGAGAATCGCATGGCCATGGACTGGGAGTTTCGCCTCAATAATTTCGAGGGCTGATTTTTATTTTCAACAGAGGCTTTTACTCGACGTGTGTGTTTATTCAAGTCTGGAGAAGATGTGTTAAATTGTATAGGAGATAGGGTATGTGTACCCCTATTTCGAATTTGGAACTGAATGAGTAAACCCGCTGCTGATAGAGGATTTGGGATGAATTGTACTGGAATGTGTAAAAGCGACATGGAGCCAGCAGCGACAGACTTCGATATCTCTGAAAATTCCCGATGTCCAGTCGCAACCAAATTGTTTGGAGCTCGGGGGGAGGGGGGGGGGTTGAGGCCAGATGTGAGAAATCAGGCATTTATTCAATCAATAATCAGGGGCTCAGGAGGTGATTTCGGCCCGAAAAGCTCATGAGGTTGATCAAGGCCTGGGGAGAATTAAATTCAAGTGGATAAAGTCCACCAAGGATGACGTGAGGGGATCAATCATTAAATGCCGATAAAGTACTGACCCGTGAGGAAGAACTTTCCACATACTTTCAGGTTGGGTAGAGAGACTCAGTTGGGACCACTATTGTACCACAAGAGGAACATTGACGAGGCCGCTAACTTTGTTAGTCCAAATAAGGAAATAGGATGCCCAAATTTGGATGACAGCTCTCTCTTTCTTTCACAGTGAATCAGGCTCTTTCTGCTGCAAAGACGGCAGTAAAACCGCCATGATTGTGTACGCAAGCTCATCCATTTGTTGCTAATTTACACATGTGAATGGACAAGTGCTATCGACGAGAACGTATGTACAGATTTTGAGATGGGATGCCAAGACGGTATATTCGAAGGAGGTTGAAGAAGTGAAGGATCCTACGTTAAACGGCACGAGACGCGTGGGGGGAGGGTAGCCGGCAAGCCAGGCAACAAGAGCGCCCGGGGCTGCTTGCGGCGGGGACTGGCGGGGGCGACGGGTGCGCGAGTGCTTGGTAACGGGTGTGCGTGCGCCGGGTATGCGTACAGGCAGCGGGCGTGCGTGGGCGGGGAGTGGGCGTGCGTGCGACGGGCGTGCGTACACGAGGGTTGCGTGCACGAGGAGGGTGCGCGCGGCTGGTGTAGGTGCGAAGTGCGACGGGCGTGCGTGCGTGGGGAGTGGGGGGGCACGACGGGTGCGACGGCCGTGCGTACACGAGGGGTTGCGCGCGGCTGGTGTGGGTGGGTGGGGAGTGGGCGGCGGGCGTGGTTGCAGGTGGCGTGCGTCCGCGAGGGGTTTGTGTGCGCAGCGAGGCGGGGAGTGGGTGTACGCGAGCGGGGACGAGCGGGGGTGCGGGAGGCGGATGCGGATGCGAGCGGGCGGGCGTGAGTGCGGGCGGCGAGCGAGCGTGAGTGCGGGCCGAACGGCGCCGCCGGCGCGTCGAGAACAGGCGTGCGCTGGGCGGGTGTTGGCACGAGTGGTGCGTTGGAAAGAATGGCGTGTCAGCGCTGAGGTACGACTTGGTAGAGCGAGAAAGGAAAGGAAAGGAGCGAGAAGAGAAAAGAAAGAAATAGGAAGGAAGGACGGGGAGGAAAGAAAGAGCGCGAGGGAGTGCTGGAGAAACATGTGATGATGCTCCACCGAGGCATGACTCCAGCTCGCGTCTTTTGCCAAAAATGATAATAATAATAAAGACACCAAGACACCAAGACCAAGTTGCAGCCAGCCTGCTCGACCAGTGCCCAAACAATGGGAAACGCGGCTCGCCGCCGCGCACTGATAGCATAGGAAAACGCCCCCCGCTGCTCGTGCCTCAAGTGCCAAGCCCCACTCTCGAGAACGCGCACAAGCCTATGCACCCTCCCTTTTCGTCCCGCACCGCAGAGAAGTTACTTACAAGTCCGAGGTCTGGCCAAAAGTCAGATCCCCTCGGGACCCGGCGCCCCAGCATCCAGGAACCGGCCCCGGCCCCGAGGAGGGCCCAGCCCCCGCTTGCACGCGTTTTCGAGAACGCGCAAAGATGCCTTCAAGCCCCGTCCCGAAAATAAATAAATAAATAATAAAAAACCCGCCCAATCACGAAACGCCCTCGGGCCGCACCGCGCACACAACCCAGGAAGCACCGCCGCGAAAGGCTAATCCCCAAATGCCCGCGCTGCAGAGAACGCGAAAAGAAAAATGGAGGGGAGGAGTTCCCAAAAAGGAAAGACGTGGTAGACGCCGGAGAGGGTGCGGAAAGGAAAAGAGCGGGGGAGGAAGGAAGATGAAGAGCGGGAAGGAGAGAGGAGGGAGAAGAAAAATAAAGACGCAAGATGCATGCCAGAAGAGTTATACGACGCATAACTCGAATAGCTGCGAGTGTGCGCTCCACTCCCGTGTCCGTGTGCGCTCCCTGTCACCCAGCCCCACCACTCCCGCTTTCGCCCCGGCTCGACGACGAAGCAGAGCTATACGACGATTCGCTCTGCGACGGCGAATGCTGCATCCGCGGCGACGTCGGCGGCAACAAGGACAGAGATGGCAGGTCGCGGATGGGCCCGGGTACGTGCACCAGACCTGTGCGTAAAAGGCGGCGTGGAAGGCGGCGGGCCAAGGCCTGCGGCGGGCGGTCCTTCTGCTCCGTCGACGGCGTCTGCATCCAAGTCGCTTCCGAGGAGGACGCGGCATGAGATAAAGAGAGGTCGAAATCGCGCGACTTGGAGCTGCTGCGCCGCTTTGACGTCGCAAGTGGGTTATGGACGTCATGCGCGCCGTGGCATGCGAATGCGAGTGCCCGCTCCCCGACCCATTGGAAGACTTGGAGCCCGCCTTCTCCGCCTTCTCCGCTGCAGCCGCGACCCGCGCGTCGTCTTCCCGCCCCCACCTAGGCAAGCGTGCACCCATGAGCCAAATCTCCTCCGCGCTCCGATCGGGCGAGGCGTCCCCGTTCAAAAGATAGCGCACAGCTCTGTCGAGGAGAGACGTCTTGCTGCTCGCGGCTCCGCCCTTCGTCGTCGCGCTAGACCGTTAGCGTTGTGCGAGTCGTCGGATTTCGCTTTCGATTTCTTGCCCGCGGTGTTGTTTGCCTACAGCCTTGATCGGAGTTCGGCCCGTCTTTCCTTCTTGCTTCCGCCTTGTTCTCGTCACTGCCTATCTGACGATAGCGTCCATTCAAAGTAGTATCTCCTCCCGTTTCTTTCATAGCAACTCAACTCCTCTAGCCACGGCCCAATCCTTGCAATGCAATGCCGACGTGCGGTTGGTTACTACCCTTTGGACTCATGTTCCGCTTCCCGGTTGATACACCCTCCGTGGATCCCGACTTTGCACCTCCAAGTCTTGGCCACTTATCTCGATCCTACGCTCTCCGTGGGTCCCAGCTATGCTGCGTGTGTACCTCGAGTCTCACTCAGCAACGTATCTCAAATATCTCGTACGACTACCGCCCGAATGCACGTTCTCTATGTGTCTGGCCTGCTCTATCTCTGTCTCTCCCATCCGCATTAAATTCCACAAAATCCTAAGCTGTTTGTTTACAAACGCTGATGTCGGATCGATCTCGTGTGTTTCTCTTCGCGTCTTGATCAAACACATGAATTACCGCCTACCCTCGCTTCTGTGTCCGTGCTTGCGTCCATCACGTCCATCCCGCCTCTGCCCAATTGAATCCCAGTGCATTTCACTCACAATTTTAATTTTGCGCGGATTCGTCGACGTTCATACGCTTGCGCCCGGATGGATCAGATAGACACCACCCCCCTGCTTCGCAGTGGCGGTTAGGCGTTGGGTACTGTTTATTTCCATATATAATAGCCAGGTTTTTAAACGGATCTGGCCGATTTCAATTGTCCCCGATACTTACGCGCTCCCCGGTATTTAGACCTCCGGCGGACTTGAGCGCAACATGTTGCGATGGGCAATTGCGATGTTCGGGCAAAGGAAGGTTACTGCCATGGCCATCTACCATTTTGTTTCTCATGATTGGTTGACTAAATCCTAACAGGAAAGTCGATAAACTCAAGGTAGAGCTCCAATTGCCTGTCCACTTGCAACTCTGACTCAGTAACTGTATTTTGAAAACTCCGAGGCACGCGCTGGGAGAAAAATCGTGTTTTCGAGGGGGTGGGTTCATTTTCCAGGCGTGGTTTACAGGTTACAATAAATGTCTTTAAAGCGATTTGTTAATTCCAAATGAATTATAACCAGTTCCCTCGCCTTCGACACCCCTAAAAATCGAAAGGTGACGCGGACAACCCGCCAAGTCGTATCGTATCTATCTCTGCCAGTTTCGATTCAATTCCATCCAAAGAAAATTGCGCGCGTAGCATTTCGGATGGCTCGTCCGGACGACGAGTGGAGCGGCACAACGGACTCGCTTGGGGGAAGCAAGGCCCCACAGGGGCTTGGGTGGAAGACTCTGACCCGAATCAGTACGTATAGTACGTACTCCCATAGTCCAAATAGAGTGCTCATTGTGGTGACAATGTGGTCGCATCAAAAGGGAGATGCGATGCTGGCGTGACAGAAATGTCGTTCCCCGGAACGGTTATGAAGACAGCGATTGATGTGTTGTGCATTTTTTTTACGAAGGATTTGAAGAGGAGTCGGCGACAGAGTTTGAGATGCCGGGGTCTCGGAACAACCAGAAAAATCCTACCGCGGTTTGAATCAAATGACGGTCCATCAGAATCGGGTTCCGATGGGATAATTGCCCGTTCGGCGACGGGTTCAGATTCCCCAGCAAATATTTTTGCTGTAGTAACTAATATGCGCTTGACGGTTTTGTGACACGCATTGTCTAAATAACTTACCGATAGGAGACGCATTCACATAGATTGCGAGGGTGACGGGTGCGATCAAGAGTTTGAACATTTTCTTGGGCGAGGAAGCGTGAGCACTGGGCGGTAGACGAACTGGTTTCGAAGCGGTGGCGCTTTCCAAGATATATACTTTCCACCCTGGTGTGGGACGGTTGTTTCCGATTAGATATCATGATGTAGAGGCTGTGGCATTTCTGAATTCAAGCCCAATTTCCTCGGACAGCACCGAAATTACGCGGGGCCCGACTTCATCACCGTCCATGAAAGAGGTGAGAATTATTCGGACTATACAAACCGTTTCTTCCCGCAGCACCCTAAAAAACACTCGACCTCACATATATTTGAACGCGGTCAGTAAGAGCGGTGTGCACTGCAAATTTATGTTGTTGATACAAACTGAGACAGTATTTATACAGGAAATTCTACACTATGATTCATATCGAGAGAAGGCGGTGCTAGCAACGAATCCGCTGCGACTCTATGCGACGGGCTGGGGCTCTGACTCCAGTTCACAATAGGCTTCTAGGAGCCGAGACCAGACGGCCTCTGGGCGATGTGCTCCGCGCAAGCGCTTCTAGGCGGAGATGATACGGGTCTCGGTAACTGGGCCAGGCTGCGCAGACGATATCCCGCCTTCGACGATAGGCTCGGGCCGCGCAGCAAATATTTGAGCGTGAAGGTCAAAAGCATCGGTCGTTGGCTCAGCGACGATCCCAGCTAAAAGACATCAGCTTGGAGTATTCCAAATACGAGAGGCGGTATTTATTTACAGCGTCCATGTATTGTGTTCTGAGAAACTATGGGCCGGTACTTGAGCCACGGAAATTGAGATTTATCGAAGTAATGCTTACCGGTGGGCAAGGAGCGAGCATAGGCGGCGAGGGTAAGGAGAGCGAGCAACAGCTTGAACATTCTTTGAGGCGAGGTTGAAAGGCGGGCAACTTTTGGAAAGCAAAGGAAACTTGATGGACGGGCGAGTTGTATGAATCTTTGTCGCGGGTCTTACTCCCCAATATATACTATACGGTCCCCGATGAATCCGCTCAATGGGTGCATTCACATATCGTCATCTCGGGACCGAGCGCATCAGGAATGGAGAGCACAGAATAGCCTCATCTGATATTTTGACTCGGTGGGTAAGGCTGACGCTGTGTGCGGCAAGACGAGTACATGTTTGTCTGGAATGGAATTCGAAGCGGGTATGGCAGTTGTTGGGCAAATTTTATTGCTGTAACATCTCTCAACTTTGATCCAAATTAGGCGGTGTTGGGGCGGTTGTACACGGAAATGGAAACCGATCTTGATCCCTCTTTGTCCGACCTATGGCCCTCGAATCTACTCAGTGATCCGCAGAACTGCTGTATATCAAATGGCAAACGTCGTTTGGAGAAGAACTGTCGGACCCTCAGGCGTGAAAGCTGGTAAGAGGACCGGGACGAAAGATTTTCTAGCAGCTTCAAGTTGCGAATAATCTTCGCTACCTATCAACAGGAATTGTTCGACGTTTGTTCTTTCGTAAAAATAAATAGTCATTTCATTGAACTATTTCTCCCAACCTACAATTCCGTGTGAGTTTCGCCGATGAGAGCTAAAAGCCACGTACTCTCCACATATTTTGTCTGCTCGTCCTTCTTCCAGGGTACCCCTTCCCAAAAGTCTTGATTACTAGCCACATAATTCCTCACTTCTGCATGATCCGCCGCACAGTGACGAACCACCGCCGTCGCATTCCCCGCAGCACTAACACCCAGTCCTCAATACAGGTGGTCCCAATTCCTAATAAATCCATATATTAAAGTATAGTACAACATATACATGGCTACAGCAGTGTCGCATGAACTCACTAGTAAATCAAACTGCGAGCGAATTCTGAAGGAAAACTACACAAACAAAATTAGTAAGGCACTCTGTATGCAACAAATCAGAGACGTGCAAGGAATAACGAGGACTGAAAGGAAAGCAAGGATAACCAGCACTCGGCGCAACAGAGGCAAAGACAAAAAAAGGCCCAACCTGTTCGTCCGTCAACACCGGCTCGTTACTGGCTCGGACACGACGAAAGGATCGAACTAGGCAGACAAAAGATGAGAAGGAGGGCAGTGAGAGAATAAAGAGCGGTCGAACATACACCAAGTGATCGCACGGGCTCAAAGCTGCAGCGGCACGACATGGGTGAGAAACATAGAAGGTATAAGTGAGTGAGAAAGGTGGGATGAAGAAAGGAATTGCAAGACAGACCTCGAGTGAAAAGTCAGCGGTCCTATACGTCTGTTGAAAAATAGGTCGGTGTGTACAAAGCGCGCACATTTAGCAACTCACCATCATTGTTCGACATCAGCGGGGGCGGGGGGACACCGATCGAATTACCAACGGCCAGGGAGACCCATAATAAACATAGATGGAAAATAGTCAAAAGATGGTCATGAGTGTGGTGAGGTGGGAACAAGTTCAGAGAGTACTCACCGGTGTCTCGGTGAAAGCGCGGATAAGGGCGTCACCCGAAGGCAGAAAAGAGAGGTTGTCAAAATTAATATAACACATCGCAAATAAAAGGCGCACGTACAGGCTTCTGAATTCGAGTAATGGTATTGGCGGGCCGTATATATCCGTGGGAACCTGAGGTTCAAGATCCATCGGCAGTACGTTATAACGGGAGAATCATAACAGCAAAAATGCTCCTGATAGAAGATCGAGAGCAATTGATATCACAGACATACTTGAAAGATGTTCTTGCAGTGCCTGCAGGGCCCAAGAACTATAGCAGCGATGCACCTAGATGCGGGACGTGAGCAGGAACAATCAAAGGAAATGGTGAAGGAAAGATGTCAGGCGCGGCGGAAACAGATGAGACAGGAAACCACCCATAATGATAGGCGAACGTCCCGGGGTTCGCAAAAATGCGTCACCTGAACGCATGCAAGAAAGAAGATTAGTGCGGGAGAAGAAGGTGCGACAAGAAAAACGCCACCCAATAGGTATTTCTTGTGCCGAGACTGCGATGCGTAAGGCCAAAGACGAGCGAAAACGAGCGAGGGAAAGCGAGCTCCAGCTCTTGCAGCATTTGGAAATGAGCATAATCATACTGTGCAGCAATGATTGAGATCACGAGATATGGAACAACTTGCAGCGAGATGGAGGGAAACATCGGAGATTAGAACCGAAAAGGGAAGAAACAAAGAGGAAAATGAAAGGCACATACCCAGTCAGGCAAAGGATCGAACAGAAACCGTGCGCGTCCAGCTTGCGGCATGTAAAGTAGGTTCAAAACATCGGCTGTCATAATGTCAACGAGAGTGTAGGGAAGTAACGGTGGAGATGGGAACGAAGTGGTGATGCGAGGGTACATGAGCGATCTCAAAGCAGAAATTAAGAACATACGGAATAAAAGAGAGAGGACGCACTTTCGCATGATGAGGGACATAGAGCATGACCATCAAGAATGCGAACTAGGGAAAAGAGGTTGAATTGGAGATTAATGACAAACCAAAAAAGAGATCGACGCCGACACCAACATTGGGGCCGCCGGGCGTATGGAGATCTTGGACGCAAAAAAAGGCGAAGAAAAAGGGAGAGCAAAGCAGCCACGTATAAAAATCACCAAGACATTCGAGGGTGAACGAGCGGCGCCAGAGGTATCTTGACGACGAGGCTGGGAAATAGTCGGATGCCAGACATGAACAGAAATGATTAAAGGAACAGACATTAGCTCCTGGTCAGGAAAGGGGCGAGGCAGTGGGGAGTGGGCACGCATCGGGACAGCCACTCAATAGTGTAAGGGCGATGCCCCTGCCAAAATGGTGCAAAAGTAATAATGGCGTCGTTTGCCGCACATCAGAGGAAGAGACAGGGGAGGGGGAGGTGAAGGCACACTGTAAGCGTATGTCGTCGAGGTATCCGAGAGGTGCGTAGGCCGCTACAATCGCGGCGACGAGGCCAAACCGAAGCCGAGCACATAAGCAAAGGTACAGAACAAATCGGAGTCTGGCCACGCACTTTGAGTACCCTCTGAACACCGGTTACCGCTACAGAGGCCCAAAGAGGAGCTGGAAAGAGATCATGGGCCATTATCGAGCAAATTCGCGAGAAAAAAACACACAGAAATGGCAATATCAGGCATCGGTCCGTCGGGGTCCCTAGTTTGAGTCAAGCGCGGCGTGCACGTCCTCAGAGGTGACCTTGGAGCAAAAGTGGGATTCCAGACTAAGGATTTGAGATGTCTCCGGGGTCCTCACGGTCGGTACGATGTGCCAGCGCGGCCTTCTTGTAGAAAATGCTGAAAATCGCGTCTTTCGGCCTTGGGTAGTCGACGGCGGCTTGGATGCTCTCAAAGGTTGCTGTGGGGCGCGTCTTAAGGTCATTATAATAGCTTGGGGTCCGGCCGGGGGGGCGGGGGGCACGGGTAGGTGCGGGAAAGATAGGAAGGTGGCGGCGCGTCGTGTCACAGTGTGACAGTTATGTGTCACTAAGTCGCACGGTCCAAAAATCATCGACATTCTTTCAACTCAAGCACCCTCTCGCATCCCACACAAAGAAATAAATCAGCGCGTTTGATTCTGCGTCACGCGTCACAAGGTTAACAGCAGTACAGTACATTTTCATGCTCGAGGAGCCACAAGGATTCTCTGGCGGAAACAGCGCGGATCAAGGGGAAATCGGGATTAAAATCTCGGATATAGGGAGGGAGGGGGGGGGGGTCCAGGTTGGGCTGAAAAAAACTGTTTAGTACATAAAGTTTAGAGGTTCAAAATGGTTAATAGACCATTAAGGAGGTATTGGTTGGTTCTAATAAACATAAATGAATGCCCAGAGAGTGTATAGAATAACCTGAACCCATACCTTCCGTGAGTCAAGCCAAGTTGGCTTGACTGTAGTCAGTCCTTGGGTCAGAAATTGTTGATTTGGTGGAGTGCAGAGTGTTCAATTAATTACACACACTTGTTAGATGGTATCAACAAGCACGATTAAGTTCAAAGAGTTGGTGGGAAGTAAGTTGAAGGGCGCCGGCTGGACGCGGAGAGAGCGGCCCGGGCCTAGGGGTGGGAAACTCCTTCCCTATAAGGCAGGAGGGGGGGGGAGGGGGGGGGGTCAGCTCGGGGTCGAAAAAAACTTTTCAACCCTATATCCGAATTTCGAATCCCGATTTCCCCTTGGCACGGATACAGAAAGACCTCAGGCTAGGAGCACCAAACATTGTCATCAGCAAGCAAATCCGCTCAACACATGAATTTTGAGATATACTTAGTCAAACGTGGCACATATTTACAAGTTATTTAGCGCTTCGAGGTTGTTGAGCGTGTCGTGCGCTGGTGCGGATCAGGGGCAGGTTTCGCTTTTCTTGAGTTCGCAATCGATTTGTTTTCCTGGTGGGAGTTAGCCCTGGTTCTGCAAGATTGAAGAAGGATACTTACATCTTTCTTGTTTTTCTTGATCACCGGCTGTCGGAAAAATTGGTCAAATGTAAGATCAAGGGTAAGAATGAGAGCGCACCTCAGGGAAACTAGCCATGGTGGTGGTTTTCACCTGCTGTGCAGGGGGTCCAATCGCAAGCTGCCACACAGTCAAAAACATATCTTTCACCATTGTGGGAAAAGTGACCCACGGATTTCACGGTAGTGTCCGTGGGCTTAGTCGAGGATAAAGAGGATATGGGCGAATTTTGCTGGTCCAACATCATCAGGACTGGTTCAATAAGACACAAAAAATACCGCACCATCAACGGCTTCGATCGGAATACCTTTCCCTCGGATTTGGGAGCAAACATTTTCACGGGTTTGGCAGAAGGCGCGGGCCGCTCGTTGTTAAAGAGATCACCAAAGTCAGAACTGCTATACAGAATAGCCAAAGCGGGGTTCAGGTCAATGTCGAGATCATCCGAGATGAACCAGGTGGCGACAAAGGGAGCGAGGACATAGTAAATGAACTGTTCAAGGGAGAGAAACGTCGAGGAAGTTTGGCTCGTGTCCCACTGCTGTGGTTTGTGCTCGAGACGGGTCATTGTTTGGAATAGGTCGTGCGGGTTTATAGTTGTCTGCAGGAACACCGAGATTTTTGAAGAGATTATCACCTTGCCCCGCGCACCGAAGCTGAAAAATCAGAGACTGAATAACCCGCAGTAAGTGCACTCACTATCCGCAGCGCGCGTCACGATCAGCCTTTTGAGAAAAAGAGCCTATTGGCGCATTGGAAATCCCGTTGACTTTGTATGAGATAGCCTCGAGGAAGGTTGTCCAAATGGGTGAAACATGTAGCTCGTCGCTGTCGACCACCAGTTCCAGAACACGATCCTGGAGTTCCGATGTCATACTACGCGTAGCGAGGTCAGCAAAGTCAATTTCCAACGGCCATCCATTAGCTTCGGCTGTCCGTCGGGCTTCCGCCTGTTCGTTTTCGAGACGGATTACATGGCAGATCTGACGAGTCAATTCGCGGACGGCGAGCACAGTGCCAGCCTTGGCCGCAAGTTCTTGTTTTTGAGTAAAGAGCGCGATAAGATCAAGTGACGGGTGTTCAGGCAGCCGATTTTGGCAATTAATAGAAGGGCAGAGTCTGGGCAAGGTCAAAGCAGGAGCACCGAGTGCTACGTTGGAAGGAGGATCGGTTGGACGAATTTTCAGACGAAGAGGAGAAGGGGAGTTATGGGTGGTGGTCTTGGCCTAGCAAGCTTGCTGTATTCTCGTGTCCTCAGGAAAGGATAAGGACGTACCTTTTTTCGAGGCGCGAAATCTTCCGCAGCCGCTGTGCGCCTTGGTTGGCGAGGGAGAAGCAGCCTAAATTATCGTGACTAAATGTCAGTGTGCGGAAACCTAGAAACAAGACACAGAGGAGAATCCAGAATAACCCTTTTGAGGTATTGATGTCTTTTCGACAACTGAACAAGGAACATGGCCTTCTAGGTGAAAACTTCAGCAAAGAAGAAGTAGGCGCACCTGTATCTCCTTCGGGGTGTTCTGAAGGGACGAAGTTCTCCTATTTGAACGGAGTAAGTCAAAGAATCAATGTAGAACAAGCTCAAAAAAACCTTGTCCAGTTGATTAGTAGACCGCCCCATAGCCTGTTAAAGTTCAATAACCGGTATGTAGCATGGAAGAAGAACAAACCTCAGCACGAGTCTTGCGCGCTGAACCATCTTCACGCTCCCAGTCCGCGGTATGCAAGAGCAGGTCATCGCCCGATTCTCCGTTGTTGTCCTTAGCAAACACGTCGTCAACGAGAACATCTTCGTCGCCTGGTTGGTCGTTGTTAAAATTGTCAGCCTCTGCGTCGGCGTCGTCCTCTTCCTCGTCGTCAATCCACAAGCCGTTCGTGTCTTCCTCGTCGTCAGAGGCATCACTTCCATCCGCGGGCTTTCCGCCCTTGCTGCGCACTCGTGCCCGCGATGACAGAGCACCTTTCGGGCTATCTTTGTCGGCGTCGCTTTCCAGGGCCAAGTCTCGACGAAGCTTGTTTCCAGCGTTTCGCAAGTACTGCTTGATGATGGCGTGGATTGGCCATCCTCCATGGAAGCATGCAAAATATTTCACATTGGATTGAATCTAGAGGCAGGAATTAAGGAGACTATGAAGTGAAGAGGATCGTGCCTCACCAGCTGAATTAATTCGTCGAGCTTTACCTTGTCTTGCTTAAGAATTGTCTTTCCTGTGGGAAGGTACCAGTTGGCGTACGCCCTAACAATGCGCTGAGAAGTGTAAGGTTATAATTAGGCCCTTGAAAGGCATGTGCACTCACCAAAAGGCGTCGGAATCTCAGCGGATCATCCTCTAGTCTCATCTCATCCTGAAGGACATAGCCGCCTCGCTGACCCGCCTGACCCTTGGGACGAGGAATGAGTTTCGCTTTGCGCGTTTGGCTGCTGAGTTTCTCTGTTTTCGTTGTTATATAAATCGACTCGGAGGAGTGCGTCGGGAGGAAGATACTTAAGTGATTTAACGTACTGAGTTGCGCTTCTTGCGCTGCTAATATTTTCTTCTGCTCGGTGTTTTCTGCTCTGAGCCTTTCATTTTCCTCAGCCATCGTAAGCTGGTGTCCTCGCATCGTGAATGAGTGGTGGTGGAAGAAGAGACGTGTCTGATCGATTGGTGTTATTTGGCATGGCTTTGTGCCAAATCCGTGATCCACGGCTGATGATCGAGCTAAATTTCTTGCAAGCTAACTCTCAAAAAGAATGTTTCCTAAATGAAAGAGGGCCAAAGGTTCAACTCGCATGGATCAAATCTGTCTGATAGGTACTTTTTCTGACCGTGGTTGAAAGGTTACTATCAGCGACTGGGTAGTGGGCCACCTTAAAGTTTATGGCTCTGGGCAGGAATTACTGGGGACTTATGATGCCTTTGGGGCATCCACATTGAAGCAATACCTGTTAAAAGTTGTCTGAATGTGATTGGCAGAATTTACATGACATTTTTGGCATGTCTTGAATTTTTTCCTGCCGAGAGGCCTAAAGGAGTAAAAAACGAGGTAGTGGGCCACCTCTCTGGACGAGTCGTCGAGGCTCAAATTGGTACCAAAATGTATCCTGATTGGAGTATTAGATCTCTATTTATAATTATGGATAGTTGCAATGTAGATCTGGAACTCAGAAAGGGTATAAAAGCGTGTTTTAGAAGAGAGGAAATTGGCCAAAATGGAAGACATCACTAAACTGATGTCCTAGTCAGAGATAAGAGAGGTATAAGCCCGAAATAACCCGCAGATAAGACAATGAGATGTATATGGACGTACCAAACAGCATATATCGTTCCAAAGTCCCTAGCAACTCATCCGAAAAAACTTCGACTTCTGTGTCGCCGAAATTGGTGGTTTCGGGTAATTGTCCATGGTGAGAGGCAACTTAATCAGGTAAAAAAGTTGAGTAATGCTCAAAGACAAGCGATACATACCTATATTACCTTTGCAAACTCGCAGGCCCGTGTGTGCAATGGATATCGAGATATGAGTGCTGTTTGCTCGAGCCAGCCAGAATAGCAAGCAAGTATTCTTTGGTCTCCTGAACGCCCCAACCAGGTGGAATATTGTTATACCGATGAGACGTTTATGCTCTGCATCAGAGGAGCATAACGAGCCCAGGAACTCGCGACACGGTGCAGAATTGGTGGAGAAAGACCTGTCGCAAGCCTCGGCCGAAAGGCGAGATTAAGAAATGATGGCTCACACGCTGCAAATGCCGATCAAATGTCGTGTAACTTTGGATCAAAGCATCATTTTGGGCTGAAATTTGGTATGAGATGTCTTTCAAGGTCGTACTCGATCCCTACAGGTCAAATATGCATTGTCCTCAATTGCCTCCTGATATATCTGCAGGTGGCCCACTACCCAGGGGTGGCCCACTACCCAGTCACTGATAGTACTTATTCTGAGGAGGGAAACTTCGAGTTGCCTACAAGTTCTTGAAGGATCGGGGGTAGTGCTCAGGACGTATGAGTTCACTTGTGATAAAACTCTAAAATAGGTCTATTAATCCATTGGATTTGGATGAATAGAGCAGCAAGTGTGAGATGGAAGGTAAATTTGAGCCAGTTCGCACTTCAACGCATAGCAGACATCGGGCACTGGTGGACATGTAGGGTCTAATTGATTCTCGCCCCACTCCCCAAATGGCGAGACTTCGAAACAAACAGCCTTCTAAATCCTTAATGAATGGAGGCCTCAAATCAGGAGTTCCTCGATTTGAGGAGAAACACGTCTTGTTCGACCTCAATCCGTCCGGGCAGAAAGGCTGGCTGAATGACCATTGTTCATTGAACCTCGATGTTAACTATACCACAATTACAGTTCAGAGCTCCGGATCACAATCTCCTCGAGTCAATCATCGTCGCTATCCCATTGCTCGGCTGCAGGCACAAACTCAGGTTTGATGAGCCCGCCTGTTCGGTCGATCTTCCGCGCGTTAACATTCGTCCCACTACTGCGTTGACTGATTGAAGATCTGCAATGATTCTCGTGTTCGTTTGCGAATAAGAGAGAATTTCCTTGGCGGCGTCTTTGCCTGCTGTGGAACAGGGAATGATGACTGCCAACAAGCGGGTTTGGCCCGAGAACGTGCGGAAGAGTTTGTTTTCCGGCAGTTCACAGACCAAAATCTGCTCAAGCTGTCCATAACAAAGCTGGGGCACCCAGCCCATTTCGATTTCTGGACTGCTGCGCTTTTTTACCTCAATTTCATACTATCAAAAGAATTCAGACAGGTAAATGTATCAGTTTGATCTGCACTTACTCGAACATAGGAATTGCCCCGGACAATGCAGTCCCTTCGCCTCAATGTTAAAGCAGTATGAATGGAGTCACCGTCAATGATTCTGACTCTCCCCCAACGTGGCATGTTTTGGGGCAGTAGAGGAAGAAGTTGGTTGAGAGGGTGTCCCAGCACATCCCGAAAGTATATCCCAATCTTGCGGCGGAGTTCGGTGTCAGGTACATTGACTTTGTATTTCGGGCGAATCAGAACTGCCTGCGGATCTGACACACGAAATATATGTTTTAGTGCGCATTTGTGTGCGTGCAGAATTGGAACTAGTACTCACAACCCTCATAGGCGCTTTCATGCTCAGAAAGCTCTGAGCTTCGCTTCCCAAACAGTGCGAGTTCTTTGTGAGATCGTATTGAGCACTGATTTGCTCGAGATAGGCGTAGTGGAGCATTCGATTATTGAGATTAGCCCATGGCTGTGATTTGGAGAGTAAACCCCTCTTCAGAAAACCGCAATACCGCTCCATAAAAAATGTCCATTTAGTCCAGGATGGCCCACAAAATCGAATGTCAGGGCAGACGTGAAGCATGCCGTGCACAGTAAGGGTGCATGTGCAGAGACAATGCTCCTCATACTGGTAATAATAACTTCAACTCAATATCAGCAAAAATTCTGCCTGAACAAGTAAAGAACACATACTGCTCGTAGGTCTCCACCCACTGGACTATCTTTTCCTCCAACATGACCAGAACCGCATCCGTATATGTGAATGAAAGTAGTGTCTTGATAATGTCGCCGAGTTGGCAGGAATGTTCGTGATATTTTGGATGAGCGAAGCGACCCTTGAGCAAACCAGGTGCAAGGTAGACAAACCAAAAACACCACGCCTCGGCCGTGAATTTCCCAGGACCTCCGGCAAGGTAACGACAGAAGTCCGAGGGAATATCCTTCACCGCCTCTTCTATCTCCTTCCAGATCTCGACCCAGATATCATCGGAAATCTCGTAGTCTTCTCTCCCGGCATCCAAACCCTTGTATTTACCGGTCCAGAATTTGACAAGGTTTGGGATGATGTTTTCGAAGAAAAGATGCATGCAGTCCCATGGATAAGATCGTGCACGATCCATGGAACCAACACGACGCAGAGCGGGCAAGCCTCTGGTTCCGTGATACTTCGCGAGTTTCTCCTTGTCGCCTACAAGCGCAGCATCGGAAATTTGGTCAGTGACTTTTTGAAAGCTGTCGTCAGTACGCAGGGGAAGATTTCGCGGGTCCTAGGTCTCGTGCAATTCTCCATCATGACTGGGCTTGGCAAGTGGCATGCAGTAGTAGATCGTTTCACCGCCAGCAACATTGCGCCGCCCCTTCATTTCGCACGAGCAGCACGCGCTGAGACTATTATGCCCCTTTATGTTGAGCATTTTCTCAATGGCAATGATATCGCCCATTCCGAACAGGCTGTATGCGCGCAGATCGAAGACCTCCTTTGTAATGCAGTTGAATGTCGGGATGCCAATTGCAAGACATGCGAGTTCATCATTGAGAGGTATAAGATAACTGTGTGCGTCCTTAGGACCGTTAGGTCCGGCTATGACCCCGCAACACATCAAGTCGAGGAGATGGGTTCGTGTCTCGGGGGGGAAAGAATAGACATCTGCAAGAATAGGTGTGGCTGAAGGACCTTTCTGGCGGCGCTCGAAGAGAAGATAGGAATCTGTGCAGATCCCCAACGTGATGTCGGATTTGCCAGAAAAATAGCAGTGGAGCAGTTCCTTCCCATCGACAACGACCTTGCGCGTACGAAGCTGTTTATAGTGCTCCTCATCGAAAACGTCGGAAATTTTGCCAGGAACCGAATCATAATTAGGACGGTAGGAAAGTTGTTGGATTTTCTTGGGACTCTTGAAGAATCCCTGAAAATGAGGGATAAGGGGTAAATAGCAGAATAAGCGTCGGGACTTCGACTCAGAATTGAGCCGCGGTTCCTCGCAGAAGCGGCAGCTCTGTAGTTGCGCATATTTGCCTGTATATGCCATGCAAGAGTTCAGGCAGCAATGGTACCACTCTGGCTCTATCCCAGACAGAATCGCAACTGGGTGAATCATAATCCAGTGCGAGCTGATCTCGAGCTTGCTGCGAAATGCGTACCGCATTTGCCTGTATGCGACACGGGGCATATTCGCAATGAGTTTTAGTTGGAATGCTCGAATGTTGTCGCGGTCCTGTTCAGTTAGAATATCATTGCCTTCAAATTTAAACATGAGCTGAATTGACTGATCAGAACCAGCAGAATACACACGGATTGCCCATAGTGTAGCTTCCTCATCTGCATCCATACAATATGAGGGAAACTGAGTAGTGGAACAGAGGCTGGAGTGCAGAGTTATGCACAGACCGTACAGAGGGCGCTCTGACTAGTAGAGGCGAAGACACAATGAAAAAAGCAAAAGAAGAAGAGCGCTTTTGATCCGCTGCAAACAGCGCCAGACTCCGGTCACCGCCACCTATCAATGCCGAGAAGTCTTGGCAGACATCATGATGCCTCGCTTGGACTTGGTTTTAGTTCATTTTGGCTGGGCATTGTATCAGGTGGCTCCCCCATAAAATCTCAACCCCGTCTGAATAATGTGAACCAAGCCACCTTGAAAACATTGAACATAGTGGAAAAGTGCATTTTTTCAGTGAAGAAATACTTGATTGGCCGAATCGAGTCTGTTCGATGGATGATTAGTGGAAAAGTCCTCGAATATAATTCCAATCAAGATGGCAGTGAACAAGTAAAAGACACCCATTGAATTGGTAAAGGGCTCAGGTTTTCTGAACTTGTAGCACATAGAACAATGTAGTTGCCCATGTTCAATCCGTTCATTGGATGCCTAATATATTGGATTTCTTGCGCCATTGAGGGGCGTGTAGAATTGAGGAGGCATCAAGCTAGATCCCACCCTTTCAACTGTGATTTTCGGTCCAGGTACCGATCTCAATTCTCTTTGCCAAAAGACCGCTGTTTGGGCATTGTGCGAGTTTGTACTACATAATTTTGGGTCAACAGAGCCGCTAGACAGTCCCAATTAATCCACTGTAAACACACTGGCTTGCAACTGGCTTGAAACATATTCAGTCCCAGTCACTCAAACTGCAGTACCCTGGAAGTGACTCAGTTGAAGTACCTCAGGAAGCAGTGCCTTGAGGTACACTTACTTGAAGTACCTCCTGAGGTAGTCCTTCGATAGGAACTCACCTGAAGCACCCGTGGTAGTAGTATCTTTGCGGGGACTCAGGTGGAGTACCCCAGAAAGCACTACAAAAGAATGACCTTCAGGTGAGTACCTTTTTCTCGCTTTGAGTACCCAGGTACTCACATGAAGTACCTTTCCTTCCCGCAACATCATTTCTCACACCATTGCCTCCCCAATCACCCAAATTAGTTGAAATGAATATTTCATTGCAATTTATCACTAAGTTTGTGAGTGTATTTTGCATTTTGTGCTACAACCAGGGCACTGATGGCAAAACAGAGTTGTACAGCCTGATAGCACTGAAAGGCTCTACAACTTTGGTTTTAACTATATTTTTGGTTTTTTTGGTGTCTCGGAGTCTTCCAGGGTGACATATTTCCTTTTTTGGCCACTACGCCTTTCGCCCAAAATGAAAAATTTGGGGTTTTTGCCTTTCCTTGGGCACAAATTGACCGTTTTCCTTCGTTTAACTTTTGAGTTGTCATGTTTTGTGGATTTGCATGAGGCCTGAGTCATATTGTGAGGTAGGAATGCAGGATAACATGGGCATTATGTCTGAACTTAGAAATTTATTTCGTGTTTTGTGCTACAACCAGGGCACTGATCACTAAATGGATTAGACAGCTGAAAAGCGCTAAAAATTCTCCATAACTTTGGTTTTCACTGTGTTTTGGAATTTTTGGTGTTTCCAGGGTGACACATTTCCTTTTTGGGCCACTATGCTTTTTGCCCAAAGAGGAAATTCCTCGATTTTGCCCTTATTTGGGCGCAGTTTGGCCGTTCTTCTTGGTTTAAATTGCAAGTTGTCATGCCTTATGGATGTGGATGAGGCTTACATTACAATTTGAGACGGGGAAACAGGGAAACATGGTGTTACGCCCGTGCAACTCCAGGACCACTCCCGACCACATCCGGCCGCCTCCGGCCTAACCTCCGGCATTCTCCGCCACTTCCGGATCTTCATCCGAACCTCCGGTCCCCCGATCTCCATCTTCCGTCTTCCGGCTCTGGCCTCGGAAGTATCACGGAACTTCCTCGGACTCTCCACACGACACCAAGTCCACGCGGTGTCGTATCCGATGGTTTCATCAGTCATCCGACTCACCATCACATCCTATGTCCTTATGCACTATGCTCCACATGCTTTCCTTTATTGTCTTTATTGTTATACGACTTATCTTATTGTCTTTTAGTTACTTCCCTCCGCATCCGGGCTTGCCCCGTAAATATTATAAATACGTAGTACAAGTCTTGGATGTACCTCAGTTTGATTATTAACGTTGTAACGTTGTTCCTGGTCCCAACCCACTTCCGGTCGAACTCCCGAACTTCCGATACTTCCGACTTAACGTCGTAACATTGTCCCTGTCTTGGGTAACTCGTCCGGTCGTCATACCCTACTTCCGCCTCTTCCGGCTTCTCGTCTTGACAACCTACCTTCACCCGACGTCCGGACCTGACCTCCGTCCTTCATCCGACGTCCGGACTTATTCCGACTTCTTGTAGTCTCGGCTTCGAACCTTGCCTTGACTCCGGCCTTCCGGATATCCGTCCGGCCATCCAAATTCCTGTCCGGCCTTCACCCAACTCGTCTGGCCTTCACCTTACTCGTCCGGCCGACGAGTGAAGTCCTTTGATCATCTTAGTTGTCATCCTTCCCTATTCAAGTTGCCAGCAGTACAGTCCCCACTCACCCTTAACCCCCTGTGGTGTAGTGGTTTCGATATCCGTAGTTCCGGATCCCACATCACTGACCTCCGTTAACTTCCGCACTTCCGTTAACCTCCGTCGAGCTCCGTCCTCCGGCCTTCCGTCCTTCTGGCCCGGACATCCTTCCTCCGGAACCTACCTCCACTCCTCTTCTCTTATTCCTCCTCTCGCCGACACAGATATAACAGTATAATCAAACTGAACTGTCCTGTTGGTTCTTCAATGTCTGACTCATGTTCTGACCTTCCTCCTCTTCTCTTTTCGTCGCTCGTGGATCTCCCGCGCGACGGCGAGGAGTTCGGTCAAGGTCATCCGACAACTGATCATTCTTCCGTGACAACGGAGTTCACTTCGTTCTCCGATGACATCCCTTCGACCTCGTTCGATGGTCCGGTCTTCTCCGGCCTCAACGGCTCTTCGGGAATGCCAAATTCGGTCTCTGCGTATTCCGCGGAGCAACTTCCGAGGCCTCCGTTTCCGGCCTTCGGAAGTTCCGGCTTTCACTTTTCAGCCGGCAATTTCGGCATCTCACCTGGATTTCACTATGCCGGTTATCCCTACACTTTTTTTCGGTTGCCCATGGATCCGCCGGTTTACCCGGTTCCAGCTGCAATCGTTTCGGACAACCTTTCCGGCACTTCCGGTGAAACATCGGATGTTCACGACATTCTCCCTCCATCCTATCCTCATGCGAGTGCAGCTGCATTCCCGTCCGAGGGAGATGCCTACATCTTTCCCTCGGCCGCGGCTTCGCGCTCCTCCCAATCCCATCTCCGGACTCCCGAGCCTTTCGATGGCAATCATCCGTCAAAACTCCACTCCTTCCTGGCCCAGTGCTACATGCACTTCGCGGAACGTCCGCGAGACTTCCGGACGGACGACGACAAGAATCTGTTCATCTTGTCGTACCTCCGGGGCGATGCCGCTCGGTTGTTTTCCACTTCCGGCGGTTCTCAGGAACCTCCGTGGCAGGGGAATTTTTCCCTGTTCATCATGGAGTTTTGCGACGTCTTCGGCCCTCGGGATCATATCGGGGATGCGGAGGATAGCCTCCGAAGAATCCGGATGAAACATTCTGATCAGATCTCTCCTTTCCTGCTCGAGTTCGATGCACTTTCCGCCGTACTCAACTGGAACGACTCCGCGCTCTCCCACGCTCTCTACTCGGCTCTCCCTCTTCGCATCACTCGCGAGATGGATGACTACACCTTCCCGTCCACTTCCGAAGGTGTCCGAGCATTTGCGCGCCGGATCGATCATCGGTTCTGGCAGCAGCAAGAGCGGCGCGAGTCGGAGGTACAACATCCTCCTCCGGATGTATCGGATTCTTCCGATGGAACCTCCGAGTACTACTCGGAGGATACCGGAAATTCTTCCGTTGATGGCTCCGAGTTCTCGGAGTTGTCCGGAAGTTCTTTTGGTGGAGATTCTCAAAGTGACAGTTCCAGCACGTCTTCTGCGACGACCTTTTCGACCTTCTCCGTCCTATCCGTTCCCTCCGGATCTTCCGTTCCGGTTTCCGTACCGGCTTCCATATCGTCGGGGCCGGTGAACGTCCGGACGGTACACCCAGCATCTGTTCGGAAGCTGCTTGATCGCAAAGGCAAGCTTCGGGCAGAGGAACGCAAGCGACGGGTCGACCACAACCTTTGCAATTACTGCGGAGGTTCTGGGCACAAGGTTTCAGTCTGCAAGAAACGTCCGACCGCGCCGTCGACATCCGGCAATTCTTCCGCCGCCGGACCGTCTTCCGCGCTCGAGTCTTAGACAAGCCACTTGATGCCTCTACTTCTGTTCGGCTGCGTAGGCGTTCGGAGGTTGTTTCGAGGTGCTCATTAAATCCCACGCAATCCATTCTTTCCATTCACGACAGTCCCGCTCCTCCGAGCCGGACCTATGATCATCCTCTATCTGTATCAACTGCCGCGAAATTCAACTTCCGTGTGCAGACATTCCCTTCTATCTCTGGATTTTGTGATATTACTTATCTATGAATTTATGGGTTTCTCCTCCGTACGCGCGAACTTCCGAGCCTCCGGTACCTCCGTTCACCTTCGGGTCCGTCGGAGCCTCCGGAACTCCCCTCGGAACTTTTCCGGCAAACTTCCATCCGTTAATCGGCAGCTCTGTCTGTCATACTTCCATCCATTGATGATGCATTCCATATCTGTGGAACAATGCGTTATTCGTTTCTGACTCTCCAAGAAATCTGGTCTATGGAATCCTGGTTGCCCCACATCATCGATCCGTTGATCGAACATCGGATTGGCACCAACTCACTCCTTCCAGTATCTTCCGAGAATTTAGTGCGCGCACGACCGGCTATTATGCCCGGACTTTGCCTCGGCTTTTAATCCCCCGGCTTAACCCCGGCGATTGGATTTTTGCGTTTATCGTTACGCCAGCAATACTAACGCCATCATCAAGAGGCCCTTCGGTCTCGCCGTTCCCTCCGGAACAACTTCCGAGACTTGGATCCTCCGGACTCCCGTCTCACTTCCTCGGAACCTTGGTCGGTTCCGAATCTTTGAGATTTCGGTCTCTCCCTTCTGAATCCTTGGTCGGATTCGGACCCTTGGCGACTTCCGTCCCCAATGCTTCGGATTTCCGGCTTTGCCGTTTTCCGAACCTCCGCTCGTTCTAGGCTTTTCGGCACTACGTCCCTTTTCCTCCGAGCTCCTTCATCCGTTGGAACTCCCGGAGTACCCAACCTCCGCGTTCTCTCCGGTCATACCCTGAGGCAATTCTGCTTCAGCAATCGTCCGAAACTTCCGGCACTTTGTCCGTCTTTCCGGCGATTGTTTCTTCTTCGGATCCGCATCGATTTGCTCTGCGCATCTATCTTTTCAACATTCTACCGGTTCATCCTATGCCCTCCTAGCCTCATGGTCGTGCTTCGGATTGTGTAAACTTTCCGGACGCTCGGACGTTATTCCGTCCTCCGAGCCTCCATACGGAAGTTTTCACTTCACTGCGCTCTGCGGCAACTTCCGGTTTGCAACCGTCAATGCTTTGACGCTCCCCAACCCCGCGTTCTGACGCTCGGGTATGGTTTGATGCGTCCGGCTTCGTTCCTGACTCTCCGGTACTTTTCCGTCGCTCTCCGGCCTCGTATTCCATTCATCGATTCTCCGGAATTCCTCCGCGCCTGGCTTGAGGTATCCTCGCCCGCATCGGACATTCAATTGTTTCCGGACAATTATTGTTGGTCCGGACTTTCCGGATAATTCCGTTTGTTGGCCCGAGCTCTTCTCGCCACACGGAGATTCGGTATACTTCCGTTTCCAACCCAACAATGACTGGAATACCTTCAATAGGCTTATCTTCGATTTGATAGGGCATCCTTTTGGAGCTGGATCTTCCGCCTTGCGACTTTTCGGGACTTCCGCTGGCGATGCGCTCCACCTCCGCTCACTTCCGTTCGCTATATTGCTTCGGTAGTGAGTATTCCACCCTCCACTGGTCGTGTCTGCTCTCGGTCGCTCGGACCTTCGGACCTTCACAGCTACCTCGCAATACCAGGACTTATTTCCGGTTTTCGGACGTCCTTCCGGAAGTGAAACTTCCGTGGACAGTACATCCGACTTCCTCGGGGTGATGTTCCTTGGAGTTTGCTTCTCCGTTCCTCCGTCGCAATCTCCGAATCGCTTGGTACCCGACCACAAGATCGTTCCTCTCCGGCAGTCGGACTTCGTTCCTGCCTCGAGTACCGCGTCTTCCGAGCTCTTCCGTCCACCCTCCGGTGGCCTCCTGGAATCTTCCGGGACCTTCCTTGGGGAAAATTGTTTCGGACCTGGCAAGCATTCTATCTATACGGGATTTCTATACTGGGGACTAGTTCCTTGAGGGCAAGGAACCGTAAAAGGGGGATACGCGAGTCATTCTCTGTTCAATTCCGTTCTTCTTCGCATTAAATCCTTGCTGATTCATCCGATGCCAGTGATTCTTGCGGAATATTCCTCCCCAACTCTACTGTTATTTCCGAGCAGATCATCACGCTCCTTAATGACTTCCGCGCCTGGACTACTCATTGTTCATTCTGGGATTTATGGATCTCGTTCCAACCTCCGGTTCTTCATCCGAGTTCACGGATTTTCGGGTACTTGGGAATATTACTGCACGAGCCTGGTCTTCCGGCCTGCATGTCAACCTCCGAGAACTTCCGAACTTCCGGTCAAACCTCCGAAGACTATTCTGGATTTCGGGTGCTAGCCTGATACCAATATAGGAACTACCGAACCCAAACTTCTCCATCCGTCCCAGGAACATTGTCATTGACTTGTCCATCCATTGCGCAAAACCCGGACGTAACGGCCTCACACTCAGTGGGGAATTCCGTATTATCCGTCCATCCGGCCATCCCTTTTACTACTTCCGGCCAACTTCGAGCATTCCAAACCTACGCTGACTATGACCCCGGATTCTAGGAGACGTTCTATACCTCCGCATGAATCTCCGGTCTTGTCTGGCAATGGTGCTCCACCTCTTATATCATCCTACACTCCCCTCCGGACTCTTTCCGGACTTCATCTTCCTTCCGGCCTAGCAATCCACATCGCTTTACATTCGATCCTCAGCGATTCTCCGATTCCCTTCCGGTTCTTGACGATTGTCCTAAAAGCCCCGGCTAAGCTCCGGCTTACGTCCGGTCGCTATCCGGCTCTCCGTCCTCCGGTTATCCTCCGGCCGCTGATTTCGGATTCTGCTGTATTCCACTTCGGATTTGCCATTCACCTGTCCCTAACGCACTAACTCGACGTCGGAATACTGAACCAAGATGTGCGATCACATCCGGTTCTTCCGGTTTACTTCCGGCCTTCGGCTCCGAAGTATTTGTCTTGTTCCGCGACGAACTGGCCTTCCGTATACATCCACTTGAGCCTTCCGTTCATCCGGCTCTTGTCCTTCACAATTCTCATCCTGCTGTTTTTCCTCAGGAATTCCGAATACATCTTGTTCACAACCGAGCTCTGGACAGGTTCCGTAGAACTTCCGTCTCTTCCGTGACATGACTATCATCCCGGAATCTCCTCCGTCCATTCTCCGGACTCATTCCATTCACTTCCGTTACTTCCGGCACTCACTCCATTTCAGTCGGAATGTACACTGATTTCAATTCCAAGAAAAACACCAAGAAAATCATTATATACAACTATTCCCCCGGGCAACGCTTTTGTCCGTCCAACAACCTCCGGACGCTATATGCTGCTCCGACTAATCCTCCTCCTCGGACGTCGGAAGCCGCGCCTTCTCCTTTCCCTTTCCCTTCACATCCTTCTTCTTCGGCGCATCTTCTTCCGACTCCGAGTCCGATTCCGTCTTCGAGTCGTTGGACTCGACGAGGTCGATAACCTCCACATCCTCCGGCGGAGATGTCCCGTGGCCTTTCCGGAATCCCTCCGGCCAATCCACCTTGTCGTCCGTCTTCTCCTTCTTCACCTTCTTCTTCTTTGGCCTCGATTCTTCCTGCGCATCCGAGTCCGCGAGTTGCTCGACCACCGCGCGCTTCCTCTTCCGTTCATCCGCCTCCTTTTCTTCCTCCGTCCGACCCGATCCTCCCTGTCCTCCGGCGCGTCGCCGCATGTCCTCCGCGAACGGCCGGGACTCGGTGATCGCCCCTTCCATCCAGGCGTTTTCCTCAACGCCTCCGTGGGCAGCCAAAGATCCGGCGATGAAGGTGGCGAGACGGGAGCTGGTCTCTTGCGTCGTCCGCAACTCCCGTGTCAGGTCTCGGACCTGTGCGCTCAACCTCCGCACATCTGCACTCAACTCGGCAATCAGCGCCGCGTCCTCCTGCCTCCGTGTCCGCGCGACCGGAACCTCCGCGACTTCCGTTACCTCCGTTCGTCCTCGGGCCCGACGCGAGCTGGTGGGTTTGGTCTCGGAGGGTTTGGTCTCGGCGGGTTTCTTGGCCGAGGACTTGCGCGTCCCCGAACCCTTGGTCTTCCCGGCGAGAGAACAGCCAATCTTGCGGATATAGCATCGAACGCACGCAGTGGCTGACGGGCCGGCGGAATTTCCCGTGTCTCGGGGCTCGCACGGAACCTTCGCGACTCTGCACGCTTCGCAAACTGGACCTATACGAACTTCCGTGAGTAAGATCCGGAACTTCCGACTGCGACGGACCTTTCTTCCGGACTACCGGAACTTCCGCTTCCTCCGTCTTCTTCCCCTTCTTCGTCTTCATCTCCTTCGTCTCCTTCCCCAACGTCTTCTTCTTCTCCGCCAATTCCTTCAACTTCCGCTTCATATCCGCTTTCCTTTCCTTCCGCTTCCGCTTTTCCTCCTTCAGCCTCGCTACCTCCATCGGATCCTCCTCACTGGAATCCTCGTCCAGTGAGCTCTCGTCGTCTCCCTCCGAGCCGGCGGGAGTCGGAGGTCTGTCCGGACCCGGGTAGAGGGAAGGCGGAACTGGTGCCTCCTCCGGCGGCACAAAGCGGGTGAGCAGGAGTTGCTCGATCCGCTGTTCGCGAACCTCCGCCCTCCGTTCCGTTTCCTCGGCCCGACTCAGCAGCTTCATCAGCAAGTCGGTGAAGGCAGGTGAACCGCCGACATCGACTCGCGCTCCCTGCGGAACTTCCGCACGCTGTCCGCCCTCCGGTACCGCCCCTCCTTGTGTTTCCGATCAATTTCTTCCCGTTTTCGAAAATCGACTCGGCACGTACCTTGGCCTGCGGGCGCAGCACCACCACTGCCCTCAACGCCACCGACGCTGCCACCCACATTCTCCACCCTCGGCGTCACCCCCGTGTCCGTCACCTCCGTCGGAGGTGTCCCCCGCCGGACGGTGTTCTCGTCCGCGTCGGCTCCGTTCCTGCTGTTGTTCGGGTGTCCGGACATCGGTAGTAGTGGTGGTGAGAAAGAAGAAAATTTTCTCTTCCCACGATCACGCTCACAACTATAAACCTGGCACTCGGCTTCTCGGCTCTGCCACCTCGACATTCGGTTTTCTCGGACTTTTCGGTCATCACGGATTCCATTCGGACAACTCGGTCCTCGGTCTTTTCGGCCCTCCTTGTCATCTTATAAATTTCCTTATCATTTATTTCTTTACCATCCTCACCACGTGACGCGACTCTTCCGTCCTTCGTGTCTTCCGTCCGTCCTCGGTCCACCATTACCTTTGCGATTCTCTTGTCCTTGGTTCCTTTGGTTCCTTGTGGGCAAGGAACCGTAAAAGGGGGATACTGTTACGCCCGTGCAACTCCAGGACCACTCCCGACCACATCCGGCCGCCTCCGGCCTAACCTCCGGCATTCTCCGCCACTTCCGGATCTTCATCCGAACCTCCGGTCCCCCGATCTCCGTCTTCCGTCTTCCGGCTCTGGCCTCGGAAGTATCACGGAACTTCCTCGGACTCTCCACACGACACCAAGTCCACGCGGTGTCGTATCCGATGGTTTCATCAGTCATCCGACTCACCATCACATCCTATGTCCTTATGCACTATGCTCCACATGCTTTCCTTTATTGTCTTTATTGTTATACGACTTATCTTATTGTCTTTTAGTTACTTCCCTCCGCATCCGGGCTTGCCCCGTAAATATTATAAATACGTAGTACAAGTCTTGGATGTACCTCAGTTTGATTATTAACGTTGTAACGTTGTTCCTGGTCCCAACCCACTTCCGGTCGAACTCCCGAACTTCCGATACTTCTGACTTAACGTCGTAACATTGTCCCTGTCTTGGGTAACTCGTCCGGTCGTCATACCCTACTTCCGCCTCTTCCGGCTTCTCGTCTTGACAACCTACCTTCACCCGACGTCCGGACCTGACCTCCGTCCTTCATCCGACGTCCGGACTTATTCCGACTTCTTGTAGTCTCGGCTTCGAACCTTGCCTTGACTCCGGCCTTCCGGATATCCGTCCGGCCATCCGAATTCCCGTCCGGCCTTCACCCAACTCGTCCGGCCTTCACCTTACTCGTCCGGCCGACGAGTGAAGTCCTTTGATCATCTTAGTTGTCATCCTTCCCTATTCAAGTTGCCAGCAGTACAGTCCCCACTCACCCTTAACCCCCTGTGGTGTAGTGGTTTCGATATCCGTAGTTCCGGATCCCACATCACTGACCTCCGTTAACTTCCGCACTTCCGTTAACCTCCGTCGAGCTCCGTCCTCCGGCCTTCCGTCCTTCCGGCCCGGACATCCTTCCTCCGGAACCTACCTCCACTCCTCTTCTCTTATTCCTCCTCTCGCCGACACAGATATAACACATGGACATAATGTCTGAACTTCCAAAATTGTACTCCTGACATTACTACTTCACACAGAACAACTGGAGCCAAGCCAGGTTTCTCTCTTTATATATTCAGAGGTTTCTCCAGTGATTTAGAGCAGTTTCTTTGGTGTTTGATCTGGATATACACAATTTATTGAAAAAATAGTAAAAGTCGATATTTGCCTTACTTTGTGGGTACCAGGCACTGGACTTGCTGCAGACAGGGTCCTAATGCTTCCCGGATGTGTATAGACACTTCCAAGTGACTTTTTAGCCCTGCCAATATGGCAGTGGCAATATCAACCACATTGGGATTGAAAATATGTAGCACATAAAGTTCACCCCACCTGATGTGTCCTATGTTGCTGACCACCAATCATGACATTCTCATCTCTTTTTCAGTGAGAACACCGAGTCTTTGACCGTTGCACGCTTGCCTTTGTGAGAGTTGAGCGACCGAGAAATGTAGCTGCCTCACCGGAACAAGGTTGTCGATCAAAGGACTGTGGACAAAGATGTGGTGTCGTGACGGGTGCCATAAACTTGGATTCATAAATATGCCAACTGGCGTGAAGCCAAGCCCATTTGAAAGAGGTACACCGCCAAAGTGCCATCAGGTCCACAACAGCTGGACTGTTCATCTGGCGATCACATTTTGGCACATCTGGGACCACAACGCTGCCAGGTGGCCTCCAGCTAGTCTTTTCAGCTGAAATCCCAGCTTCCTCTCAGCTGAAACTCCACATGGTCCTGATCTGGCATAACCAGCTGGTTTGAATTGTTTGATCAATTAGTGATCAATTGTGAGGCCAGGATTTAATAATTTTGGGACATACTGTATCTGCAGACCAAAGCCATGCTATCAGCACAGTGCCAATAAATTGGACTTCAATTTGAACTCAAGGCATTGGTGGGTGAGTTGAATACTTGGACAATGAAAGATTTCAATAAAATTCCACCCAGAGGCTACTAGCCCAAAAATTGAAATTCCCAAACTTTCTGTCGCTTGTCTGTCGCCGTACGACTTGGAAGTAACGGCAATGGAGTACGTCAGGTCCGTGCGCTTGTTTGACACGGCATCACTATCACGTGAAGTTGACCAACCTTTGCGCACCACTTCACTCCTCACTTCTCCCCTCTCCCTCTGAGTCTTCGTCACCTTCGCTCGGGTACCTCGCCTCTCTCATTCTGCTCCACCCATTAGTAATCAAACACTGGGACCAAAGATGAATGTCCCTCAAGCCTGAATGTTTGTCGACTTTGTGGCCAGGGTTCGCAGGCGGTGGATGGGAGTTCGAGAAGACGGTGTGCCCTCCAGCTTCGAGAATAAAGTACTCCTCCAAAAAATGATTCAAATGGTCCCCCACAATTATTTCAAGACGCCCGAGCTTGCTTTATCCTCAGCATTGGCATCGGTGTAAATCCAGCTGGGTTCGACCAAGCTTTGTTTCGCGTGCGCATCTGCCCTCACATCTAGTCCTCATTCTTCGAATCCTACTAATGCCACACCTCAACGCCTCCAATTGGTCTAGCAGGGAATACGTACGCCCACCAACTTCAAGTCCTGCTCTTCGGCAACTGTTTCTTCAGACTCAAATTCGACGCAAACGGTCAGGTCATTCCAAGTCGGCCAACGCAAGCCACCCAAGACCCAAGTTTCCTCAAGGGCAGAACATTGTTCAATTATCTCCAAGGGTCAATCTCTCAAGTAGCTCGCGTTCGCGTCTGTCAACTGCAAGAAATTTAAGCCCTGCGTTCTTCAAATCAAGCGGTCCTCAAGCCACCCTCAGTTCCAATAAAATTCTTTAATCTTATGGTCCTGATCAAATCCCAAGGATCCGTTGCTTTTCCTACACGCAAATTATTTTTTGTTTGCTGTGGTATTTCTTCCCTATGAGCCGCTGTTCACCACCGTGATTCGGTACCGTGTACGCATGTCTATTTTATTATCTTGCAATGCATTTGGTTTATGGAAAACGTCCCGTGAATATGATTTTTTCAAAAGATCTTGCCTATATGGGCAAGTGAGTGATGACCAGGTTTCATTCCCAGCTGGTCGCCAGCTGGACCTGGCTCCATTGTGGGGCCATTTGCATAATTCTCTGGACACAGCTGAGAAACAGCTGGCCGCCACTCGTCTGTGGCATGTAGTACACAGTTTGTGGACAGCTGCCACCCACGTGTCCCCACTTTAGCGGTGTAAGTTGCCTAAAAAAACACAATAAAAGGGCGACTGCAGGCAATCCACGGTTGATGGCCGTGGAATAATCTTGTCACACCAAGCACGTATCAAGGTTCAGTTAGGCTGGGGCGTGTTCTCTCCCCGCTCATGACCATCGGCGCGGAAGGAAGCGAAGTACTTATTTGGCGTTATTGATGCGCACTGCGGGCCGGAGATTGCCGGACTTTGTCTCTCTCGGCCTTATCGGGGATTCTGAAAAATTGAACCAAACTCTAAGTAGGTCAAGGAATTGTCGAGCGCCGTGGCTAGCTCGGGAAGTAACGAACCGTTTGGATTTTATGCGGAGCTTGCGACCAAAGGAATTTAATCACACGGCATTCAGCCTAAGTTCGATTAAGCAGTCAGTCCCCAGCCAAAATTTGTCGAGCGCAACAGGGTGCACTTTGAGCTCATGCGTCGCGAGTGAAGAACGTACGTGTATAGGGCTGATCTATACCTGTGAACCGTCGACCAGAGTTACTGTGGACCTGAGGATTGAGCGGAGATTAACGTTCGGCGCCTATGCAACAAAAGGTTCATTTTCATAGTATCGAAGCCAATCGCACGCGGCCATTGCCTCAGGAGTCAGCGACCTCACGCTAACCTCGTCCATGGTTACCCGTTGATGAATCCAAGCAGGAGTACAACAACATTGAATGCGGCCGCCTTGTTTTGTCCTTGTTCTGAGTGGGGATCTCCTGATAGCCGATGTAAGCTGAAAGCAAAGTAGGTACAAGGCTCATGTACGACGATTCATATAACGGTGCGTGCCACGACGACTCTCGAAGCTCATCTGTTCCTCCAGACCAACGACCTCCTGCTGCCCTATATTTCTCGGGAGTCAACGGGACGGCCAGCGGTTTAGTTCCCAGGTGCGAGTCGGCGAATAGCCGGCGCCTAGAACAATTCGTGATTCCCTTCCACAGTAGATGCCGAAATGCGAGGTTGAGCCGTGTTTTCTGAAATCCAAAACTCGTGCGACGCCTACACTTCCCAAGCCATTCCAAGGGTACGGATGACGACGGGCGATGGGTTGGGGGTCCGCAACTCGTAGATGCGAAATGGTCGCGCCATTCCATTAGGATCCGGATCCGGGGCCAAGTCGACGCGACTGGCAAGATGCACCGGCGCGCGTTCCCTCAGAGACGCCGACATGGCCTCGAGGATGAGATCCGTGTCGATGCGGAAAGGCAGATTAGCGCTGTCGTAGATGGGACCGGCGATTTCGAAGATTCCGAGTGGCGTTCTATCTGGGAGCGGAGTGAGTGGGAGTTTCATGAGGTTGGTGACCACAACCAACACACCTGCGGTGTTGACGACCCTCCACGCGACCGAGGAATCCGGTCCATTTGTGCGGCCTTCGAGGACCAAGGCGACATTATAGATGTGGCGTCGCTGTTCGGTGCCATCCTCATGGATCCATTCGAATGTTTCCGACAACGTGAACTGATCAAAGGGGAACCCGACGGGGAGGGGGTAATTGGGATACGGAGTGGGCAAGCCCAAGAACGGCTGCTGCTGGCGAATCCCACAGAGACCCTCTATCCAGCTTTGTGCCCAACCGCGCAGCTCGTTCGTGATGGCAGTGGTGTATTCGATGGGGTTCATGAGGGAAAGAGCGGACAAAGGCAGCGCTTTTGAGCCCGCCTTCCGTCTTGCTTGGGCCTTTGCAGTGTGGCGCGGTCACGTATTTGAAAGCGTCCGCGGGACAAGGATAGTCACTGCAATGTGAATAATGTGAAAGAATGGAAATCCAGAGGGTCAAAGCGTATCAGCTCCCGACCCAGAGCACCGAGCCGTTCGGATAGTCCTAGCAAAGCCAGCAAGCTGCGCCTGGGCAGCGCATGGCAAATCGGGGGGCTTATGGTCAGAGAGGGAATGAAAGAAAAGAGAACGACTAAGATGGCAGGAAACAACAGGAAACAGTCATGGCGAGGCGTGGGGAACGTCGGGGATTCCAAATGGGTCTGGCACATGCTGTTCCTGCCATAGTTTTCAGAAAGAAGTGCAAGCGTTGTCTTCCAGCTTTGCAAAAAAATGGGCACATACAACGGTAGGTGAACACAGTTCTAGGATGTGTGCTTCGATGGAGATTATCCCAAGATGCGGAGAGAAACCCATGTTATTGGCTTGGAACAGCGTAGGGTGGACCAACATCAAACACGAAAAAAGCACCATGTTCTAAATCCGGATGAAGAATGGAACCAAATGCACTGCCTTTGCTGAGCTGCAGGACGGCGATTATAATATATTGGGAATACTCAGACCAACAGGCGGTTTGCGGCATTGTGGGCGCACATCATGATCCATCACGGGAAGAATTATCGGCCGGAGAGAGTGAGCTCTGACCTAGACAGAGTGATATCTTGGAGCCGTAACCAACAGTGCTTACAGAAAACAAAAAGTCCACCTGGGCGAATCGGCTGCGTATTCGACGGTATTCCAGGCTATTCCAGGCTATTCCAGGCTGTCAGGCGGACAGTGCCTCAACGCAAAGACAAAAGACCCTTTCCTCATAACCAGGGCGGGCTTGCGAGGACGGCATTCCATAAAGCTGTCCAGGCTGGTGGCATAGACTCCACGAGTATCGTCGTTCCGTCAGTACTCAGACTGAGTCGGAGCTGTGGAGAGCCGTCACGACAGCTGTCGGCCGAGTCGTGGCCACGGGAGTTCAGTTAATGAATTGGAAGGAAACGCCGCGAAGTCCTTTGAGCGGTGAAAATGAGCGGTGAAAGAGCCAGCTCACAAACAAAAAGCATCGAGGCGGTGCGATCGGCCGTGCTTCTCCGAAGCTTTTCGAAGCACATGACCAGCATCTATTTTTTGATTCTTTTTTCCCAGCTCTTTTCTCCAAATTCTTCATGCATCCGACAGCTGAAGTCTGAAATTCACTGCGATGGTCCTTGGTTTCTATAATCCAACATACCGCGGAGCGCATCAGGGGATGGCCGCACCAGGTGACACCGGCGAATTTTATCCCTGCTGGTTGCCGCGGTGCCACCATATCCCTCATACGACGAGCGATAGTATACCCTCATCCTATTAGACCACACTAACACTCGTCTGGTTCTCGCGCTGCGTATTCCGTATGCAGTCATACATAAAGATCAGAAACATTCTCCGGCCCAATCCCATGCCACGTCAGCTTGGCTTTCACTTGGTGTTGCTCAAAAGTATGTTTTCTGGACTCTCATATCGCGGCTGCTGGGTTTGGCGCACCACTCGAAAGTATGGTAAGCCGTACGCATTTGAATCGGCAGTGTTGCGCTGACTTACTTCCCTGCTGTCTCGTCCAAAGATCCATCATCAGACTTCGCCTCACGCTGGATCTCTTCCTTCACCCGTTTGCCTTGCTCCACGCGGATTTCCTCGCCTTCATACACTAAAAATACTGTGAGTAGGGATCGAAAAAAGATGACCAATGGAGCATACGGAAAGCGAGTTCCTCGAGCGTGAGATGCGCCGTTTCCGGGAATAAAAAGTAGATGAATATGACCTCAAACGCGAGTCAGACAACATAACTAATCAAGTCAGTCTAGGGCAATGAATGACGCGAAGGGCAGTTATACCTGATATAATATCTCCATCCCGAATGGGCGACGCCGATGGGATTCACAAATTGATTGAAGAAACTGGCACCTCTTCCGAAGACCTGAAAGAAGGTGACCCCTTTCGCGCGGGTGTGAAAGGGGAATAGTTCCACGAGATATGCTGAATCGTAGATGAGATTATTTTCTGAATTAGCTGGGAAGAACCGTACAGTAGGTGAGTGCATTATAACCAAGATTATAAGCAGGCGAGCAGATGAAAATGAAACTGGAAAGCAGGGTCAGACATCCAGGAAGTTCAAGGTAAAAATCCCCGCACGCAAGAACTGCCTTTGAAGCAGGTTTGCTGCCTGTCTGGACGTATCGTGCACTGGCCACCGTCCAACCAGTGAAGATGAGAAGCAGGGATATCGAGCACGTCTTGACAGAATTTGTGAGCGCTTCCACCACGGTTATATAGATATATATCAGTGGCGCTTACCAGGTACATCGTGCGGCGCCTGAATTTCGTGACAGTCAAGGCGAGAAAAGTGGCGTTGACGAGACGCCAGCCGGTGAGCGCGAAATTTATTCTTGTCGCGGTTATCATGAATGCCGATTTCGTTCAAAATCCGCGCGAGGAGATACCTGTAATGGTTTTATTTATTAAAGGTTCTGTAGAACAAGAGAAACTCACGACGTGAGTCCGTTTCCACTCCACTGCATAAACAGACCGAGAAACGCCGCGACGAGGAGTCGAGACGAAGTCTTTCCAGCTCGTCCTTCGAGTTTCCAACTCCAGCTCCAATGTCCTCTCGATCTGTGCGTACTCCGCTTTCACAAACTCTGAATTCGCATCACCCTCCGCGTGATATTTCACGAGAATGGCCATGGCCTCGTCATGACGGCCCTTCGAGATTAGCCACCGCGGAGATTTCGGAAGAAGGGAGATGAATGCCACTTGAAGCAGACTCGGTGCGATTTGGAGGAGGGATGGAATGCGCCATCCCCAGTTGCTGGACATGCCGAAAGTGCCCAGAGTGACTCCCGCCGCGACGATGCTGCCAATGAAGAAACAGGAATTAAATAGAGATCCCAACGGGCGCGCTCTTTGGGGTGTGAGAGTTCTCCGATCAGCGAGGATGCTGCGACGATTGCGAATGGAATTCCAAGCCCGAGAGTGACCCGCGATATCACGAACATGGCAACTGCACGTGGAGTTCCTCAGTGCCCGGGAATGATGAAGAAAAACGTACAGTTCTGAGACGCGGTTTGCAGCACGGCGCCGATTATCATCAAAATACTTCCAAAAATGATAGCCATCCTTCGCCCCAGCACCTGCGCCAACGGTCCGTGAAATAGTTGCAGAATATAGAAGCGAATGGCTCACATCGTTCACGTATGGTACCGCTGGCAAGGCGATAATTGCGCCGAGAGAATATGCCGCCGACATAACCCCCAAGAGGGTCGAACGAGGCGAATGATAGACTGGGGAACATCAGCTTGACATACAGCCCCTTCTGAAATGAAACGAACAAGTATCCCAGGAGTCCACAGCTTGCAGGCCATTCAACATGGATGAATCGTAGCTGTTTAAGAAATCAGACCCTAGACGGATAATAAAGACTCATAGCTTACCCGCTTGTCATCTCCACCCCAATACAGGTCGGAGGTAAAACAAGGTACAGACCTCTCAAGTTCGGCTTGTGATACCATGGAATTTTGTCCTCTGCGGCCAAACGACTGACGACAGAATCGGAGACCGCAGCAGCCACAATAGCGGTGGTCGTGAATTCCTCTGCCATGATGGGAGAAGGCAAGGAAGGGGACTGAATGACGGATCGAGCCACACTTGCCAGGCCATCAGAAATCGACGCAAGGATTCCCCGAAGCCACTCCGCCGCCCAGGATACTACCTCCAAAATGGTCTTGGCAAGCGGCCAAGGAACCTTGCTTTGACGGTCTCGACGAACCGGTGGGTTGCCGAATGTCTCACGCCTTGCGAAATCAACTCTAGTCCCGTCACTGCGTATACTGGATTATTTCCTTCAAATCGACAGTCACGCGTCACGCACCCCCGTGTCGATCCCGAATTTTGGTCGTGGTCACGCGTCACGCGGGCGTTTGTCGAATTGGTTCACCCGTTTGCCAAAACCACCAAAAATCGCTCTCCAGGGCCCCAAAACTGCCAAGAAAAGTTTCTGCGTTGTTCAAACAGCTACTGTACGCAAAAATCATCCGCTAGTATATTCCTCGTTCTCCGAATCGACACCGTCTCTGTGGCGCCAAAAACCGACATATCTTGTGGTGGGTTTTCTACGTCGTTTCCCCAACTCCTCCGTGCATCCGGACTTGATCTCTGTTGGTTCTACATCATCCAGTGTTTCCGAAGATTTGTGTTCCGAGGTAAGCGGTGCTCGTGATTGCATCGTCGCCCGTTTGACGCGACGAGACGGGATTTCACACCCGTTGAGCTGGATATTGTCATCTGGAGTGGTGGATACTGGGTCGGGGTTAGTGGAATATCCCTCGTCGTGCTTGTCGAGAGCATTTATCTTCCCGCCCTCTAATTCTCTCCAGAATTCTGGGTTTGTGGTCTTCAAATTGCGCAATGCCTCATGCGCTTCGAAACCCATCAAACATTCGTATGACAGGTCCCACTGTTTCACCCGACAAGATTTGAAGGACTGATGAATGAAGATCAGGGATAAATCTCAATACTTGGAATCTGCGCACCGTCTTGATTAGCTCCGGGTCATTGACTTCTTGCCACCCATCCCAAACCCATCCCACACTATTATTACGCAACGACTTCAATCCCCGATTAAATTTCACTTCGATTTTCTTCTTTTTGGCCTCGGTGATCTGCGCAAGGTATTCCGACACCATATCTTCATGAAACGAACGGCGGACTGCGTGTTTGAAGGGCCGGTTTACCCCAACATCGCAAGGTTGAAATTTGGATGTTGTTCCCCCGGGGACGTAGTTAAGGATGATGTTGGGATATTTAAGCTCCATCCAGGTCCGGAACTCCTCTGAACGTTGAACCGCCCAGACATCAAGATGCAAAAGGGCTTTCTGGGCCGGCGGTAAATGCAGACGCTCCTTGGTTTCTTTCAAATAAGGTGCGATAATATCCGTTATGAAATCCCGCGTCGTCTGCTGATTTTCCCAATGAGTCTCGGTGCCGGAAGAAACAAACCGGGATCCAAGTTCCACAAGTTCTTGATGGCCCCTCGCATCTTCATCTGGTCGCGACCGCTTCGTGGAGCCGGCAAATATGCACTGGAATGGAAGAAGTTTCCCATCATCAGACAATGTCACCACGGTCGTGAACGCCCGCTTCTCCTCTTTGCCAACGACAGAAACTTGTTTCGATCCTCTTTCAGCCCAGGTTAACCCTGTTCCCGGTGCGTAAACTATACCAGTTTGGTCACAATTGAGGATTAAGCCAGCGGGGATGTCGTGCTCTTTGATTGCATGGACCATTCGGAAGAAGGATTTTTCGCAGAGGTCCTCCCAATTATCTGGCAGTTTTTGTGCTGCATTGGTCGGTTGACGGAGGGACCATCGCAGGGTGTCACGGAGCCATTTCCGGAGGAATGAATCTGAGGCACGGAAGAACGACCCATCTTTGAACGGTTTGTCAAAGATTTCAGGGGCCATATCAAGGATTGTCGCAACAAAGAGAGCGCGAACCGTCACGAGCGTTACCGGTGCTCCAGCGCTTCGGAGGCCAGTCACTCGCTCAGTGATGACATCCGCTACTTCCGGATACTGGGACTAAGTTGCCGGCAATCAGTCAGAATGGAGAAGACGATGAATCCGTCACTTGCCAAAATGCCACGTCGACCACCATTGGCATGACCTTGAAAGTTCCCCGCCTCCGCGCGTTCAAGAGTTCTGTCGCTCCATCGTGCTTTATCCCCGCTGCGATCGATCCAGCCCTCGACTGTCGAATGGGCCAGGTTTTCGAAGATATCAAAATTTCGCTGTCTCAGAATCTTGATTATTGATGTCGCGCTCATTGTCGATCCAACGGAGGGATGTCTTGCTGCTACCTCAATCTGGATCCACAGAGGCGGGGTCATCCAATTGGTGTACACAGCGACCTTGTCTGGTTTGATCTTTTTTCGACCTCGGGTCTCCCTCAGCTTCTTCACGTCGCGAGCATGCTGAGCTGCCGCTCGATTGGGACGAGTGATCTCGGCAACAGACCCTTTGAATCGCTTGGGTGGCCGACCATTGAGCTCAAGAATATGCTTCTAAAGATCAGGTAAGCCTTTCGAGTCACTTATTCTACTGTGTTTACCTTTCTTTTCTTACTACCTCCGGGGGAACGTTCTCCTCGCGCAATTTCCATCTTTTTAATATGCTTCCGCTCTTTCTGCTTCCTTGCCCGAGCGAGCTCCTTCTTGTGTTGGCGCATCGCATCATTGACGGCATCGGAAGCTTGCCCAAAACCCTGCCCCTGCGTGAACGTATCCTTCCGTCCTTCCCTCCATAGCGCTACGGACATCTTTTTGTCCTCCTCGGTTGCAAGTGTCTTGAAGAACTTGAATAAACCGCCCTTTCCCTGCTCCGTTCCCATTCGAATTGATGAAGCAACCTTGCGTGCCTCGGACTTCTCTGAAACTTTCGGTCTTTTCTTTTCCGGACTGGTTGGCGGCGTGGAAAGAATTCGTTTTTGGGGTTTCTTCCGACGGCTTTTGATTTTGGACATCACGTCAGAGATACTCGATTCGAACCGATCGCTATCGGAAGAGACTGAATTTCCTCGCAGGGCGTTGAAATCGGAGATGCTGGCCGAAGAATGTGGACATGGTGTGCGGGGAAGCTCGTAGTTGAATGAAGGTGAGGCCGGTTCAAGCGGAGCAAGTTCAAAGTTGGTTGACACGAGTGTGGTAGGGAATATATCGGAGTCAGAATCGGTGCCGGACGAACGGCTGGCTGGAGAGGAATGCCCAGCCGAAGTAGACGGAACTGGACCGTTGAAATCATCGGAGGTTGTGTCGTACCCCGCGTTTGAGCAAACAAATTTCGACTGGATGATTTCTGTCTCGGAATCCAGTTGATCGCCGAAGGTAGATTCAGATGTTCCATTGACACTGTCTGGTTTCACTGATAACTCTATCGCGGTCGCCGTCTCGATATTGTGCTCATAACAAGCCTTCCATACATCAGTACAAGCCAAATTATGAAATTATTCAACACTCACGTCAAGATGCCTTTTGATTACCCTTAGCATCATTTCCAGTCTCGCGTCGGCAGGGCCCGTCCCATCACCACTGGTAAGCGGTATATTCGGCAAGAAACAATGCGACAGGCTGCTGTGCGACAGAATCCCGCAGTTGAACCCATCCTTCTGGTCCGGAACCTCCAAAGTATCCCAGGAGAACCTTCGTCCTGTGTGATACTCTGTCCACCACTCCAGTGCCTTCTCTGTCTCCGCGTCTCGCTCCAGTTTGAATGGATCACCGTATAGGAGGCGTCCCTCCTTGCAGTCCACGACGACTGCTATCCAGTGACGGTTTTGAAGATTCCCTATCATCCCGAACCTCTCCCGTGCTCCGGAAGAAAGGGCAGCTCCGATTTGCTTGGCTCTCGGGAAGTCTTTGGACGTCCCCGGACTCTCGTATTTGGCGCGCCGGCACCATCCGGCTCTGATATACTCGACCATCCAGATCTTGCACACCTCGTCCTTCAGGGCCCGTCCAGCATCCAATACATCCATTTGTAAAAGATCCAGCATATGGCTTTGCTGGACATCGGAGAACCAATTTCGACTGGCGTAGAGACTGAGCACTGCAATGGACTCCGTGTTCGAGAATCCCATGATTTGTTCGGACCAGCAGATGGCATGGAGAGCTTCGGAAACTCTGTCCACAACCCCGGGTGATTGAGGGTTGGCCCGGTTAAGTTTCGCCCGATTCATCAGCAGCTGCTTCGCTCTTGTCCACCTGGTGTGGTCCGGTCGTATGTCTATAACCTTTTTCCAGTACTCGATGATCCATGGGGGCATCAGCCCCATGGTATTCGCTCCAGGCAGATGCAAGCACCGTACTGCGCTGGTTTCTGTAGGCGGCGCAAGGGAGGTGGTGGCATATTTGTGTAATTGTTCGACTAATTCGTCTGGGGGAGTGAATATGGCACGTATATCTGCTGCTTTGGTGCCTTCCGAGCTTCCATTAACAAAATAGTTGGCGATATTTTTCGCCTTCCCTGCTGTTGCGACTACGCGGGTTGGTGGCGGAAGTTCAAATGACGCAAAGTCCTAGACGGAAATGTCTCGTAAAGGGAGAAGATCTGGCAGTATATCCGGTGGTATTGAGAATTTTTGCTGGCTTGCCATTGTGGAAGACTTGTGTGAGGGCGCGAAAAAAAAATCGAGGCTAATGCGAAACAAAGCTAAACTCGGGCAATAATAAATGTCCCGGTGCTCAGGATGTCAAAATAATATTCTAGAACTGTGTCAAAACCTATTTCCAAGCTCAACGCACGGTTTGGAGCGATTGTCGAAAATTTTGGTCCGTCACGCTCTGCTGGGGTATCTGTCGAATTGTCGAATTGGTCCAAAATGTCACGCGTCACGCCCGGTGTCGATTTGAAGGAAATAATCCAGTACTACAAGCTGGCTTCCTCGAACGTCCAAGTAATTATCCCTGCTTTAGCTGGACGTGTTGAACTCCATCGCGTTCACCATAGCAGCAAACCGATGGTAAATTCAAGTTTGACTTTTGGTCCCACTCGCAATTTCACGACGCGTGGTGGGTGAGACGCAAAAGTTTGCCACATGCGGAAGACATGTCCCCGTATAGACCTTGAAATATTGTTCAAGTGCCGAGGCGCCGGAAACATACAGCCCTTCTTGCCTCCGGCAAACAAAATGGCAGAAAATTCGGCTCACGCCGGTACGCCTGTCTGAGTATGTTGATCAATCTGGCCGAACATTTCTGATGAATCGAGGCAGAGTGCAGTGCATATTGTCACCAAGCGATACCGAAGAGGCGTTCCAGGTCAGAAAAGGAATTCCCCACGCTCGAGGGATTGCATTCAATTATTATTTGATGGTTGGTTTTTTTTTTTTGGAGCATTTGGGATAATGAAACTTAGTCTGCAGAAGCATTCCAAGCTCATCTGATTGAGTTGCTAGTTATTGGCCCAGTCGATGCCAGGGAGAGATGCTCAGGAGGAAATGCCGTTATGCACGTCTCTGTTATTCATGGGCCGCATACCCACTAAAACCCCCCTCATAGGTCCAGTCATCCAGCAGACTGTCTTCATCCATAAGTAGGCCACTCCATGTCCTCAAGACTATCTGTTTATTGAAAGCGAGTGGTCCAAATTTAATTTTGTCAGTTAATAGCCTGTCACGTTGCAAGGCTCCATTGATCGCCTTTAACCAACGGTTATGAACTTCTGTTGTGGTAAGTACCACATCTGGGTTCTCAATAACTCTTGTTAGACGGAGGTTCCATATCAAATGCCATGTCACTGACACTAGAATAGCTGGATATCCAGGATCTGTTTACCACCCTCAACGGTGTCCAAAATCATGGTTTCATGTGCCACTCGGGCTTTTTTGCCGTCCCAAAGGAAGACATTCTGAATCTTGACTAGTGTTTCCTTAATATCCCTAGGCATGCCCTGTACTCTCGTCAAGTACTGTGTTCTGCCACCAATACTCATGTTTATAATATGGTGTTTCCCTTCGAGAGTGGGCTTTGTGTCTCTCCATCTCTCGGGGTCACTTGAAATTTTTTCGATCACCGCTGGCCACGATGTAATGTATGGTACATTATTGCCAATCCAAGCTCCCAGCATACGACAAGTTTGTCCATCAGGTGCAATCCTTATGCTAACTGCAGCCGTGTTCCAGTGGTTCGAGGAAAGTTGAGTGCAATACAGTCTGTGGATCAAGCGCGCAAGTTCTGGCTCGCGCTTCGATTTCCTTTGTCTACGACTTTCGCCACATTATCTGCGACAGAAGTCGTTTTTCTTTTGCTTCCGCAAGCACTAAATTCAGTATTCTTTCAGTCTCGAAAATTGGGTACTATTCTCTGGATTCAAATTTAATCATAGGAATTACAAGCAAGTTGGGTTCAGAACCTTCAATTCATGAGCCTGAATTTCCGATACGCTGGTTCAATACTGGCGAAATTCGTGGGTTGATATATACTAGAGAGGATGCGCAAAAGCCGCATGCGGCTTTCAAAGCCGCATGTGGCAATATACTTTTTTTGCTCTAGGATATCCCTATGAGTGTCGAATGACACTCTCTGACCACTGGAGCCACAAAAAGAAAAGCCGCCTGCGCTCAGCTTGTGCGCCGAAAAAGCCGCATGCGGCTTTGCGCATCCTGTCTACTCAAAAAAAAAACCCCTATTATATATTACACGGTAATGGGTTTCTATTCCTTAAATATTTCATTCTCACAGACCGCTGCCCTCGTCAATTATTATCAGAGACTGGCTATCCGGCCACCCTAGCCTTTTTGGCTCTAGGGCAAGGTAGATAGTCCAGTAGTTATAGAGAATTGGGCCTTTGGATGAAGGCATACATCTTAGAAATAAGTTGACATATTTTGGCTGAATTTACATGGCGATCTCATCGCTCGTTGAGTTTATTTTCGGCGATACACCCAAAGGGGCAATAAACGGGCTAACCGGCCACCTGGGTAAATCATGCGTTCGAACTCTTACTGTTTACCCCAATGTATTCATAATAGTTTAAGGGATCCAGATACATAGTTCCATACATTCAGACAGTACATCTGAAGCATATGGCTACCAGTACCAGGTCCATTCCAACCCGAGCAAAGTGGCCGAATGTCCTTTGCGACCCGAATGGCCGCCCTTGTACCATACAGGGTACATTTTTGCTTCGGATCAAAGCCAATATGTCTCTGCAAGAAGTATTTGAACATATCTAATTGCATGCTATGTCCCCTCCATACCGGAATTTCTCCCAAAAAGTTCATCTTGATGCGCAACCGAAATATGATGATTTTGGGTGACAATCCACCACTACCGAGAACCCGTTCAGTGAATGACCCATAAACGTGGGACAACATAGAGGGAGGGGTCTTAGATCCACCAACACAAATCTAGGTCCTCAGTAGACATGACGGCTTCGCTATAAAGGTGGCCGGATTGTGACGCTCAGAATCAATAGAGGTCTTCATGAGGGGTCGTGAAGGCAAGAGAGAGTCAATTTCGCAAATGGCATATGATGGTGTTGTTCCCTTAAATCCAGGGATTGGAACCCGGCCGGAACCTTGAACATCGGCCAGGAATTGGTGGAGAAACAAGGAAGAAACGAGCGCGGGGACCGTTCGGAGATAAGAAATGATGTTCACGCACCGGCATCTTGATGGAAAACCTCCCGCAACTCTTGATCGCCGGGTCACTTTGCGTCGAAATTTGACGTGCAACATCCTCTCGAGTCGTATTCCGCCGTACAAATGGCTAGACACCAAAATCATCATCAGAATCTCTTATATTTGGCAAGTGGCCGGCTAGCTAGTCTGGCCGGTTAGGCAGTCGCAGATAATATAAATAACACAGGTTCCGGACTGTAACCGGACTCCCGCGTGCCGGGAACTCTGCCTTACCACCAGTCATCTACCCAGATGTCCACATGCTTCATTCCCAGAGAGCCTTCCCTCCTCTGAACATTCAGCCTATAAATTCGGGTTCGGCACTCACTCGTTTTGCCGTGGGCCGGTAGGCAGTTGCAGATAATAGGGGAAGTCAAAGTTCGGTTAAGAGGTCGAGTCACGAATCGATTCATCGAATTGATTCCGGCGTCGATTCTTGACCGAAAATCGACGATTCTCATGAATCGACGTGAATCGCTGATTCGACTCCGGAGTCGAATCATCGATTCAGCTCGATTCTTGATGAATCGACAACCATCTCGATTCTGTGTCGATTCTTGGTGGAGAATCGATGTCTGAATCAATGGCGAATCAAAACCTGAGAATCGAGCCCTTAGCCGAACTTTGACTTCCCCTAATAAGCATTCAACAAATCAAAGTACGAGATCACAATTGTTCAAGTGCCTGTCTAGTGATGTTGGGGGCCTGGCTTGAAGCCCTCAAGCCCGCCAAGCCCGGCCCGTTCAGGCCAAGCCAAGCCAGGCCCAACGTCGGGCCTCAGCAGGCTTAGGGCTCGGGCTTCGAAAATTTCAGGCCAGGCCCGGCCCTCAAGCCCGGGCCTGCATACTTGCGCATGAGACCGCAGCAAATAGCAGATAAGAAACAACGAGATTCATCGAAACTTTCCTGGAATCTTTACAAATGAACTAACCTCGTGCCGCAGATTTGAGTCTTTGTTCGAGGTTCTGTGAATATTATTTCAACATCTGAGACAAATCATACCTCTCAAAATGTCACCAACCCCTATCCAAATGAAGAGTTCTGCCACGATTGCGAAGTCATGAGATCAAGCAGCATTTCCTGCTCTCGGTAAATTCATTATAAGACTATCAACTCGCACTTGACTCCGAAATTAGCTGCTCACCTCAGGCCCTGGCTCAGGCCCAAGCCCGGCCCGGCCAAGCCCAGTTTGAGGGCTTAGGCTTGGGCTTGAGAATTCCCGAGCCCGAGCCCGCCGAAGCCGGGCCCAAGCCCGGGCTTTCAGGCCAAGCCGGGCCTTTAACATCACTATGCCTGTCTGCAAGAGACTGCTGTAAGCAGTAGTTTTTCAAACTTGTGGCCGCACTACACCAGTCACAACCTTTACCTGTTGGCAGTCAACATTGTAAGATGAGAGCAATCCCACGGTAGATATAATATTTCTTTTCTATTGGGCCAGGGTTGCATTGGAAATGACTCGCGGACATCGGATATTAGGGAGTTGTGTAACAGCTACATGCAGGTTTTGCCATTGTGCAAAGCGGCTTTCAGCTTTTCTTTCATCAGATGCCCACCACCTTCTAATTGCGGGAGTATCGAGAACTGGCACAAAGTAGAAAACCGCATGAGCCAAAAACCCCAGTATGGTTTCTTGATACCGCACATGCACTTGAGATCAATTACCATCTGTTCCTCTGTTCGAAAGAGAGCATTTCCAACAGTGAGACAGAAATGGGACAGGACGGCACCCGGTTTAGGGTCGTGTATTTAATTCCTGTTTGTAAACCGGTTTACAAACCGGTGTTTATAAACCTGGTTTTCAAATGGTTGGCCAAAATGCCCCGTTTTTAATTATTTCGGCAGCCTGGGCTGCCGGGAATTCGTGGTTCGAAATCCAAACAAAAAACCATTTTCCCTCTGTTGGCAAGGTGAGATCTTGTCCATCGAGGAAATAGGAAACCTAAATGGTGTTTCCGAGTGAGTTCTCTGAGTCAACTTCTAGCCCAGGGTGCCGGAGAGATGGAGGCTGTGTATCCTTGGTGTACCCTAAGCTTTCTAATGAGAATTCCAGGCCGTGTATAAGATCTGGGGCCCATATGAGGTTGCAGGAGGTGCAAACTACAACATGCGACGGGGAGGAGGGCAAAAATTCAGGTTTTAGGACCTAAAATCATTTTTTTGGCGCCCTGTTTGTAAACTGCCTGTTTACAAAGCAGAATAACAGACCAGTTTTTAATTGGCTGGGAATTATATACAGGACCCTAACCCGGTTATAATTGATTACGTAACAAGCATTTGCGCATTTACGTACTGTTGCAAACATGGAGAAATTTGATTTATTGCGCAAATCACTGGCAGGTCATCTTAAGATCTTCCGACTGCGACATACTTGGGTGGTGGCCCCTCCCCTTCCCCCGGCCTTCGCCACTCCGGAAACCCCGCGCTGGTGTCGGGAAGTACGAGCTAGTGCCTTGAACTCAGAGAATGATAGTGAATCTGGGCTGTTCGTGATCCGGACGCTGTGTATTAATACAGCTATTTACACAGGAACTGAACATCAAATTCTTCCCGCCCGCTCACATCCTCAGAGATCCTCCCAGACCTCGTCACGAGACATGAGATTAACGTTGCTTTCCAAAAATTGCCGCTTTGCGCGCAGACGTGGGGGGAAGGCAATTCTCAACCAGCAAACACTGTGTCTCGGTATCACTACCTCATTGACCACAGATTGCGCCCCTGCACAAGGATAAATGACTACCTCGCTGGGGCACTCAATTTACAGGACTGCAGCGGCGCACGGACCGGGGGTGGTTGTGTTCGGTTTGCGTGGGGCGATAATCTTTGCAGTCAGTTCGAGTCATGATCAATGTGAGCGGGACCATCATATGGATGTAGTTCTCGTCAATGCCCTTGATGTAATTATTTTCGTCTGCTGCTTCCCTCCACACTGGCATGCTGATCACTTGTCAGTTGGCTCATGGTAAAAATACTTATTTCTCGCCCATTTGTCGTGAGTTTGCATTGCTTTTCTGTCGGCGTGACGCTCAATTTATTCTGGTTTTTAAGTCAAGACTATGCTCCTCCAATTTCATTTGACATACATATTCAAACCCTCTTCCGAATGTAAATTTGCCCGCGCGTATTTGGAACCTTGAACAAACTGAATTCGTGATCAGGCGGTCGGACACCCTCGGTCTCTGCCTTGACATCATAGTTTATCAGGATGTGGGCAAGTGCTGTTTTGAGTTGTAGCGTGGCGAAGAATCTGAAGTGGTTCATCAGGACTGGTGTACGCTCAAGTCAAGGTGTGGTCAACACACCTCCCGGGACACGCATGGCGTCCATGTCCATACACAACGTGATTCGGACTTGTGGTGACCATGTGGTGTTTAAAAATGCTGGTTTCCTGGCATATACGAGAACCATTCTCGCGCTCCTCGTTTTACATGCATATAACAATATCCCCTCGAATCAACAGTGCCACACACATAGATGCAGCTTGCCAGAGACCTGGCAATGCAGATGCAAGGGGGGGCTTTGGTGTGGCCCTTGCTGCAATAGACCCACGGAACATAGGCATGAGGACCCCCGCAGATCTACCCCAGACCCTCTCGTGCGCAATGATACTAGGTACAATATGGGCTCTTCGAAATTCACCTGTGAATATTCCCCTGCAAATTGTAAGCAAACGGAACACCATGGTCAAAGTCATGAGGAAAATCCATGCATGGGAAGACCGAGGATGGATTGGTGTACAAAATGGGAAAGCCTTACTCTCCCTTATGTCAGAAATCCGGTTAAGAACAGCCCAAACCAAATTTCTGCTAGCCAAGGAAAATATGGACAAGGAAAACTGCAGAACAGCTGTGGAACTAGCAGGCGCCAGCCTTCTGTATCAAGGGGAGGTACCCCTTAATCTCACGCCACGTCCGCAGACTGTGTTGAGGGGGATTAAACTATCCACCCTCACCCAAGCTACCGCCTACAGCGCCATTAAAGCCTTGCGTGGGCCCACTACAAGGCAAGCAACAGAAGAACACATCGCTTTGGTCCAGGCTGCAGTAGCAAGACTATATGGTTACTCCCCATCCCCAGCAAAAATCTGGAAGTCAATAAGACATAAAGATATTACACGACAGATAAGAAGTTTCTTCTGGAGATGCATGCATGGCTCCCTCCGAATAGGAAAATACTGGAAACACATCCCAGGGTTTGAAGAACGGGAACTCTGCACTACATGTCAGGTCCCAGAGAGCCTGGAGCACATCCTTCTCCAATGCACCCGGCCTGGCCAAGCCAAAATATGGAGCCTGGCAGAAGAACTCTGGACAAAGAGGGGCCATACATGGCAGCTCCCAACTTTGGGCGCCCTATTAGGTTCGGGTCTAGCATCCTTCACCGTGGAGGGGCGCAAATCACCTACTGATGACAGACTTTATAAGATTCTTATTACTGAATCCACCCACCTTATCTGGAAACTTCGCTGTGAGTTTGTTGTTAGGCGAGAAGCTGCAGACCCACCGTCTGACCATGAAGTTCAAAACAAGTGGGTGTTCGTCATGAACAAGTGAATTGAGGTTGACCATAACCTCACCAATACTCTCAAGTATGGAAAGCAATACTCCATTGCTCCCTCTCTCGTACTTGGTACCTGGAGGGGTGTTCTCAAGGACGAAGATCAAATGCCAGATGATTGGCTGAGAGAACCTGAGGTTTTAGTGGGTATAGCTGCTGATAGGTCAAGAAGACCACCGTCCCCGCCTGTTGGGCAATGCGGCCGGAATAGATAAAGGCAGGAGCGAGTCCCACACTACAGCTTAGGCTAGTGCGTAAGGCCCCGATCGGGTGCTCCGCCTTCTGCGCAGACGTCTGCTATGCCTTGGTTGTCACATCAGTCACTATTATCCGAGATCATTCCCACAACTCAGCTGATGTCAATCAGTCAACGATCAACGCTCTTCCCTCGTCGTCCTTGACGGCGAGAAAACAAAAGATGCTTCATTTCATTGCGGTCCTGCTACAATATGTTTACAAACATTGTATAATGTACTATATTCAATTTTAAATCCAAATGCATTATTGTATCATGCACTATTGAGGATTAAATGAAGGGCGGGATGTGGCAGGAAGGGATCGGGAAGGGCGGGAATCGGTCGTTGACAATGAGGGGAGTGGTTGATTGACGCGAGGAAGCGTGGCAAAGTGATGGGTCGAGACCGCGGTGACAAGGCCAAATCACGCTTGTAAGCGAGGCAGAGTGAGCTAAGGCATATGCCGTTGATTCGGCGGAGTATGCCTTCGTAGGCAGTGCACCCGAACGGGGCCTAAGGCATTTCCTCAGGGGTGGAAACACTCACTCTTCGTGGGGGTCCACCGGTCCCCCATACTTACTTTGTTTGGGGAGGCCAACCTTGTTGGTTGTCCCCTTACCTCTGTGTACCACCAAAAAAAAAAAAAAAAAAAAAAACAGTGCCACATAGCACGAACTTATCTTATATACCTCCATTGTCAGAAAAAATAAATGAAAAGTGTTCAAAACACAAATCCTAGCTGGGAAATGCACCCCAAACCCAAGTTCCAAAATTTGGTATGAATTTTTTTTTTCATGACCCAGAGGGTGTCACAATCCAAGCATTTTGATCCGATCAACGATCAACACGTGACAACGCCCTGTCGTCGAGTCAAACTTGGGCACCTCAATGGTCCCAAATGACATGCAAAATGGTACCTGACACAGGAAATTGGGACTGCTGAATGTGAGGCACTAACGGTGGGACTGACTCTGGTCAAAAGAGGAATGGAATGGCATGTGCAGGCGCTGACCGCGGAGGAGGGTTCCGATTGGCCGATTGGCGCACTAAGAATGAACGACATTGATTGCTAGTTGATGGCGTAGAACTTAGAAGGTGATCGAATCCTTCTAGATCCAGAGACTCTAGAACCAGCAGTCTTCGAACCCTTGAGCATTCAAGGACGGTATAAGGGATGTGTGACATGCCGGTTTTTTTGGCCAAACAAGGCAAAAAAGGAACTCCTCCAGCTACAACTTAACAAGGTACGAGTTCAATCGTTGTAGTATCATAAGATACTACGTTCTGGAACTCCGAACTGTAACTACACTCACAATCATTAATCAATTATTAATTGGAACAGACCTCAAAAAAAACCGAGTAAACTGCGGCATGTGAGTTCATCACCGGTTCGATCATGGATGTATGACACGAGCTTAATCATTCTCTCTGTCCTAACTTTCCAAACCACCATCCCGGTTCACAAATATAGGAAAGTAGCGCCCGCGTCGGGCGCGTACAATATAATATGTCCAGGCTTCATTTCCAGACGAAACTGACCAGGTTAGTGCTATGGTTCTAGCCCCGTCTAGCCGCAAACTATCGAGCAGGCTGCATGTTGAAGCGACGGTGGCCTCTCTGTCACTCGCGAGATTTAACAGGAGACCTTCTTCGGAAGGAGTTCATTTGGTAAATATATTAATTCAGGGGGACATCTAACCAAGTGAAGGCCAATGGAAGGTACGAGAGGCAAACAAGAATGAGTGATTGAAAGGAACAATGGGTCTGAATGACCAATGTCGCGGGAATGACAGCTAGAGGAATTGAATGGGGACAAGCGCATACTTAAAAGGCTAAGCGATTCCTGTCAGCTGACCGCAAACGTGTGAGAGGGGTTTACAAATGGAGATACGGCTTCAGACAGAGACACTTATGTTTACACAGAGTGATTCTACGGGGATTCCCCATATACTTCCAGCAATGAATGCTTCAGAAGCGGTGACACTCCTGAAATTCCGACACTGTCGGGGCCAAGTGTCTATAACCGCAGTTCTATTCACTTCCAGCACTGAAATGCTTCTGAAGCGGTGACACCCCTGAAATTCCGACGTCTTCGGGGACAAGTGTCTATAACCGCAGTTCTATTCCCAACTTAAATCCCTGCCGCTGACATCAGCACTTACGGCGACTCTCCACGAATAAAAGCTCGCCGTGCTGGTATCCTGACTTCCAGTTCACAAAATGCAAGTTCATACTCTCGTATCTCTCGTGTTGGTCTACTTCGTAGCCGCAGCTGCGGCTGTATCCTCGTCGAACGCCAGAGTACGTCAATCGCATTCAATATAATACCTGATTAACCCGGGTGCGGTCAGGCGTCAATAGTGAAACGCCAGTGTTCTGAGGATTGCCCTGACGGCTGCAACCCTGATTGCTTCCCCGCATGCTTCTGCTGAGTTCGTGGCCAAAGCATTGTTATACAGGTATTGGGGGAGCTAACATTCGGGCTAGAGCAATGTGACTGTGTTCCGTGGGCGGAAGCAACCCTCTCTGCTCGAGTTTCGTGATTCATTGTGAAAGAATTGAAGCAGGACAATTTGACAAAAAAAGGTTTTTTCATTTATATTGTGTCCCATTTTTTACGAGATATAAGTAAGTTGCATACATGCCAAAGATCACTACTTTCCGAGGTCCCAGGCTCGTCTACGGTCTGCCTATGCAGTGTTACAGTGTACAACACTAGCCTTAGGTCAAAACACGCGGCATTGCGATAAATCCGGAAACACCTCCGAAATGAAGCAACCTGCGATACCTCATGTATTAAAGAGATGCAATGAATCAGTACGCACCTGTTTGTTGTCGAACGCCACTGGGCGCTCGCTAATTCCCGAAGAAGGCCTTGTTTCTGGGCCCGGGCCCCCGCGTTCCTAAGGAGGACCGTGCCGTGTGATCCTAGTTACGGCTACTATGCACTCTCAGTAGTCCTTCAATTTCTGTTGGAAACTGAAGGTCATTATCCCAAAATACCGTCTTGTGGTGGTGGAATAGTGAAGTTTCCCCTGCGGTCATCAGGAAATCGGTATATTCCAAAGTTTCCGCCTGACACACTGTGCATCATACAGTATTACCCTCTTAATAAAATTAAGCCTGTCTGTCCGTCTGAGGCTTTTTAAGCTCCGCCAGGTCAGCAGACCCAAAACTCGATTATTAACCGTTCTTTAACGATTGCCTCGGCGTGTCATTGTACATGTTTGCCCCTTTCTACATTTAGATCAACTCCTTTGTGAGTTTCCTCTCCTACTAATTTGCCGCCCGGTTTAGAGGGTCAAAGCGGTGGCGATGTCTATGTCCATGGTGGCCATTTCCATCCGTTTCGACCCTTTAAACGGGGCGGCAAACCAGTAGGGCACACACGTTCATAGAGAGTGGTGACTGTTGGAATTCCGAGTCCAACGCTCGCTATCTCCGACGCCATTGACTGGTCCTTGCCCTCCCTTTCATTTACCTGACGGATTCGGTATAATTACCTTGTAGTTTGCGCATGAATCCCCTGCGCGTTTACGAGGTCTTCTGCTATTCCCGAGTAAAGGCCATGGCTACCTTTTTTCAACAGCATCTTGTTGCTGTAGTACATGATGCACTTGCGTGTCAGTATGCCACCATTGTCGTGGACCTCCGAGTTCACTCGTAAGAATAGTACGAACTAAAATAGCTTTCTAAAGGCGCGGTAATACTCGGCGCTTGTCATCATCAGAACATTGTGCACGCCAGACGCCACATTCAAAGATTTCCAATCACTCTGAAAAATTCGATGTTTCAGGGTGCCCAAAAACATAACTTAATAATAATTTCAGGAACGCTATACTTTCCGCCTCAAACCCTGATAAATAACTTGGGCATCTCGACAGCCTCCTCCTTTTGCCGACATGTCAGCCAGCGGCTTCGTCCAAGCGCTTCACGCAAAGTACTCGATATTTCACAATGACGCGTGTTCGACGACCAAAAATACATAATATTCCTCACAAACAAACAATGTTTATTGGAAGGAAATACGATTACAAGGTACCGGAAAGACTCAAATGGAAAGTAGCATGTGTGCACACAGCGGCGACAACGACAAAAACCAGCATCACATATATAGGGAGCAGCACGCGCCGGCGCGCTGCAAGATACACGCCGTGTACCTCGCAAGCAGCTAGTTGCTCGAGAACGACGGCATGACCTGAGCGCGCTCAGCCAGGTTTTCGCATCTGACTACCGACGATACAGAACACCCGCATGCGACGACGCGCAAAACTTAAAAGGATCGCAGACAGGGCGAGTGGATGCACGCTGAAGGCAGCAGCATCGTCGTGTCTTCGGCAGGGCGTTAGACGCGCATCTTTGCGAGACATGCGGCGTTTGTCGTCGGCGGTGCTCTGCACGAAGCGCTCACTTGATCGCAGCGCAGAGTGCGCCGAAGGACCGCGAGAGCCCACGACGCCGCTGAGCGGATACGGCAGCACCAAGTCTAGCGGTGTTCACTGTTGGCTCATACCTCTCACGCGCGTCCTGAAAGAAGGCAAGACTTGCCTTGCGGGCAGCAACAAGCCATCTATATTGACGTCGTGGGTGAGAGTAGCGACGCCGATGGGCCTGCATGCAGCGTAGGGCGAGGGAGGCAACAAGAAGAGCGGGCAGCGTGGGCAGAGAGGTGAGGGAAGTGCAAACAGAAAAATGGCTGACAATTCATTGTTTGCAGGGATTCTGAATATACTGTACTGCCGAAAATAATCAATTTGGGTGTTACGTTTGAGGCGGAAAGTCAGGACCCATTCAGCGATGGGCGCTTTGTTCACTGTTTGTGGCTTCGATGCGATGACACCGGGGGCGGCCAACGACGTATGTGAACACCACATGCAATGAACACATGTGGCTCGCAGTTGGAACAAAGCCCACACTGGTGTCATTCACAAGCAAAGGGGGCCTTTGTTGCATGCTTTGTTCTCTGGCATCAGAGAACAAAGCATGCGACAAAACCGCCCTTAGTCTGCTAAAGGCGGCTTTGTAGCCTTTCTTCTGCATGTGAACTACATGCGATGCTCTTTGCCCCCGCGGTGTGAGTGTTTGACAAGTATCTGGTTCCGTTTCATTTGTTCTGTCACTGATGGGCGCTTGATATCCACTGATGGCGCATACAATTCGTGAGCTCGTGCCCCAGCTTCCGTCATTTTTTATAGCCAACCGACCCCAAATTTACAGCCAGAGACGCCACAAGTGCATCTCCGATGAGACCGCGCAACGAGTCTACCTCACCCAATTTTACAGCATGTTTGCCTTTCTCTCCGAGTCTCGGACGAAGAGTTCGGATCTTCACGTCTTGTCAACGATGCATTCGCAATGTATAAAACCGCTCGTACCAAATACATCCGATGACAACACTTTTCTTCTACCACTCCATTCCAGTAATCCCTCCGAAACGTGACTATGAAAATCAAGGAAGCGCTAGGCTTCAGCTCCAGCGACTATCGCGAGAAGATATCCGATTGCAACGAGTATCACCCTATCCAACTGGCCCATAACATCTACAAGAAGAGGCGCGCAATCATCATGGCCACCGGCGGGGTCGCCATGGGCTTGGCGACCGCGCATCTCACCGGCGGCGTGAGCCTAGTTGGCAGCGCTTGGTCGGGAAGGAACTTCCGCGTCGAGCAGCGGAAGCTGGAACTTCTCGAAGAAGAGTGGGAGAACCGCGGCTTCAAGAAACTCCCAAGGCGAGACGTCAAGGACGTCTTGATCCCCGTGGTCATCGCCACTACGGTTGGAGCCTTGACGTTCACGGTTGACATGGGCCTCGCCAATGCGGTAGCCCAAACAGCCATGTATCCCGTCGGTAGCCCTCTGGCTTATCCCTACAACGTCCACGCTGTCGGACTCTTTTACCAGGGGGTCGAGCGGGGCGTGGGCAGGTTGGGACGATGAGAGTCTCTTCTCTTGTGAGTTGATATTTTTCAGACTGAACCATCGACTAACGGGACCCAGTTCAGTCTATTTATTTATTTTTGTCCTCGCATATGCTGAGAAAGGTCAAATCCTAAAACCCTGACATTCCTGAAACTTTTTTTGTAAAATACCTACCACTTTTGGCTTTGTTTTTTCCGGCTACCTGATCGTACTTTCGTCTGTAATGACAAGTTATGGCGGTAATTTCCTTTCTTACCTTCAGCTTTTATTCATGTGCGTCTTGAGTGCTCTTGCGAGGGAACATCTTTTGAAAACTAAACCTGAAGCGCCGGCAGAAGCGGTAGCTACCTCAACGCCTCAGCCTCAGCCTCAGTCATCGCAGAATTACGGGCCCGGGGAAGTTTGGGTGGCAGTCCTGAGTCAAAAGTTGATTGAAGGTGAGGTGAGCTATGTGTAAGACATTGTCTATAGATGGAGGCTCGGCCGCCGCCTTTCACTATGCTAAGATAAGCGTAAGTAGTAAAGAATCAAAAACAAGGGAAGTGAATCTTCGACGACAATACTTTTTGTCTTTTTCATTTTCTTGCAGTCTTGACATTCCCTCGTAGCGATAGTGTTGAATTGCGTCGAAACAAATGCCAGGTCCTACAGAGTACTGCAATTAATACTGGTCAGAGGCCGCCGTAAATTGTACCCACAATTCCTTTGCTCTTCGTACGAGTCTTGAGACCAAAAGTAATAGGTCAATTAATGGGCTCGGTAGTGGACGGTTCAATACCCACAATTAGTGAGTTGAAATGGCATCTGCTGAGGCGGGGATCGCCCGTTCGACTCGGGCCTAAGCCATGTCTCGGTACAAGATTAACTGTTTTTTTCTTCTTCTTTTACAGGCAGGGTTCAAGAACCTGGGGGAGCGAGTCTTAAATTGCTATTTACTAGTCCCGTATTGCTCGGTATCACCTGAAATTTTGGCTGCAGAATTCTTGATATATCCCGACCCCTCCCTCACAATACCTCATCAGGAAACCGTGGGATACTTCCTTATTTGGTGATTTATAGAAATGGGCGCAAGTATAGACCTTGGTGAGAAAGGTGAGAAATTATATTCCATGCATGAACCTCGGTGTGCTCGCGACTGTTGACTTGGTATGGACATTTTGATCGCCACCAGGACCATAGGCTCGGGGGCCCTCGCAAAAAATAATGGAACATGGCCACAAAGATGCAGATAGCTTAAAACCATTATCGAAGTAGAGTAGAAGCCGAAGATCAGACGGAAAGGTTAACGAAGAACGACATCCGCAATGGACCAATCAGATGAACAGAGGGTAGCGGTCGGGAACTCACGAATTCCCGTAGCACAATTACGGCTCTGACTGACATTGGCACAAGGAGATCAAAAGAGCCAAAGGACGGGAGGATTTTGAACGGGGAGAAGCGAACCCCGAATTATCAGCCATCGGCCCTCGTTCATGTTTAACGAAACGGGCCGTGCTCCGTGCACCGCATACGATCTCTTGGTGTGTACGTGCGTGCGAGAAGCGGGATCACAAATTGCCATTGAGGTTGGAAATCAGCGCGGACAGACTTTAGTCAAGGCATGCCGAGATAGCTGCCGTTTGTTCATCAGAGGCATTCAAAGCAGAGAGCCTTACCGTGTCATTTCGAATTCCGTGGGCAAGGCGGCGAAAGAGTAAAAACAAAGCCAGACGGCCCGCCATTAGGATGCGGGGTGGTGCTAGACATTGTCCACAGTTTCCGAGGAAGATGGTTTAGTCATGTTCCAAACAGTTACATACGGGGCCGCAACTATTCTGACGCACGGGCCGAAGATTGCGCGCAACGGTCCAAATATCAAAGTACTCTGGTGTGAGCCAGCAATTGACCGACATACCGTATTTCAGATGGAGGTCGAACACACCTTCACACGTGGTATTTCCGCACCTCCTTTGGAGACGCCAGCAGACACGGAGAATCCAAGAAAAAAGGAAATATCCAGAAGTTCAGACGTGGGGAATCAAACTCGGTACCGCCAGTTGCTCCCCGATTTTCTTGAACAATTCTCAGCAACATGGAGTCTGACTGTGTCCCACCACGACGTCCGATTTCTAGTCATGGCCCCACCTGTGGAAACGCGAGTGTAAGTGACTTGGTGTCTGGGAAAATTCGAATCCACCGGAAAATGCTCTCTAATGCGCTAAAATCGAATATGTGAGCAATCATATAGCATCCAGTGAGAGATTACTTGATCTGAAGGCCAGGAGATCCGCCTCCCGTCTCTAAACAAAACGGAGCGCCACCGAGTAATTCGGGCGTGGGGGTCGACCCTGTGCTGTCATGCATCGTCAAAACATTGCAAGAACACGGCTGGCCGTGGTCCACACAGAACATGATTTCTTGTGGGGAACGCTTCCGTTTGAAGTAAGTATGTGAGGGTGGGCGCAAGAAGGCCACAGAGAAAGATTGCGAGCCCGAGACAAAAAAGACGGCACCTGCTGAGCTGGTGCCTAGTGGATACGTCGCGCAGTAAATTGGTTCCGGCCCAAAAAGAGACGAACCCGAGCAAAAGCGATACGACCCCGAATCGAGTAAAAAAATGATGCCATCATTGTTTGTGATCGACAATGCCATGATGATGATGATCGGCGCTTCACGGCTCTTCTAAGTTTTCTCGACGTCCCATGTCGCATCCACCTGGCAAAGCACGCGAGCTTGAACGAAATGATCATGAACGCAGACGGGTTCGCCGGTGGCTTCCCCAAGTACAAGTACGAAATGGTAAAACGTCTGCAGGGTCTTGGGCATTTGCACGCTACTACTCATGACTCTCGAGCTAACGCGAGCCCGCCAACGACGCCCCCGCTCTCTCCCGTGCCAACGGCGGTATCGGTGTCAAGGGTGCCACCGACGCTGCCGGTGGCGCCGCAGACATCATCCTCACCGAGTCCGGTCTCTCCACCATCGTCCACGCCATCTGCGGCTGCTTCCAGCGTATGTGCAACTACTCGATCTACGCCTGCGCTGTCACAATCCGTATCGTCGTCTGCCTTGGCATCCTCGCGTTTGCGTGCCACTTCGATTTCCCTCTGTTCATGCTCCTGATTATTGCGCCGCTCAATGATAGAACGAATATGACCCCGTCCGTGAACCGTGTGCTGCCCAGCAACACGCCCAATAGTTGGAACTTGGCGGAGATCTTCTCTTAGGCTGTGGCGTACGGGCTCTACCGCACTCTCTCGATGTGCGTTCTTCCTTCTCTTCTCAGCGCTACCGCTACAGTTCTTTACTCACGCACGCGTCTACAGCATCGCCTTCGTGATCATCATCCTCGAGACCTCGTTCTTCAGGGCAGGTTTGGCCTCTCCCTCGACTCGTTCATCTTCGTTACCCGTTGGCATGGCTTCCTCTTCGTGGAGCTCCTCGACGGCCCTGCCCGGGCCCAAGTCGGTGGACGGGCCATGAGATGAAGAGAGGTCGACATCGCGCGACTGGGAGGTGATGCCGTGCGAGGCGGAGGAGGACGCGGCACGGAGTTCGGCCCGTCTTTCCTTCTTGCTTCCCGCCTTGTTCTCGCCACTGCCTATCTGACGACAAGTAGTATCTCCTCCCGTTTCTTTCATAGCAACTCAACTCCTCTAGCCACGGCCCCCTCCTTGCCCGAAACGAAGCCCGGCCCTCGATCATCCAACACCTCCAAACGTGGTTTTCATTCCCGGTTTGACGTTTCATTTACCTCTGACGCTTCTTAACACAGCGACTGCGTGTGCTTCCTCCTTCCTTCCGTCTCCGACACGGTCTTTTCGTTCCTGCGTCGCACGCTATTCCACGATTGCGGCGGCTCAATGTATCAAATGCAGTGTCGACGTGCGGTTGGTTACTACCCTTTGGACTCATGTTCCGCTTCCCGGTTGATACACCCTCCGTGGATCCCGACTTTGCACCTCCGAGTCTTGGCGACTTATCTCGATCCTACGCTCTCTTTGGGTCCCAGCTATGCTGCGCGTGTGTACCTCGAGTCTCACTCAGCAACGTATCTCAAATATGTCGTACGACTACCCCCCGAATGCACGTTCTCTGTGTGTCTGGCCTACTCTATCTCTGTCTCTCCCATCCGCGTTAAATTCCACAAAGTCCTCGGCTGTTTGTTTACAAACGCGGATCTCGTGTGTTTCTCTTCGCGTCTTGATCAAACACATGAATTACCGCCTACCCTCGCTTCCGTGTCCGCGCTTGCGTCCATCCCGCCTCTGCCCAATCGAATCCCAGTGGATTTCACTCACAACTTTAATTTTGCGCGGATTCGTCGAGGCTCATGCGCTTGCGCTCGGATGGATCAGATCGACACCACCCCCTGCTGCGCGCGAGCTCATCAGCCGAGACCGAGTACACAAGTATCGTGAACCTCTCCGCATACAGCACACGTCACATTGCCGGCCCACGTCAAGAAAGACTGGCCGTTCTGTTTCTCTGGCGGATATTTGTCTCTGCTATGAACCCTTTCGTTCGTGGGCTTTATTGTGAGAAAATATAGGTAATCAACCGCGCAACTGATTCTTTCCCAAGCCGTTCAAGTCGGTTGAATGGATCCTCTGTGTCGGTGGCGGTTAGGCGTCGTTGGGTGATGTTTATTGCCTTATATAATAGAGAGGTGGCGCAAAGCCGCATGCGGCTTTTTTGTCGCGCAAACTCACCGCATGCGGCTTTTTTTTCCCTTTGTTCTGGTGGTCAAAAGGGGCTATTTGAGAGTCCCAGTGATGCTCCGGAGCAGAAGAGGATATTGCCGCATGTGGCTTTGAAAGCCGCATGCGGCTCTTGCGCAACCTCTCTAATAGCCACGTTTTTAAACGGATCTGGCCGATTTTAATTGTCCCCGATACTTACGCGCTCCCCTGTATTCAGACCTCCGGCGGACTTTAGCGCAACATGTTGCGATGGGCAATTGCGATGTTCGGGCAAAGGAAGGTTACTGGCCATCTCCCATTTTGTTTCTCATGGTTGGTTGACTCAATCGCAACAGGAACGTTGATAACACTCAAGGTAGAGCTCCAATTGCCCAGTGTCCACTTGCAACTCTGACCACTGTATTTTGAAACTCCGAGCATGCGCGTATTTTCGAGGGGTGGGTTCATCATTTTCCGGGGGTGGTTTACGGGTTACGTATAATAAAATGTCTTTAAAGCGGTTGTTAATGCTGGCGTGACAGAAATGTCGTTCCCCGGAGCGGTTATGAAGGCAGCGATTGGGATGTTGTGCATTTTTTGGGCGAAGGATTTGAAGAGGAGTTGGCGACAGAGTTTGAGATGCCCCGGGGTCTCGGAACAACCAGAAAAATCCACCGCGGTTTGAATCGTTCAGATTCCCCTGCAAATATTTTGCGTTCAGCGATTGCTGTAGTAAATAACTAATATGCGCTTGACGGTTTTGTGACACGGATTATCTAAATAACTTACCGATAGGAGACGCATTCACAAAGATTGCGAGGGTGACGCCAGACGAGTGCGATCAAGAGTTTGAACATTTTCTTGGGCGAGTAAGCGTGAGCACTGAGCGGTAGGCGAACTGGTTTCGAAGCGGGTGTCGCTTCCCAAGATATATATACTTTCCACCCTGGTGTGGGACGGTTGTTTCCGATTAGATATCATGATGTAGAGGCCATGGCATTTCGTAATTCAAGCCCGATTTCCTCGGACAGCACCGAAATTACGCGGGGCCCGACTTCATCACGGTCCATGAAAGAGGTGAGAATTATGCGGACTATACAAACCGTTTCTTCCCGCTGCACCCTAAAAAAACACTGTGCCTCACATATATTTGAACATGATCAGTAAGAGCGGTGTGCACCGCAAATTTATATGTTGTTGATACAAACTGAGACTGTATTTATACAAGAAATTCTACACTATAATTCATATCGGGAGAAGGCGGTGCTAGCAACGAAACCGCTGCGACTCTATGCGACGGGCTGGGGCTCTGACTCCAGTTTACAATGGGCTTCTAGGAGCCGAGACCAGACGGCCTCTGGGCGATGTGCTCCGCGCAAGTGCTTCTAGGCGAAGACTCGGGTCTCGGTAACTGGGCCAGGCTGCGCAGACGATATCCCGCCTTCGACGATAGGCTCGGGCCGCGCAGCAAATATTTGAGCGTGAAGGTCAAAAGCATCCGACGTTGGCTCAGCGACGATCCCAGCTAAAAGACATCAGCTTGGAATATTCCAAATACGAGAGGCAGTATTTATTTACAGCGTCCATGCATTGCGTTCTGAGAAACTATGGGCCGGTACTTGAGCCGCGGAAATTGAGATTTATCGAAGTAATGCTTACCGATGGGCAAGGAGCGAGAATAGGCCGCGAGGGTAAGGAGGGCGAGCAACAGCTTGAACATTCTTTGAGGCAAGGTTGAAAGACGGGCAATTTTTGAAAAGCAAAAAAAACTTGATGGACGGGCGAGTTGTATTAATCTTTATCGCGGGTCTTGCTCCCCAATATATACTATACGGTCCCCGCTTAAGTGGTGCATTCGCATATCGTCATCTCGGGACCGAGCGCATCAGGAATGGAGAGCACAGAATAGCCTCATCTGATATTTTGACTCGGTGGGTAAGGCTGACGCTGTGTGCGGCAAGACGAGTACATGCTTGTCTGGAATGGAATTCGAAGCGGGTATGGCAGTTGTTGGGCAAATTTCATTGCTGTAACATCTCTCAACTTTGATCCAAATTAGGCGGTGTTGGGGCGGTTGTACACGGAAATGGAAACCGATCTTGATCCCTCTTTGTCCGACCTATGGTCCTCGAATCTACTCAGTGATCCGCAGAACTGCTGTATATCAAATGGCAAACGTCGTTTGGAGAAGAACTGTCGGACCCTCAGGCGTGAAAGCTGGTAAGAGGACCGGGACGAAAGATTTTCTAGCAGCTTCAAGTCGCGAATAATCGTCGCTACCTATCAACAGCAATTGTTCGACGTTTTATTCTTTCGTAAAAATAAATAGTCATTTCTCCCAAGCTACAATTCCATGTGAGTTTCGTCAATGAGAAGCTAAAAGCCACGTACTCTCCGCATATTTTGTCTGCTCGTCCTGCTTCCAGGGTACCCCCTCCCAAAAGTCTTGATTACTAGCCACGTAATTCCTCATTTCTGCATGATCCGCCACACAGTGACGAACCACAGCCGTCGCATTCCCCGCTCCCGACCTTGCGAGCGTTGTGTCAGCCCTGCACAACACCCCATGCCTCAAAATATCAAAGCAGTGGTTTGCATGGCCAAACGATTTTTCGAGTGCTTCAGGTGTGTTGAAGAGCCCGTCGCGTGCACCCCGGTACGCGAAACGTATCCCGTTTACGCAATGCAGGTGGAACATTGCTATCGAGAACGGTGTACCCTCGGGCCCGAGACGGATGAAACCAAGCTGGGGTGGGACCATAGTGGCCCATTTGCGGTCGTTGCGCACGGGATACTCAATATCCGGCGTTTGTATCATCATTTCTGCGGGGCTGAAGGCGGCTGGGACTTCCAGTGGCTGCTGCAGGTATTCTGTCGATAACGGTTGGTTTGTGGTTATAATTTAATTGAGTACGCCTGACCGAAATCATGGGGTTGGCTAGTTCGTAGTTCTGTGGATGAGAACACAGAATTCTTCCAGACGTGACTCGCCAGGAGTGCGTTGAGCATACATGATACGACTGTGGTGAACGTGATGAGAAACATCATAGTCCGCGAATTTGCGCAAGCAGGCATTTGAGTATGGGTCTAGTACGGTTTGAAGAAGGGGTTATCGGTGTAAGGGTTTGTTCTGACCCTTTCGGCGACTGATTCAGTTGTGTCACCCACCAGTTCCGGGTGTTCCGCCTGTTTTGACATAGCAATGCTTTTGAGAGATGTATCACCCATATCATTGCCCCTTAGTACTGGCCATATGCATAATATGATATGAATACGAATTTTGCATATCATATTCATATTCATATCGTCTTCACCGTATTCATATTCAGGTAGGTAAATATGAATATATTTTGAATACAGTATATCTGGATATATTCAAGACCTCACTTTCGGAGCAAAACTGGGTCATAACCTTGGGGAATCTACTGGAGCATTAGGTGGACACCCTTTTGACACCATTAAAGGCTCTGGCTCTTTGGTATTGGCTAGGAATGAGCCAAAAGGTTGAACCCAGCTTCGGATCACACAAGTTTGATCTCGGCTAATCCAGGCCTGAACAGACCCAATGTGGTGTTATGCCCACCTCACAACTCTCCGTAGGCCGGATCATTGATTCTGAGGCAGGTTAATGACTTTTGAGCTCCGATGGCTGCCAAGTCAGCAGCTCTGGGGGTAGGGCTTAAACCCGTCCGTTAAACGGGACGGCCGTCGAAAAAACGGCCGTCAAGTATGACGGGACGGGTCGACCCGTCCGTTCGGAGCTGGAGCAAGTCGCCAAAACGGACGGGTCCCGTCCGTCCCGTCCGTTACGGCCGTTTTCGACGGGTTTTGAGAGGTCCCTGCCAAAGGAACAACCTAGGTCACATAAACCTTTCTAACCAGTCATAGCATACCCATAATGATATTTTCAATCTGTATCTTGCCTTCCAGGACACAGACACTTCATGTCAGACCGAATTTGCCTCAAATACAACTCGGAACTTGCCGCCATGTATGAGCAATCACACGCAGTCAAGAAATATTTGATTGTTGAACATTTTCTTTCTCCAATAGGTGAGTTGCGCAGCAACTTTGGTCGATTTGCTGAAATTCAGACACATTCAGACCAAAAGAAGTCGAATTTCTGGGCTCATAATTGTGAGAAAATCACCCCTCGGCTACAACCCGTCAAACCCGTCAAACGGACGGATACGGGTGTGCCGTTGACGGGTCGACCCGTCCGTACCCGTCCCGTTCACTCATGGTCGCCGAACTCAAAACGGACGGGTAAAAACCCGTCCGTCCCGTCCGTTTTCCCGTCGACGACGGTGACGGGTTCAAGCCCTATCTGGGGGGGAAATGTAGCAACCGTACCATATTCAAATATATTTGAGTATGCCTCGGCCGTATCATATCATATTCATATTTTATTTACACCTTCCACAGCGCATCATATTTGTATGTATTTGGATATATTCAAAATATATTTTTTCGTATTGTATTTATGGCCAGCACTATCGCCCCTCTTGCTTCTCCGAAATGTATCCACAGCACGCAAGCTTCTCTTGCTGAGGGCGCCTGCAATCATTTTAGCTTCGGATGATTCAGAGCTACTTTAGTATTTCAACCAAATGTTCACGGGGTGTCACCTGTCACCACAAATGTTCACTGGAAATGGTGTTCATTTCTCGGCAATCATGGGAAAATTACCATATATGGCAGTCCAGCGAATGCCGGACCGATAATTTTGGTGTTTTATTGCCTATTTAGGCCACAAAATTGAAAAGTCGCCGTCACCTAGACCAAAAATGTTCAGTTTACAACCCTCTGTCACCCGTCACCTGAACATTTGGTCGAAATACTACAGTATTCCTTAATTGGTGGAAACAATCTCGGAGACCCCGTCATTATTTTAAGACAATCTCTATTGAACAGTCTTCACATTCTTCTCCAACTATGATCAAGAAATGATCATTGGGACGCCCCCGACCGAGAAGCAACCTGAGAAAGTGCGAGCTTGTTCAATTGGACAGTTACCTATACTTGGTGTTAGCATCAGCCGGCTCAAGTGGTGTGCAGGCAATAAATTTAGAATATATGTGGGGATGCTATTCTCGCAGAGAGGATATGTGTATGGCGCGGTATACCGAACCAAATGCCCCACTCCTCGTCCACAATCTTGGTTACAGGCCTAACTCCTCCGCCCACAATTTACTCCGCAATAGGCTCCGGCTCCGCTGAGAAGATTGCACGTTCGACGAGTGGCTCCGGCTCAGCAGAAAAGATATCCCGCTCGAGAACTGGTTCCGGCTCTGCAGAGAATATGTCCCGCTCGGAAACTGGTTCAGGCTCTCCTGCAAAGATTGCACGCTCTGCGACGGGTTCGGGTTCTGCTGAAAAGATCGCAGCGTTCGAAAAGAATAGCGGAGGCGGCAACAAGGACAGAGACGGCAGGTCGCGGATGGGCTCGAACCCCGCACCAGACCTGTGCGTAAAAGGTCGCGTGGAAGGCGGCGGGACAAGGGCTTGCGTCGGGCGGTCCTTCTGCTCCGTCGACGGCGTCTGCGCCCAAGTCGCTTCCGAGGAGGACGCGGCATTTGCCTACGTCCTTGATCGGAGTTCGGCCCGTCTTTCCTTCTTGCTTCCCGCCTTGTTCTCGCCACTGCCGACTTTGCAGCTCCGAGTCTTGGCGACTTATCTCGATCCTACGCTCTCCGTGGGTCCCAGCTATGCTGCGCGTGTGTCTGTACCTCGAGTCTCATTCAGCAACTTATCTCAAATATGTCATACGACTACCGCCCGGATGTACGTTCTCTGTGTGTCTGGCCTGCTCTACCTCTGTCTCTCCCATCCGCGTTAAATTCCACAAAGTCCCAAGTTATTTGTTTACAAACGCCGATGTTGGATCGATCTCGTGTGTTTCTCTTCGCGTCTTGATCAAACACATGAATTACCGCCTACCCTCGCTTCTGTGTCCGGGCTTGCGTCCATCCGGCCTCGTTGTATCCGGGTTTTCCCTGTCCGGGCGGGATTTTTCTTTGATTGCTCCTCAGCCAAATTCCACTCTGCACCCATGCCTCGACACTGACGCCCAGCAACTGAACTGATCAGCCGAGACCGAGTACATAAGTATCGTGAACCTGTCCGCATACAGCACGCGTCACATCGCCGGCTTGCGGCAAGAAAGACTGGCCGTTCTGTTTCTGTGCCGGATATTTCTCTCTGCTATGAACCCTTTCATTCGTGGGCTTTATTGTGAGAAAATATAGGTGCAAAACAGGCGCAACTGATTCTTTCCCAGGGTGTCCAATCCGTTCAAGTCGGTTGAATGGAATCCAGGCTGAATGGATCCTCTGTGTCGGTGGGTGCTGTTTATTTCCAGAATCCATATATAATAGCCAGGTTTTAAACGGATCTGGCCGATTTTAATTGTCCCCGATACGCGCTCCCCGGTATTCAGACCTCTGACGGACTCCAGCGCAACATGTTGCGATGGGCAATGGCGATGTTCGGGCAAAGGAAGGTCACTGGCCATCTACCATTTTGTTTCTCATGGTTGGTTGACTAAATCGCAACAGGAAAGTTGATAAACTCAAGGTAGAGCTCCAATATTGCCTGTCCACTTGCAACTCTGACTCAGTAACTGTCTTTTGAAACTACGAGCACGCGCTCGGAAAAAAATCGTGTTTTCGAGTGGGTGGGTTCATTAGGGACGGTCAGAGTAGGTGATTCTCGGTGATTCTGACGGTGATTCTGATGGTGATTCTGAAGTGATTCTGTAAATTATTTTGAATTAAAATCGTGTGAGAATCATCCAGAATAAAGCTGAGCTCTGACCGTCCCTTTCTGAAATGTGATTCTCGCGATGATTCTATGTCCAGAAAATACGACGGCAATTATTCGGTTAGCTGGTGGCTATGCTGTGCAAACTCTCGTCATGCCTCCCGCCACTCGACGCGCTGCTCGTGCAGAGGCCTTCTTGAAATCCTACATCCGCAACCACAAAGGGCGCCTGCGGCGTGCACTATTACGTCGTCGGGCTGCGGCCCGTGCTCGCCGAGTCAATGCGGCTGAACGCACGCCGACTTTCGACGTCGAGTTGTGCTCCATACCTAGCAGCGACTCTGACTCAGATACCTCGGACACCTCGAGCGCCAGTTCCGACCATTCATCTCACAGTACCAGCTCGAGCAGCGACTCACATAATGAATGGAGCGATATCCTTGGTCCAAACTGGCGCTTTACGAGTGAAACGATGCTTGTGGACTGCACCACAGACTCTGATACTACTAGCACGTCCGACACAAGCTCATCGATAACAAATCAATCTATGCCTGACCTCTTCTCGGTCGACTCTGAGTCCTCGGGATCCGAGTCCGAATCTGACATCGACTGGAACTGGGAGTCCGGGGTCGATGGTGATGACGAGGACGAGGACGAGGACGGGGACAGGGAAGATGATGCCAGCATGCAGCCGAGACTGCGAAAATGGGTTCAGAGTGAGATTGACAGCATATATGAGCAACGATATGAGCAGCCTCGTGATACTCTGCCTCGGGGCCCCTCATATCTCCACCACGTCTTGACGGCACTCAAGACAAGCCGCCCAGATCATTTTCGGTAAGCACTCCGTGTCAGTCCACAGACATTCGATAAACTTGTCGCTGCCTTGGAGGACGACCCCATTTTCTTCAATAACTCGAATCATGCTCAGCTTCCAGTGGATCAGCAAGTCGCAGTGGCCCTCTACCGATTCGGGCATGATGGCAACGCAGCGAGCATGCAGGGGGTTGCCAACTGGGCCGGAATCATCAGGAAAACAGAATGTCTCTGGTGCGTATGGCTCAATCTGGCAGCGTCTGGCTCATGTGGCTCATATGGCTGCCACACCCACCAGACGGGCCACATGGTGTCAGAATTTCTAACTTACCATTTCTCAATGTTGGTGCCATTTTGTAACAATAGTCATATGAATTGAGATTGTTCGGTTTAGTTCAAACCTGCTTGAAAAAATGACTCGTAAGTTCCTCATGCACTCGGAGCAGCACTCTGAGTGAATTCCCGCTACTTGTAAGATTCTGTATTGACAGTTAGAGTTCAATGTACAAAAGAATGGTGTGTTCTTACCCAAGCTGGTTTTTTTGGAGCAAGGGCCTGTGAGGGCATTCAAGGCGCGTCAATCACACTCATTCGTTGATTTCGCAAAGTCCCGCATCAAGCGACAATCAGGCGACGCCTGATCGGGGGTCCGTGCGCATCACACACGTGTCTCAATGCATGGTTGATTTTGATGGGACTTCTTCTCTCCCGCGATCTCGTTGCCCTTGACTTCCCCCCTCAAAGCCCTCAAGCAGCCTCAAGCCCGCAAGAGAGACGGCCGTACGGCTTCAGCGTTCCTGATACCTGAACTGGACTCCGTCCAGTCGTCCGCTGCAAAAGCCCACGCGGGCTGGACATCGCGAAGACCAAGACTCGATCTCAAGCGGACGGACTCAGTATCGGATTGGCCCTGACTCAAGATCTTCTCATCCCGCGCAGAGCTGCTTCAAGACCCCAAATTCAAGGCTTGGGTGTTGGCCTCTGTCATCCACCGGATTTCCTTGCTATCACACTACCCGGGGTTTATCTAGTGCTCTGGCGGGTTCTGTCTCAAAATCTTCAACGCGCAAGACTTCTTCAAGTCTTTGACATCACAGTTCATGTTCGTTCCCAGGTCACGTCGTCGGAATTCGTACAGCCAGACAATGATATGAAGGGAAGAGAGAGCGTGGAATGCAAGAAGATGAACGGCAGATCAAGTGGTGTGTGCCTTTCTCTTTCCTTTGTGCTGCCGCTGACTTGGGATGTTTTTTTCTGGGTCCCATCGCTCCGCTACACCGTTGCACGTCCACTCCGCAATCGCATGGTGTGTGTCGTACCCGAAAGCTCGACCTGCTCGGTACTCCTGCGCTATCCTCTCTTCGGTAAGTCGAGACTTCTTTACTATAACTGCCCATGGCTCGCGCTACCGTGCGCGCCACTGTCCTCAGTGTCATTTAGACAGTCTTCCCGCGCCGCCACGCTGGGTTCTACCGAGCGCTGTGATGCCCTCCTTTGTATAATAAATGCTTTCCCATGAATATATATTCTTGAATGAACCTATATACTACATAATATTGAGGAAAGCCAGGCGCCATAATTGAGTACTGGCAGACTTGTGGCGCCAGAACTTATTATGGCGTTAGGCATGTCATTATGCCGCCACATGCAATTATGGCGGCATGGCACGCTTGATTGATCTGGCGCCAGATCAGCCAGACGCGTTTTGTTTTGCTGATGATGGGCAAGGGCACCGTGCATCTCATCACCCGTCGAGTGATGACAGCGGTACTCCGCCCCGGATTTATGCAGGCGGCCGTTCGCATGCCTACGGCAGCAGAGAAAGAGAAGGCAAAACGATGGGTACAGAGTCACTCATGCAAGGCATGGAGGAATGGATGGTGCTTTGTTGACGGTACTTTAGTGCCTCTCAATGAGCGCCCAACTTGGTATGGGGAAAGTTTCTTCGACAGGAAATGTAACTATTCTCTGAATATTCAGGTATGTCCTGCACGAACATCATCGCTTCATCAACTTGCTTACGCGTTAACAGATTGTGAATCTACCAAACCTTAAAATCATTGATTTCAGCTATGGTCGCACCGGTAGTACACACGACTCGCTGGCGTTCAAGGACACACGTAGCTTTCAAGAGCATGGAAATATTTTTGCGGATGGAGAATGGATTTGGGCTGACTCGGCATACACGGTCTGCTCTTGTTTCTTTTGTTCGCATCCCCATGTTCAATATATTAAATCAGATCGACGATTGGCTGACAGCGCCGTACAAGAAACCCGCAAGTCTTCATACTGATAACGAGACATTCAACAATCACGTCTCGATCCTCCGTATTCGATCAGAACACTCGATCGGATTCTTGAAAGGCCGGTTCCACTCGCTCAAACATCTGCGGGTAAATATTTCGAGTGAAGCGGGCCACAAAATTGCGACGTACTGGGTTTCCGCGTGCATAGGGATCCATGCATTTGCCATGGACTGCGAGGACGCCGAGCGTGAGGGAGACTCAGACTCTGACAACCTCGACCCGTTCATTGCAGAGGGGCTGTCATCGACAGACGAAGACAGTGACGGTAGTGGCGATGCACCTGCTGACCAGACTCGTGGTCGTAATACCAACGGCAAGCGCTTCCGGGAGGCTTTGAAGGAGAAGTTGCTGCGGTCTGCTGAAAAGAAGAGGCAACGCAAAGCGGCACAGCGCGCTGAGGCCCGAGGAATTTGATTTTTTACTTTGTTTTATCCTGTTCTTACTGCAGTCACGCTCTTCTCGAGACCACACAAAACTTGTATCCAAACTTTGCGAATACTATTGAAGCTAATTACGTGCTAGGTCAGACAGCTAAGCTAACTCCATATTCTCGGGGAAGCTATAGTCTCCGTACGCCGTCAAAGTTAGGTCATTTTCACGAGGTGGAAGCATCGACGTATCCCCGAACGGGTCGGAGAAGTTGCTGCGATGATGAGATGAGCCCCTGGTCCCTGAGAACGAACTCGGCCCCGCCTGAGCATTCATCTGCGCCATCCGAATCTCGTGTTCTTGCTCCATCCTGAGACGTGTCAAAGACATCTGCCCTTCCTTCTTCGCCTTCTTGTCTGCTGCCCTGGCCTTACCCTTCATCAACCGATAGTCCGCATCCACCTTAATCTTGGCTAGCGCTACCTCCTTCTGACTTCTGTTCTTCTCTTCCTTGAGACGCAAGCTGCGCTGCGCGGTCTCCTCCTCAGCCAATACTGTGGCCGCAAACCTATCCTTTGCATTGGTAGGCTTCTTGGCCGGTGCAGCGGGTGCCGCGGGAGACGTCGCTGGCTGAGGCTTGGTCCTCTTCGCCACGGGCTTGACATCGTCCTCCGCCGCACTCGCGCGTTTCAATGCAGATTTGAGGGTGGGAACGGGCGGAACATCATCCTCGCTGTCCGACACGGGTTCCACGGTCGGATCGCGGGTGTCATCTGGTGCACTGGATGTCTCCGTGTCCGTGGTGGGAAAGAGGATGGAGTTATCAATCTCGCTGTCGTTGTTGCCGAGGCCGACGGGCTGGAGGTTTGGCCGTGACGCAATGAGCGTGCGGATGTGAAAGAACCAAGGTGAGTCGTCCTTAATCAAATCTGTCGAGGTTCAGCTGCATCGCCGACGCACGTACAACTCATAACTCACCCCACTTTGTCCTCAAAGCAGTCCCCGGCTGCACATCATCCTCGGTCTCAATTCCGGCCCCCGTCTCGCCCATTGCTTGGATATTGTCTTTGGCCTTTTCAACCAATCTACTCGAAAACATCAGTCCATCGCACTCTGTACATAAAAAAAGGAACGTGCGTCTTGATGCGATTCTTGATCTTGAGTCTCCAAGCCTTCTTCTGCTTCGGGGTAACGGCTTTCGCGAATGATTCCTCGTATGTCGGGTGTTCTTCGAAACATGTCACTGCGAGCTGGTCATAATAGTGGGTCTTGGGCAACCCTCCACCCCGCTTGATGCCGCCGATTCCGGGGAAGAGACTCTCTCGCGTCTCCTCACTGTCTTCGATAGCCGTGATCAATGTCCAGGTGAGGGTAAGATCAGTGGTCCAGCTTTGTATGCTTGTGGTCAAAGGAAAAACAGGCACGAAGTGAGACGCGACGGACTCGATTAAAAGGTTGTTTATGGCTATAACCTCTTTCTCCTCTGGGGCTTCTGGTACGACAGTGGGCACCTCCTGCACCACAGGCTCAGGCTCGGACTTCTTCTTGTTCTTGGAGCCTTTCGGGCGTCCTGGACGGTTTTTTGTAACAGATTTGTCCTGCTCTTCGAGAGCTTCTTCAGCGGCCAGCTGGGCGACAGCTTTTGCCTTCTCCGTGGTAACAGCTGCTCGAGGGGCCATGGCAGGCCTGAGTGCAAGTGCGTCGGGCAAGAAGTCGAATAACAAAGGCAGGATTTGTCAGCTTGCCCAGCCACCGATATGTAGCCACAAAATAAATGTAGCGTAGTTTGAAATCGTGATGAGCGAGAATCAGAATCACCCAACAAATAATTGTCGAATCTCCTCCAGAGGCGATTCGACAATTCATGGTGATTCTGGTTTTCGATGATTCTCTCACAGTTTATTAATTCCAGAATCAACAACAGAATCACCGTCAGAATCACCAATATAAAAACAATATAAAAGCTACTCTGACCGTCCCTATTTTTCAGGGGTGGTTTACGGGTTACTTACAATAAATGTTTAAAGCGGTTGTTAATTCCAAATGGATTATACCCAGTTCCCTCGCCTTCGACACCCCTAAAAATCGAAAGGCGACGCGGACAACCCGCAAAGTCGTATATATCTATCTCTGCCAGTTTCGATTCAATTCCATCCAAAGGAAATACTCACCGGTTGGGAGGTTCTCCGAGTGCTCACTGTGGTGACAATGTGGTCGCATCAAAAGGGAGGTGCGATGACAGAAATGTCGTTCCCCGGAGCGATTATGAAGACAGCGATTGATATGTTGTGCATTTCTTTGGCGCAAGGATTTGAAGAGGAGTTGGCGACAGAGTTTGAGATGCCTGGGTGCTCGGAACAACCAGAAAAATCCACCCGCGGTTTGAATCAAATGACGGTCAATCAGAATCGGGTTCCGATGGGATAATTGCCCGTTCGGCGACGGGTTCAGAGTCCCCAGCAAATATTTTGCGTTCAGCGATTGCTGTAGTAACTAATATGCGCTTTACGGTTTTGTGACACGCATTATCTAAATAACTTACCGATAGGAGACGCATTCACATAAATTGCGAGGGTGACGAGTGCGATCAAGAGTTTGAGCATTTTCTTCGGCGAGGAAGCGTGAGCACTGAGCGGTAGACGAACTGGTTTCGAAGCGGTGGCGCTTTCCAAGATATATACTTTCCACCCTGGTGTGGGACGGTTGTTTCCGATTAGATATCATGATGTAGAGGCCATGGCATTTCTTAATTCACCCCGATTTCCTCGGACAGCCCCGAAATTACGCGGGACCCGACTTCATGACGGTCCATGAAAGAGGTGAGAATTATTCGGAGGATACAAACCGTTTCTTCCCGCAGCACCCTAAAAAACACTCGACCTCACATATATTTGAACGCGGTCAGTAAGAGCGGTGTGCAGTGCAAATTTATGTTGTTGATACAAACTGAGACTGTATTTATAGAGGAAATTCCACTCTATAATTCATATCGAGAGAAGGCGGTGCTAGCAACGAATCCGCTGCGACTCTATGCGACGGGCTGGGGCTCTGACTCCAGTTTACAATGGGCTTCTAGGAGCCGAGACCAGACGGCCTCTGGGCAATGTGCTCCGCGCAAGGGCTTCTAGGCGAAGACTCGGGTCTCGGTAACTGGTCCAGCCTGCGCAGACGATATCCCGCCTTCGACGATAGGCTCGGGCCGTGCAGCAAATATTTGAGCGTGAAGGTCAAAAGCATCGGACGTTGGCTCAGCGACGATCCCAGCTAAAAGACATCAGCTTGGAGTATTCCAAATACGAGAGGCAGTATTTATTTACAGCGTCCATGTATTGTGTTCTGAGAAACTATGGGCCGGTACTTGAGGCACGGAAATTGAGATTTATCGAAGTAATGCTTACCGATGGGCAAGGAGCGAGAATAGGCCGCGAGGGTAAGGAGGGCGAGCAACAGCTTGAACATTCTTTGAGGCAAGGTTGAAAGACGGGCAATTTTGAAAAGCAAAGGAAACTTGATGGACGGGCGAGTTGTATTAATCTTTGTCGCGGGTCTTGCTCCCCAATATATACTATACGGTCCCCGCTTAATGGGTGCATTCGCATATCGTCATCTCGGAACCGATCGCATCAGGAATGGAGAGCACAGAATAGCCTCATCTGATATTTTGACTCGGTGGGTAAGGCTGACGCTGTGTGCGGCAAGACGAGTACATGTTTGTCTGGAATGGAAATCGAAGCGGGTGTGGCAGTTGTTGGGCAAATTTCATTGCTGTAACATCTCTCAACTTTGGTCCAAATTAGGCGGCGTTGGAGCGGTTGTACACGGAAATGGAAACCGATTCTGATCCCTCTTTGTCCGACCTATGGTCCTTGAATCTACTCAGTGATCCGCAGGACTGATGTATATCAAATGGCAAACGTCGTTTGGAGAAGAACTGTCGGACCCTCAGGCGTGAAAGCTGGTAAGAGGACCGGAACGAAAGATTTTCCAGCAGCTTCAAGTTGCGAATAATCTTCGCTACCTATCAACAGGAATTGTTCGACGTTTGTTCTTTCGTAAAAATAAATAGCCATTTCATTGAACTATTTCTCCCAACCTACAATTCCATGTGAGTTTCGCCGATGGGGGGCTGAGAGCCGCGTGCTCTCCACATATTTTGTCTGCTCGTCCTTCTTCTAGGGTACCCCTTCCCAAAAGTCTTGATTACTGGCCACATAATTCCTCACTTCTGCATGATCCGCCGCACAGTGACGAACCACAGCCGTCGCATTCCCCGCTCCCGACCTTGCGAGCGTTGTGTCAGCCCTGCACAACACCCCATGCCTCAAAATATCAAAGCAGTGGTTTGCATGGCCAAACGATTTTTGGAGTGCTTCAGGTGTCTTGAAGAGCCCGTCGCGTGCACCCCGGTACGCGAAACGTATCCCGTTTACGCAATGCAGCTGGTGGAACATTGCTATCGAGAACGATGTACCCTTAGGCCCGAGACGGATGAAGCCAAGCTGGGGTGGGACGATAGTTGCCCATTTGCGGTCGTTTCTCACGGGATACTCAAGATCCGGCGTTTGTATCCTCATTTCTGCGGGGCTGAAGGCGGCTGGGACTCCCAGTGGCTGCTGCAGGTATTTTGCCGATAACGGTTGGTTTGTGGTTATAATAGAGAGCTTGCGCAAAAGCCGCACAAGCCGCATTCGGCTTTTGGGCATTGCGCAAGATTACCACGTTTTTGCTGGGCTTGTGGGATGATTTCGTAAGTTCATTGCACTCTCAGGGCTGTGTGACACTCTATTGCGTTCGCCCAAATTAATATCTGGTCGATGCACCTCTTGGGGGAGCGGGTTTTCCAGCCATCACTCCAGCTCCATTCAGATTTCCCACACTTTTCGCGTCCTGCACGGCGCATTTTCAGCTGTGATGTAAATTTTTCACTCACCAAGGCTTGTCTCCCAACCTGACTACATCTCCACTGATTTGGCTTCTCACTAACCTGAGATCAGATTTCCGCACGCGGCTTTGCGCAATGCCGAAAAGCCGCATGCGGCTTGTGCGGCTTTTGCGCAAGCTCTCTAATGGTCACTGGAGTTGGCTCAAATGGCAGTTTGTTTCTGGAGAACTGGAGCATGAGTGTGTCTAGTCAAACAAGGGCACACTGGAATTGTAACTAGTACACAGGAGGAAGAAGGGACAAAAAAGAGTATTGGAGTGTGCAGATGATGACACAGTGCATTTGAGGGGAAAACGCAGCGGATCAATTCCGACTTTGAACAATCAGTCACATGGGACATCGCCATATCAAGAAGACAATACCTCAGTTTGAGCGCCACGGGTTGGTACGAGCATACGGGTTATCTGCTATATGCTCATTCCAATGCTTGCCTCTGCTCGTTTCTGCTGCTAATAAGAATGCCGGATTTGAGCAGATCTTGGCAGTTTCAGCTTAAGTACGGGGTTTTCACTGGGCCTAGGCCCTTAGGTACTCGCAGCCTGCCCAAAGCCTGCCTAGGCAAGAATTAGACTTCCGGAATTTAAACTGGAGACTCTGAAACGAGAATCAGAGGGGCATTTAAATGAAATTGAACTTGTAGGCGACATTACTTCTTGGATGAGCGGGGGAAGGAGAAAAAGTCGCCTGAGCCAAACATAGCCACTGATTCCACATCATTGATCTAGGACCAGACCCTTCGGCCGAATATGATCGGGGCTCGGGCCGATATGAGAGACCGCTTTCAAGGGTCAAATGGAAAGTTGCCAAGGGAATTCGGACCACCGCTAGTTCTGTGGTTGACCTGGGGTGCTTCGTCAACTCGCCGTGAATGAGATGATGGACAGAATTTCATAATTCAAGCCCGATTTCCTCGGAGAGCACCGAAATTACGCGGGGCCCGACTTCATCACGCTTCATGAAATAGGTGAGATACAAACCGTTTCTTCCCGCAGCACCCTGAAAAAACTGTGCGTCACATATATTTGAACATGATCAGTAAGAGCGGTGTGCACTGCAAATTGATGTTGTTGATACAAACTGAGACCGTATTTATACAGGAAATTGTGGTGCTAGCAACGGAACCGCTGCGCCTCTACGTCACGGGCTCTAACTCTAGTTCACAATGGGCTTCTAGGAACCGAGACCAGACGGTCTCTGGGCGATGTGCTCCGCGCAAGCGCTTCTAGGCGGAGATGATACGAGTCTCGGTAACTGGTCCAGCCTGCGCAGACGATATCCCGCCTTCGACGATAGGCTCGGGCCGCGCAGCAAATATTTGAGCGTGAAGGTCAAAAGCATCGGTCGTTGGCTCAGCGACGATCCCAGCTAAAAGACATCAGCTTGGAGTATTCCAATTACGAGAGGCAGTATTTATTTACAGCGTCCATGTATTGTGTTCTGAGAAACTATGGGCCGGTACTTGAGTCACGGAAATTGAGATTTATCGAAGTAGTGCTTACCGATGGGCAAGGAGCGAGAATAGGCCGCGAGGGTAAGGAGAGCGAGCAACAGCTTGTACATTGTTTGAGGCAAGGTTGAAAGGCGGGCAATTTTTGAAAAGCAAAGGAAACTTGATGGACGGGCGAGTTGTATGAATCTTTGTCGCGGGTCTTGCTCCCCAATATATACCATACGGTCCCCGATGAACCCGCTTAATCGGTGCGTTCGCATATCGTCATCTCGGGACCCATCGCATCAGGAATGGAGAGCACAGAATAGCATCCTCTAATATTTTGATCAGAGTGCATCAAAATCAAGCATGTACAATCTCGAGGCCTCCATCCAAATACGAATATCATAGGTATAGATATGTGCGTCGGTGTATTCCATTATGTTTCAGCATGTTGAAGTTGTCTTATTTTGGGGAGAGTGGCAGCGTCAAATTGAAAGGGTGGATCTCAGGCTTCAGCCACTCGGATACCTTCGGCACCGCAATATCGGCAACTACGGTTGGGTCGCTGAAACCTTGGTGTGACAAATAGAACTGAGAGGTGATCATAATGTTACGGGTTTGCTAGTGCCATAGTAACAGCGAAGAAAGCTATTTCCATCGCCCACTGTTCTACATACCGAGCAGATTTTTATGCGCCAGTGGCCCCAAATTCTGTTGCCTCGCAGCCGATTCCGGATCAATCTATTACATTTGCCACGTTGATGGTGATGGAGACTTCAGAGCTTGAAACTCAGCTCTCGGCACGTCTCTGAGAGCCCTGGTTTCGACACCTTTACACTGGCTCTATATATCTTCCATACTGGGGAAACTTTTCATTCTGGCGAAGTGCATCGCACTTCAACTGCCATCAAACAGGAGACGTCTTGGATCAATCTTGAGCCGGGATAGCGGTTGCCAAGTGTATGAAACCCGGGAAAATATGGAATGGACGCGGCATCGTTTGCCGCCGGTACGCGAAATCTTTTGTTGGAATGGAATGCGAAGCGGATGTAGCAGTTGCTGGGCAAATTTTATTGCTGTAACATCTCTCAACTTTGATCCAAATTAGGCGGTGTTGGGGCGGTTGTAGATGGAAATGGAAACCGATCTTGATCCCTCTTTGTCCGGCCTATGGTCCTCGAATCTACTCAGTGATCCGCAGAACTACTGTATATCAAATGGCAAACGTCGTTTGGAGAAGAACTGTCGGACCCTCAGGCGTGAAAGCTGGTAAGAGGACCGGAACGAAAGATTTTCTAGCAACTTCAAGTTGCGAATAATCTTCGCTACCTATCAACAGGAATTGTTCGACGTTGGTTCTTTCGTAAAAATAAATAGTCATTTCATTGAACTATTTCTCCCAACCTACAATTCCATGTGAGTTTCGCCAATGAGAAGCTAAAAGCCACGTACTCTCCACATATTTTGTCTGCTCGTCCTTCTTCCAGGGTACCCCCTCCCAAAAGTCTTGATTACTAGCCACATAATTCCTCACTTCTGCATGATCCGCCGCACAGTGACGAACCACAGCCGTCGCATTCCCCGCTCCCGACCTTGCGAGCGTTGTGTCAGCCCTGCACAACACCCCATGCCTCAAAAAATCAAAGCAGTGGTTTGCATGGCCAAACGATTTTTGGAGTGCTTCAGGTGTCTTGAAGAGCCCGTCGCGTGCACCCCGGTACGCGAAACGTATCCCGTTTACGCAATGCAGCTGGTGGAACATTGCTATCGAGAACGGTGTACCCTCGGGCCCGAGACGGATGAAGCCAAGCTGGGGTGGGACGATAGTTGCCCATTTGCGGTCGTTGCTCACGGGATACTCAAGATCCGGCGTTTGTATCATCATTTCTGCGGGGCTGAAGGCGGCTGGGACTTCCAGTGGCTGCTGCGGGTATTCTGCCGATAACGGTTGGTTTGTGGTTATAATTCAACTGAGTACGCCTGACCGAAATCATGGGTTTGGCTAGTTCGTAGTTCTGTGGATGAGAACACAGAATTCTTCCAGACGTGACTCGCCAGGAGTGCGTTGAGCATACATGATACGACTGTGGCGAATGTGAGGAGAAACATCATAGTCCGCGAATTTGCGCAAGCAGGCATCTGAGTATGGGTCTAGTACGGTTTGAAGAAGGGATTATCGGTGTAAGGGGTTGTTCTGACTCTTTCGGCGACCGACTCAGTTGTGTCACCCACCAGTTCCGGGTGTTCCGCCTGTTTCGACATCGCAATGCTTTTGAAAGATGTATCACCCATATCATCGCCCCTCTAGCTTCTCCGAAATGTATCCACAGCACGCAGGCTTCTCTCGCTAAGGGCGCCTGTAATCATTTTAGCTTCGGACGAATCAGATCCGAACAGGCAAGCTACTAGTATTCCTTAATTGGTGGAAACAGTCTCGGAGACCCCGTCATATTTTAAGACAATCTCTATTGAACAGTCTTCACATTCTTCCCCAACTATGATCAAGAGATGATCATTGGGACGCCCCCGACCCAGAAGCAACCTGAAAAAAAGTGTGAGCTTGTTCAATTGGACAGTCACCTATACTTGGTGTTAGCATCAGCCGGCTCAAGTGGTTTGCAGGGTGTAAATTTAGAATATATATGGGGATGTTATTCCCGCAGAGAAATATGTGTATGACGCGGTATACCGAACCAAGTGCCCCACTCCTCGTACACAATCTTGGTTACAGGTCTGACTCCTCCGCCCACAATTTACTCCGCAATAGGCTCCGGCTCCGCTGAGAAGATTGCACGTTCGACGAGTGGCTCCGGCTCAGCAGAAAAGATATCCCGCTCGAGAACTGGTTCCGGCTCTGCAGAGAATATGTCCCGCTCGGAAACTGGTTCAGGCTCTCCTGCAAATATTGCACGCTCTGCGACGGGTTCGGGTTCTGCTGAAAAGATCGCACGCTCGGCGATGGGCTCGGGTTCCGATGCAATAATTGCCCGTTCGGCGACGGGTTCAGGTTCCCCAGCAAATATTTTGCGTTCAGAGATTGCTGTAGTAACTAATATGAGCTTTACGGTTTTGTGACACGCATTATCTAAATAACTTACCGATAGGAGACGCATTCACATAGATTGCGAGGGTGACGAGTGCGATCAAGAGTTTGAACATTTTCTTGGGCGAGTAAGCGTGAGCACTGATCGGTAGGCGAATTGGTTTCGCGGGTGTCGCTTCCCAAGATATATACTTTCCACCCTGGTGTGGGACGGTTGTTTCCGATTAGATATCATGATGTAGAGGCCATGGCATTTCTTCAATCAAGCAATGGAGACCCAGAAATAACACCATCTTGATGGAAGCCGACTCCGTCTTCCATTCCATCAGCGCTGGGGCACAGCCCACCTGGGAGACAGTATGAGTGTACTGCGATAAGAAGAGCGGACTGCGGAGTATACGGAACGAAACCGACAACCATGATTCCGCTCCACAAAGCCATCTCGGTCCTCCTGTTCGTCAGCGTCGCGCTCAATGCCGTGACCGTTTGGCGCATCTTGGATACCACCCGTACTCCGTTTCCAAGAGATCCGCTTCAATTACCGCTGACGATGTGAATCTTTAGCCCTCAATTTCGATTCACCACTCGCATTGGAAATGCCTCTCCTTGTGGAGCCTGCCGCTTTCGTCTTCGATTTTGGAAAACATTACAACATCGCGGCCGACGAGGAGTGGGCATCGCTCATACCCCCACACAAAGGGCATGTCAGACTCGGCGTATCGCGGCAAGAATTCGATGTCGGCCTGTACAGCGATCTAGCATGCCTCGACACCATTCGACGTGCATTCATCCTCTTGCGCAACGGTGCACACCAGCCCTTTGCGGAAGCCGAGGCGTGTCTAGGCCAGATCAGACAGGCTATCATGTGCAACTCAGATCTGACGCTGGAGCCAGCGTCCCTCGTATGCGATGCAAACGATTCATGTGCCCCGGCGGCTACAGGAAACCATCTCGCGCACCGGTGTCGCAATTGGGCGCAGGTGCGGGAGTTTGTTCGGGATAACCAAGCATCATGGGAGATTTCTGATTGAGATCCTCCACATGGTCAATGATGTGGGAGCGTTGACAAGACACTCAGAGCTCTGGTTAATGGGACCTCTATCATTGGAACCGGGCTACGTGACTGTGTGTTCCTACGGTTCATTCCTGGGAATTTTGGTGCCGAATCATTCAGAGAGCGCTGGTAGAATTTCACTTTGAATTGACTGATGAAATTGTATTGAGATGAAGAGAAAGCTCGGGAACATTGTTCTTGAACTGTTCCCACTGGGTCGTGTGGCATAATTAAATTTGGTGGATCAACGAAAGTCTTCATGGAGATAGGGAATTCTTCGCCATCCTGGTGGAGATTACTACCACTGAGTCCCATCTTGACCTCATCTCACAGCGTTCCATATTTAGACCATAAAACATTGTTCCCGGCCACGGCCTCCACCTTCTCAGAGTTCGGGAGTCCGGCTCGATACTGATGGCAGTAGTGTCAAACAACGAGATAACGTTCACGGTATTCCGATACCCTGTTAAAATCCAGCAAGCTTCCGCAGACTCAGACCAAAAAGAAATGTACCCTGATACCGGAGAAGTGTGAAATGCACATGAGGTCGCCTAAATTTAGCCTGAAGCCCCTGACCCTTGAGTTCGACGTGTTTCTCGCTGCGGTAACGGCTTCGAAGAAATTCTTTTGATGGTCCAACAAACCCTGACATGATACAAGGTATTTTGGACACAAAAATTAGCTGAATTATCCCAATCTGGCCATGCGTGTACACAAAATGAAGTCATATTTGATCCAACTCGAAGTCTTGAGACTTCTGTCGTGGCTTGCATAGCGAAAAGTGATTATTAAAGGACATTATTGTCGTTGGTCAATCCAGCGAAAGGACCGGGTGATATTTGACATTGAAAATTACCTTCGAAAGGAGCCATTTCAGAACATCGAAGTCTGGTTGGGTTTCGCCCATTATAGCACATCGGCGGCAAAGCGGTGTAGGCAAGGAACAGTTCCGAGTGAAATAATAATGGGTTCACATCAGAATCTCAAACAGGCACTGCGTTCCGACCCCTCCTAGACAGACTTTGTCGGTCTGTCTAGGGTCTGTCTAGGGTCTGTCTGGTGGCTAGAATTAGGCTAGACAGATCCTAGACATACCCTAGACAGATCTAGACAGATCTAGCAAACTCTGTCTAGGAGGGGTCAGAACGCAGTGAGGTGTAAAACATATACAGTTGCGCACCGATCGTCAAACACAGCTGTTGCAGAGGCAGGGATCGGAACAAGCTCCGTCTGCCTTGCTAACAGGGGAAGCGGTAAATTGAAATGATGGCTTTCCTTGTGCCATTACTATACTTCATTTCTTTTCCGTACGGAGTTGTGTTCATACCGCCGATTTTTTTTTTGCAAGGAACACACCCCTGTGGAAGATTTTTGAAATACACACTTGATCCGGACTTTTGCGTGGAATCGCTAAACCTGTCCTGTTAACTTTAATGCAATACCACTCAGATGGGAATCAAGGGGCATACTGCGCTGCTAATCAACACCATACTGGAAACTAGTCTTTTTTTCAAACCTTCAAGATGGTTTGGAGCCAAGTACAGCGTCCTGTGGCGGATTAAGCCAACATCGAAACGTTGACCAGGTCGAGCGCGCGCGCCAATAGAGCCTGATTTTTTAGAACACGCATCGAGATGCTTGACATGAAACAACTGGTGCATCGAACTGGAGGAATATGCAAACAAACGCCCACTCGCGCAGAAGAATAGAAAACCCCTCGTGTTCTCCGTTGGGAGGACGAAAGGTTGATCAAGCGGCAGAGTTCTGGGAGACCGTCGTGAAAAAGCGATCACAGAAATGTATGTCGAAGGGATGACTGGTTTGGTTCGAGCAGCGGTATGGAATTCCCAGATTGTGATGAAACAGAGGGTCAACGGCAACGAAAATTTGAGTTGGGGTTTCGTGCAGCGAACGATGATGCAAAGAGCAGCGATTACTTACCAGTTTTATTGGCTGTGAACTGTGGGCGTCCGAAATTGCATTCCAAGGGTAGGGTGATACAAAACTCAACCTCCGAAACCCAAAGAAATAACCATCGATTGAGCGGTTATCTCGGTTATGCTCTGGTCAAAGTGCGCCGGCGAAATAAAAATGTCTCGGGAAGGGCCGGACTCGGATATTAGGACTGCAGGCAAGCAAGAATTTGTTGGGACACAAGTGACGAGAATCTTGGCACGATTCGTCAAATCGGAGGTCAGCATCATATGGCCCATCTTGTTCTGCGAACGAGCACGCGCCAAGGGAGGAAGAGAGATACGTTCGTAAGGAATCAAACACAGCCACCGATTTCGGACATCGGTCTCGGTTCGGCCGAATTCGGGATCAGCATATGATCATGATTGATTCCTCTCCCCACCAACGCCCCGGTGGGCACCCGAGTCAGGTTCACTCTACGCATCTGGAGTGCGGCTATTGTCCGCCAAACCGCTGATCATCCACTTCCCGTCACGCTTCAAAAAGCTCCAAATATTCGTTCCAACGTGGTGCAGCGCCCCATCCATATAAAATTCGTATGGTGTCCAAGCCATAGCGATCTGGTGGTCGACGAGCACGGTCGGCTGTGCAGAGATGATCTCGGACATTTCTTGTGGGTTGTCGAACGGGATACGCTCGACGACCGCAGTGAGGTTGATGAACATAGGGGAGTCATTGCGAAGGAGGGTCGCGCCGCCCTCCGGGAGGATGTGCGAGAGCATGCCTGCTTTGTCGCGCGCGGCGATGCCGTCGAGAAACTTTGTCGCAACTTCTATGACCGCGATCTGATCGTCTGTAAATCCGGCTGTGCTGTACTTCATGTTGCGAATCTGCGCAAGATGGTCAAGACAGCTGTCCGGAAATGAAAAGTATGGCCTGCATACATTTTGCTGCGATGGAAAGAAAAGTGACTCGCAGGTGCGATGGTGCAAGTGTTGGCTTCTTTGATGAATCGATAGTGAGGCTGTGACGAGGCTGTTCTATATGGGAATGGAAGCGCACACCGCATCAGGGCGCACACTAGATCTTATCCGCGGCACCGGATTCTATTCTTTCCCATTCGGTGATATTAATCTGATTTATTTAGAGATCGGGGAATCCAATTAATTTAGCCGTACGGCATACGGAACTCCTGTCGTGCACATGGCTGGTCAATGGAAGGGCGGTCTCTACATTATCACAAAAATAATTAACCTCTGGCAAAAAAAATCCGGATTCACTCACAGTTGAGGTTGAGGCCCAAATATGGATCCGGTTTGGGCAGATTGGCCAGAACGTCTGAGGCGGTCGGCGCTCGATGCACCGTCAGGAGAGCGAACGCGATGAGGACGTTGGCGCAGGCCATAATGAAGAGGAGTCTTCCAAGCCAGTCCTGTGTCGTCCCCTTTGTATCTGCGCGGCGTTGAGACTCGAGGACAGGTTCAACGCCGTCGTCCTGGCTGAGAGGTTGGTAGGAGGATGGGGACCATAGCTTCGGTAGCAACATGGGCGGGTCTTGTGAGATGTTCGTTAACAAGGGTGCTTCTATATAGGATGCCGTATTGGACGGGGATTGCAGACGGACCATCATCATCATAATCTCCGGAGACTCAGAGCGACCGACTATTTTTGGATCAAAATTATTTAGGCGCGGTTACAATATACAGATCTAAAGCAATTTTCATCCTGAATTTTCCACCACCTCGCTGAATTATTTCTCCCAATCTACAATCCCGTGTGAGCTTTATCAAACAGATAACGGAAATCACATACGATCCACATGTTCCGTCTTCTCGTCCATCTTCCACGCCACCCCCTCCCAAAAGGCTTGGTTACTAGCCACATAATCCCTCACCTCCTGATGATTCGCCGCACAATGCCTCACCACGGCCGAGTCGTTTCCAGCTCCGGGTCTCATTAGCGTCGTATCCGCCCTACACAACACCCCATGCCGTAATATATCAAAGCAATGATTCGCATGGCCAAACGATTTCGCGAGCGCCTCTGGGGTTTTGAAAAGCCCATCGCGCGCACCGCGATACGCGAACCTTATCCCATTTACACAGTGTAACTGGTGGAACATCGCGATGGAAAATGGCGTGCCCTCGGAGCCCAGACGGATGAATCCTAGCTGCGGTGGAACGATGGTCGCCCATTTGCGGTCGTTGCTGACAGGGTAGTCGGTATCTGGACTTTCTATGATCATGTCGGAGGAACTGAAAGAGGCAGGGACCTCCAGAGGTTGGTGCTGGTAATCTGCGGAACAAAGGTTAGAACGTGGATTCTTATTTTAATGAGGGCAATCGACTTCACCAAAATTATGCGTTTGTGCCGCATTTCGCACTGGGTCCGTAGAAAACAAGGTGGCATCATTCCAGACGCGACTCGCCAGCAGGGCATTCAATATGCAGGACACGATTGTTGCGACTGTGAGGAAAAGAGTCGTCGCATTGTGAGACTTTGGGCGGGTGGTCATTGTAGTACGAGTATAGAGCCGTGATCTAAAAACAGAACACACCTGTTTCGTGGCTGTTCAAAGCTGTTTTGAATTTTCTCGCATCGCATGACCTCAACCGCGACGCCATCGGGTTTTCTCACTATCTCGAGAGAATCAACTAAATAATGATGTATCAGCGTTCTCTTGCTTCTCTGAAATGCATCAAAGGACAGGCCGGATTCTCCAAAAAATAATTTTAGATTCGGGTTTGAACCGAGTCAGGGCCGAACAGACTCGAGTTCAATTGAGCTGAATCAGAAACAGGTGACTCCTTGGCAAGCCGAAATGTCCTGGAGGTAATTGCCGCCCAGGACGCTGCCGTATTCCGAGTAATCTTACGTTGTGATATTCGGCTCCCACCTCGTTGTGATATTCGGCTCCCACCTCGTCGTGATATTCGACTCCCACCTCGTCGTGATATCCGGCTCACACCTACACGACAGAAGAACAATTAGATGATGCAGGGAAGTTGTTTACTAAATCCTGAAAACAATTGAAGCAGCCTGACAAACATCGACTCCAGGCCTCGGTAAAGTAAGCCGAATGTAATGAGGATCGACGAGATGGCGCGCCTAGATAGATTTTGATGTGGGGCAGATTGATTTGATTTGAGGTAGATCCAGCCAAGTGCGACTGAATCGCGCAAATGAGGTAGATGGTTATTTTGGGAATGTGCCCTTCTTGGTAGTACTGTTGTGATGCAAATGGGGCACAGCAGGTCTGGACTCGTTTATAATTGCTGATTTTCCTACTGAATTAACAGTCAAGTTTCATACACTTATATTGAATGCTTGTTAAATTTGCACGGGCTACTGTAGCACATTATACTTGACAGATTCAATTAGTTTGGTACGTATGTACTTTGATTCCTCTAGTTCACTACCTACATGTATAGAACCACGCCTTCCCATCTGGAAGAAGTTGCGAGGATCCGAAACAAACTATGTCGACTTTCTGGCACAAAAACACGGAATCAAGACACGGAAAATTGCAGATGTAGAATAGACGACGTACAGCTCCCCATGGTACTAGCGCCCAGTATTCGCTGCCCATAACACTCTCGTCCGCGTAGACGAGTATCAGGGAACACTCAGATCGGTCAGTCGAAGCTGTTTTAATGGAGAGAGCCAGACGACATACCTGGGTCCTGAAGTTACCACGATCCCAGCAGACCCGGCCTAGCACCGTTTACCTCTCCCGTACCCAAACCGGTCGCCCCTGGTGTGTGCGCATATGCGGCGTGAGACTGACCATTGGAGACCCATGAGTTGGGCGGACTGCTTTCCTCTGAACGGGCTGATTGAGGTGGCGGAAACGCGTCAGGAACGCGTCCAGAACGCGTTGAGCTCATCGTGGGGCCGCGGCGATGGTGGTGGTAAGTGGAAGAGATTAAAGTTTGATCCCTGTTCACGTGTGACCAGTGATCCGCCTCGATCAAAATGCCCTAAATAAGGATCTACCTCGTCTCGTCGAATCTTTTCCATCTGCCTCACATCAATTCTATCTACCTCAAATCATCCGATCTGTCTCACATCAATTTTTATCTGGGACCGCCGTCTTGTATATCCTCGAATGTAATTGTGATACAGTTTCACAAAAACTGTGCGGCCGCCTGGCTCACACAGCAACCCAAAACAAGTCTCACCGCGCCACGCGCAAAGGGCGGACAAACTCCGGTTTTATTCAGGATGCAGCGCCCAGCAAGGGGCTCTGGAATTGGTAGAAATATTGCGGCCGCCACTTGGCTTTGCCCAGCAAGCTGAACCGAGTGGATACATTTGATGGTTCAAAGCCTGTACACCTTTACTATTAACACCACGTGAGACATATTAGTTTCTTCTGAGACTAAAATACACATATCGCCATATTAGTAAATCTGGTATTCTACTCCTTCGCTCGGGTCTGGCTCTGCTGCCTGGGTTTTACTCTGCAATGGGTTCTGCCTCCGCGGCGAAGATCGCCCGCTCGACAACTGGTTCTGCTTCCGCCGCGAATATCGCTCGCTCTGAGATGGGCTCGGACTCCGCTGCAAAAATGGCGCGTTCTGCAACTGGCTCTGCCTCCGCCGCGAAGATTGCGCGCTCGCCGATGGGTTCAGGCTCAGCAGCAAAAATGGCGCGCTCCGCGATGGGTTCGTGTTCCGGTGCAAAGATTGCACGCTCGGCAACAGGTTCAGGTTCTGCGGCAAAGATTTTGCGTTTAGCGATAACTACAAGGAAAATCATGTCAGCTTGGACTTTTGGAAGTGCGAATTTAAATGTCGTATTCACCATCTCCACCGATGGTGTTGTCAACTACTATAGGCTCTTGAGTCACTGAGAATGCTGCACACATTGCAGGAGTAATTACCGATGGGGAAGGCGCTCGAGAGAATTGCGAGGCTGAGGAGAGCGATCGAAAGCTTGAACATTGTTGCGGGTGCAAGAGTAAACTTGAAAGGGTGGACGAGCTGCTTGGGAGTTCATGGTGTTTTTGGCTCCGTATTATATCATCCGGTGTACGCCCACTTATTCAGTGCTGTACGATAGATATCTTGATCGGGCGCCCTCTCATTCGTCAAAGGAAGCAACGGAAAACCTGAACAGCCTTATCCAGATGGAAGCCGTGATGTGAAACTTGCTCGGTCTTCCATTTCATCTGCGCTCGGGCAAAGGGGATAGTCCAAGAGTGCTGTGATAAGGAGTAAAATCCGAGAGCGGAAAGACTGCAAGCCCACCTTTCCCCCGAATCATGACTCCTCTCCAGAAAGCCATATCATTCCTTCTGGTCACCAGCGTCGCACTCAATGCGATTACTACCTGGCGGATTCTGCAGTACCCCCGTAGTCAGTCTATTTCGTAGACATCCAAGGCTTTGACCACTAATGTGATATCTTCTTCAGCACATTCCTTCGATGCCCCACTTTCGTCGGAAATGCCGCTCTCAGTGGAGCATGCGGCCTTCGTTTTCGATTTTGGAAGACATTACAACATCACCGCCGATGCCGAGTGGTCTTCGCTTCTCCCACCACACAGCGGGCGCGTCCGGCTTGGAGGGACAAACGAAGAACTTGATGTCGGCCTCTACAGCGACTTAGGATGCCTGGACACCATTCGACGCGCATTTATTCTTTTGCGAGATGGGATTCGCCAGCCATTCGCCGAGGCCGAGGCGTGTTTGGGGCAAATAAGGCAGGCGATTATGTGCAATTCAGATCTCACGTTGGAGCCGGCGTATCTCGTGTGCGATGCACAAGACATATGCGCCCCGGCGGCCACGGGGGACAATCTTGCGCACCGGTGCCGCAATTGGGCGCAGGTCCGGGAGTTTGTTGAGTACAACCAGGCGTCATGGGGTATGTCCGCTAGTCTCTCATGAGAATCGAGAGCAAGGTTCATGGCCGTTGGTCGATGTGGAACGGGGATCACGGCCTCCAGGCGGCTTCTGACCGATGTCCGCGGAATCCAAAAGTTCCCACGGTTCATTCCTGGGAATGGTGCACCAAATCGCGAAATTCTATTGATATCGATCGCCATGCGGAGCTCCGTAGTCTCCGTTCCACCGTATTAAATCCCACCAGACACTGCGCGATGAGTTCTTGACCATTTGAAACGTTGACTGTTAATTATCTGGCACCATATGCTGGATGATAGACAGACAGAACTGCACGCGGAACTCGGCATCAGTCATGAAAGCTGCTTCTCGCCCATGAGACACATGGCTGCAGATGGGTACCATTGATTGTAAGCTATTTGTCCGATTTGGGTCCACCCGATCACACGGCGTTTTCGGTAGCACTATGACACGCCCCACTCACCGTTCCCCGCCATGGCGTCCTTCGACCACACAGTGAACCCTGATCAAGCCACTTTCTTAGGGTTCGGTTTAGAGGGAGTCGCCTACGGTATGTACATCTCGCATTGACAAATGTCGTTGAGCTTATCCAATGCAGGCATTCATGTGATCCTATTTGGGATAGCACTGTCCCTCCTCGTGAGGAAGACCCCCAAGGGGGCATCTATAAAGCCCATCTTCAGCATATCCTGTCTGTTATTCTGTATGAGTACAATTCATTATGGGATAAACTTCAATAATGTGTATGTCTCGACGGTGAGGCCATTTCTGCGCCGTTTTCATTGTATGAAACTGAAAGTCTATGGTCAGATGGTGCATCCGCGCCCTCACATTGCGGATGAAACCCATCTCCTGGTTGGTGCGCCATGTTTCCCTTGCTCGTCGATATGAGATTTTATCCCTGGGCCGTAGGAGCCGACACCATGTTTATTCTATCCGACTTCTTCAGTCAGATCGTCTTGGTGCGCCATAAATTTCGCTCTTCAAGTCCTATACAGAGCATGCTGCAGATATATCGATGCTATCTAGTCTGGAACAAGAACATTTGGGTCATTATTCTCCCCGTGCTCGTCGCATTCGCGGCCGCTGGTGCGTGAACCTCATTCCCAAAAATTGGTGAATGAATGTCAAACTTTCTTTTGGTTCAGCATGCGGTCTCTCCGTAATCGGTTTGGTCCTTTCCACTAGTCCCACTGCCCCCCAGGCGCCAGCGGCCATCGTACCATTCGGTGATGCCTCTTTCTCCATGTCTCTTATCCTCAACTTTTGCTCCTCAACCCTCATCGTCGGACGCCTCTGGTGGCTCGCCCGCAAAAATGACTCGGGCATCTCGGGGACTTCCCGCTCGGTACGCATTGTGCGCCAGGTGATGGGCGTCATTGTCGAGTCCGGGCTCCTGTTCCTCGCAACACAATTCGTTTTCGTTATTTTGTTTGCGATCGCGCACCCCGCGCAGGCATTGGTTGAGCCCATGGCAGTGCAAATTTATGTGCGTTCTCTCGTGCACGTATGTGGTCGTGTGAAGCCCTAATGTTTATCTCCTAGGCTATATCTCCTCTACTCATCGTCGTGCGCATCTGCATGGGCCAATCCTACGAGCAGACCGTCATACCAACAATAGAGTCATCGGATTCAACCGGTACCTCCCTGCGCTTTGTGTCCTTCACTAGGAAACCAGTCAAATCCAATACCACCGCGACGAGCGGCACCGTGGGCGACGTTTCCGGGTTGGACATGGAGTTGGGCCCATTTAAAAACGAAAGCTCGAAGGGGACCGTCGTCGACAATGCCGTCTAAGCCGGGGCGTTGTACGCCTGCCAGGGTTTAGTGTACTAGTATTGGGTAGCTCGAGTGATGAACAAAAGATTTCCAGACGACCGGGCGAGGAATGGGTGGTTTATGAAAGGAAGCGATTTGCAACCGGCGAACCTTTCGGCGCATATCATTTCGGCAGGAAAATCACGAAACTTTTTTAGGCTTCCCCTTTGCTTCTTCCACAGAGGCATCACTGACCCAGTCTTTGCCTGCAGGAAACTCTCGCTCATTCAAACGTTTGGGGCTTTTCATGTGTACATCTACCATTCTCCCACCAATTCCAATTACCCCATATGAAGCCGTACTCAGTCTGGAACTCATGTGAACGAAAATCTGGCCGGATATCATACACCAATTGAATTTTTCGTGCGTGTGTCGAGCGAATTTTGCTACTCTTCCCATTCTTTCTTCCCCCCCGGCCACAGGCAATATTTCTCGCTTTGATCGTTCCATTATTGTATTCAATGGCCAACAAAATCCATTGAGGCAGCGACTCGAGCGATGGGATTATCTGATGTGTAGCCGATTCTGTAGTGGCGAGAATTAGACGAATCCTGGACATGCACCATGACTTGCCAATGCCGCTGCGTAGTCAAACTGGTTCGGAGGGTCGGCTTCCATTTTCCGAAAATTCGTGCAGAACTGGACAATACCAGCTTACGCATCAAAGTTGAATGTTGAACTATAATGAACCAAGCCATCCGCCATGCCCGTCCTCCAATTTATATAAGCCGAGGTGACGCATACCATATTTCGAGTATGCACTGTAACATTGAACTCGCATCCGTACAACACAGCACGCCTGGATTTACAAAGGACTCCGCCGATCCGCTCGCTCGCAGTTTCAGCCCCATCAGGACATTTTGATTTGGCTCGGACAACAATTGCCGCTAAGTCGGACCGAGGCGAGATCGTATCATATTCCTAGTGCTGTGTTTTCTCTGAAGGCGGCTGTGATGGGAGACGGAATATTTTATTCGTTTCCATGCTGCGATCTGTTGGTGCTCTTCGTTCCTTGCCTTGAGAAATGCGATAGTTCACTGCATCGCGATGCCTTTCCGCACCTTGCGTGCGTCCCGGGGACTGCACAGTATTTGAGGGAGCACACTCTCCCAACCTTCAACAACTCGCCCACCTCCCTCAAAAATGTTTAAGGCGTTGCTCGCTGTCCTTTGCCTCGTAGTCTATGCCCGCTCATTTCCCATCGGTAAGATCATCCCAACGACTCTTGTATCTTCGATGACTTATGAACCGATAGTTGTCGAGGGCACCATAGGTGGACGCGGTAATAAATACTGCCTTGAGCCCGCGCGGAACTGATACTCATGATTTAGCCGTCCACGCCGCCGAGCGCGCCATACTTGCGCGAGGGGCGGAACTTACGGCCAGGACCGAGTCTCTCATCGAGCGAGACACATCCATCAGAAAAATAGAACCAGCTCTCTTGGGTGTGATATTTGCTGCGCACCCTGAGCCTGTCGTCGAACGCGCGTTCTCGGCCTAGGACACCATGGGTGGAGCTACGGGTGTCCTAGGAGGCCATTCCAGAGAGAAGTCTGGGAAGCAGATGTGGGCGGCTTGAAATAGACTGAGCAGACTGGATTGCTGTTGTCTAGAGATGTATTCTTTACATTAGAGGTCTTTTATGTGTATTGAAACTTCTGCGACCATTAATCGTTCCTACGGATCGGAAGCTGATCGGGTATCTCGTCCAAAACTCGGGAAGATTCATCGATTAACTGTTCACCCACATATGTATGCGTAAACACAGAATGTAGCGACATTCTGTGCGGCGGAAAACGAAAGTGGCCGCGCACGCCGTCAATTAGCTCCCTCCCTCGAAACTGAATGCATTTCCTACAAGCATCTGTTGATGCCTGCACAAATGCCGCCCGAGCAGACATGGATTCAGTCGTACAAGTGCGGGAAAGCGAGCAAGCCACGGCGGAAGTCCAAGTACGTGGGCCGAAGCCTATCCATGATCATGCACATGGAGGGTGCGATGCGTAATTGTGCCTCTGAGGAGACGATCTGTGGCTAGGCAAGGAAGCAACGGCGGCGAGGGTGCGCGCAAGCTGCATTGTGTTGTGTAAGAGATTATGTGATCGACGACCTTTGGTTCGTTTTAAAGGAAACAGGTATGTATGCCGCGGGGGAAAACAGTGCGGTGATACGTCCAGGAAGCGCTGGTGGTTTGAGCTCAGCCGCGAGAGACGCGGGGTCGATCGCGCCTGCATCGAGGCTCCGAAGTGTCTGGCTCCGAAGTGTCTAGTTCCATGGTCGAATGCACGTTGGAGCAACCAGATGAAAGGGTTATGCGCATTCACGGTGTCTGAGACCATACGTTCGGCCAGGAATGAAACACGAAAGAAGATACCGAACAGGACATTGCAGGTGGTCGATTATGTCTACTTGCAGGCGAGGATGTGGGTTTTTGGTCATCCTTTACGCAGAGGCAGCCTATTAGCAAAATCAAAGACGCCAACGGCGCCATATGTCGACCAGAACTCAATTGTGGTGATGCTAGGCTTTTGTCGAGATTCTGCGGGATATTGGCTCATTAAATTAGGCAACAGTCCATATTCATGGAAACCAATTACTACATGGAGGGGACATGGCCTGTGGTAGGCTGCTGTCGCGCTAGAATTGTCCAAACGACGCCGTGACCACTGTGGCGTGTCAGACGACAAGTACTACTTGGTAGCGAGGGGAAGATGCACACCATGTACGATGTCGGAGTGGTTTGATGATTGGTACCGGAACGAAAGGCGAGGTAAGCTACAGTAGGTACGGAGGAGAAGGGAAACGAAATGCTGTTTCCCCGCCTTCAAATTCCGCGCCGTCTCTTCCCTTGATCCCGTTCTCTAGCTTTGCGATATTCTGACAGACGTGACTGGCGAATAAAGTGCGACGGTCGGAGGCTTGAGTACTCGGAGATTTGACTTTGAAGCTTTTGAGGAGGCCCAAGAGAGACAGGCATCAGACGGCACTGCAGCAGGAAAGGCGACAACAACAGAAGCGGGCTTTGGGTTTGAGGACTTGAAGGAGCCTTGCGCAAGACGAGAGAGTTTGGTCCACTGTGGAGGTGACACTGTCCGTCAGCTTGACTGGGTCTTGAGTCTTGATCTTTGCTGGACCCAGCTTGGGCGGCGGCCCGGCGGGTGATTCGGACGGGCTGCAGAGGCGAGTCCGGGTACTTGGGAATCAGGAAGGCTTAAGCCGGACGGCGGTCCCTTCTGCGGCGGGCTTGAAGACTTCAACTCCAAGTTTGAGGGGCAAGTCAAGAAGATGGCGGAAGAGGAGAATTCTCCCATCAATATCGATTGAGTCTCGAGACACGTGTTTGATGCGCACGGACCTTCGATCAATATTGACTGCGTCGGCTTGGATTTGCGACGTGCAAGTCAAATGCAAGTGGACACATCGACGCTGGAACCAACTTGCCAGATGTCCTGGCTCCAGAAATTTTGCGAACAACACGCAATTATAATTTCGTGGATTGAGGAGGCGGCGCCTCCTTTTATGTGCAGAGACATATGACGAATTTGCACTTTGTCCTGACGAGCTTGCACTTTCACCAGGATGCAATTGCCGAAACAGATTATGGATTTGAAACGTGTTGATTGCTTTTTCTAACGTTAAGTTCCACGGTAATATTCAACTGAGAGACTCTGATAGAGCTTTTTCAATATAATACGTGCATGTCCGTCAAATCGGCGGGCAACTTTTTATTTTGTTCACTCAGTTTTGCATTAAATAAAAATCCCTCCTACAGATCTTCTTGGGCGTTGAAACGGAGCACATTTGTACGAGGGATAAAAAATCGGATCAAATTTGAAGTTGCAAGATTTCAAACACTAGCATGCGGTGACTAGGTGACCTGCACCATAAATCAGCTGCAGAAAGGAGTATTCCCCCAAGATTTGCCGAAAGAATCAGGCTTTGCTTCTGCTTCGGTGTCGGTGTGTGCAAAGCAAAGGAAATATTCGCGTGTTTCAACAAAAATACTAATGTGCTATCCACGGGATGAGGCTATGAGGGATCAGGTCTGCGTGTCTTTCCCCTGCTTCCCTTGTGATCCTTCCCCAGCGGATGTATCTACCAGTTATCAGTGCTGCAAAAGCCAAACTAATAGACGCTCTGACTCACCGTCATCGTACGAGAAAGGCTTCAAAGTGTTGTAATACCGCTCCACATCATCGGCCGTTGCAAACTCGATGTCCAGACCAAATTGACTCCAGTCGTGAGAGACATCGGCGGGTCGCTCGGTGCATAGAAACTTGTGATTGACGTCTTTGTTTACTACGGCTTGACAGTCCAGGTGCGCATCTTTTGCCGTCTGTGAAAGGATCAAAATCCATGTTGAGGGCTCATGAAAGCTCAATTAACCTGGTATAGGCTGTCCAGGGCAGCCGCGAAAGCCGGATGCGCGACGTCCACTCCGGACTTTGCTAGGTCTTCTGCGAGCTCCGCGAAGGCGGCTTCAAACTCTGCGGATGGTGCCTGCGCTCAGGGTTAATCAAAGGGTGCGCGCGATGATCATGACCCGGACACACACCTTTCCCATCGATGTGGTTTCGTTCGGCGACCGTGATGGGGGGAAATAACACGAGAGGAGATCTCGGAGTTTGGCGCCTTATATATTACTTGCTTCGATCATCTGATCCGGAATCAAAGAGCCCGGCATTGTCCGGGATTGGTGTCGAATTTTCACAAGCCTTTGGCATTCATCGACGAATTTGTGCTGTGATGAGCAGAATAAAATATTGATTGCGAGGGTGGATTTTATGGCACATGTCCAGCGAGAGTCAGGACGAATCCAGGATTCGGCCCCTCAGCTACGAGAGGTCCATGGAAGTCACAATGATCCGCCTTCAAATCCAATATCCAATATCCAATATTCCATCTGCTCGATGCACAATGCGGTGCGTTCATCAACTGCTGACCACATGTATGCGCATATTCTATCCGATCGATTGATTAATTTTGGATTTTCCGACACTCCGACTTCAACAATCGACCTCAAGTCCAACAGAGCGCTTTCCAATCTCATTCGAATTAGCGCTCTACTTCTTTCCTCCACTCCAACACAAAACCACCTGAAGTTGGCGTTACTAAGATCCGAAACCTGAACAGCGTCAGCCTGGTCCAGAAATCAACAAATGGCGGAACCCAGTGGAGAGTGATACACCTTCGACAATACGCGGAGGGATGGGATTATATTTCATCGTTCGAGTCGTCGTCGTCCCATGTGAATAGCTTGTTTACGTCCAGCCCCCCACGTCGCATCGCGTCAAACCTCTGCCGGACCGAATAAGACACAAAATCAACCAGGGAAATGTGGACACGCATGAGGGAACACATGCCTCTTCCTCTGCTACTTACGGTCCGTTACGGATCGATGCTCCTTGATTTCTACTTGCCCGCTGTTGCGCTGGCCAACATTGGTAGTAGGCCTAGCGCCTGCGTCTTTAAAGCCCGTGCCGGCAGGTCGGCACACTGAGAATAAGCATCTGCCGCACGTGGTACAGGCGCACACAGCACTGCTCCTCCACCTTCCTCCGACACTTGCGCCTAGGAACGAAGGCTACAACTCGCTTCTGCAATGCTCGATCGTCTAGTTACAGATCTCGTCTTGTACATCCTTGCTCTCACGGACGTCTATACGATTCTCTCTGCTTCCCGGGTACGTCTCGTCGGATCGAAAGGATCTATGCTCATATGGGTTCGTAGGTTAACAAATTCTTCCACTCGATAACTCTCGCAAAACAATTATGGATACCGATTGTCCGCGACCTAGTGACGCGTGGGCTAAGTGATTTCCCGGCAGATGAAGATTTGAGCGCCCACTCGGCGGAGGCCCTCGTGGAGGAGGTTAAGCGAGCTGTAGCTGGGCCACATACCTGGTTTCCGCAGTCTCGATCTGGACCAACCATTTATCGTGAGGTAAAGTTGGAATACGCTGTTCCTGGAGGTGACGGGTCCAGGTTTGCTCGTTGGCTACCGGGCGGCCGGCATATCCTTTTTCAAGATAGCGCGCGGGTGGGAAATATTGAAATCTCATGGCTCCGATGCTGGGAAATCGATGCGGCACAACGTAGAGAAGTGTGGGATATAACATGCGTAGGCACTCTGCAAGCCGCCGCATTTGATTTCCGGACGGGATCGAAATTAATCGTATCCCTCGTGCTTAATAACGGGTACGTGGTAGATGAAACGTTCTGCAGGGATATTCACGCAATGCAGGCACGGATTCAGCTCCATCCTCCTCCTGGAAGTCAACCTGTCAACAGGGGCCTCGTCCTATCTCTTCCAACTCGGTCCCACCATCGTCTGGCCGTGGCGGATGCGGATTTCCGATGACTATATGGCATGGCAGGGTACCGCGGGCGACTCAATTATTGTGCTAATCAACTGGTTGTCTGGAGAATTTATTGCTTTCGAGTCGACGGAGAAGAGCGTACGTCAACCTCTCCTTGTATTTCCACCTCTGATTTTCAGTTATCACGCGAAGGCGACTTTCGAACTGTTCCCGGGGCATATCCTCCTTGCATATCCAACTTCCCGCGCTTCGACTCCATGTAGTCTCCACCTCTATTCCATTGCGTCTCTGGATCACCTCTGGCGTCCAGTCAGCGAGTTCAACTTCAATGACCACAATATCCGCAGTAGCCTGAAAGGGGTTCCATCCGTGGTTCTAAATGTCGCTGGCAATAACAAAACTTCTCCGTGCACTATTTCCGTGGAGGTGATAGGGTGCCCGGTACACAGCGAAACGTACGATTTGGTGGTGGTAGTTCAGAACTCTGTCCACCAATCTTCATCTTCACGTCTAGCCTCCGCGTGGAGGCGACTTCGTTCCCGCGACGATGCTACAAATGATCGGCCAGCAAACTGGAACAAAACGATATCTCGCTATCATTTTGGACTCTCCTCAGGGACGGACTCCTCATCACTCATTCCACAACCAACCCTGGTATCCATCTTGCGCCACTCAACAAATTGTCCATTCGCGCTTGATAACCCATATTGGGCATCCCCCCTTTGGAACTCTTACGCGGTTTGCTGGAGCGGCCATCGTCGACATCGTGGTGGGTACCCAGATTGTTACCCAGAATGTCATTCAGGAAGGGTCGACGTCCAGCGACTGCACGAAGCTGGGACCAGTAGTGCCGTGACGCTTTCTGTACCAGATTTGGATGTCGCCGACAACGTGGAGGTGTCAAATACCGGCGCGATTATGGTTCACAGCGATTCCGGGATCCGATTATTCTATTACTTGTAGCATTAGGTTTTATTTTGACGCAAACGTGGTTTACAGTAGAGTTCAAGCACACACCGTCAGAGAAGTTAGCACATTATTTTATTTTACTGTCCACAAGTCGCCTGGGTACTACCATATTCTCGGGTATCCGAACCCGGCGGCCAGGAACGCAATGAGTCGAAAAGAATCATGGAACATGTAGTATTACAGTATTAATTGCTGACAATCGTCCGATGTAGATCCCTAATTCCCTCAGTTATACATGTTGTCCTTCCCAATATATCAGACCACTGGGACATGTTCTCGGAATGCTAGACAGCTTTTGGTGTGAAAACAGCCCAAAACCAGAAAATTCCAAATACGTAATATTTTCATGGATTTCTTTCTATCAATAATTGTGTATGAATCAGCTGAGTAGATCTGTATAATTTTCATGTGAATCGGTATAGAACTGGCTGAGATATCAGGAATTCTTTGAAAACATCCCAAAACAGAGATTTTTGATCCACGCCTACGATACTGCAATTAGCTGTAAGCCTCAGGTTGTGATGATGAAGGATTAGAATAGGTCGTAGAAGCTAAAGTACGGCGTCAGGCGGCCTATTTATGCCCAGGGCTCGAGGAGCGGCGGTGACTAGCAAGTTGCAACTTCAAATCCACAACCATCTTGTTGCGTGAGGCAAGGAGGGATTGAAGAATTGTCGAAGGAAATGAAATATACGGGTCTTTTATGGTTCAACGGGACGATTTCGTGGCCCTCTGGCTGGAATTGGATTGAACTACGCCGCAGGCAGCGGCACCTACTTTTGATGTGCTGCGTGAACTGCATACTGTGAGGAAAAAAACTGTGCATGGGTCACCTGTTCCATTGCTAATGAAAAGGCTGTGTTTCAAACCAGCAATAGTCGAAGCTGTAAGGACTTGCAGTCAGAGGAAGACCAGAGGAAGAGCAAAAGGAGAACAGATTCATACGGGGAAATACCACAGCTGAATGAGCATACTTAATCTTAAAGAACCAATAGAGAACGGATAATCTTTTTAAACGCCCAAAACATAAACGCTCGTGGGGACTTTTATTGTTATAGCGAATTTCATCGTTCCAGACTTTCTTACACGAGCTTGGCAATATCTGGCCAATCTGGCCCTATCGGGCTGGCTTCGGCATATATTGGCAGATATGTTTGCCGAAGGATTGCCGTCGAGCACTGCCACCATCAACTTCTTTGTTTGGAACAAGTTTGGCGGCGGCGGTTCGGACGCAAGTCAGATATTGGCTGAATTCTGACATCCTCTGACGCTTGGGTTGAACACCTTGGATCGCGTGTTTGCTGGTCAGTAGCCAGGGCACGCGTTCCAGAACAAAAAAAATTAGAGAGCTTGCGCAAAAGCCGCACAAGCCGCATTCGGCTTTTGGGCATTGCGCAAGATTACCACGTTTTTGCTGGGCTTGTGGGATGATTTCGTAAGTTCATTGCACTCTCAGGGCTGTGTGACACTCTATTGCGTTCGCCCAAATTAATATCTGGTCGATGCACCTCTTGGGGGAGCGGGTTTTCCAGCCATCACTCCAGCTCCATTCAGATTTCCCACACTTTTCGCGTCCTGCACGGCGCATTTTCAGCTGTGATGTAAATTTTTCACTCACCAAGGCTTGTCTCCCAACCTGACTACATCTCCACTGATTTGGCTTCTCACTAACCTGAGATCAGATTTCCGCACGCGGCTTTGCGCAATGCCGAAAAGCCGCATGCGGCTTGTGCGGCTTTTGCGCAAGCTCAGCCCCGATCATATTCGGCCGAAAGGTCTGGTCCTAGATCAATGATGTGGAATCAGTGGCTATGTTTGGCTCAGGCGACTTTTTCTCCTTCCCCCGCTCATCCAAGAAGTAATGTCGCCTACAAGTTCAATTTCATTTAAATGCCCCTCTGATTCTCGTTTCAGAGTCTCCAGTTCAAATTCCGGAAGTCTAATTCTTGCCTAGGCAGGCTTTGGGCAGGCTGCGAGTACCTAAGGGCCTAGGCCCAGTGAAAACCCCGTACTTAAGCTGAAACTGCCAAGATCTGCTCAAATCCGGCATTCTTATTAGCAGCAGAAACGAGCAGAGGCAAGCATTGGAATGAGCATATAGCAGATAACCCGTATGCTCGTACCAACCCGTGGCGCTCAAACTGAGGTATTGTCTTCTTGATATGGCGATGTCCCATGTGACTGATTGTTCAAAGTCGGAATTGATCCGCTGCGTTTTCCCCTCAAATGCACTGTGTCATCATCTGCACACTCCAATACTCTTTTTTGTCCCTTCTTCCTCCTGTGTACTAGTTACAATTCCAGTGTGCCCTTGTTTGACTAGACACACTCATGCTCCAGTTCTCCAGAAACAAACTGCCATTTGAGCCAACTCCAGTGACCATTAGAGAGCTTGCGCAAAAGCCGCACAAGCCGCATGCGGCTTTTCGGCATTGCGCAAAGCCGCGTGCGGAAATCTGATCTCAGGTTAGTGAGAAGCCAAATCAGTGGAGATGTAGTCAGGTTGGGAGACAAGCCTTGGTGAGTGAAAAATTTACATCACAGCTGAAAATGCGCCGTGCAGGACGCGAAAAGTGTGGGAAATCTGAATGGAGCTGGAGTGATGGCTGGAAAACCCGCTCCCCCAAGAGGTGCATCGACCAGATATTAATTTGGGCGAACGCAATAGAGTGTCACACAGCCCTGAGAGTGCAATGAACTTACGAAATCATCCCACAAGCCCAGCAAAAACGTGGTAATCTTGCGCAATGCCCAAAAGCCGAATGCGGCTTGTGCGGCTTTTGCGCAAGCTCTCTATTACCACCTCACTCTGCCCCAAGTTCATTATTTTGGTGTGCAATAATGACAGGAAGTTCTTCTCAATCCAGTACTGCTTCCCTGCACGTCCATTCACTGCATTCAGCCGGCCCCTCGACTCATCAAAACGTAGTCACGTGGAGGTCTGCGGAGGTAATGCCGAGCTCCGGCTAGGCAACCACGTGCGCCTAGACAGCGCAAGTCTCGGTTAACTAAACACAGCCCGGTCTAGTCTCCCTGAGCGTCGACCGACCGAGCTTCGGGCCGCCCCGAAATTCGCGACGGCGAGCTAGACATCAGATGCCGAGGGGTTCTGACCACCTCGGCATCGGTCATCAGGCTCTGGCTAGGCCACGGCCTCGACAGCCCATCAAATCGAGCTGTGTCTAGGCACCTCGACATGAGGTGTCTAGCCAGTCAGCAATACCTCGACACGGCCTTCGGCTAGGTCTGCCGAGCCGTCGTTGCCTAGGCGTTGGCTGAATGCAGTGATTTCTGCGAGTTCAACAGATCCTTGGTTTTGGGCAAAATGTCTCCCAAAAATACCATTTGAAACGGTTTGAAACTGTTTGAATACCCTTTCCGCTTGATTTGCACCGAAATTCAAACAGAAACTAAATGGTTGGAGGCCTACTCACAACGAACGCGGATATCTAATAATCGAGTCAGATCCTTGATTCTCTTAGACGACACATTATTATTACCTGTATCTTGCTGTATAAGCGAACACCTCGAGATGATCCCGTCCCATTCTCCCATTCTCCTGGAGTTACATCCTCGCTCGACGGCGGGCAAATTCCTCAGGCTAACTTCACAGCTGTTCGTAAGTAAGCTCCCTAGGACTCTATGCTCATCTCATGACAATACCAGAGACGAGATCTATACGTACCACTATCATGACTACTCCCACGTCCACCACGACTACTGCTGGACCAGAGAGTACATCGGCCCAGCGAGCGCTTCCTATGACAGTATTTATCACTGAATATTACGTGCGTGCTGCACCATAGTGCACGGTCGTTAACCGTACCCATAACTGTGCGATTTAGACCATGAACAGTGGGTAAATCTGTACTCAAATGTTTGGCCAACCGTTCTCTTTGATCATAACGGGGTACTGCCGTACTCCATGTTTGATGGTCGAGCTTAAGCTTGCATTGAGCCCCAAGGTTGTACTCGTGTCTAAAAGCAGCTACTAGTCGAAGCGGGGATCAGGCCGAGATCAAACCATCAGAGCCTGATTCAGTGGCTCTTGCCGGCTGATGGTCTTGATGGTAACAATCCCGGAGGCCTAGGGTGCCGAAGGGCACTTACTCACGCAGACCAAATAAGTTCGACACGATCACGTGATCATCTCGCATCGAAGATGTGGCGCGCTTCAGTGAATGAGAATCAATATTATCATGTCACAAAGCAGGGTAGGCATAACCAGGACTTCTAAGAGTCTGAAAGTCTAAAATTCATCTGCAACTATCTATGCCTCCCCACGAGCCCGACGGGATTTGTTCCTCGGACAAGCACCTTCAATGATGTTAGCTTGGTTGACTTCAGGCTCTCTTGCCCGTTTTCTTCTCTGTAGCTGTATTTCTGGCTCAATGGGCAAGGTAGAGCATACGATGGAGGGCGGTGTCGAAGCTGGCATAGGAAGCGGGGGCAAGCTGTCCATCTGATCGGTTCCTGCAGGGTTGAAGTGATCGGTGCCCATGCTGAGATTCCCGCGCAATTTGGGTCAGTCAAATCAGGGTTGAACATCAAAGCATCATAAGTTGGATCAAACCCGTTGAAGCCATCTATTTTGAACTCAGTTATTGAAGTACTTCCCGACAAATGAAACGCACCAAACATTCCAACATTGTCCTCCATTGAAGTTGAACTAGGAAAATTGAAGTCTGAATCTGTAATGGAGATCTTGAGTGGTGACCGAAAATTGACCACCAATGTGTACTACGGGTTCCACCAAATCTGGGAAATAATGAACAAGTGATCACAATAGCAGAGTTGAAAATACCAATATCTGAGGTGGCCTCAAGCGGCCGATCAGTTGGATGTCGACCATTGATGTGTATGCCTGCCAAAGGCCCCTTGCGAAGCTGCTCGAGCTGTGAATCAATTTCGGCGTGGCGCAGCACCCACTCCCTCCGTCCCGCTTTCTCCTCATTGATCTCTCTTTGCAATAGGCTTACCTGTCCTTGAAAGTCAGAGCGATGCCTGTCGATCTTCATTTTCTCTTGAAGTAATTTAACATTAAGGTCCCACTTTTATTATTGGGATCTGGAATAGAACCATTTGGCATTCTCTCTCGAGATATTCAGAGACTTATGACTCCGCATTTGCCGGGTGAATTTGGTTCAAACTGCGTGAAAGCAAAAGATGGTGTGATTGTGTTTCCCTCCGCCACCAGTTTCGGTATTCCTGGCTAAAGGTCCTCGAATATGTAATCAGTATCATCTTACCCAATGATAAATCGTGAAGAATGTTCCCATCCCATTTCTTTCTGCCATTCTGCCATCCACAGGTACTTGAAGCTGCGACCAGCTCTCCGTAGTTGTCTAGAATTTGGTACCACAGTTTAGGTATCTAATACTACACAAATCTACCCACCGCATGAATTGTCGCTATATGTATAAGTTCCTGGCATTTTATGCGTGAAATAGCTTGTGGAGTAGCCGCGAAGTTGCATCTTGGGATGTCCATCAAGAACCCCACGTGATCGCGATCCACGACGGAAAACCTCTTGTAGCAGTCGCTCCGATAGAATACATATACACATGTATCTATCCTGAGCACCCACCAGAGTTGTTTTCAACCCCCTTTCCTGAAATTAATTTTGGTGCCCTGTGTTTCGTGTTGAATCGATGTATACCATCAAAGCAAGTTTTCTGGGTAGGATACATTTCTTAGGGCGGATAGCCTGCCCTCGCGCGGTGTAACTGTCGGACAAACAAGTGCAACTATTTCCGCTGATTCCGTTCCTGGGTTCAAATGACTTTCGGGGACCCATGTTTCGTGTTGAATCGATGTGATACCACCCAAGTAAGCTTTCTGGATAGGACACATCTCTTAGGGCGGATGGCCTGCCTGGCTTGCACGATGTAACTGCCGGACAAACAAGTGCCATGAAAGGTAAGAAGACAGTTCGATGTGTGTAATGCTTTAAGCCAAAAGCCTAACCCAAATCTAATCTTCGTAATAAATCCTTTAGCGTGTTCGAGGGTTCGTGCCGAAGTATATGGCAAATGCGAATTCAAATAATAAATAGGGAAGCAGATAGCGTGTGGTTAAAAGACGGAGTCAAACAAGTTTTGTTCCAAAATTGACAATAGTTTTGTTCCTGTTTCCATAATGTTCCCGTAATGTTCCAAGTTCCAAATGTTCCCGTAAGGTTTGAGAGTGAGAGTAAATCACAGGTGATGTACCTGGGCGTGGCACGTATTCTTCTACTACTACAAGTTTAAGTGCCTTTTATACCTCCTATACGCGAAGGGCCTCTTGCTTCGAAGCACGCATTTCGATGAAGCCCGACTACCCTCGTTCCCCAAGCAGACACATTGATGCGTCCAAAGCATGTCAAGTTGTCCGCTAGTCAGCAACCATGATTGCCTCCAGATCTATTCTCGTGCCACGAATCTCCTGAGTATCATCTAAATAGCTAGACATCACGGTTCTTCGGAATTTCCCCTCCCAAAATACGATCCAGTCGATCTCCTTGGTAGATAAATAAATTCACTCTTCCTGTTGCACCGCAAGGCTCAAGCTGTATGTAGACTACAGGACAAGTATTCTATGATTTGCCATGTTCGAACTCAAGTGCACATCCGAAAATGTAATGCCGTTGATTATTCAAACTTAGATTCAGCTAAATCCGTAACGGCCACGGGCATCTCGGGCATCTCGAACTTGTCCAATGAGATGGCCAATTGTGCCAGAACATGATAATGGAGAATCAGCTACAGAAATTCTTGAACATATCCAATTTTTAGGATGAAGTGAACCACCTCAAGCCTCAGACGTCACTGGTCAGACCTAATAATGATGGAGCGTCAAATATTGATGTCCGCTGGAAAGTGTCGTACTTGTCATGTCGGACCGGCAAATAAGCCTAACGCATTCAGTAAAGCCTCATACATTCACTCTTCATGAAAAGGGGCCAGCTTTCTGAATGTTCGGTAGGGACATATCCATGATCTTGATGGTATTTCTCGGCTGTTTCTGTGGGTTGATGGGTCTTCGGCTAGTAAATGATGGGCTGATGGTTCAAAGTGATGATTGATTCAAGCCGAACGACCGAGGTGTCCGTTCGGAGCTAAGTACCTTGCGCGCACGGTGCACAGTTCACAGTGTACGACCACCCACCTAAACCAACTATGACGAAGGGCTCCACGGAGTACGGGAATGGTGTTCGAAAGGGAGCACGAGCAGGGGGTAGCAAGTACGGATATGAGTACGAAGACGGGTAGCACTGCACACCAGAAACCACGGCCTAGCGTGCACGCAATTTTCGGTGAAAAATGCTTTTATAGCTTCCACCATGCCCCGCCCCAGACTCGAATGACCCAACGGCGTCCCCCTCCCCGTTACCCGCAGCTGTGATCGCGGGAGTGAGTGTGGCATCATTTTTCGCCATCGTAATGGCCATTGCGGTCCTATTCATCCGGCAATGCAAGAGCCGTACGTGTTACTCCGAACGTGTACAGGTACCAAGCCGTTGTTAACTCAGAAATATCAGCAGAAATATTAGTTGATCCCTTACCGTATGCCGAGCGCACATGTCGGAAAAATAAAAATGATCTTACAGATTTTTCATATTATAGACCCTTTTAACGGCATTATAAGAGGGTTATAAGAGGGTTATAAGACGTTATCGGGGAAGAGATATCTTATGGGGCCTTATATGGCTTTACATAACATGTCTTCCAAAATAAACCAAAGTTTTAATTTCCGACATACGGTCCCCAGGTCGAGCTCAATGCTGAAATGCGCGCTGTCAAAAAAACCGCCTGCAAAATCTCTGTGTCTCCAACCGCCAAAGCTCGACCCAGGACTCAGCAGAGGAAGGGGAAGGACTTGGCAGCAACTCCGAGTTACATCGGCAAATCGCAATACTCACTGCAGAGGTTGAGCGCCTCAGAGCATTGGGCGCAGAGGACCCACCACCTTATTCTTTGCAGCCCGAGTAAATGCCATGTAATTGATTGACCAGCGTCGACACGCCCTGGCATGTGTTCCCAGAGCACAATCAATCAATCCGACTTGTGTAGCCGTCAGGGCTCGATAAATAACAGATGTCTGCATCCAGACCCAGTTTTTGCGCCCTGTATCTGTTCGAACCCGGAGTTCACTTTGAACCCGCCTGCAATCCTGGTGATGGTCCGTGATGGCAAGCGTTCTACCGTTGGACGTTTCCGTGGGAGTGCCGGTCGGATCGAAACACGACGTGATACTCATATATGATAACCTCGAATTCTAAAACGCCCCCACTACTTATTAGTTTCCCTATCAGCTGCCAACGATATTCTTGCAAAATGATAATGTCCTATTTCAGGCATCTCAAATGCTCTGACTTTACCTCACCGCCGCGTTACGTGGATGGTTTCAGGAGCCCCAGTTTTGCATTCGAACATTTCAAGAAAATGGCGGTGATTTCGGATCCTTTAATGTGAGTTCGTACTAACCGTGCATTAGTTGTAGAAAGAATGCTTCACTGAAATCTTTGTGGAGAAGGTAGTCTTGGTGGGTTGCGGTGGAAAACAGCAACGATTGGCACCACTGAACATCCCTCAATAGATCAGATTAAACAACAAGGTAGCGACACACGGATTGAAGTCACGCCGTGGTTGAGGCGCATTGCACTGGATGTGATTGGCTACGCATGCTCGTTCCCCGATTAGATCGTTCCACTCAAATCATGACATTCGCACCCGCAGGCTTCGACTATGAATTCCATGTCCTTAATGTTGAAAGCCAACCTAATGAGCTCAACGACGCGTTCACGGAGCAATGCATTGCGCCGGATTTCAAGTTGTGCAGGATATTGCACCGATTCTCCAATGTATCGTACGTGTTGCGTTCAACGCCAAACGTGCGTGTCTCCTCGAACATCTTATAGCCCGCTCCCGGCTCTAATCTTCGTGAGGCGGCGCGGAATAAAATGTTCAGTATCGGGAAGCAATTTGCCTCCAAAAGCAAGAGCTATCTCGAGAGCACCAATGGAGCGAAGGGACGGGACTTATTTAAATTTTCCACGCTCTTCAGAGTAAATATGTCAACGGCTATTCCGGAGAACAGCGACTCAGCGACACTGAAGTGGTCGGGCGTAAGTTTATTTTAGCTCTTCCTCTTCTCCCATGTATATCAAATCCTCACGCATACTTTCACCCAGAGATACCAACGTTCTTGTTCGCGGGCAACGAGCTACGTTCTGCCGCGGATGGCGATGGATGATATCTTTCCCCTCTCCAAGCCGTAAATTGGCGGCGCTGCTCACACCGAGACTGTTTAGCTCGCAGGTCGAGGGTCTCGGTGTAAGTATTCATAAAAGAACATCTCTTTGGCCTAAGCGGAAACATTTACTCGTCGGCGCTCGATCTAAAATGGATTTCCAATTCATAAATATGCAGGACCGGTGCGAAGTTGACCTGCCTAACTTCAGATGGTTTCTCATCGCGTTCGCGTCTTTGAACCCCACTGTTACCCGATGTATTGAATTCCTTCATCGTTCAATCGGTGTACAAATATATCACGCAGCTAGTGGCAGTCGTGTGCATGGTGTAGTATAGTGATGTGATACAAGGAGAGGCGCTGACAATGGCGGGAAGAATCTAAACCTATTTACCGACACCCAAATCAAGACCCGCAACGCCCAGCGCCCCATCCCTTACGGCCGCCACCTCACGGACTAGGCCTTGAGCGAGGGTGTAAGGGAATTCAGCAACGCATCTGTCAAGTTCTCCGTAGCGTCGAGGACTTCATCGAGGGTACACTTGATCTCATACACAACTAGACGAAGTTCAGCGTCAAGCCATCGACCCACGTATTGAGGGCAACTTACTTGGCCCCAGGACCGGCCCTGCCGCTGGAACCTGATACACGATCTCGTCCAAGTCAGACAACCCGTTCTTGAAGGTGTTGACGATGCCTTTCAACTGCGTCTCTAACTGGTCGTTTTTGTCATAGTTGGCCAAGCCTTTGTCGGAGCCGAGCTGCTGCAGGATGGCCTGGAAGCCGAGCACATCCGTCTGCATAGCATTGCCGCTCGATACAGCGTCGTCCAAGAACGCGCGATCATTGGGGCCAACAGACTTGGAACGCCGAGCGAGGAGCTCTTTCAAAGATAGATTAGGAACGGCACAAAAAGGGAGTAAGAAATATCGTACTCAAACTCTCTGCATCCTGACGCGCCTTGTCCGAGAGCGACTGAGGGTCTTGCAACGACGGCGAGACGCGGGCCGCAAGTTCGACGTGGGCGTATTGGGCGAGTCCACGAACGGCGAGTCTGGTGCTGTGCGAGTTGGTAGGAAGGGCCGGAGAATGGTCTGGAAGCCGTAGCGCGAGCACACCCGCGGGCGAGAAGCTCAAGAGAGCGAGAAAGAAGGAAACATGCACGGCGAGGAAGATGACGCGGGTCATAGAAGGCATTGTGTATCGAGAGCCTATACAGAGGTGGAATGAGGTATCAGGTTTCGCAGCTTAAGGCTAGGAAGATGGTGGTATGTAACAAGAAGCGATTTGGACAAGTGAGCGGAGCTTGAATATTAATGTGTTCGGCTCCCGGCATGCGCTCAAAAGGGATTTCGAAATCAGTGGCTGTGCGATGACTCCGAGCTTGCTTCCTGCCTTCACCGTCCCTTTGCATACTCATTCACAGGGCGGAAGCTAGGTTTTTCATATGTTGTAAGTCTCCAACGGCATAACGACGAAACTGGCTGCTGCATGGAAATCAATCGGGCCTTTGAAGAAATCGGGCTGAATGTCCCATGAGTATCTTATTGCGCAATTTTGGGGCTGAAATGACCCGAAATATTGGTCGTCTTCCTTCTACTTGACACAAAACATGCGGCGCCTGTCCATGACTCTCGGTGCGACCATTGTCACGATTCAACGTGAATGCGCATAGTGAGCAAAGTTACGCTCGGGTTCGTTGTCTTCCGTTCCCCGTTCAATGAATTATTGCTGACAAGGCTTTGCAACCGGACTAACCAGCGATGAAAGCAACTGTCGGTATTCTTGACAGCGCGCGCAAATGCGGGTCAGTCGGGGTCTCCTTACATTCTGCGTGGGACTGGTGCCGATGTATTCCGCAGGAATTCCATGCGCCGCGTGGTGCCCCTCCACGGCCGCAGTGCAGCGCGAGTCAGCTACACCGCTGGTGTTCAGCGAGCGCTTTAGTGGGACGACCCCGAGTAGAAGAGGAGAAGAAGGGTCGCGAAGCATCCAGCCTTCAAAAATACCGCGCTTCCAAGACGCTCGCAGAACGAGGTGTGGTTGCTTTTGGTCCTTCCTATCCATCGAACCGACCTTTTTTGCTGCGAACCTGGATGAATGGCTGCATGGGATTTTGTCAAGACACACCAGAGCGGGATCGAGTGGGAACTTGCGGTCTGAATCAACCTCAGATGTTGGTGGTGCATCCTCTTCATTTTCTTTTCAGTTCTTGGTCTCAACTCAAACTTGCGCAGCCCGTAATCCACCGTGTCTTCTCCCGACGCGCTCAACACCTAAACACTTCGGTTGTATGAGGTGTTCACGAAGCCCGGCGCAGCAGGCGGTGGGGGGTGCCAGGTCGACGTGCGCGATATTGCGCGGCAGATCGAGCAACCGAATGGTTTCCGTTTGCATTTTTTATTTTCGAACCCAATCGTAATTACCTTCTCGTCGCCTTCTAGAACATGACCCGGCCTTTCACCCCAGTTTGCGCGGCTCTTGCCGTTCGTCTGGCCAAGCAGTCTATCTTTCCAGAAATCGGTTGTTCGCGATTAACGATCTTACGCAGCTCTAATGTTTGATAAACCGCCGTCGCGAGCCCCTCGTTATTCCGGTCGTCGAATTTCGTTTCTGATGAACCTTTCCCAGAGTCTCACGCCGCAGAATTGATCGGACGACATCCGTGACATCGGTCCAGCGGCATTTGCGACTCGTGATAGTCGTAATACCGCCCGTCCGCGCTGATGACCATCCATTTTTCGAAAAGGTCGGGAAATCGCACGATAGTCTCTGGTCAGTACTTTGACCTTCGAGATATGAGCATCTCATCTAACCGTTTTTCAGCATGCCCCGAGGGCATACGATCTATATCCCAATCCTAGCCATCAATACGGATTAAAGAAATATCCGGCGAAGATGCTGCCGTATCAGGTGCGTCTTCATCTGAGAAACCCTCTCCATTATCTGTGTCTGTGGCGTGTCTGTCGGTGTCTGTAGTGCCTGTCACAGACTAGGAAGTCTGTGGCAGGCACTATAGACACAAGATTCGGCAGGTTCCTCGACCTTGACTTTTGTGACAAACCCGAAAGTTAGACGAAGATCCCAGAGGCTACCAGCCAGATTCCCGGTATCTCTTCACCCCGCAACGGCTTCCGCTTTGCCCTTGGCGAGTTCGCTTGACATCATTTGTCGATTTTCATCCTTCTCATGCTATTCAAGCCAAGCGAGTTTTCACAGGGTAAAGCGAGGAACATGATAGTCCTTCCTAACAAGCTGTGAGCGACGTTTAGGAATTTAAGTATTTGGTCTCGGCTTGTCGGCCGAAACGGAATTCCGAAATCAGTGGCTGTGGGTATTATTATTATTAAGGGTAAGGGCTTCTTACTTCCTCCCTCCATTTTCCTTTATATGCTCATGCTCATCCACGGAATAGAAACCCACCTAGGTTTCTCATATGTGGCAAGGCGAACGTTCCTACGACCTGAGGACCCTTGGAACTGACTGTGCTTGATAGAAATCGCGTCCTCGAATTCCTTTTTCTTTTGCTACGCGCACAAAGCCTGAGATCTGCCGCATATTCCACGTATAGATGAATCTGAAGGTTCTGCGGTGAACTCTGCTCTCCTCTTTCTTTGGTCACAAATATTCACCTATTTTTGGCGCACCTTAATTGACTCGCAGGAAATTTTCACTCACCATCCATCATCTGCCGCTGCCTCGGATCGGGATTCGGGCCGTTGTGGACTTTTTTCTGATTTCCCGTTCGGAGCCCTTGTCCGTTCCATTCACCATCACATAAAGCAAGCGACCTACTGCCTCCAACCGCGGTCTCCGAATTGAATCAGCTAACCGATGCTTGCTGCCAACCATAAATGTTCCTGCCATCTACCCTAGCTTTGGCCGGTGATTTATACCTCTCCAACATGCCTGCTGTCGCATCTGGCAAGGTCCCAACAGAAGCCCAAGGTTTTTCCGTCGTTGTGAATCATTGATTTCAGTCTCGACCTTCGAGTTATCAATCATGGGTTCCCTTGCTGTTCGCATTCTACTGGAACAGGGCACTGTCCGCTCTGCTGACCGATCTGCAATTTTCTGCGTCCGGGGACAACTTTAAGCTCCAACGTGCACTCCGATGCCTTCACGCTGCTGAGCCCCGCCGATAAATACAGACTAGGGGGAGCGCTATTTTCAGCGTGGATTCTGGATTTATAGTTGGATGTTGATTGCCATCGAAAGACCTTTGGACGTCATTCCCGCCTTGGCGCTGCATTGGCCGTTTTTCACGTCAAGCACTCCGCCTCTTCAGAAATCACTTGCTCATGCCCAACTCTCCGCCCACGTCCCGTAGACCACCCCCGTGAACGCTTCGTGGTTCCAGTCATTCCATTTCTGATGCGTTAATGGCCCGAGCCTCGCTCCGCCGCAAGCGATACCTCGCGTGTCCATTCCGCAACGGTCAAATGATTACCATCAGGCCATTTTGACCGGTTCGATTTGCCCTTTACTTATCCTTCAGCTGACCTAGCATAGGCATTGTCAGTCAAGATGAGGTTTCGGTCCGCGCTATCGGGCTATCTCCGCAGACAAGGATCCACTCAGTGATATATATGCGTCACAGGGCCCCCACTACCCTGTCTTATTGTCCGTGACGTCGCCGACGGGCGACACGCACCAGCATAAACTGTCTGACGATGTACGGGCCGTGCAATTACCAGGGTTGCCTCATCGCCTCTTTCGAGCCCGTCAACACCAACGTGGGCTGCGGTGCCTTCCAAACTACACATTCGCGAAGGAAAACGAACGGTATTTCCGTCCAAAGTTCGAGCTTCTTGAAGATCTTCACAACTCAGCAGGTAGGTTATACGATCTCTGGGTGTCCATCCGTCACCGTGGACGTAGACACTGTTGGCACATCACCTCATTGGGAGAATAAGCGCTTCATCGTTAACCCCGGCTGCCGACTCATGTCCTAAGATCCCATTCGTCACCGGCCACAACCGAACTACTGCCGACATATAATCCCTCGCCGTTGATGGCTTTGCTCGCCTCACCCGCTTCTATGGCTCGGCCTATGGTGCGAAGTGATGACAGAAGTCGCCTTCTACATTGCATTGTCATCGTCTCTGACCTGTCCGTGATGGCACGCATTGTACCGCGTCCTTGGACGTTTCTGTGGGAGGTTTCTGTGGGAGCGGTCCATGGCGTGAGAGTCCTGTGTTCTCCTCAGATAAAGCTCGAATTCCGCCATGCATAGTATCAATCCCCCCAGCTCCAAACACGATGATCCTGCAAATTCTTGCTCCCATCGTCGGCACATTGCTCTGCTATGTCCTGTACCATGCTTTTCAAATCCTATATCACAATTTGACCTCGCCGCTGCGTTATGTGGACGGTCCGAAGAGCCCCAGTTTTCTATTGGGAAATTTCAAGAAGCTGGCGGTAATTTTGGACCCTTCAACGGCGGTTCGTACTGATGTATATCTTTGGTAGGAGGACTCATACTTGACCAGCAAATGGCGAGAACAATTTGGTTCCACCTTCATATTCCATGGCCTGTTCAGCGTATGCGACATCCTTTGCGCCCGAACTTTTCCTCATTTATGTGCAGATCACCGAACTGCACACGACTGACATCAAGGCTATGAATCATATCGTGAATCGGTCGGACATTTATCAGAAAGCTCAATCAATGCTTGCCTCCTCTGAGCTGTTGGTTGGAAGAGGTGATCGCTCCGTTTTCAAAAGCGAAAGAACTTACCCGTCGTCAGGAATTCTTGCTGTCGAAAAGGCCGACCATAAACGTCAGGTAAATGGTCTATGGCGATGGTCATGTGCATGTTCTCATTCGCCGTGTAATGAATATAGAGAAGAGCCTTGGTGGGTTGTCGAAAAAGCTCTGAGCTCGTCGAAGTTAATTCTTCTCAGAATCCTGCATTTGGAATCCCACAAGTCCGAGTTATCACTGAGATTTTTGTTGAGAAAGCAGTCGCGGTATGTTTCAGGAGAAGGAATTATCCGTATCACTTATTGCTCCATAGCTCCGTGATATCTGGGCTGGTCAGATCGAACAGCAGGGCGGCACGGCGCACATTGAGGTCATGACATGGTTGAGACGCATGACGCTGGATGTCATCGGCCAAGCAGGTGAGTATACCGCAGAAAGTTGAACTTCATCATGACATGATATTTTCACAGGGTTCAACTATCAATTCAATGCGCTTGATGCCAAAGGCAAACCTAATGAGCTCAACGATACTTTTACCGAGCTGCTGCATTCTCCGCACGCAAGTCGTTATGCCGGATTCCGAGCCGCGCAGGGCATTGCGCCAATCCTACAACTTATAGTACGCTCCGCGCATACTTTCAAAACCATGGGGCTCATTCGACCTCGCAGCCTGGTCCTGGATGGCGTATCCTTAGGGCGGCGCGCAATAAGATGTTTACTATTGGGAAGCAGATTGTCTCCAAGAGCAAGGCGGATATCGAGGCCACAGAGGGCGCAAAAAGTCTGGGTGCCAAACGGGATCTGTTGTCTACTCTCCTCAGAGCAAATATGTCGAAGGTTATCCCAGAGATGCAGCGACTCAACGACGCCGAAGTGGTCGGGCGTAAGCTTATTTTATGTGTGGCTCAATGCTTCACTTAATTTCGCGCAGAGATACCCACGTTCTTTTTTGCGGGCCACGAGGTACGTTATGTCTTGCTCGTATCTCGGATCTTGGTTCTCAAATTAGAGAAGACGACCAGTTTGGCGACAAGCTGGGCCCTCTATGCCCTCTCCACTAATCTTGACGCTCAGCGTAAACTCCGGGAGGAACTTCTGACCATATCGACCGACAACCCCACGATGGACGAACTCAATTCTCTCCCGTATCTCGAGCAGGTCGTTAGGGAAGTGATGCGAGTCCACGCCCCAGTCGTGAATACCCAGCGGATGGCGACGGAGGACGATATTTTGCCCCTCTCCAAACCCTACATCGATAAAGAGGGGAACTCGCATGACAGTCTCCCGTCAGTGCAGCCTTCGAAATACGAGCATCTCCTCTAATCGTTTCTCAGCATTCCCAAAGGGCAAAGGATTCATATCCCCATCCTGGCCATCAATACGGACAAGGAACTCTGGGGCGAAGATGCGGCGGAGTTCAAGTGTGTCTTGCCTGAAACGGCTAAGTTTGTCAAAGCTTACTTTTTCTAACAGACCAGAGCGATGGGAGAAGATCCCAGAGTCTACCAGCGATATTCCCGGCATGTGGGCAAATCTGCTCACGTTCTTCGCTGGTCCGCACAGCTGCATAGCATCGGGCAAATATGCTCACATTCTTGACAGGTCCGCACAACTGCATTGGCTTTAGGTTTTCCCTCGTCGAGTTCGTCTGCATATCATTGAGCGATCCATCGTCCTTCTCACGCGATTGCGATAGAATAAAGGCTCTGCTCTTCACGCTGATCCGGGCGTTTGAATTCGAACCGGACCTTCCCAAGGGCGGAATTGATCGTGTCAACGTCGGCCTCCTGCAAAGGCCCGCAGTAGTTGCCAAAGGTCCTGGTTCAGGTTTGCCCCTCATTGTCAAAGCATACAACGCGCAGCTGTAGACATTGGTCGAAGAGGCTGGAACTGTCTTTCCACACATTTTGCTATCTTCTGTCAACAAATATGAATTCTGTTTCTTTCAATTCGTGAGACGTCACCAACGTAGAGATTTTTATTAGAGTGCTTACCATGGTATTACGATGAATGTGGTTTTTTGCAGCGGAATCTGTCAAGTCGCTGTCACCTAGCGGTAGTCTTGAAGGAAATGAACGGTGAAACGGGTATTCCATGGAAGAGTGAAGTGTAATTAATTGGCGAAGAGAAAGAAAGCACCAAATCAATCGAATACTCGGCATTGTGACCTATTGGTTGGCAGAGCGGGTTGTGCTGCGCATGCTGGCTTTCAATAGAATGGAGTGAACTGTGGTTAAAAAGCAAAACAGACCAAGGCACTACGACGTCACCCCTAATTCAGAATGAAAACGAACAAGCTCGAAATCCCCGAGCCACATACTTGAGGTTTGAAAATCACCGATCCCAGAATGAGAGGGAGGTAATCGTGCTACGCTGGAATACTACCTCATTGCGGTCTGTTGCCAGGCATGGAATTGCCGCTGAAATTTTCAACACCGTGAAATCGAACTTCTTCCTCCCAACTCAACGTTCCCCAGGAACAGCATGATATTGTCCTCTGTAATGACTGCGAATATCGAAAGGTCCATAATTTCCGAGATTTCATCTCTTAACCTAGAATTATCAAAGAGATCGTGGACTCCAGCTGAACATTGAAAATAATGAAACTCGAGGTTAGATAAAGGCAAGATATTTCATTTCATTGAGTGGCCGACCTTTCTTTAGACATTCACATCGTTCCCTTCAATTACCTCCTGCACATGCGCAGTATCCAGGTACTCCCGAATTTCCACGATCTTTCCCGTGTCCTCTGAGAAGATCAGGATCCAGACGTATCTGTTATCTCGCAATGCTTCAGTCCGTGTGGATTGTGATCCAAACATATCGGTGGGGGAGTGCGCACCTGTTGCAGTATGGCTTGCCGTTCTTCTGCACCGCCTCGCTACGCAATTCTGCGATTGCCTTGTTGCCTACGATCTAGTCGAAAAACTTGGAGTAAGTGAAACTGAATCCCGGAATCAAGTGGAAGAGCAGAAGTATGAGAGGCGCCTACATCGACGGACACGATGGTCATCTTTATGGCCCCGTCTACGAACCGCGATCGGAGCTCCGTTGCTACCTCGGCCACCCAGCTGGCCACGTTCTACGTATCCGAGTCAGCGATCTAAAAGCAAGGCAGAGCTATGGTCCACGCACGTACACCCCTGTCTTGCGCACGGGGTCCTTGGTCTCAGAGCCAATCACCCAGCGCACATCAGGGTCGACGGCGGCGAAGAATGTGTTGGCGTCGTTTTGGCTCATGGCGTCAAAAATCGTGTCGACGTGCTTGCGGGTGAGGGCGAATTTGGCCATGGCAGAGGTTTGGGAGAGCAACATCGCCTCTTTTGCAAAACCGGAGAAGTTATACCGCGGAATGACGGGATCAATGTTAGCCGAGAACGCCGGATCATAATGCCGAAGCAGCGTCTTGAGCATGTAAGCCTCGCGAAAAATACATTCTTCAATAACCTCCGACACTATTTTTGTCACCTTCGTGAATCAGTCCAGGCTCGTCCCACAATTAGGATTTCACTTTTTACCAAATCCTTTCCCAACTCACAGAGCTTCTCCGTTCCGGCGGGACCTCCGTCACGGAGATCCCGCCGGAATGGACGTGTTACGAGTCTCAACAACATTAATGCCTATATACTAGTACATCTTGATCGACACTAGTATATCGGTTCTGTGACAGAGACTATGTAATGGCCCACATTTTCAACCTCCAAATGCAAGGGGAAGTCGGGATTTGAAAATCGGATATAGGGTTGAAAAGTTTTTTTCCACCCAAAGCTGACACCCCCCCCCTCTCCCCTCCTTCCTTATAGGGAAGGAGTTTCCCACCCCTGGGGCTGGGCTGGCGTCTCCGCGCTTGGCCGCTGCTCTCTGGCTTACTTCTTTCCCTTTCATTGGGTTTAATCAGGTTTGTCTATACCATATAATGAGTGCAGGTGATAGATTCAACATTCTGCACTTTAACAGCTCATTAATTTTTGACCTGAGAACCAACCATAGTTGACCCCAACTTGGCTTGAATCACAGAAAGCAGGGGTTCAGAGTGATAAATCTTGTTCTGTACAGTCCCTGGGCATTTATATTGGCTCAATACAACCAGCCAATACCCCTCTCATGGTCTATGAGCTATTTTGAAGCTCTAAGAAGCTCTAAACTTTATGTACTGAAAAGTTTTTTTTCAGCCCATCCTGGACCCCCCTCCCTACGTACGGAATTTCAATCCCAATCCCCCTTGGCGCCTCATCAACTTGTGCTTAGCCAGAGCCATATCGAGTGCTTTGCACGCGCCCCCAGCGATTCGGAGCGCTCCCGGCTAGTCCAGCGTGTCCATTCCGCAACTGTCAAATGATTACCATCAGGCCATTATGACCGGTTCGATTTGCCCTTGTACTTATCCTTCCGCTGAGCATTGTCAGTCTGAGTTTCAGTCCGTGCTATCTGGCTATCTCCGCAGACAAGGATCCACTCAGTGACATATATGCGTCACAGGGCCCCCACAGAAGTACCCTGTTTTGTTGTCCGTGACGTCGCCGACGGACATGCACCATCATAAACTGTCTGACGATGTACGGGCCGTGCAATCGCCGAACCTTGCGGGATTTCCTCATCGCCTCTTGCGAGCCCGTCAACACCATCATGGGATGCGGTCCTCCAAACTACACTTTCGCGAAGGAAAGCGCACGGGATTTCCGTCCAGAGTTCGAGCTTCCTGAAGATCTTCACGACTCACCGGGTAGTCGATTGTCTGCATCAATGATCATACCATCTCTGGGCGTACATGTCCGTCACTGGTGGACCATTGGCACATCACCTCACTGAGAGAATAAACGGTTCATCGTTAACCCGCGGCTGCCGACTCATGTCCTAAAATCCCATTCGTCACCGGGCCACAACCGAACTGCCGCCGACATATAATCCCTCGCCGTTGATGGCTCTGCTCGCCTCTGGTGCAGAAGGGCATGCTACACCCGCTTCTATGGCTCGGCCTATGGTGCGAAGTGATGCCAGAAGTCGCTTTCTACATTGCACTGTCATCGTCTCTGACCTGTCCGTGATGGCACGCATTGTACCGCGTCCTTGGACGTTTTTTGGGAGCGGTCCATGGCGTGAGAGTCTTGTGTTCTCCTCAGATAAAGCTCGAATTCCGCCATGCATACTATCAATCCCCCCAAGCTCCAAACACGATGATCCTGCAAATTCTTGCTCCCATCGTCGGCACATTGCTCTGCTATGTCCTGTACCATGCCTTTCAAATCCTATATCACAATTTGACCTCGCCGCTGCGCTATGTGGACGGTCCGAAGAGCCCGAGTTTTCTATTGGGACATTTCAAGAACATGGCGGTAATTTTTGACCTTTCAATGGCGATTCGTCCTGATGTATATATGTGGCAGGAGGACTCATACTTGACCAGCAAATGGCGAAACCAATTTGGTGCCACTTTCATATTCCACGGCCTGTTTAGTGTATGCAACATGCTTTGTGCACGAACCTTTTCTGATTTGCATGCAGCTTAGCGAGCTGCACACGACTGATATCAAGGCTATCAATCATGTTGTGAACAGGTCGGAAATTTATCAGAAAGCTCCAACCTTGCTCGCCGGCACTGAGCTGTTGCTGGGGAGAGGTAATTACTCGGTCCTTGACAGCCAGAATACCACTCACCCGTCTTCAGGAATTCTTTCTGTCGAAAGGGACGACCATAGGCGTCATGTAAATGTTCTACATATCGATCGTCAATATTCTGACCCTCCCTTGTAATGAATGTAGAGAAGAGCCTTGGTGGGTTATTCAAAGCGCTCTGTCCTGGTCGAATTTAATTCTCCTCAGAATCCCGCATTTGGGATTCCTCAAGTCCGAGTCGTCACTGAGATTTTCGTTGAGAAAGCAGTCGCGGTGTGTTCCATTGGAAAAAGACTATCCTGTCTCACTTATCCCTTCATAGCTCCGTGATATCTGGACTGGTCAAATCGAACTGCAGGGCGGCCCGGTGCATATTGAGGTCACGTCGTGGTTGAGACGCATGACACTGGATGTTATCGGCCAAGCAGGTTCGTGCACCCCTCCAGATCGTTGGATATTATCCATGGTGATAATCCAATTTAGGCTTCGACTATCAATTCGATGCGCTGGATGCCAGAGGAAAACCTAATGAGCTCAACGACGTTTTCACTGAGCTGCTGCATTCTCCGCATGCAAATCGTTACGCTGGATTCCGAGCCGCCCAGGGCATCGCCCCAATTTTACAACTTTTCGTACGTATTCAGTTTAATGTCAAAATGCTCCAGTCAATAAATATCTGGCAGCCCGGTCCCGGCTGGAAGATCCTCAGGGCGGCGCGGAACAAGATGATTTCAATTGGCAAGCAGATTGTCTCCAAGAGCAAGGCGAATATCGAGGCCACAGAGGGCGCAAAAAGTCTGGGTGCCAAACGGGATCTGTTGTCTACTCTCCTCAGAGCAAATATGTCGAAAGCTATCCCCGAGACGCAGCGACTCAACGACGCCGAAGTGGTCGGGCGTAAGCTCATTTTATGTATGGCTCAATGCTTCACTTAATTTGGCGCAGAGATACCCGCGTTCCTTTTGGCGGGCCACGAGGTACGTTATGTCTTGCTCGTATCTCGGATCTTGGTTCTCAAATTAGAGAAGACGACCAGTTTGGCGACAAGCTGGGCCCTCTATGCCCTCTCCACTAATCTTGACGCTCAGCGTAAACTCCGGGAGGAACTTCTGACCATATCGACCGACAACCCCACGATGGACGAACTCAATTCTCTCCCGTATCTCGAGCAGGTCGTTAGGGAAGTGATGCGAGTCCACGCCCCAGTCGTGAATACCCAGCGGATGGCGACGGAGGACGATATTTTGCCCCTCTCCAAACCCTACATCGATAAAGAGGGGAACTCGCATGACAGTCTCCCGTCAGTGCAGCCTTCGAAATACGAGCATCTCCTCTAATCGTTTCTCAGCATTCCCAAAGGGCAAAGGATTCATATCCCCATCCTGGCCATCAATACGGACAAGGAACTCTGGGGCGAAGATGCGGCGGAGTTCAAGTGTGTCTTGCCTGAAACGGCTAAGTTTGTCAAAGCTTACTTTTTCTGACAGACCAGAGCGATGGGAGAAGATCCCAGAGTCTACTAGCGAAATTCCCGGCATGTGGGCAAATCTGCTTACATTCTTCGCTGGTCCGCACAACTGCATAGCATCGGGCAAATATGCTCACATTCTTGACAGGTCCACACAACTGCATTGGCTTTAGGTTCTCTCTCGTTGAGTGCGTCATCTGTTATTCCATGGAAATCCTTCCAACCCAACTGCAACAGAATAAAAGCTCTGCTCTTTACCCTGATTCGAGCGTTCGAGTTCGAACAGGCGGTTCCGAATGGCGGAATTGGGCGTGTCAACGTCGGCCTCCTGCAAAGGCCCACAGTACTTGCCAAAGGTCCTGGTTCAGGTTTGCCCCTCATTGTCAAAGCATACAACGCGGAGCTTTAGACATTGGTCCAAGAAGCTGGACTGTCTTTCCACAAATTTTACTATTTTCTGTTAACAAATATGAGCTCTGTCTTTCAACGAAAGTGTTTTGTGAGACGTCACCAACGCAGAGATATTTATTAGAGTGCGAACCATGGTAATACAATGAATGTGGCTTTTTTGCAGCGGAATCTGTCAAGTCGCTGTCATCTAGCGGTAGTCTTGAAGGAAATGAATGGTGAAACGGGTTGAAGAGAAAGCACCAAATCAATCGAATACTCGGCATTGCGACCTTTTGGTTAGCAGAGCGGGTTGTGCTGCGCATGCTGGCTTTCAATAGAATGGATTGAACTATGGTTAAAAAGCAAATCAGACCAAGGCACTACGACGTCACCCCTAATTCAAAATGAAAACGAACAAGCTCGAAATCCCCGAGCCACATACTTGAGGTTTGAAAATCACCGATCCCAGAATGAGAGGGAGGTAACCGTGCTACGCTGGAATACTACCTCATTGCGGTCTGTTGCCAGGCATGGAATTGCCGCTGAAATTTTCAACACCGTGAAATCGAACTTCTTCCTCCCAACTCAACGTTCCCCAGGAACAGCATGATATTGTCCTCTGTAATGACTGCGAATATCGAAAGGTCCATAATTTCCGAGATTTCATCTCTTAACCTAGAATTATCAAAGAGATCGTGGACTCCAGCTGAACATTGAAAATAATGAAACTCGAGGTTAGATAAAGGCAAGATATTTCATTTCATTGAGTGGCCGACCTTTCTTTAGACATTCACATCATTCCCTTCAATTACCTCCTGCACATGCGCAGTATCCAGGTACTCCCGAATTTCCACGATCTTTCCCGTGTCCTCTGAGAAGATCAGGATCCAGACGTATCTGTTATCTCGCAATGCTTCAGTCCGTGTGGATTGTGATCCAAACATATCGGTGGGGGAGTGTGCACCTGTTGCAGTATGGCTTGCCGTTCTTCTGCACTGCCTCGCTACGCAATTCTGCGATTGCCTTGTTGCCTACGATCTAGTCGAAAAACTTGGAGTAAGTGAATCCCGGAATCAAGTGGTAGAGCAGAAGTATGAGAGGCGCCTACATCGACGGACACGATGGTCATCTTTATGGCCCCGTCTACGAACCGCGATCGGAGCTCCGTTGCTACCTCGGCCACCCAGCTGGCCACGTTCTACGTATCCGAGTCAGCGATCTTAAAGCAAGGCATATGGTCCACGCACGTACACCCCTGTCTTGCGCACGGGGTCCTTGGTCTCAGAGCCAATCACCCAGCGCACATCAGGGTCGACGGCGGCGAAGAATGTGTTGACGTCGTTTCGGCTCATGGCGTCAAAAATCGTGTCGACGTGCGTGCGCGTGAGGGCGAATTTGGCCATGGCAGAGGTTTGGGAGAGCAACATCGCCCTCTTTTGCAAAACCGGAGAAGGTATACCGCGGAATGACGGGATCAATGTTAGCCGAGAACGCCGGATCATAATGCCGAAGCAGCGTCTTGAGCATGTAAGCCAAGGGGAACCAAATTCGATATAGGGTCGAAAAGTTTTTTCGGCCCCAAGCCTACCTCCCCCTCCTTCCTTTTAGGGAAGGAGTTTCCCACCCCTGTGGACGGGCCGGTTTCTCCGCGCCCAGCCGCCGATCTCCGGCTTACTTCAAGCTTACTTCAAGCTTGCTTCCTACCATTTCCGTGAGCTTGATCATGCTTATCTATGCCATCTAACAAGTTCAGGTGATAAATTTAATACACGGCACTCCAATACACACTGAAAATAGAAATGTTTCTGGTTGGAAAAAAACCCAACTGTGATATCAAGAGTATCATCTTCAGTTCTAATTTTAAGAGAAATTACAAGTATAACTGTAGTATAAACTGAAATTGAAACCCCTTGTTTCAAGATGCATTTCTGTGTCCACAGATACAGACTGTTTCTTGAGATCTTGAAAGCATTCAAGAAACTCCGAGTTTTATGGCACCTTTCAGGACTGTTGAAAGACGCAGTTTCAGGAATCAAGAAACATTGTGCGATTTTTGCTATTGGCTCGGCATTTGCCGGACCAATGACAAAAATGCCGCGAGTTTCTTTGCTCTCTCCTTTCCGCCCTCTTGAAAGGCACAATGAAAGTGGGATTTTCTGACAGCCTCTCATCCTGGGAAGAAAGAAGCACTCTTTGTGGCACTGAAAGGGATTGTGAAATCAGCCCTTTCAATTTCAGTTTACATTCATATTTATACATGTAATTTCTCTCAGAATCAGAACTGAAAATGATACTACTGATTTCTCAGTCAGTTTTTTTCCTACCAGAAACATTTCTATTTTCGGTGTGAATAGCTTAATAATTTCCGACCTGAGAACTGATTACAGTTGACTTCAACTGGGTTAAGTTGGCGTCAATCACAGAAGGTATGAGGTCATGGTTTAACTGATAAACCTTATTCTGTAAAGTCCCTGGGCACTTATATGTGTTTATTACAACCACCTGACACCCCTCTCATGGCCTATGAGCCATTTCCAAGCTCCAAACTTTATATACTGAAAAGTTTTTTTCAGCCCACCCTGGACCCCCCCTCCCCTCCCTACGTACGGGATTTTAATCCCAATTTCCCCTTGATGTAAGCCTCGCGAAAAATACATTCTTCAATAACCTCCGACACTACGTTTTTGTCACCTTCGTGAATCAGTCCAGGCTCGTCCCACAGCTAGGATTTCACTTTTTACCAAATCCTTTCCCAACTCACAGAGCTTCTCCGTTCCGGCGGGACCTCCGTCACGGAGATCCCGCCGGAACAGATGTGTTACCAGTCTCAACAACATTAATGGCCTATATACTAGTACATCTTGATCGACACTAGTATATCGGTTCTGTAACAGAGACTATGTAATGGCCCACATTTTCAACCTCCAAATGCCTCGAGGTCTTTTGATTTCCCTTCATTGCATGGCAGGAACAACATTTCTATCCGCTGACACAATATCGCTTTTATGACCTCTGGCTAGGTGATTTAATTTCTTTCCCCGTGTCATTTTTATTGCTTGTTGCTGACAGAAGATTTCCATGTAAGCCAGTCGTCGCGGGGTATATGAAAGCCGCAATGTGTGGCTCGGCTTCAAACCCTCGACCAATACGCACCTCTTCCTGTCCAAGTGAGTCTAGAGGCCCACCTCCCACCGGATTTTGCCTCCTGTCATTGTTTTGCTCCTGTGTGCATTAGTTCATTTGTAAACGACCACAGCGTATCCAGTAAATGAATTTGTTTAAAACGCACCCACCTACCGAATTATTCCAATTTTCCGACGCAATTTGGGGACGATTCTGATATATATGTACTATATGTCGTTCATAGCCTGGATCATCAGCTTTGTGTAGCACGAATTTTCATGGTAAACGGATCATAAATGACCGAGATATCGTTGTATGTCCGAGTACTACGTGTGTCCGGGGAGGTGGGGTACGATAGTATCCGCTCATTTTTTCATTTTTGGCGGAGCGTTCATGTAGTAAGCTTAGATTACATTGTGATGTTTCCCTTCAGGACTGTCTAGCGCTCTCGGGCTTGCATATCCGCTCATTACACTGCTAGTACATAAATCTCCGCCTTCCCGTGCTCAATTCGACGTAGCTCGGCCCGTGGGCGAAAGCTGCGAAGTGGGAAGCTTTATGAAAGAAAACCAAGAAGACTGTCGGGAAGGCGTGATGTCCTCCAAAGGCCCCTCGGGGGCGCAACATGCAATGTTCCATAACCCCGGCAGGCGACTTGTTGACCTTGAACTTCAGGCTTGGCTCTTTGCCTGTCCTTGCGTACCATTTGTTATTCGTCAAACAATTCAAGTCCTCTTCTGAACGATCCATGTTTTTGTCGTTCAATTACAAGAGCAATTACTGCCTACATCTCTGCAATGAAAAGGGATGATGCAACCGTGAACCATCTCATCACACCTCCTGATCAGCCACTGCCGCTGCCTCCGCCCGCGCCTCCAAAATCGCGGCCCTCAAGCGCCGACACGCCTCGTCCGCCTTGTCCTCCTCAATCAGACTGAAGCTCACGCGCACGAACGGCGTCACGCCCCCAAGGGGCATGAACGCCGTGCCCGGGACCGCCAGCACGCCGTTGTTAACCGCCTTGCCCAGGACGATTTCCGAGGAGTCGACGGCGCGGCCGTCTGGGGGTGCGAGGAGCTGTGGGTGCGAAAATAAGGGCTTTTGAACAACGGAGTGGGTTGGAGATCCAAGCGAGAAAACGGACCTTGATGTAGAGGAACATCCCCGCCACGGGGGATGTCCACTCAGCGAGCTCACCGAGGTGCTTCCGCGCGACGCGCTCGAATGCGTCGCGCCGCGTGCGGTAGAACGCCGCGACGCCCGCGCAGTGGGCGAGGAAGCCGTCGGGGCCCCAGCGCGAGAGGAGTGCATACGCCATAATTTGTGCGAGGGATGAGGGCTGAAGGCTGAGTTGAACAAAGATTAGTTGAATTAGATATTATGAGCATCGTCCGAATAAACAAGAATAATACAACTGACTTAGTGTTGGAAGTGATCATGTTCACAACGGCGGAGAGGCGAGGGGAGGCCGTCATGTATCCTAATCGCATGCCGCTACTGAGCACTTTGCTGAACGAGTCGAATCTGGACGCTTTTAATTTAGTTCAATTCACACGCGCCGCCAAATCACGCACCTAACGACGCGTCCCATTTCTCCATTTACCTCGGGCTCGAGCGCAAAGTAGCTCCGTGCGCGCTGGCCTTCAGGGCCGTAGTACAAAAACGCGTACGCATCGTCCTCGAGCACGAGGAAGTTGTACTTTTTTGCGAGTTTGAGTCTGCATAAATCACAAAGCCGTCAGTCATGACTCTGAACACAGCAAGCGAACGTATGCATACACCTCGATCTTGCGATGCTCTGGAATGGATGCACCCGTTGGGTTGCTTCCGGATGGAACGGTGTACAGGAGTTTCGGATATGCTTTCTCGGGGTGCGTGGTCTCCCAATTTGCCAGAATCTTTTCCAGATTAGCGGGGTCGAGGCCTTGAGAGTCCGAATTCGCCTCTGTAGACCGACCAAAATGAAATTAGTTACGCCTGCAGGAAATCCTTCTGTGGATACACACCAATGAGCGTGCAAGGAAGCGCAGCAAGAAAGCCGAGCGTCCCACTAAAGCAGGGGATCATTAGAAATTCAATATCTCACGAACAGAGACTGCTTACGGATACACTGGAGTCTCGAGGAGGACGTGGTCGCCATCGCTTATCAACGCCTCGCATGCCTGCATGTCGGGGATCAGAGTCGCTCATCAGTGCGTGTTCATCGCACCTTGTACATGAGGTCTTGGCTTCCCGAACCCACGGTGACATTCCAACTGCCGTCCGATTCGCGTTTGTGTACATGCGACTGGAATCTCTCCAGCCACTGCGATGGATGAATGAATATCAGTTTGAGAATCCCTCGTGCTTCATGGTGCTTTGGAGGCGCACATTTATGAGTCGCGGCACGCCGGCGGTCATCCCGTACCTGTTTCACCGTTTATTTGAATGAGCACCAGGACATCAAAGCAGAAACGAACTGCAGGGCCTCGTTCAGCTCGTCATTTTCGAGGTTGATCGTGAAGTTATCTTGATCCCCAGACAAAGGAGGCATCCCCGCCAGCGAAGGCTTCAACTTCATCGCTATGGATTCGAATGGGAAAGTCGATGTGTTCGGTCGTCCTGTGTTCATCGTTCGCCAGCTGTCGGTTGTCTGTGTTTGCTACAACTAAGAACGCACCGGCCAGGAGCGAAATCATCCCTGGGATGTTTTCTAGAGGGAAGAGGCCACGAACTGCAGCGTACGCGGGATCAGTTGGTCATGCACTGCGGGGTGATTTGTGGAATGGCTTTTACTTCCGCAGGCCTTCCATAGCTTGCTTTTTTCGGACAGGAACGGGGCGATGTCGACGGTGAGTGGTGGCATGGAGGTTGGAACGAAGGAGCAAAGGCACTTCTACATCATGCCCTTAAATAATGACTCGAGCCTGGGATGCGGTCCGAGAACCGCTGAGAACCGGCGGCAAGGCTTTAAGATGACCCCATTAGGTGTAAGCGATAGTCAGGCTCATCTTCAGGCCGGGCTAGTGAGAGGTGATGGGGAATCGGTAGTCTCTCGTCGATGCTCGGCGCATTAGCTCGTACCTCGCCATATAGGGGCCGGCAAAATCCGAATCCCAAGCAACGATCGCGTAACCGTTAAAATCGACGCGTTGCCAAAGGAAATCTCTTCTCGATAAAAAATGAGTCAGCAATAAGAATGAAATACTTGCCTTCATGTAACGTGTTTGTCACTTTATGACACGGCGTTGAAACCGTTTGTTGTCGCTTGCCGTCGGCTTTCTACGACCCACCCCATCGGCCGCGGCAGCATCCCCCGGGGTACGGCTCCTGTCTCAAAATCCCTCATCACGTCTCTTTCTAATAACCTCCAGTCATGAGACAGCCGAAGTGGTAGCCATGGGGCACGAAGGGCCCCACCGCGCTCTTGTGTCTGATAGTATCGTGTCGTTCAAGTTTCGGGTTGGCCGAAGAAAATCCGACGCCAGCAAACTCAGCGACCGGGAAAGAACAACGCACTGGGCCGACTTTTCAGTCCCGAACTTATGATCCAGAAGAGCTATGCAATTCGACAAATTTAATCAGTCAAGAACCAGCGATTGGCATGAATGCATGTTCATCCGACCACCTCCGCCCAAGCCGACGCGGATGCTGTAGTGGAAACTAGAGAAGAAAGATTCGACAGTCAGGTGCGCGAACAATCAACCAAACAAATTTACCCACTCAGCTGTTCGTTGTGTGTCCCATATACCGCAACACCCCATCCCTCTGCTTTCATACGCGCCACACGAGCGCGGCTCATCCTCCATTGCACTTCGCCCATACCACCCCACGAGAGCGCCTCAATTGTCAGCAAGACGGATATGTCGCTCGCTTTGCAGGGGCCATCCCCGCGCAGGATAGCAGAAATATGGCGGGGCCAGTCCGCTTCACCACCGAGGCGCACCTTTGAAGAGTTGAAAAAGAGAAGACCCGCAACGGGGTCGTAGGAGCAATGCTCGCCGTAAAAATACATATGTGCGCGATAGAGCCCGATGTCGTCTGCGGCGGGGAACTTGGCGGGGAGAGGAACCACAAAGGGAAGCGCAGGGTGAATTCGCGCGACGATGGCCTCCATGTCCGCGATCCAGGGCTCCAGATGCAGCTTGCCCACTGGTCGACCTTTAGTCCAATCGTACCTAGGGGAGATCGGCAGCGGATCAGTGTATGGAAGGATATTCGTGACGAGTGTGTTGGACAACAGCGTCCCAAGGAAATCGCCCAGCCAGTGGCCCGGATACCCGACTTTGTGCAAATGAATCAGAAGATGGATGAACGCGACTATGGTGTTCGGGCCCATTATTTTCGTCATGGGATTGAGATTTTGGCCGTTGATCAAGGTACAGAGGAATATCCGGATGAGCCATGTTTTCAGATCCTCCCGTTTGGCGAGGTCTTGGTTGGGTCTCGGTAACGTTACCGGGGCCAGGCTGGTGACATCAAATGCGCTCATATAGATCGCCCGGCAGCCAAGGTAACTGGGAAAGTCTCGGTCTTTTAAGTGCGCGTAACTAACCAAGAGGGATTGGCATCAATTCAACTGGGGGACGGCAAAGACGGCGGACGTACGTATTGGAAAAAGAGGTAGGTTCTTGCATGAACGCGGGGAAATTCAGTAGCTGATTCGCGCTGGCACTTGACTTCGTGTCTTGTAGACTGGGAACGATGAAAACGGCGGTCCCGAGAGGGCCGTTGATATAATCCCTACGGATATTCCTCAGCATTGGAAACCTGAAGAACGTCGAGAACAACCTACGGGACGTTGCTCAGCCACATCCTCGTATATACAATAGGCAAGTTCTGCGCGACACGATCCTCCGGGTACGCTCTCATCCGGAGCAGCTGGGATTGGATATCGCCGTGGATGAATTCGAGGTGAAGTTTCGAGCCGAGCGACTGTAGCGCTATGATTACGGAGTCGAAAAATGCGGCCACATGTCCGAATGCGGGAGAATCGCTGCTGAACGGAGCTTTGCTAAGTGGATGCGCTTGTTGAAATTTCGCGATCTGTCGAATGACGTCGAGTGCATCCCCGGGGATGGCTTCTAAGACGTGGTCTGGTCCGTGGGCATTGTCCTGGGGCCTGCTCGTCAGCATGGATCCCTCCGACTACGATGAACTCACAAAAAGGGTAGGATTGATTATCCAAGACGTCTTCACATGTTTCGCCGCCTGTGGTGATTCAGGAGTTAGTACTTGAATCGGCGGGAAAGCCGGTCATTACAGTCTGCTTATTTGCGCTGGGACCAATGGAGAATTCTGGGTGCCGACTCCAGAGAGCAGAAGGCGGTAAAAACGCCTTGGCATTTTGGTACCACTTTGATTCGGAGGTTAATCTGAATTTAGCGTTCTTCGACACCCGTCACGAAAAATTTTCAGAGGGCAGATTGAGGGTACATACCTCTTTGTCCTGCGGCATATAACGGTACTAAGATACGTAATCCGCAGTGCACTTCTCTGGGAGAGTAGCCCATAAAGAAAGGGACGATCGTATCCCCGATACGCTGCGGCTATCCAAACGAACCCAGGGAAGGAAATTGACCGAATCCTCAGAGATTTTGGCTGACATCTCCTTGATGACGTCGCAAAGCCTGAAAAGTCGAACCGTCAAATTAGGCTAACACTCGGCGGCTCACCATTACCTTTGACGGCAGTACTCCGGCATAACCATCGCCGTGTAGAGGTAAAACAAAGTGGCCTGGAGTTCGAGTTTATCGATATCATCGGTGCAGGACATGATTTTAGACAAGAAAAATATCGCAACAAGGTCGCGAGCCAACGCGTGCTCTTTCACGTCGAGCAGCGTGATATGGACTTTGAGAGCCTTTCGCTGATTCGGGCTTAAGCGATTCAACGCTTCATGGAGGCCGACTATAGTCCCAAACACATGTCGGGCTGTACAGAGTAAATTGATGCAGTTGAATGAGTATCAGGGCACTCACCGTCACCGACTCCACCGAACAAAAAAGCCAGCTTGGAAAGCTGGGCCTTGGAGAACGTCGCCAGATCAATAGAGTTCTGCTCTCCAGTGAGGGAACTGTCTGCGAACTCGGAGGACTTCTCTAGGAGGGATAAGATGTCATCGTGCGAAATCTAGGATAACAGCGTCAGAAAACCTGACACCGGAGGAGCCCACAAATATACCGAGTAGTATTCACGAGCGTGGACACTAGCCGTGTTTATGATCAATAATTGCGGCCACGCAGACATTGATCCTACGCACGGAGATTTTTTCAAGATGGGGACGCCGAGCAACCGCTCCCGCGCAAGATTCAACGTCTCAAATCGTTTTGCAGGGTCGTTCGCCAAAGTTCGCCAGTTTTTCCACACGTTGAACTCTGAGCCATCGGCGGGATAGGCCTTTTCGATCCGATCTATTTGGTCTGCGATTTCGTTGTCGAGAGAAATGGGAGCTCCAGCCGCGAGGGCCTGACACAGAGATTTCGCGAGTCGAAGGGACAATCTGGATGCCAAAGGCGCGTTTTCCTCCGTCCCAAAATCCAAGTGAGAGAAGGACCGTAGAATGGCAGAAGCGCATTCCTTGTACGATCCCATCTCAAAGAACGTCGCGCTTAGGTTAGACGGATATACAGGATTCGTTGGATCAAGTTTCTCGGCCTGGAGTGCGCGAAGCTAAGCGGAGGCCGGCGTGAAAATAGCTCATGCGCGAGAGCCGTACCTGTTGATAGTGTCGAGCTGCTCTGGAATCCAGAAATTTGAGGATATCTGGACGAATATGAAGAAGGGGACACATACAAGAGCCATTTGCTTTCTTTGAACGCGCCGTTTCCCTTGATCTTGGCTTCAATCGCCTGGGGTCGTGATGTCCCCGGTGGAAGAACCGGTCTTGGCCATCTGGTGTGGCAGCTTTGTGATTTTGGGCGCTGTTGTGAAAAGAAAAAGGACAAAGAGTAAAGTGTCACGTGTGCTACTCCCACGACCCCGTGTCTCTACAACAGCAGCAAACACTTCAAGTTCAAGTTCAGACAGAACTAAGGACACAATTCCGGGCTGAATCCCACAAACTGAACTAAGCCCTGATAGTCTAAGTTCAGCAGGGTGCACGGCTTCTCTTCAATGAATACGCATCGTTTCTCTCACACGTTGAGCTTTGTCTGAAATTCTCTCTCTTTATAAGATTACGTCTGAGGCTATTCAAGCTCCGCTAACTCCGCACTCGGATCAACTTGCCGGGACACTCAACAGCTCCTCTTATTTATTGGGGCCAAGGGCCCACCGGCTAGGTAGACTACTTTGAACCCCAGGCTTGGGACTGCTGTCTGCATCCCAAAAGCTTCATTTTCGTATGTTCACTCTGGTGAGCGGCGGTCTTCGGCAGTATTCGGTAGACTCTGCCGCTCCCACTCAAACTCCCTCATCACTTCTCTTTCTAATAATCTCAAGCCATGAAGCTGGCGCTTGGCTGAGCGCTAAACTTGGCGGCGGCGCACAGTTGGGTCGGAAAGGTCGGAGTTTCCAAAGGTTTCGGGCAGAGTGGCTTAATTTTTAAAAAACGGTGATATATTTCTTGAACACATATCTGAATACAAAAAAAAAACTGTTAGGCTGAAACTTCATAGGAAACACCCCAATCCTTATCCTACTGAATGATTCCCACAAAAGGATTGAAATTATACCAGTCACAGCTCTGCGTCACGAACACAGACCCAAAGCCAGACTTGACCGTCTGCCCATCCCGGATGATCTGGATGAACGGAATCTGTGAGTCCTCAACAGGGAAGTTTACAGAGCCAATAGCGGCGCCGACACCGGCGTCGAACTGTGCGTGGGTGGAGCCAATGTCGAGGGAGATGGTGGCGGGGGTGCCGAGTAGGGACATGGCAAACACGGCGTCGGCCGGGAAGCTCGCCATGCGCGGTGCCCAGCCACCGCTGCATGACACTGCCTTGGGGTGAGCGCGATACCAGAATACAACAACGTCGTTCTAGGGCCGAAAAATATCCATATTATTTCCCAGTGAGCCGCGCAGAAGTTTCGCGTACCTCGACGGCCGGTGCGGCTCCAGTCTTGTACCAGGAGATATAGTACTGAGCAATAACTCGCCAGGCAGCATGAGGAAATCCGTTGACGTAATTTGGGGCGGCGGTACTGATTCAATATTCGTCAGAGGATACCAACAGCAAATAGTCAAGTACAGACCCCAGGTCGACATTTGGGTTAATGTCTCCAATGTAATGCGATTCAGCTACAAAGTAAACCGGTGAGCTGGACCGTCATTCGAACAACGCATATTCTCACCGTAGTCGTTCCAGGTAACTGAGAGAAATTCCAAGTTCAGAAAGGGTGCTGGAAATTTTCAAGTTCTGACATACCAATCTCTATGATATCCGGTTTGACATCCTCGATAGCCTGGACCCAGCGATAATTCCACAGGGTGTCGCCCAACTCCACCCACGCATCGTTCGCATCGATGTCCTTGAATTGCCACGGAGAGACCGCTGACCTCGCGCAGAACCATAACTTGGCCGGTTACAAGTTGGTCTGAGATGACTCACACATAATGTAGGGACCGCCCCGGCTGTGAGCAGCATCTCTGTATGCGATGTCCGTGTCCGTGGTGAGGAGCGTGTCCACGTCGTCTGGCCTGCATATCCTTTCCAGCAGTGCTCAAGGTAAGATATTACCCACGTACCATGACCACCAGTTGAAAAACCCGTCGATAGATGGGAAACTTGAAAGAAGCGTGCCCGTCTGGGTGGGATTTCTGAAGCTGATGAATGCCGGGGCAAAAGTGACATTAATGCCCTCATTTGCAAGAGAGGTTTTGATTGCAGCCCAGAAATCATTGCCGTTACCCTCGCCCTCGAATGTCGAGACCAAAACCCCGCCGTTATATGTCAGCATCGCGGGACTACTAGCGTGCGTTGAAACCAGCGATACTCTAGCACTTACAGTGAAAAACTGGGGAAAATATAATGGTGTGCCCTCTCACATGTCGCTTTCCAACCAGGTTTGAGACATATCAAAGCTGAAAAACAGCTTGAAGTCGGCGTTCTCCGCAGCTGAGAAAGGGCCACATCGTTGAGCCTCAAAATTGATACAGAATGGAAAATTGAGATCGCACCTACAAATGCAGTCGCCACCCGGTCAACCTCGTAGTCGGCAAGAGCGATATTCAACGCTTTTTGCGCGTGAATCTGGAGTAGAATGCGGATAATTTGGGAGATCTTACCAAACCCGTCGATTCCCGTCGCTTTCGCCGTGTTAATGTCGTTGGTCCAATCGCCTTGAGCGTAAGAGAAAGCATTTTGAGCCATGAAATGGGCAACCACTATCTGGGCATTGACGGCGAGTCTGATCGTAGCAACGATAACCACAAGTGTCAAGAGAAATGCGCTCATCGTAGGCGGAGTGCGAGAGCATTCGAGAAGACTGCTTTTATAAGTAGTCGCTGACCCACGCATCAGACTTTTGACAAATAACTTGTGACCTTGTACAAGGCCGGAAAAGGCCAGAAAAGGCCGGAAAAGATCGTAAGATCACACGCAAGCCTGTGTCCGGATACAAGCTTCGAAATTTTGCTAAAAATAAATTTGTTTTCTGCTTTGCACCAGTAATTTTGTGACACATTCAAATCTGCCTGGGAAGGTGCCAACTAGTACAATTGTCAGCTTCCCTTACTCAGGCCAGTTTGTGATTTTAGATACAGGGTTTCTTTGACTTCTTGGCTTGTGAGCTTGTCGGCTAGCGTTGCCAAGCCAAAAAGCCGCAAAACCCTGATGCGTGCAACCGCAAGAAGCCAGCCGCGCCAAGCACAAATGACGTAGTGTCTCCGTGATGCCGCGGAGATGCCGGGATGGGATTGAGGTTCGACAGGGTTTCCTCATCTCGCCCATGTCAATCATTACAGAGGAGGGACTCGGAGAGACAATATTTGTCTAGAGTTCAAGGCAGAGCCCAATTGTAAATTCTTCGGCGTATTCTATGCAGATTCCCACTACCTTTAGGTATGGGTCTTGGGGCCCACAGCAGGTTTTCGCGGAGCATCACATTTTCGTCAGCAAATTTCACGCTAACACTACTTTTCCCTGCCAAAGCAAATCGATTCTGTGTCATTTCGGTTTAGCGCACGGGCCATTCTCGTCATTTCCATCTCGTCAATAGGTTATTCCGACGTTTCAGCGAAATTTGTCGTGCGATCATCCTACCCCTGACAACGGTCCGCCCTTTCGCTGCTTTCCACCTTCCACCATGCCCGTCTCGGCGACCCTCTGCAGTCTCCCGCTCTCAACCACTTTCGATGCACAAGAGGAGAAATCGAAACTGTCCCTCAATTGGGTGCTCCAAAACGGGATCCGTACTGTCCGCTCTGTAGCATCCGGAATCCTTACTGTTCCTGGGCTTGACACTGGTTTTTCCGTTCACATGGACCTGCCTGTAGCCATCTTGTCTTCCCCTTTCGATGTTATTCTTGGCCGAGACTGGCTACAATACTGCCGCGAGTCTGTCCCAAACAGTCGTCTGTGCTTGTCGTCTGGAGTTGTTGAACTCGGACGTCGCTTGATTGGTACACCATGTCTCTATTTATCAAATTCTCGACTCTTATTCCGACAGACCACATGGTTCACCCTCAAATCAAATCTGGAGCGCTTGCGGCACCCGGCACTGAGCGCCTTATTGCCGAGCCCGTTCGTAACAGTCGAGGTGCGCCTCAACTCTGCTCGCAACCTTGTGCTTAGCCCACTTCGTAGTTTGAACAGAACCCTCCCCACCACCCATGGGACGCTTCGCGCCCGCATGCAGGCTGACCCGTTCTCTGATCAGCTTTGTGCGCCAACTGCATGATTGTGAATGAACTGGTTTCTTACCTCACTTCAGATTCCTCGAAAGAAGGGTTTTCGGCCCTCAATATCGAAGCACGGTCACTCCCCTTCGACGCGGGGATTGCACACTCAAATATCGAGCATGGTCCGTCATTTTTTGTTCTCGGCTTTACCCTGCCCTCACTCCGTTTCCAGATTTCTTGTGCGATGATGATCTGTCATCGCGCGTTCATCATTCATCACCTGTTCATTGTTCATCGCCTGTTCAATGTTCATCTGTTCAAAGCTTGTCTTTCTGTGCTTGTGCATCCACCTCTGCTGAAAACGTGAATGCGAATGATAACGTATCTGCCGAGTCTTGTTCCAACTCTCCTAATATTCACACCGAAACTGACATGCACACAATGTCTTTGAATCTCATCCGCGGGATTTTCCTGGGCCATCACTCCACGCGTGCCCGTACCTCAGTATTTCATTCTGATCTCCCAGCCATACAACATGCTCTCGGCTTGCATAGGATTCCGCACAATGAGATGAATCTAATCGACTGCCGTCAAGCACTTATTTATCATTTAGTCACTGGCACCTGTGTTGAGAATCCTTCTAACGCAACAGATGCTCCTTCGCGTTCTCGACATGAGCTTGCAACCTGTAGAGCAATATCCGAAGGCTATGGATCTGCCGCTGACATGTTGAGAGCTGTCCTCAACCTCCTTCTCGAAGCTGATCATAAACAAATGCCAACTGAACATTAATGCCATGTTGTTGCTGCGATGAATATTGCAATGTCTAGTAAAAGCCAGAATCTTCGATTCAAATTGCATGCAGCCATCCGCAAAGTCTTGGACAGTACTCACGGGGAACTGGACAGTTCTTTGTCTGGTTCTTGTGCCTCGGTCGCTGATGTCTTCGATTCATTTGAATCACACCGCACACCTGCCCTGCGTGCAATTGCTGCTTTCCACCGCATCGAGATTCCCGAGACAGCCAGTGTCGAAGACACGAGAGTCGCAATCACAGAGCATATCATATCCGGTCACTGTGTACATTTCAGAGAGTCGCAGGTATCCGCCAGTCTCCCGAAAAGTCTTACACTACCTGACTGTGCGGATATATGCAATGAATGGGTCTGAATTAAATCCATCCTGACCTTCAAGTCCATGTTCTCAGCGCTCTCCACTGGAGTAATCTTACTATCACTCCCCTGCGGCGCCTGCTCTCAACATAGACTGCAATCATTCTGAATCACTTGGGCAATTGCGAAAAAAATTAAAGGCATATATAGTCGCGTTGCGCAAGGGGAAACACGTTGAAAAGAACTCTGAAACAAGGAAGGAAGGTGTACGCTTGCAGAAAGCTGAGACCCGTGCATTTTATGAGAAAGAATTGCCTCGTCTTGGCCCCAGGTCGTCCCTCGATCGCTGAAAGACAAGGTCACCAATATCTTCCGTGAACAGACTTCCTCTGAAGCTCTCGCCACATACACTTGCGCTTCTTGTGCTGAATCTGCACCTCTTCGATCTCACTGCTCACTCAATGAACGAGTTCAATAACAGTCTCTTGCAGCGTCCCGATTTCAACTCAAATGAGCACCTTGCTCTAGACTGCTACAAGTGGCTGCATCCAGATTGTATTCCTCTACCAATGCCATATGATGAAGAACTTCTCCAAAACCTGCTAGTTGAGCCTGGCGGCGTATGCTTCCCTTCCGATGGCGGTTCCCCGACGCTATCAGTTTGCTCTGCCTGTTATTCTTCTCTTAAAAACAATAAAACACCGCCTTTGGCTCTTGCAAATAAAAACTTTCTGGGTCCTGTTCCCGAGGAGCTGAAAAACCTGACTGTTATCGAAGAAGCCATGATTGCACGCTGCCACTCGAAATGCTGGATTATTCAGTTGAAGGAAGAGAATCAAAATCTCGTTCTTGTATCAACCCAGCGCGGCATTAAAGGTCATATCATCATCTATCCCCAGCAGCCATCGGAAATCGCACGCATCTTACCGCCGCCTATGGAGGAAATCGTCTCCCCAGTTTGCGTTCTTTTTGTCGGGCTTTCTGCGCCTACTACTCAGTGGCTACGCGAGCGCGCAAAACCGTTGGCAGTGAGTGCGAACCATGTACGCACCGCTCTTCAATGGCTTCGAGCACACAATCCGCTGTACTGGGATATTATTTTGAATGAGGATTGTCTACGGTATCTCGAGGAAAATCCAGTGCTTCCTTTTACAATTGAACATATCCAGCCGAATGATGCAGACGATGCTGCCCAAGGGGGCGTCGGGATTCGAAAATCGGATATAGGATCGAAAAGTTTTTTTCGACCCCAAGCTGACCCCCCCCCCCCCCCCCTCCCCCTCCTTCCTTATAGGGAAGGAGTTTCCCACCCCTAGGGCCGGGCCGGCTTCTCCGCACCCAGCCGCCGCTTTCCGGCTTACTTCCTACACTTTCGTGGGGCTTAATTAGGCTTGTGTATACCATATAATGAGTGCAGGTGATAGATTTAATATTCTGCACTCCCACAGCTCAGTAATGTCTGACCTGAATGCAAATCACAGTTGACCCCACTTGGCTGGAATCACAGAAAGCATGGGTTCAAACTGATAAATCTTGTTATGTACAGTCCCTGGGCACTTATATGTGTTCACTACAACCAGCCAACACTCCTCTCATGGTCTATGAGCCATTTTGAGGCTCTAAACTTTATGTACTAAAAAGTTTTTTTCGGCCTACCCCCCCCCCCCCCCTCCCCACGTACAGAATTTTAATCCCGACGCCCCCTTGATGCTGCCACTGCTCGGTATGACTCTACGCCGACGCCTCCGATGTCTGAGGAGCCCTCCAAAGCAGCAGCCACAATTCCCTTCCAGAATGTTGTTATTGCCGACGGTGACTGTCACACTTTGTTGAACAAATTACGTGCTGCTGCTTTGCGCCATGTGCAGAAGAAAGGAGGGGGGGTATATCCAGATTCCGCATGACCGCGATCCTGCTAATGAGTTCTGCAAGGACAGTTTGCTCTTCCCAATGGTTTATCCCACACTTTTCCCATATGGTATCGGTGGCCCGGAAGATTTGAAACGGCCTGAGTCCTTGTCTCTGAAACGCCACATCAAGCATCTGCTGAATCTCACCGACCAGCGATTCCAGGAACATCCATCGTTTTCATTCACGGCTTTTAATATCTTGCAGCGCCGAGAAATGCTTTTACACACGTCTCTCAAAGTTAAGAAGTCGAACTTTCCGTCAGTCGCAGCCCAATTTGCCTCAGTGTCACCTGAGCTAGTTCAAAGTGTTTCAGAGCGTGTCGCCTGCGGAGGATCCACCACTCCAAGGAATGCGGAATAACGGAAAGTCTTGAATTTATTGAAACAAGTGAATGCCATAGCTGCATCTGTGCCAGGGTCGTCCGCAGCTCGAGTGAACATGAAATTCGCGGCCGGATGATTGAAAAAGGCTTACTGAGCTTTTATATCACAATAAATCCAGCCGATGTCTACAACCCCATAGTGAAATTTTTAGCTGGGACAGAAATCGATTTTGATGCTTTGCTACCAGGTGAAGTGCCCGATTATTGGGACCAGTCGGCCCTTGTAGCTAAAAACCCGGTTGTCGCGGCTCGATTCTTCAATCTATACATGAAGGCCTTTTTGTCATCACTCTTGGGATAGGATACGATGCCAAACAGAAAAATCTTGAGGGCGGAATTCTCGGCATAGTTGACGGTTATTACGGTTGTGTGGAAGCTCAAGGACGTGGCACGCTTCATTGTCATATGTTAGTGTGGGTTAAAGGCGGTTTGAACCTAAATGAAATAAAAAAACGAGCGCTCAGCTCCAACACATCAGATATCGAATTTTCTCAAAGGCTCTTGGCATTCCTGGACGATACAATATCAAACCAAATTCCTCCTGAGCCAGATCCAAGTGTGGACGTACCTTCAAATAACTTCCATCCCTGCTCCGTTCGAGGTGTGTCAATCATTGAACAGGAATGGCCTGAGTCCAAAGCCCGCCAGTGGATTAATCCGGGGAGACAGCAAGATTTGCATAATGTAGCCTTGAAATGTCAGAGCCATGAGCACTCGAAGACATGTTTCAAGTATTGGCGTGGACCTCCGGAGCCAAAGAGTGGTCGGTTCGATCTTCACAAAGACAATTTCCGTGCAGAGAGCTCATTCAACCCGGAAACTGGCGAAATCTGTTTGCGCTGTCTGGATGGGCTGGTCAACAACTTTAATGCCACCATTCTAGAGGCAATGCGCTGCAACATGGATATAAAATTTGTCAGCTCTGGTGCCTCTGCGAAGGGCATTTTGTACTATATAACAGACTACATCACCAAATCTCAACTGAAAACCCACGTTGCGTTCGCGATACTTGAGTTGGCGGTGAAGAAACTTGGGGAGTTCAATCCATGCGAAACAGATATCGCCATACGGGCAAAGAAGATGCTGCAGAAATGTGCATACGCCATGATCTCTCAGCAGGAGTTGTCGGCGCAACAAGTGGCATCATACCTTCTTGACTTTCAAGACCATTTCACTAGCCACTCATACCGCAATTTGTATTGGACCGCGTTTGAAGCATTCATCGACAAGGAATTGCCTAGTCCGGAATGTTACCCAGCGAAAAAATGTAGTCCTGATTTGGCCTCACCTGAGCTTGAAGAGCCCAACGGCGTCAACGAAAATGAGCTCAGTAATGCCGAAGACGAAGGTGAAGAGGAAGAAAGCTCACCCCTCCTAAACGATATAGTTGAGCTGACTGGCGCCAGCCACGGAATTGATGACAACGACGAAATTCGGGTGTCCATCGATGGTGATGGGTGTCTCATCCCCACAGAAAACCAACTGGCAGATTATCAACGCCGAGGTGAAGAATTGGGCAATACCTCTGTGTGGGACTTCATTTCGCGCGTGGACAAAGTGAAAAAAACGTCGGATGGTCGTAAACACAAGGCCAGTCTGGACGACGATGTTGACATGGAGGATCTGCTCGAAAAGGATCAGGAGCTTATTGACGAAATTGCGGAGGATGAGCCTGAACTTCCGCGCATCTCTGTCATGCAAGATGATGGTTACCACCGCCCTCGAGTCCTCTTACGAGAGGGCCACCGGCAAGCAAAAACCCACATCCTTCGAGTCCGTGCGTTAGATAACAGCTTGGTTCCGGTACCGATTGGACCGGGAATCCCGCGGCGGGATAAAATGGAACAGCGAGACAGGTACTGCAGGCTGATGCTGATACTCTTCAAGCCGTGGAGGCATGCACAGGATCTCAAAGAACTGTACTTATCCTGGGAGGAGGCTTTCAATGCCTTTACGAGGCTCTGTTCAGCATCAGTTGCATTCAAAATGGACAATATGCAGATACTTCATGAATGTCGTGATAGCCGTGACGACCATTTTTCAGAACGACGAAATCGAGTACGCAGAGCTGTCGAAACAAAGTGTGGGCAACGTGATGTCGCAGACAACTTCTCAGGTGAAGACACAACAGAAGGAATGATTCTTGACCATTTAGAAGGACTCTCGACACGTTTTTCAATGAAGAAGGCAGCGTCACATGAGGGTATACTTGAGTGTGTCAATTACGCAGAGGAAGCTGGACTGCATTCTACTACGATCGACTCAGAAAGTACAATGAATATTCCCAATGAGGACTCACAGCATACTGTTCTTGCTCGTGATTCGCACGCGGAAGACCTATGGGAGAAAGCTTATGATAAGCGGCGGGATGAATACAAACGAAATCTTTCCACAATTCCTGCACCTGCACCAGACATTTCAACTCAATCCAACCCGATGGATGCTCTTGCTGATGGTGACACATTTCGGAATGTGTTTGTGTCCTCAGAAAATGAGACATCTGAAATTCGGCAGGACGTTGAAGCCTTGGAACCTGACGAAAATGTAGACATTGAAGCTCATATCGTGAAATGGACACTCAACGTGGAGGCACACACATTCCGTATTATTGCCAATCACAGCCTACAGAATAAACCAGAACAGCTTCGAATGTTCCTGGCAGGTCCTGGGGGTACGGGCAAATCTCGGGTAATAGATGCATTGCGTGAATTCTTTCAGCGGAGAGGTCAATCCCGCAGATTTCGACTCGCTGCATATACCGGAGTTGCTGCTCGGAACATCAAAGGGACGACTCTTCACGCGGCACTGTGTTTGAGGCAACGTGGAAGAGGTTCAGCACAAAATAAGACAAAACGAGACCTCACTGCAATGTGGGAAGGTGTGGATTATTTGTTTGTTGACGAAGTTTCGATGGTTGGGTGTTTATTACTATTGAAATTAGCCAGGCTCTCAATGATGCGAAGGGAAATATCTTGCCTTTCGGGGGCGTGACCGTAATATTTGCGGGTGACTTTGCTCAATTACCGCCCGTTGGGGAAACGAAACTTTTCGCAAGGCTGAATACAAGCACTGAGAGTGCAGCAGGACCGCGAGGGCAAGAAAAAATAATGGGGGAAGCTCCTGTGGTTCTCCGTTGACACGGTGGTCATGCTAAAGCGAGGTTGATGCTGATCCAGCAGCTGTCCGGTTTGTTGAATTGTTGAGTCGTTTACGAGAAGGACGTTGTACTGAGGACGATTTTGACTTGCTTAATACACGGCTAATAACACAGTTAAACCCAAACTGGAATGATGATCACCTTCGAAACGTTCCTGTAATCTTTGCTGAAAACCAGGTTAAAGATGCTTGAATGAGAGGGCTTCAATTACATTTGCGGCGAAGTCTGGCAGGCACTTGAACTGGTATTACGCGACGGATATGCGAAGCAAAGGAGATATCATCAAAGACACGGACCTTCGCAACCATCTGCTGCACAGATTGTACTCCGGCGAAACCAATTATCGCCTGGGGGGATTACCCATTGCGATTGGAATGCCAGTCATGATCACGCAGAATTATGATGTGGAAGGTGGTATCGTAAATGGAACAGGTATCGTGAAAGAAATACGCTATGAAATGAATGAGTTGGGGGACAGATGCACAAAATCATGTGTCGTCCACGTACCTGACATGGAGGGTCCAGCCCTCCCCAATCTCCCTCCAAAGCACGCCGTAGTTCTTGCAGAAACCGTCGATATGACTTTCAAGCATCCCGACTCACACAAGAAGTGCATGATCAAACGGACACAGCTTCCCCTTGTTCCAGCATTCGCAATGACAGCGCATAAAGCTCAAGGGAAAACGATGGAGGCGGTCATTGTGGACTTGGAAGGCACACGCGGAACCGAGTCGCCCTACGTAATGCTTTCACGTGCCAAATCACTTGATGGCGTCTTCATTCTGCGCCCGTTCCGCCTCGCAACTATCCAGCGTCACCCAAGTCAAGATGTACGGGATGAATTCAAGAGGCTTGATATGTTGTGCCACCAAACTGTCATACGATTTGGCTCGGCCGCTGAGGCGTCGGAATCTCAAAACTACCTCGTCAACACATTCTCCGCTGCTGCTTTGCCCGTGGAGGATGATAATCCTGCTTATGAAGCTGGACAGGCTGACGCCAGGCGCCTGGCGACGCTACAATTAACTGCCGCAGCCTTGATACGTGGGAACCAGCCGACTGCATCTCGCTTGGGTGCGCCGGCTGCGACGTCCTCCAAATCACGCAAGCGACCCCGTACTGGAGAGGGATCATTTTCGAGCAGCAAGCGCCAACGGAAACAATAATTTGGTCGGCAACAGTTTAACTTCCACGAGTGACAGGAAATTTAGAACACATGTATAAGATCCAAAGGTAGTGGGCCCTGCCGCCCGTCGGCCCTACAGACTTATTAATTGCAGCCTGGGCGAACCTGTACCACAGGGGAACCCGGGCAACCGTCCATCATTGTTGAAGTCTAACTTGTGACCACTCCCGTGGTACAGATCAGTCCAATCAGGCAAGGTCAAGGTTACCGAGTTGAATAGGGCTGTGTTGCTCGGCAAATCCTGATGAACGCTACCTCACGGAGTCCTGCAAAATCAGCTTCAAGCAGGGGCACGATGAGGGACTCCTGGAGAATTGGACCAACCATCAATAGGTATCTGTCTCTCATTGTTCGATTTGTTGCGGGAGTAGTAAACTTAACTGCATTGCTTGCATGTTTCCATGATTCGCTTCCAAAGCCTCCGAATGAGACAAGGATGACATGCTTTATATCTCACCATCTTAATCATTGCCCTACCGTGACGCCGTCTCTTCATCGCGTTAAGCCGTGAATTCAATTTATACTGCTGGGTTCTTGTTTGGGCAAGATTTTAGACGCGACTTTCGGCTAAATGAATGGCGACTTCCACCAGCCACTTTGGTGTGACTTGCTTTCATTTGATCCTGACGGTGATGTCCGTACCGAGGGCGGTACTGTACATCCATGGTAACTACGCAAACCATGTTCCGCGGTTTGGGGTGGATCTAATGACGCCAATTTTGGAAGGATTCCGCAGTATGTCGTTATGTACAGATCACTGGAAGCAAGGACTGATCAGCTGAATTGCTTGAAAAAGTTCAAACGATTACGCCGTGCCGGGTTTTGTCTGTACACGGCGGTCGTAGAAGGTCCACAGCCTTATATTTCCCGCAGTATCATTGGCAGCATAGGTCCATTCCCAGGGTCCATGTGAAACGGACACGTCCAAATTTTTTAATGCAGTGGCTTAAAATCAACGGTACATCCACGATATAAAGCTTCAGGTTTCTAAATTCACGCCGCTCACCTCATCATAAACCAATGTCTAGCTCGTCCTCATCATCCAACTCGTTCAATGTTTTCACCAAACGCCATAGAGCCTTTGTAGCCTGCGCCGCGTGCCGCAAGCGCAAAATCAAGGTATATATATATATCACTTCTTTCTCTTCAGAACTCAGTCTATCTGGTGCCAGTGCCTGTCAGCTTCAGATGTAGAGTACGGGCCATGCTTGCGCTGTTCTCAGAAAGAGGTGACGTTGTTTCTCTTCGAATGCTTTACCTTTCCCTTTCGCTGACTGTACCAACCCTTCCTAGATAAAATGCGAATACTACGCCGTATTAGACGACGATGTATCGTCCTCCACGCCGAACACACCTCCTCAAAGATTCGAAGTCCCGCTCCCAGATACTTCCTCTGACCCCGGCCGGACCCCGTATCCCGTCATGCCTTCGTCCGAGCGTCGGAGCTTCGGGCCAGTGTCAATTTCGAGGGGTAGGCGCCATACGAGTGCCTCCGACCCTGGGTGGACGCCTCATCCCATCAGGCCACCGTCAGCCGGAATAAGCAACGAGCATCTCCACTCCAGGCCATCGTCTGCTTCTAATGAATTCGCTTCCACCGGCGGGCGCCGTAACACTGTGCCCGCCGCCGCCCCTAGTGCACGCTATCCCTACGCACGCAGAAACCCCCGGCCGCACGAGGGTGGAATATCTGCTGTATCGCGGTCCGCTCATGCGGTATTCACTCCCCCTACAGCTGTGTCGATTCCTCCGCAACCCAGTCTGCCGTCCTCGTCTTCACCTACCCCCCGCCCTGCCTTCATGGCCCAACAGACACCCACTGCCCCCCCTCAGCAATACTCGGAGTACACCTTCTACCCAGGATTTTCGGATTCTGTCAACAGTAGTTCCCTCTACAACCCTAACTACGATCAAATGTCCCAGTATGCGCCGCAAACAGAGTCAAGGACGATGTTGCACCCAGGGTCCGAATCCTTGTAAGCCTTTCGTTTTTTATTTCAGTGGAATTGTCATGACGAGATTTTGGATTCTTTCTGTAGCCAATGCATTTGCCCCCCGGGCCCGTGCTACTGTGGTGGAAACTTCAGAGGTCATGCTAAATAATTCGAAGCAAATTGTACACAAGTCTTAAAAATATCCAACACACTCACATATCGCTTGAGCCTGGTATTATACTTCAACTGATTCTACTCGATACCTTACCATTGTACAATACTACCGGTAGATAGAGAAATTATTACCTGTATCCATGTACAAGCTGCTTGAATTGTCTCGCAATCGCATGACGAAGATTCGCTGTGAACCCCTTGGGAATCTAGACTTCGGGGATTGCGGAATTCCTGGGCAACACTAGTAAGAACGGACTCACTTCAACTGTTAGCCGAGACACATCGCTGCTTCAATGGCAGTGGTTGAACATTGAGGTCCGCTCGGCGATCTCGGGCATGTCGCGGGCTCTTCGGCCCCGGACGGTCGGCGATTTCGGGCTAACCGAGTAACATGCAGTTTGTAAAAAATTTCGATTAGACGCTATGTGATTTAGTTACCCGGTACCAGCACCAAAATCCGTTCTCCCCTGCGCCTGGCGATGTTTAATTGCTTAGGTTCGGCCTTCAGAGTTGAATCTCTTGGACACTGGCTATCACCAGACATGAAATCCAGGTATTATTTCGAGTGCCCTCTGCCTTCACGGATTATTTAAAACGAAAGTGAACGGTGTCGGTGCGCGATGAGGAATATTGTTTCTGACATTACGCAATCATAATGGGTTTGCCCTACATAGTACTCTGAAAACTACCAAAAAGCGTTCAACCGTGCATCTCCCTTTTCTTCCCACTCGCCTTCTTTCCTGTTCACCACAAGTCTATGGACACGCCGAGCCCGCACACGGGATGATCGCCTTCCCGCTCTTCGTCTCGGGGCTCATCTGCCATGGGGTTGTCGTGTTCAGCGCGAGCAGGTTCACGGGCGCGGGCAGCTTTTCCACGGTGAGCTTCTCGTTCAGGCCTGGGCGTGTGAGGACGCCACCCTTGCCGGCGCCGTGGGCGTTGAGGTTGGGGGCAGCGAAGGGGACGAATAAGGCGGAGGCTGCGTTGGGCAGTGCCATGTCAGTTTCAATTTCGAGTTGAACCCGTAGAGTGAAAGAGGGGAGGGAGAGAATGAAGGAAGAAGGCAAAAAGAAGGGACAAACTCACTGAGCGGACCCGGAACAACGGCGGAGAGGTTGAACTGAGGGACCTCACTCGCGGGGATTTTGACGTTCTGGTAGCCAGTCTCCTTCGCGACGAAGGAGAACACGTTGCTGACAGACCTATGCACGGAGAGTTCAGCATTGCTTTACGGGGGCGATTATATCAGGCGCGGAGCTACGCACTTGTTAGTGTCGCCTCTGCCAAGACTCTTCAGGTCCCAGTTGGACTGGACAGTGCTCAACAACGAGTAGTGCGTGTAGAGCGTATCGTCGGTGGTACCCCGGAGTTTCACAGGGACCGCCGTACCTATATATATGAACGTGTGAGTAGTCTGCCAGGTATGATTCTATGGTATGAGCCGTGACCACCCACCCATGGCGAGGGTCCAAACCCGATTCTGGATCGTAGACGATTCGTTCTCGTCAAACGTCACCAAGATAAGCGTATTTTCGCCATTCACGCGTGGGTCCGTCAGCAGCGGCAGCAGCCAGTACTCAAGGAACGAAGCGGCAAAGTCGATCGTGGTGTCGTGGGCGTCGTTGACCTAGATTGGGTCAATGACCATCGATAGATGCAGATAGTGAGTTGATCCGGGCACACACCATGTTCGGGGTAACGAATACCCACTGTGGAAGCGTCCCATTCACGACGTCGTTCGCGAAATCGTTGAACGTTCTGATACGCTTGGCGCGGGCCGAGTCCTGCGAGATCGCGTCGTAGATGACGAGAGGGTTGTGCTTGCGCATGTAGTATGGGTACGTCCCGGACGCCGGGTCGGAGTAATCCGGTGCGGAGAACCTGTTAACGTCCATCGTGTCAATCAATCGAGGAACGAAGAGTGGTGAGATCCGGAACACAAGATGATAAGACGGAAATATAATCAACGTACATAAAGCCATAAAATTCGTCATCCGCCATATTTTCCTGCTCTGTCGTTAGCACGGTGAACGGAGGATAACAGAAGGAAAGACCGCACTTGGTAAGTCGCCCAAGATATGTCCTTGTCTTCGAGGAGATCGACGACTGTGCTGATGTTGGACGGGATATGATACATATTGTCGTCGTGCGCCCCAAAAAAGTCGCCACCAATTGAGGCCACATCTACTCACGTCAATTCAGGTTAGCACTGATAACGATCTTGACAGCGATTGAACGGACAGTTTGGCTCGGAAGGGTGTGTCAGGGAGTTGTAATTTGTGAAAAGAATTCCCTGCTGGGCGAGGGACTCGAATAGCGGCGTCGACGCAGCCGTCTGATATCTCGCTGCCATTAGCAAGAGCGCTGGGGGCCGAGAAAGATACATAGATACGCACGTCGAAATCGGTATTCTCGAGCCACACCTGGACGATACGATCGAACACCTTGCCCTTGACGACTTTCCTGTCGTTGAGCGTGCTGTTGGAGAAGCTCGTGTAGTTGGCGGTCTGTACGAGCGGGCCCTTGGACGGAGTCGCGAAGACCTGAGCAGTGGCCGCGGAGGCAAGGCGCACCGAGGACGCAGCCAGGAGGACGGCAGAGAGCAGCATCGCGGTCGACATCTTGGGGAGGGGTCCGGACGCAGGTCAGGCGTCGCGTCATGAAGGATGCTGTAGATAAAGCAAAATCGAACTCGACCTGCACGTCACAGAAGGCAAATTCTGATTGGTTGTGGTGTGGGAAAAAGAGCGGCGCCGCATCGGCGCCGCACCCCGAAGAGGCGTCCACGTTCGTCGAGCTATACATAAGATCCTAGTGCTAGAGGAGCGCATGGCTGCTCCGGATTTTGTCACATTCTCGACCATGATGAGCCTCAAATCCGCGCCCAGGGAAATGTATTCGATGAGTCATCCCGCGGGCAAATCGGCCAATTATCCAACAAGGCAATGAGACCGACAGGCAGACTGGATTTCGGATGCTTCTCCTCGGCTGAGGACCACAGGAACGGGCTGAAGTTGGATGCAGATCCAAAACCAGAACTTTGGCTGAGGCAGTTGGACATCTCCTCACATCAGCCAAACCCCAGAAATGATACAGCTGTTTGGACAACGCCAGGAAGGCGAAAGATTGGTACTCATTGGTACTGTGAAGGTTGCCATAAGAAATGTTAAGAGACAGCCGTCGCCAAAGAAGGGCTTTTTTCAGCGGAATGAAGGCGCCAAAAACATGACCGAGCGCGGCAGCGGTGGATCCATAGCCTTGGAAGAAACTGACTGCGGCCACACCGAGCCCACGTGTGAAGTGTCTGAAATAGACGCTGAGAATCAAGGAAGGCAGAGTTCAAGAGGAGTTTCATCGGGCGCCGGGTTCACCCCTGCAGGAGCGGTAAGTAAGAGGGAGAGGATGACAAGCAGCCAAGATCACACAGGACATGCCAAATCTATGAGCAAAGCGCCACGGAACGGGAGGCGGACCCAACGTCAAGGTCCCAAGAATTAAAAGCGTCGTGGAGGCGAGATTTTAAACTGGACGTTTTGAGACCTTGTGTTCTTGAACCCTCTCAGTGCAGTTTCTCTCGACGGTAGTCGCGAATTTACTTAGGTGACCTGAAACCCTCCGGCAAGACAAAGAGATGGTCATCAGGGCTTCTGGACTCAGGACGGCTCTTTCGACTTGACACAGTTGACGTCGATGAATAGACAGCAATGTGATGGGCGAGGCTTTAGCTTAATACGCCGCGAATCCCGGGGTCTTCTAGGTTCCAAGATGCGATGAAGGCGAGGTGGAGGAAAAGGACAGCCTGTGCCTGGCCACGTGCTGATTTGATCCCGGCTTTTGCCGATTGCCCTTTGCTTTCAACCTCTTCCTAGATCTTACAGCTGGAGGACGAATCTCGGTGACTGAGTGTTGACCCATCTCCAAGAGAGTCTTGGCGTGGTAGTTGACCTTGACATTATCCCACCGTTGACGGCTCCGAGCCGTGGGTGTTCCAAATCTCACACAAGGCGGCTCCGCGTCGTCGCCAAGAAATATCTCATAGCAACTACTTAATTACAAGTCTTTTGGTGTTAACTCCTGTTCGTCCTAACCACGACGGTCATTCAAACTCTAAGCTCCTCGCAGTGATACAGCTTTCGATACCTACTGTTGTGTCGTTCCCAAGTCGTTGCTTTCGAAGGGTGAACCTTGACTCCGCTGTCATACGATACTGATTGGCGGGGGTAGATACCATCCACCCGATTTTGGGCCCGCCGAAAACCACTGTGCTCGGACTCGTCACCAACGCTCTCTGGTTCTTCGCAACCCCGATTAGTAGCCACGCTCCGGAAATTCTTCTCCTTTGAGCAGCATTCCCGACTCTGCTCTCCCACACCCCAGGCGACATCTCGTTCCGCATTCTGCTTATCCACCGCGAAGTCAGGTGGATCGCAACTTCTCGTCTCACCGCCACGGTCCTGTCCTCGTCGCATCAACTTGGCGGATACAATACGACTTTCACCCTGCTTTTACTGATGGTTGGACAGCCGCATGCTATACGGCCATGTCAACATCCTCTTCAATTGTGTACGTGCCCTTGTCCCTTTGTTTTGAAGACGGGCTGAAGTACTTATACTGCAGACACCGCCCACAATTGTTTGTATCTTTCGTTCTTTTCTTTTACTGTAAATGTTATTTCCGCTGACCGCGCCCCGTCGTGAGCAATCTGACTTCTGCACGACGCAGTTGTCCTATCCGCGTAATTATGTCGGGGCACATCGTACGATAACACGGGAGCAGTACTTACAGACACCACGCGCTTTCAGAACCCGAACGGAAAAATGTACGAGCTTGATCACCCGAGTGCGACTTGGAACCGCGGGTGCGGTTCAGGTGGGCGATGCAGATGACAAGTATCTATGGCCGCAATATTAGTGGGAGAGATACCGATCTTCTGACAAGGCCGTTATTATTCAAGCCACGGATACCTTGAATTATTCGGTCTGCACTCGCCTTTCTGTGTCAAAAAAAGACTTGATGATGTTATTTCACTGGACTCTTTCCGCCCATGGCCACAATTAACTTACTCACCGACCTCTCACCCAAATGCTGTACTGTTTCTGTTTCATGCTTGCCTGTCCTGGGTTCATGCGGACGCGACGCGTCTATTTTGGTGTGTTGATCAAAACTTCGGAGTGTTGCGGATCATTGAACTTGATCAAAGATGAAGGATTGGGATTTTCATGCCTGGGCACGCAATTCGAAGTCAATATGGAAGCTAACAGAGGTGCAGACCACCATAACCAACGCGCTGCGATGGAATTCTGGGAGCCCCGGGCGGGGAGCAAGAATTTAGTGGCATATTCAGGACACCCTTAAAAGTTAAGCTTCAATTTCCAACGGTGGTGGTACCGGAACATCCCGACTCGGTGTGGTGACGCTTTGGGCCGAGACCTAGACCTCAGCCGTGATCAGGTTACCTTCCGAAGTACTTACTCAGCCTCAGTCACTTACTGACCTGATACGAACCGCGATCACTGGCAGCCCAGAGCGACTGACAGCCCAGAGCGACGGGAGAGGATTGGACTCTGGAGAAGTCCTCCACTTGGGGATCGATTGCAGCCAGCGACGCTGTAGTGTGTGGTGTGGACAAAACAGGTTAGGATTGTTCCTGTGACGACACATCATAGCTCATCAACAGGGCAGACTAAGTATTTTACCGACGGAGCCTCACTTGTTTCGCAACTACCCCACCATTCGCTTCGTTCCTTCCCTAGTTCGCCGCCGCTACCATGGCTTATGACGGCGCTTTTTTGTGGACGCCGCAGTTGGCGAATTTATCGTGCGTTGCGGTTCATGTTGCAGGCGGAAGGATTTGCTCACAGCCCGCAGGAACCAGCTGTGGGAAATCACGGCCATCGTCGGGGCGGCGCTCTGCGGCGCTGTGCTTCTCATAATTGGTCTCGTCGCCCTGAGCCCAGTCTGCCGACCCCATCTCGACCGAGTCAGTTTTCGGATCCTGGTGTGCACTCTGCTGGCAAAGTACGTACTCCACAGTGCGGCCGGGGCCCGAATAATCTGACCGTCCCACCCAGCACCGTGTTCGGGATCACCAACGCAATCGGGGGCAAATTCACAGGGCCTTCATGGGCATGCGGCTTCGATATATTCCTCCTCCAACTCACGCTCGAAACGTCGAGTTTCCTTCTGTTTTGTGTGGCGCTTAATCTTCAGTGCGTAGAATTGCTCTCGCACAGAACAAATTTCAAATATCGTACTCATGCGCAGGCTGGTTGTTGTTCACGGAGTCAATGGCGTGAAGTTGGAGAAATTCTACATATTTGGGTCGATCATAATTTCCTTATGCCTGACGATCCCTCCCTACGCCTTGAAACAATATGGGTATGTTCATGTTCAATGATCCTGGATAGTAATTGCTTATTCTATTGTGCAATAAATAGGTGGGATCCACTCGTTGAAGACTGTTGGTATTCCAACGATGATCCGAAGCAACGATTGGCATGGCAGGTTCGTGCCCTGCGATCAAAACCCACAAATGACCGATCGAACGCCAGATCGGGACGCAACTGTTCTGGACATTACTCACTGTCGCCGGCGAGATTGTCTCCACTCTCACTGTTGTGTTCTACATGGTTCGGCATCAGGTGCGGTTCACCAGGAATATTGTATCTCACGGTTCACTGTCTTTCATCTCATCATTTACGCCGCAGAGGAAACGCCGCCTCCCGATTCCCCTTGATACTTCTCAAACGCGCTCCCGCGCCGGTTCCGTGGGCGCAAACGACTCCTTCTCTCATGCCAAGTTCTATCATAGAATAATCTTCCGCGTTGGTGCGTCATCCCTCTACAATAAAAACTGGCCCCGGGCTCAACCTCATCGCAGTCCTCTACCCCATCGCCTCTGCCTTGATCAATCTAACGAGTGTGATTTGCGTCATTCACGCCACCCGAGAGGACGGAGTGAAAAACTGGACGGATTACCGCGTTCTCCTTCTCAGTCAGTAGTGGTTTCCTGCCAGGGTTCGAACTCAGTTCTAACTCATATTGTCTAAATAGGTGACTTCGTGTACGGAGGCCGCGCAGTTCTCTACGCTTGTCTCGCAGCCACTGATCCAGTAAGCTCCAAGGTTGAAGAGCTGAATTTCACCGACATCGAACCCACAGGCTCTTATGCGCGCCGTGCGCGTTTGGCTGGAAAGCCGTGGTATCCTTCCTCTTTCTTCATCTACGGAGATCCATTCCCGCGTCGGGGTGGGTTCCTCCCGACACGGAAACGCTCTCTCAGTCCACATCGAGCTCTCTACGGTGTATCAAAATGACGACGGGACGGTTGTAGGCGTTGGCGGCGTTTCCCCAAAGTCCCCCAGGTCCGCTTCTGCTTACTCCTCTGCACACGAGGACGCAGATGACACGGACAAATTCGGGTTGACCCCGATATTTCGATCCGACATCGAGGCCTCGCCGAAGAGCGACCTCCAGTTACACCGGTACAGCCCGAGTCATCTCGCGCGGGAACAGGATCGTGAGAGAGAGAGGGAGGAGTTCCAGCGACGGATATAGCATAGCGCGAGGGTCCATAATCATATTTATGACCAAAATGAGGCATAAAGTATTCACGTTGTATTTTATTATTATTGTACTTCAAACATTCAATGTACAACGTTGGCGCCAAATTATGGATGGCACAGCTATAGAAGACCGTGGCTGCCTATTTGCCCCCAGATCGCCCTGTAACTTATCATCGGCAAACGTCAAGTCAGTCAAAAGAGAAGATCGCTCAGTTCATCAGGAAAAACCGAATTGCTATGGGCTCTATGGGCAGTTACATAGACCCACATAGACACTCATAGATACCATAGCACTGTTACTATGGCGTCTATGGCGTCTATGGCGTCTATGCAGGTCTATGTGGCAGCCCATAGCAATTTGGCTTTTTCCTGATGTTCTGGACTTCTGGTAGGCAATTTGTGTCTCTTGAGATCTCGCGATGGCAAGGAGAGGCCATGTCACACACAAATGAAAAACAGTCTCAACCAGCTGCGCTGCCCGCAAGGAAAAGATTCAGGAAGAAAATCCAACGAACCGAAGAGTAATGGGCTTGGGTGCTGCTCGCATCTGAAAATGAAAGACACCGGTAGAGGCTGATACAGACAGTAGCCCGATGGTGTACATTCATTTCGCCGTGGACAAACCGTCGCCTTTTCCACAAAATGCTTATTTTTGGCCGTCGCAATGAATAATTCAATCGGCGTCTCCTTCGCCGTCACCCTCAACATCATTGCCTTCATCATGTGCAGGTCTGGAGGGCCGCCAATAGGAGTCAAGGACGCAGGATAAGAATGAGACTGATTACCGTGGTATAACCGCCCGCGGAAAATTAATCCCATGCCGCCACTCCTCCTCACTCAGTTCCACGAATCCTGGAAGTAAACGCCTCCACATCCTTCCAATGCGCGGGATTAGACATTGAAGTCGAAGGAATACTCATCCATAGGTGAGACCCCCTTCAATTTCATAAAGATGGATGATAGAAACGCGCGACAGCGAACGCGCTACGTTTCCGACGACGAGCGAGACGAGGCTCTCCTGTGCGACGTGCCGTGGCTTCGGAGCGACACGAGGCGCGGTACTTCGTTAGCGTCGAGAGTAATTTCGAGTTTCCGCAGGTCGGGACAATTCTCTGATAGGGCCTCGAGGCTCAGCAGAGAGGCGCCGGCGAATGAGGTTGAGGGTCAGTTTTCAACAAAAGTTGTTGGATGTAAGGCGGCAGGCTAGAGCCATATTGGTAATCATCGCGTCGTCGAAGTCGAACCCGGTTGGGTGAATGAATACGATGACGAGTTTGAAGAAGGGAAAAAGGCAATGAATGGCGCTGGCGGGGTGAGCGGTGGATGAGGGAGGATAACCGGTTACGGGTTTGGACTTGAATAGTTCGAGTTCAGCACTTGAAGGCGTGCTCACAATAGGACAGAGGTCAAGGCGCAGACCAAACACGAACGCGCTTTGTAAAGAAAAGCAGAGTCTGCCACGGTTGGATTCACGGTGTGCAGATACACCAAGTTTAACATCGGATATCTGGACGTGATGGTGGCGAGTAGCGTGAGGGATTGACAGTTCTTGAGGAGATTCGGTGACCAAGGAAGATATCGATGAAAGAAATGGCTTCGCAGGTGAGATTCCAGTCGATATCCTCCAGATTGTGAACGAACCGGTGTAGCAAACTCCCTACGAAGCGTCTGGAAACCAGGAAACCGTGGATCGCAGGCATGCTCGACACAGATGAGGACCCTGATTCATTGATCGGGCGAGTAAGTCGGCGACGGTGGGTGTTGATAAGCACATCACATACAGTTCAGTACGATGCCACCGCCGCTTTCTTACCAAGATCGTCAGTGCGCACGTCCACATCAATATCAAGGCTCTCCCAGAGATCGGGAAGCATGCATCGGACGGGATTCATGATGCCACGACAATGCGTTCAAGGGAGACTCGTGGAAACACTACGCAGGTGCTCGCCAGTTCCACCAGGTCTCGAGAATCTTCAATGCGTCCAGCTGGCGGCAGGATTTTGGGAGTTTCTGATTTGAAAGTAAGGAGTATGGCTTCCCGATTATTGTGGGAGTGAGAATTGTAAAGCGACCGGCTCCCAAGGAAAAAAACTGACATCGTTGACGTGTCGTTAGGCGTCAAATGATGGCATTCAAGCTTCAATCATCATGTGACAGGGGTCGCGTCGCTCGGGAAGCCAAACACCGACAGACACTTCAAGACGCGGAGAACGCAGGAAGATCTCGTGGAATCGATTTCCCTCACGAAATTACGTTGAACATTTCCAACGTCTATTTGCATTCTTTCTTTCAGTCTTGCCAATAGATTGAGGTATACGAACTCATATTTGTTCAACTGTACTTGAACTGGCAGTGATGAGCCTGTTTATGAAATGACTATATCGGTGACTTGTCCGATATAGCGGCTGGATGTGAGCCTACACTGCTCTTGTTCAGATTGAACCATCCCTATGCTAGAGACTACAATTTTGCGGCCCGTTGAACCAAAAGAAAACATTAGGTTTCCAGGACTCCGGGAGAAACAGTTACTGAGAAACCACGGTTAAATTTGTGCTCAAACCCCCTCCTACTTGATGTAATTTTACTGCACTGCGTGAATGGGTCGTAGATAGACGTTACGCAACGTTCAAAGCTCGTGTAGTATTATTCATGCTTGAAAAATAAAAGAGGCTGTTAAAGCAACTGATATTCAAAACGAAACCCAAATCATGACCGGAAATATGCGGTGAGCGGATTTGGGGCGTCTCCGAGCTAATGATCCTCGCATATGAATATAAATAAGGGCGGCGAATCAAAAGATGTGGCGCCACCCTAGATGGTTGCCAGTGATGAAGGAAAATCTAGAACAACCAATTTCATTCGAATGATCATGGTCTAGAGGAGCAGAAGATTGGTCCAAAAAGTCGTATATTCCACCCACCGCGACGTCATCCACCTCGCTCATGCATTCCAAGAACGCGATTCATGTTTCCCTGGCGACTCGCCAATTTTGAAATGTGAATCGACTCCACATTCCAGAAGATGGTCCATCTTTGAGACATTGGAATTGCCGCCTGCCAAGCCCAGCGTTATAATTACAGCGAACTACTTTGAGTTCTTCAGCATCCGGTGTTTTACGTTTAGCCGTCTATTCAAAGAGTGGGGGAAAAAGGCAAAATTGATTGATCGGTTCGGTCGGAGTTCCACTCCGCCATCTACTTCCAGAGCTTCCTCCGCGTTTCGGGGCGCAAGATGCCTGAGGAAATTGGGGATTCGACCCTGGTTCTACTCAGGGTCGACTTCCTCACCACCAATGATCGCGCCTGTGGGCTCAGCATATACTGAGTTCCGTCCCATAACCACCTCATTAGTTCAGGACCTCCGACAACCAGGTGTAGAGGTGTGTGCTCAACTAGACTTTAACTGGTGCTTGAACGTTATTTTATTTTGGGCCAACGGTTAACGGTCTGGCTTAAAGGCTAAATGCGTGATTCCCAGGTACAAACCCGACCTCAAACCTTCTTTCGGTACCTGTTTCTTTCAGGCTGCTTCAAACCCCCTTTCATTTGAGCCCGTGCGCATGCATTCCGGCCACAATCGCCTTGAGTTACCAGTTTTTGCCTCATTGAACCCTGATCAAGCATTTGGCTGGGTTGTCAGAGGTCCTATTAATCTCCTCTCGTTCTCCCTGCCCTTCTGCGGGCGAACACACGTGCCGACTCTGCCATTCTCAATGAACGTTGTGGTTCGCCAGGGTGGAAACAGTGGGTCCAAAAGGAAGTCATGATGCCCGGCGCAAATGCCATCCACTGTTTGGCGGTTTTCTTTCGTTCTTCCGTTCAATCATTAATCGACACGGGGAGTCTGGATGCGGTAGGCGCGTGGTTGATTTGGGGGGGGGGGGGGGGGGGGTAGAGCGAACAAACGTCTGCGATGCCCGTCGCCACGCAGATGCCCTGCGCGTTGAGCCCAAAATCCTAGAAGATCCCTAATTTTGTAGGATTTGCTTATGGAGTTTCTGTTCAATGTCCTGCCGTCGGTTTTTTTATGCATGTTCAATTCAACCTCGGGCAGTCCTCGGCTCACTTCTTCATCCGTCTCGAGATCGTCGGCAACCAAATTAAATTACTCCGTTATCTCCGCTGAGCAGTTCCATGTATGTCCGGTGTTTCGCTGTTGGCGCGCAAGAGAAGGCAGGAGACCCCAAGGAGACCCCATGGTAGTTTGCAATCACTGTCGCAAATACCAGCACGAGCAGTAGTGGCAAGCCCAAATACCGGCCGTGGTTTTCATTTCAACCATCCAAGTGGAGAGACCCATGTCCAATTCTGGCGGGCGATCGTGAACACTGCGGTTTAAGTATCAGCAACAGAATGCCATTCCGTTTCCACTCCGGGGTGAATATGTCCTGGTCATGCCTGCAGATGTCTCAATCACCGTCCTAACCCCCCGGCCGGTTGTCAACCTGTACAACGTTCATCAAGTCCGGCTCCATGGACCGGTGATTCCAGCACGGATGCGAAGTAGGAACTTCTTTCAATGTCATTTCGGCGCAGCGGCAACGGAGGTTGGCCATCGATAGCCAAAGGCTTCATTTCCCGGGACCCAGGTGATGCAGCCTCCACATTTAGCGATATCGTTTAATTAATCCGCTTACATTGAAGGATTGATTATTCTGCAAAAAGTCTAACTAACATCGGTTAAAACAGCATTTCACACGGAAGGAAATAATAATGAACGTCGATGTCGAATCTATCGGAGGAACGATTTTCCACAGGATTGTGGCGCCGCGCGTAACTGTCAACCGTGAAGGCGGCACTCCCTGGCACTCCGTGACATGTTCAGCTTGAGCCTCCGATTGATGCGGGTCGCTGAGGAAGGGCTGTTTAGCTGCTATTCTTCCGCACGCGCCGCGATGCGTATCACTAACTGCACCCAAATTCGCCTGAGGAAACTTTTGATCCGTGCACTGGGAGGAATCCACCAAAATGCCTGATCTCAAAACCCTTGCCCGCACCGATTTTTCTTCTCACGCTTCCTGAACCCAGATTTGCACGTTTTGCATCATCGCGCATAATTTTTGTTTTTTCTCGCTCCAAAAAAATGCCCCTCGTTACCCGCTTTCGAAGCTTTGGTGGATTGTCAGAGGTCCTGCAGTGGGTGCCACAACAGTGGTACGCAAATCTGCGCCGTGAGACAATCTGTCCCAAAAAGTACTAAGGCACAGCCGAGGACCACATGAACTCGCTTGCAAAACAATCATAGTGACGGGATCTTTTAAAAGGACAGCAGTGAGAAGCCGAGCTGCTCCCCTCCCCCTCACACCGTTGTCGTCGGTGCCATGGTCGACGTCGCCTCTACTCTCGGAGCGCTACTCGTTGGAGGGGCCGTCGCCCTGGTGTGCGTCTCTGCAACTCTCCGCAGCAATTTCTGTGCTTATAGGAAAAATTGTAGTCTGAGCGGAATCGTCACTGTACAATGCATCATCTTCTACAAATTGTACCCCAATGATATCTGGATACGCAGGTTCATGGTGCGTCATATATCTAGTCTCGACGGAAGTTGGCTTACCTCAATGGGCAGGTTCTTGCTGTATGGTATGTGTGGTCGTCCCCGGTATTTCCATTCATGACAGGACCCGCAGGCTACTGGACCTACTGCATTCCGCCTTTATCATCGCGTCTCTCTTTGATTATTTCATCACTTTCTTTGGGAATACGTGCGCAAGCTCAGAATCTGTCGGATGCTTCTTCTGCTGACTATCTCGCAGCGACCATATTGGAGATATTCCTGTGTAGGTGTTTACCCCCGTTCTCCAGATCCTGTCTCATTCTATGCCCAACAGGTCTATTGGTGTACGCCGCTCTTTGTCTTTCGTGGGCATGAGAGCAATGCTGACAGAGAGTCCAGTTGTCGGTAGTAGTGACGGTGCGCATGATACACTCGCGCAGACTTCAGACACTAACACCCTATCGCAGGCGATCCAAACCATGATCGTACATTGGTTCGTCTCGGCTCATATTGCGATCCCAAGTTCTGATCCCCAGCTCCAGGTTTTTCGCGCACAAGATCTATAAATGTGCGCGTCCTTCGCTCAAAACGATATCCTTGACTCACCATCCCCACAGCGAGTGGAAAAAACTGGTGGATAACTGCGCCCATCGTGCGTTTACCTATCTCCATTCATAGCCTCATTAAGAATCTTTTTCCAGGTTATCTTGGCATTCCTCCGACTTGGTGAGCCCCACATTTTGCTTTCATGGCTTCTTATCGACATGGTTCCCATAAGTGGCTGCGTCTGGTGTGTCCATTTCCCCGCGTATCGCGTGCCTAACTGATCTTCACGATGCCCTAGCCTCCACCACCGAGATGTGTGTTTGGTTGCCCTTACTCACGTCGTCGCACATCTGAGCCGTGTTTCTTAGGATCCGACTGCGCCGATACGATGTTTTCATCGACCCGTACCCTGGGGTGCGTATTTGGACGCTTGCCATTTCCTTTGACTGACGGGCATACAGTGGATTTTCACCACGGGCCTATCCCTCTCCGCCTCTGTCGTAAGACCCATTCATCCACGCGCTCGTGGCCCGATCGCTCACGCATTCTGGATTTCCTTTTTTTCAACAGGATGTCATCATCACGGGCTGGCTCTGCTACTTCTTACAAAAGATGCGTCGACGAACAGCATCTAATCCGTACGTTCCCCTATTTGTGGCAAATTCGGCGTTGAACCCTTCGAGCTCAGGATGGCGCATGTTGTCAACACCCTCACGCTGTATACGCTCGAGAATGGGCTTCTGACCTGGTACGCCTGGTCTACTGCTCAGCAATGATTCCCGCTGACACGGATCTATGTCGCAGCGTCACAACCAGTGCCTCCTTGATATGTGTCAGTGTAGACTCATTTCCCGGCATATTACCAAATTGACAGGCCTTCAGTGGTTGACGATGAAACATAATCTTATTTTCCTGGGTCTGCATTTCGTGATCGGAAAATGTGGGTGATTTTATGTCCGCATGATTCGCATATTTATGATCGCGGGTCCGCAGTGTATGCCAACGTGGGTTATTCCCTGTCCATTTTCATGATCTGAATATTTATTCATCGTCGCAGTCTCTTCTGATTACACTCAACACTCGCAAGGAACTACGGGAAATGCGATGGAACAAGACCGAGTGGGATCGCACAGTTCCTATACTCACCTCCGATGATTTCACTGTTCCGTACACGCAACAATACACATACCCGTACGGTGCCGTGACATCCGTCTCCATGTCCATGTCGGTGAGTCGCCCCATCGGTTTGGCGACGTGCAGATCCTAATCTTGTTGCGTCGTCGCAGTCCCCCTCTGCCGCGTATCGACCCGCATTCAAGGTACATCGCAGATTAGAAATCCTTCCCAAATTCTGTTGCTGACTTGGGAATCCAACAGGTCAACCCCCGGATTCTGCCGTCCCAGCTTGAAATCAACGTCGAACGCCGAGTCGAACGTTCCTCCGACGAACTCTCAGAGATCATCCGGCAGGACAATTACGGGCAGCGCTTCCAGCGCCCGCGGTCACCACGACATACCTCCGAACACATGCGCACGCTGCCCTAACATATATTGGCCCACTTGCATTATTATATCCGCGTTATCTGCCTCTGCCCAGAACGCGTACTTTCAGGTCCCGGGTGCGACCTGCACCTTCATTGCACATATACACTGATTTAATCGAACGACGTGTGCATCAGCGTTCTCCTACTTACCGGCCACACCGTCATTGTCATTGTAACACCCGCACCTGTACTACTGTACCTCACGCATATTTTTATTCATTGTTTAATTTTGCACGTCGTTTCCTGGATACGGTCGAATATCTTGCTAATCGCATCTTTCAAGCGAGCTTCATTACTGTCTGATTGAGTTTTCTACTTATGCGACTACACATCAGTATGGAAAACAAGAGGACTACGCTGACCGTGTTTACCGATGATCAGCCCATAGTGCGCAGATGCATGCTTGAAGGGTCGTATTTTTGTTCGCATCTCGTTGTTTCAATTGATTATCCAAACAACGAAAGGCAGTAAAGCTGCCATGAGAGCAACACGCTACATCTTGGTCGCGGTCGTGACGTAACTAGTCTCTTATTGAATTCAGGTCACAAAATTGAATTTCTTTTTGCAAGTCAAAGGTGTTTTCGATGCATCCAAACCTGCTGAAATAGCACCTCGGAAAGTAGTTCAAGAGATCCTCTTCTCACTCTGTTCTGTGTCGGAACTGCGTTCAAATGAAGATCAACAGCAAGGCAGTAAAGGCCCGATGAAGTTACTGAGCTTTAGTGGGTAAAAAAATGAGGCTGTTTGGTAACGAACCAAGAGGGATATCAGGCGAATGAGTGTAGAGAAATTTCGCCAAGTGATGGTTAACCGCAGGAAATGGCAGCAAACCCGAGCTCAATATTTGGTTGAGGTCACTCAACATTTAGGCGACTGCGCTGAATTTAACTGACGAGGAATTGAATTACATTGCACGCAGAAAGGCCAGTGAGATGAGATATACTGGATATATTCTACGGCCTCATTTAATGGCTACACAAAATCAAACCACTGGATTCCAGGTGAACACCCTTGAGAAAGTCAAAACTGATATCGCACAGTGTACGGATATGAAGCTCCGAGATTCTAGAGCCACAAGCTCTTGGCTTATAGTGGTCAATATTAGGGCCTCGCAAACTTTCGCATCTCGGGGAACCGAGGCATCCATTGCAGTCTGAGCCCGATGGTGTATGGTTGAGGCTTGAAGCAACTTCTGATTCAGGGCGACTAGCTGATCCATGGCGAGGTTATGTTGAACTTAATTTGACTCTGAAACCATGTGCACACTTCTCTTGTTCAGTGGTCACAAACCTATCTGGGGTTTATTTGAGCTTAAATCAATTTACAGCTAATGTCGGAACCAAAGGCGCGGATGAAAATTTCTGGTTTTGGGGCATTTTCAAAGAATTGTCAGTAACTCAATGAGTTCCGCTCCAATTTGAATGAAACTTAGATAGATCTGTCAGGCTAATTCATACGCAATTAGTGATAGAGTGTGATTTCCTAAAATATTATGTATTAGATAATCTCTGCTTTTGGACCATTTTCGAGCCGATGCTATTTAGCATACCCAGGACATGTCTCGGCCCTTCGTGGCAAGCTCGTAGCGCAGACCTGCGCCGCGAAAGTCTCCGGCTTTGAAGAACCCCCGCCCCTGGTGGCGCCTCACGATGGAGTAATTTAGATCAAATCGATTCCTTGCCTCATCTTTCAGTTGGGAATGCGTTAGTCTGTCCAATTAGCTACTCATCATGGTAGGAGGCATTCGTGACGTGAGTGTGACGTGGTCACGACGTGGGTGCAGCTGGGGCCGCCGGACCGTCATCCATGCCGTGGGGGGATTCCCGGCTCTAGGGTCTTGTTTAGTATGCCGGTTTATAAACAGGTTTTTAATTCTAGAGCAGAAACACCTTGTTTTTAAAGATTCACATGGGTCCTCTCAGGCGGGAATTGGAGTCCAATTTCATTTTGTTGGGACCTTGACAGCTTCTCAGTGACGGCTGTTCAATAATCCAATCGAAGTTGGATACCAGAATGTTCAACTACTAACTGGATCTGTAGCCGGAAATCCCATAATCTTTCATCTCTTCTCATTAGTAAGTTATACATACACCCACGGGAAAAACAGCCACCGCCACGTCAGCAGGGAGCGAAAAATCTGCTCTGAACCAACTTCCAGAGTACCTAGGAGCAGTTTTGGTGGGCAGTTAAACAAGTTTATAAACAGCCTGTTTATAAACGACAATTAAAAACTAGTTTGTGGTCCTCGGGGAATAATAAACAAGACCCTAATTCCCGCGCAGTTATTTCGAACCCAACTTTGAAAGGACCGAGTACAGCGCTCACAGCAGTACGTAAGTGCAAAGAACACTTATGACTATTTACTGGTTCACATACTCGCCGCAGTCGCAAGCAGGACGTGGAACTATCATTTGTGACTTAGAGCTGATCACTCGACCAAAGATACGGCGAAATTCATACCAACAATATCTGCTTATCGTTTGTCGAGGGCTTCGAACTTCGGAAGTGGGCTGGATCGCAAAAAATTGAGGGCGGAACTCGGATACGGTTAGCTTCCGGTTTAATCAACAAATTTCAGGAGCTACGGGAGAGAGAATACCTTTTTCAATTCAGCCAGAGCGTTCGGAACTGCTTGAAGGTGACCAACGCAGGGCTTCAGCGGATGACGAGGATTGAACTAACTTTTCTGATTGAGTTCAATCTAGTTTAACCGCTACCAACTGTGCCCCAACCACGGCCGTCCCATTGATCGGCGCCTCCAAACCTCCGCCCGTCGTCACATATATCGTCCACCGATCCCACTCCGTCCGACCGAACGCCACACTCGTCGGGCTCGCAATCTGACTTGAATTCAGATTCCCCGCAATGACGCTCGCCACTCCCTCCTCCGTCACCTTCGTAATCACATTACCCACTCCCGTCGCCACATACGCTGTTCCATCCTCATCAATCGCAAAATCATCAAAGCTCCTCTCCCCATACGGCGCGTACGCCACAATAGTTCCCTTGCCTTTCGCCGTTCCGTTCGGGTAGATAGGCACGCGCGCGAGGAAGGGGGCGTAGGAGTTGATGAAGTACAGGTACGCGCCGTGAAGACGGACTCCGTTGACGCCTTCCCCGACGGAGGGCGAGACCTTTTTCATGAGGGGGTCATCGATGACCACCTCATACGCGTGGGTGGTGAGATCGAAGCGCCATACGTTGCCGAGGGTGGAGTCCGCGACGAGGAGCGCGTTCTCGGCAGCGGAGAGCGAGACCATGCCGTTGGGAAAGACGGCGGAGGGTATGTCTGCTATTTTGCTCACGATTGGCCGGGAAGGGCGCATGTCGACACGCCAGATGGAGTAGCTTCCGGGCTGAGAGGAGACGGTCGCGAGAGAAAAGTTGCCGACGAGGACAGCGTAGACATCGGGGGTGGCGGGGAGTTCGGCGATGCCGAGGGTGCCGAGAGCGGAGGGGAATGCGTATATAAGGGTCGGGCTGGGGTTGTGGGGATCTGGAGTGACTTGGTAGAGTTCGGGGACGTCGAGGCGAGTGGCGAGGATCTGGCCGTTGGGGCGGACGGCGAGGTTCTCGAGCCAGGTGCCTGGGTGAGGGTTATGGTAGATTTGTGTTACTGGGGGTTGGGCGAAGACAGCGGTGAGGGAGGAGGCGAGGACTAGGAGGAGTAGCGACGACGGAGACATAATGTGAGCGGGGGACGATTAATAAAGCTTTGAGATTCGACAACGCTATTTATAATGTGAGCGGGACGATTAATAAAGCTTTGAGATTCGTCAACGCTATTTGTAAGCGCAACTAAGCCAGGCGCCTAAGGTAAGTACCAGTGCCGGCATCCACGGGAGTCCACGGGCCGCATGGCTGATGATGCGCTTTGATGTGGATTAGATCACGGTCTCCTCTTGCCACTACTTACCCTAGGATTTCGGGACACAACGCAGTGGACTACATGATTCCCCGTCCGCCAAGCGCTCCACGCCGTCCGCGGGCGCCAGAAGGCTCGATTAACAAATCGGTACGACGCAATTTTGGGGACGCCACGCCAGGTTGCCAGTAACTGATGCCTTTCAAGAGTTCCTGCGCAGAATGCCAAAGGTGAATTTCAAATCCCACTGCGTGCAGTAACTAACAAGACTACTAGACTCAAGCTGAGATGCGATAAAAAAGGCCCTCCTTGTGGATCGTGCAGTACGCGTTATTTCGCTCCGCTCCACTAATAAATAGTCCGCCGACCTTGGTCAGTTTCTCGAAGATGCGAAAGTATATGTCCTGAAGGTCCGTCAAACATTGAAACCCATGATTTATCCACTTTATGTCGTCTATCTTTAGGCACATTAATTTCCACTGGTCGCGGCAAGCGGTATGGGAAAGGAGAATTAAATGCTTTGATACTAACCCTCCACAGTTCCGTGATGTCCCATGTCCCCGAACTCAACACAGTCATAACCGCAATGGGACAGCGGATACAGCAGTTACAGGATGCTCTCATCGGCATGGGAGTTCCGGTCCAGAAACAAAAGGCGTTCTTGGCTACCGACTTTACCCACCTTTCAACAACAACTCCGGCACAAAGGGGTGAGGTTCCGGGCTCACTTCGCGTAAACGGACAAGGCGACGCTGTTTATTTTGGGCCCACAGGCGGTTGTGCTGTATGTCAGAACAAATCAATCCAGAATTCATTTTGACGCCTTGTGCTCAGGCCCTATTTTCGGTGCGTATTTCTGTGGACCAAGAATATCTAGCCAAACCTTTCTCCAGACCGCGAACGCCTCAGATAGCAGCCGTTCTCCCGAAGGCCGATTTTTGTTCGAGGCCATAACCCAATCATTTCCCTTCTCCGCAAACCAGATTCCATCCTGGGACGTAGATCTCGCGCTCGACCAATTGTTTGCACACTTGCCATTGGAGCCACGGGCCTGGAAGCTTTGCGATATCTATTACCGAAATGGCGGCTGGATCGGGATGCCAGTTATGCAGTCGGAGACTGTCGAGCTCCTATCCCTGATCTACCACAACATCGGAACCGAAGACGAGGATCAGCCCACAGCAACCGCAACTACCCAGCAAATGACGGTTCTTTTTCTCATCTTTGCGCTCGCAGCGCTGGTCGATCTTGACCTCCCGAGCGATAGCACCGAAGCTGCCGAGTATTTGGACTTGGCGTGTGCCGCGATGTCCCTCAAATCGTTATTCGAGGATTCGACGGTGGAGACAGTACAAGCGCTGACGCTGTTCGCTTGTTACTTTGGCCACGGTGGGCCAAGATTCAGCATGGATAGAGCGTGGACAATGATATCTCTTGCCTCTCAAATTTCCCAAAAGGTCCGCAATTTTTATGACTTGGATGCGTGAAACTGACGGAATTGACTAGCTCGGACTGCGTAATTCTTGGTCTTGTCTTGCTCGTCGTCTCATTGTGATCTAACGGGCTAGTTATGTAGATCGCGAAAGCTTTGGCTCAAACCTGCCGGATAAATCAGCTAATCGATGTCGGGTATGAACCTTCAGCTCCACAGTAGTCCAACGCTAAGGTGCGGCGACTAGGCCTTATTCTGGGAAACATATTCAATCGAAACCCTTTATGTGTGTTCGTCCCTGCTCGTAAATCGCGCTTCATGATGATCTGTACGTCCAGGGACTATCTGTCGGCCGCCCACCGGGGACCTCGCTTGCCAATGTCAACTGCTCTTTCCCGCCGGACGAAGCGGATGATGTACCACAACCCTTCGTCGAGGTATTCCCAGGATGTCTGTCGTTGTGTTCAAGAGTTGTTGTCTTTGACTTACACTTTAATCTTAGATCTTCACGCACGCTGGGAATACACTAAAAAGGTGGTTAGGGCTCGAGGAAGGTTAAAACCACTGATTCTCGTTAGGTCACCGCACCCATAATGGAAGATTTCACAACCACTTCGAGGCCCAGTTACCGGGCGATCCTGGAAATGGATAAAAGGATTCGGAAATATCTGCAGTTGTGTCCTTGCGAACGCTTCCCCTCGCTGGAAAATGAATCCCCCTTTGCATATGTTCAACGACATTTGATTCCTCTTTTATCGAGACTCCGTGAGAGATTAGGCTACCGACGATTATCTGAAGGATGCTGAACGAGCCCTCTGACAGATATAATGTATATCCATCGCGGCTCCTTCGTTGAAGCCATCCGGGACAAACCGGCCGATCCTTTTGCATCACCATACAGCCATTCCTTTTCTGCGGCATATATGGCTGCCTTGGGGACTATAGAAGCCAATAAACGGAACTTCACTGCTCATCCTCTGCTATTTGGACGATGGTACGTTTGGATCACCATTCTTCGACAGAGGTTCGTTGATTTTTGTTAGGTGGCCAACCCGGGAGAGTCGTAAGTCTGGGCGGTGTCTTTATCTATAATCGAGCTCATTTTGTGCAAGTATTAAATGCAGCGGTATAGCTCCTTCCACTGCTTTACTCCCCCATTTAAACTACAGAGTAGCTCATTGTGGGAACTGTGGCCGCCCGATACCCGATTCCCAAACCACGGCACCCGCACACGATCTTGGGGTTGTTCGCGGCAGTAGATCTCATAGAAAAGATCACAGAGTCAGGAGACTGCGCCGGGAGCGGTTTGGTAGGTCCTTCAACCGATTTGTTTGGACTTCCCTACAACCTCCAGGCAGACAATCATTCGGCGACTCCTGGACAAGGTTGTTACCAGACACTCACAAGTCAACTCCCGCGAAGATTCTTCACTACCCCTTGCACCCGACCCGGAAATGGACCGCGAACTAGAAATCTTCACCGGGAAGACATGCGTTGTCGAGCGTCTTGAATCAGCTCTGGCTCAAGCTAAAATCAGTGATTCCTCGACTAGTGTGTTAGAGACAAGGGAGGAGGACTTCTGGTTAAACTCCTTACTTGGCCAATCCTTGGACTACATGTTCCCCTTCGAGAATATTCCGGAACCCTGGGCCACAATACGCCCAGAGGGTCCAAATTCTGCGCAGGATGTGCCTCGGGAAACTGATGACCACTCTTGGGCCAACTTTCTGCCGAGTCTATAAAAATGGTACTTCGCACTGTTGGTGACATATGCCATGAATCCAGTTTTGTTGTGACGAATGATTCGCCTGCTAAATAATATGTGTGGCAGGCCGGTCACAGCGGTTTCTTCGCACACGGTGGTCAGTAGGGCGGAGTGCATTGCTTCGTCGAGGAGATCTAGCACACAAACATGGAATCGGCTTCACGCCGTGGTGCTTTGGGTCGCAGCGGCAAAAATCGACTCGAGACTCGCAGTTGGTGTTGATGGAGGAGATCATGATGTGGTGAGCTTCGGGCGCTTGTGTTTACTTTAGTCTCGGCCGGAAAATCCAAAATAGTGACTGGGCGGGCAGGGATTTCCATAGCTGTAAATATATTTAGTATCATCATTTCCCGAAGACACTTGCACCATAAAGTAAAGACGAAAGTTTGGACAAACGCGGGAGGTTGTTCTTGAAAAAACATTGCTTCGGCTTGGAACTTTTGCATTTACTGGCTAAATTTTTCGATCTTGTGTACTTCCACAGCCACAGATTCTGGCTTCTTTGTCAGTGTTTAGAACGTCGAAGGTCACCCTTGGGCCCCTTTGTCTCAGATGCCGTACATCGCATCAACTGTTGGACGGAGTTTGAATCAACCTCCCTCCAAACGATCATGCAGGTGGAGCGAATTCCGCCTTTGCCCGCGAGGATAGGCCTGGCTTGCTACAAATGCTTCAAGGAAGAGGATGTCAAACTGTCTAGATGCAGTGGCTGCCACCGAATCTCTTATTGCAGTGCAGGTAAGCCGAGTGGCATTTGCATCCTTGATGTGAGATGCGGACAAGGTTTCGGCTGAAAGCTGCAATCGCAGAGTGTCAGAAGGTTCGCGAGGCGTCTTCATCCAATGCATATCCTTTTCTCATATCATTTCCAGCTCGATTGGAAACTACACAAACCGATGTGTAAAGCTCTTGGCACAATCGAAAAGAGTAATCCCATCGCATCGATGACACTCTTTTTCTCTCTTCCCAGCGAGCCAACGACGGATTTGAACGTTCTGCATAATATGACCGAAACACATGGCTCGAATATACTGGGCTTCTGCGAACGATCTTTGCAGAGGTATCCATCCTACCTTGATTGTGTCGCCCCACTCACGAGGTTTTCGATCATTCAAGGCGGCCGACGACTCCTGAACGTAACCTCGTAGGATGGGAACCGCGGTGTATGGTCTGGTATGTTCTCTTGTACCTTCATCGTCTCTATTCAAAACGTAAGTAGCACGCGCACAGATCAGCTCATTCGGATGGAGGCCGCAAAGAAGGGCACGATGTCCGACAATTCCAAAAACCTTCTTCCCTGCCCGAGTTGCAACCTTAGCTTCTGTTGCTCGCCTGCGCACTGGAAGGCAGCACATACACTTCATCACGGTCCCTGCGAAGACGGTCATGACGGACTTTCTCACTGCGACATGAACAGGGAGATACGTGCCGACATCAAGTTCGAGGACGTCATGGCGGGCGCGCACGATCCGTCTGGGCAGTTCATGTGGGCGCCAGAGCGTATCAAGCCGGTGTGGGTGTCGTTGATTGGGCTGTCCTGGGATGGTGAATTCGGCGACGAGATGCGCAAATCGGTGGGCGTGCCCGCGGAGCGGCCGATGGGGCCCTGGATTCGAGCGGCGTCTGATAATCTCACCATGGCTATGACGATACTTTATGGGCTTGAGACGCTGAGTAACGACGATGGATGGACGCGCAAACATACACTTACGATCCATGTCAGTCTTTCCTTTCCTCCTCGTTTGTGGTTATTCTGAGCAATATTAGATCCTTGGCGCCGCTATGAAAGAAATCAACGGCGCCATGGTGTTTGAAGAAATCCTCCATCGTCTCCCAGAAGTCAAGACGCTCAAGGTGCAAATGTTTGATTTACTCTACACCAGACCAGTAACTCAAAATGTGACAGCTGGTGTTATGCGGTCCAGAAATGCCCGGTGGCCACATCCCTCGAACGATCGCGCTCGACACATGCCCGTAAGTAGTCGCCTTTCACCGAACTCATCATACACCGCATTTCAGGGAGTGCACACAGCTCGGCCGTAAGCGAATCCACGAGCACGTAGCCGAGTGAGTTCTTCGAGTTCTTCCTCGCCTACCCTTCGTTTTTGATCAAACACGCTCAGCACCTACCACGGCTTCCTGCAAAACAAAGGCACCAAATTTGAGAAGCCCGATCTCTGTATCGCGTTCAATTCCGGCGCGTCGCAGGAATCAATGCAAACTTGGCCCGCAACTTTCAAGCTCCTCGTCGAGCGGAAGATCCCCTCCTTGTTTACCGTGCGTTGGCGCATCCTCTCGCTCTGTTTTTTTTTTTGGTTAATGATGAGGGGGCTATATAGGCGTACAATCGGGAAGAGGCCGAGGGCGAGGCGGCGCTGTTGCGCAGTGCGGGTGCGAAGTTGCATCCTGCCCTTGGACCCGCCAAAAATCCGTGGGGAAGCATCAAGGTCATTCCGGAGCCGAACAAGGTGTATGGTTTCTACGCTGTGAATGGATGGCTGGCGGGTGGTTTCAGTTGATATCTCTCTCGATAGCGCTGCGGAACAAAGAAACAGATCGAAATATATTTGGCGGTTTTCAAGTCATACATCTGGCGAAACACGAAGCGGATGGGTTGAAGCGCGGAGACGGCGTGCGTGCGTGAAAGCAGAAATCCATCTGCCAACAACAAACACAACCAATCCAATGCGCGCAATTTCGGGGCTCCACACAAAGTATATGTGTGCTGCAATCCAGTTGAGTGGCGTCAAAGAAGACCAGTGCGGCATGGCTGCCGATAAATATGGTGTTTAATGAAACAGATGCGGCAGCGCGACCAGCGCGCCGCCGAGTGCGATGAACACAGTCAAAATTCCCTTCCACCAATTCTCCTTCCTCCCTTGCCGTCCTATCCATCCAATAGATCTCTCCACCAACGCAACCTCTGACCAAAACCAAAACCGAACCATTCCATCCAATAGCCAGACCAACCAAATCCATAACCAAAACCATCGGACAGTCACTGGCATTGCCAGCAACAACCAGTACGATCCTCCGCAGGGTCTTTCCGTGTTAGGGTGACGCTCCATAAGTTGCGCAGGGTGCTGGGATCGAGATCCAAATCGGTCCGACCAGTCCAAACAAAACAAAATCAAAAATCAAACAAAAAGCGAGAGATAACAAGACACAGGTAAAAACCCGGGCATAGAATTCTATTTCTCTACTACATTTCGAGCTCCTTTTATACCTGAACTATTTGTACTTTCCAAATAAATAGCTACAACTCCAAATTGTGCAACTGTAGCTCCGTGCACAGCCAAAAACCAGTGTGTCGCCTCGTGAATTGGACTGCCTCCCAATGTCCATGGGATTCACGCTATTCCACCAATAATATTTCTTGTTCTCCAGCTGTTACCGTAGCACTGGTTGCCTTGAGACACGCGGCTGTGTCCCAGTTCCCATGGTATGCACTGCAACGCATCCTCCATCGCGTTTTGGACGTGTTTTGGTACAGACAATGTGAGATGATATGAGCACGTGACCGTTCCTCATTGTTCTCCCAGTTGAACTGTTTCAAATCCTGTGCGCAGTGCCCTAAGGCTGTGCGTACTGCCTCGAGAAATTACGATATTTTTGGTGTTTTGATGCGTTTTCTCGTGCCAAATATTTCCCCGCTCATCAGGGTATCCTTCGCAGCAATCCCATACTCGTCGATGAGATTTCTGATCAGTTTCCTGCATTTCTTTTCCCATCTGAATTGACTATAGAAACTAGATCTCCTTCCGTGCTCAAAAATATTTCTCAGGCTGCTGGTGTTGATCAGGCTCATAGCGAGAACTGCCAGCACTAGGTCCAACTTGGGTCCTCCGCGGACAGTTTCCTTTCGCGATCCCGGCAATACTTTGCCTGTCGATGTTGTGGCAATTGACCAATTCTCAATACACTCGATGGACCGCTATCCTTTGTGTCAAGTCGACTGAGACGATCCGGCGGACAGCGTGGCCCCGGGTTTCGTCCTGCCTCGCATTCAATTCAACATTGCGACACGTCCGTCAGCAACGGCCGTTGACGTCAGCCGGCCGCTCTGCAGACTTCATCTAGCTACTCTGCACCGGCATAAACAGCGGTCGCACCTACACTCCACTGACCGGCTCCACCTGCACCAAGACCCTAAGAATGCGGTCTCTCATCCTGAACGTAGACGGCGCCTGTTTCGGTTACCCGTGGGCACTTGCACAGATGTGTCCGCCTAAGCTAAGCAATACTGTGCTTACGACTACGGCCAGAGTGAAGCCCAGGGTGTGTTTGAGCTCGTTGAGGACGATTCGCAGGACATCGAGATCCAGAGCGTCCAGTGCTTCGACAATTTGGAGCAACAAGGAAGCCATCCGAACATCATAGCCTGCTGAGTTTGAATACTGGCCGACGCGAATGCATCAGATAATGGGCTTTACAGTACATCATGAGAAGGATTACTCATTTCTGGCGGCTTCAGCGCTCCGTAAAATTCAATGAGCTTAGGACTTCCAATTGCAGCAGGCAATTGAAGCATAAGCGTAGTATTTTGGAAGATGAAGACTTCGTCACAATGAGGTAGTTTCCGATATGGAATATTTCCTCCCGATGATTCCCGTGTTTCCGAACATATTTCGATGACATATCTCCCAGATGAAGAAAAGATATTTGAAAAATGGCTAATCGATCTCCCTGGACAGGCCTTCCGAGTTGGAGGGCTCGCCTGTTTGGAGATACCACGGGACACGCGCTTTGGCTGCGAGTGGTCGCCGTCTGTATGATATGTCGCTGAGTTCGATGGTCGGAATTGTGTCGTCGCTGACTTCGGTTGCAAGACCTTTAATGTTCAACAGAATTCTGGCGCCAACCACAGCGTGCAACCTGATTCCAAAGAGGTTTAAACAACGGATGGACACAAAGGGCAAGGGCTGACGTCGTTGCGGGTCTGGATACAGATATTTAAGTAAGAACTGGGAAGGGCAGCGACCGATACTTGCATGACAGGGATTTGTGCAAGGGTCGGACGACCATTGTGCCAGATTGTGAGTTCCACAATCGAATAGACTGCATATAGACCATAAATTAGATACAATTTAGCATGAAGAGTATTGCTCGTGGCACCTAAGATCGTCAAGAATAAGAACACACCGTCCCTCAGGAACAGCGTGATTACGGGCATCCGTTGACCGCGGACGGCGAATAGATGTTCGCTGCACTTGTATAGGGTCATGGAAAACATCAAAGTTGCCATCACAAGGTAAGGGACTGCATAGAAAGTGAAATATCGAGGAACAGCTTGGCAAGTGAGAGTGTTCAGTAGATGAATTCCTCCATCGAGGATGAAAGACGTACTCAAGGAGTAGCACCCTTTCAAAATGGACCTTGGCCAACATCAGGCTCAATTGAGATCATCAAAACACACTTACCCAATGTTTAAATATTCTGTGCAACTCATCGTGAGCTCTGGAGGCAGGCGAAAGTTCGGCACCAACCTTTCAGCGGAATGATGGTGAGCGTTCCAGTAGTAAGCCTGTTAATTTGATCAGACTGGTTTCTAGGTCGCCAGCACTGTGCGATAGATGCCCACAAGGCGATAATTTCAACTGAACAGTGGAGTTAGAAGGTTAACAATGGTGAAAAAGTGAGATAGCTACCGGCCATCAAAGGAACCAAGATATACAACAAGCGTCGCGATTTCCCATATAGTATCCAAACCCTAACCGCACGCACGGTGAGTCAGGGGATGGAGGGTGCCATTGATTGACATACCGCAAGACGAGCACAAAATCCACGCTGACCGATACCAGAGTGGAGGTAAACATTTCCCCCTATATTATAGTATCAGTGATAATTAGTGTACCATCTGCGTGCGCTGGAAGATATTGGCAGTACCAAGAGAAAATTGTGGCAACTGGTATCAGACAGGTTGAAGAGCACGTAGTAGCACCCTGTTCAGATACTCACATCTATATGTAGGAAGAATACAATCGGTAAATACCGGGTGCTGAGAAACGTGTGGCGCACTTACGCTCGATGACTTCATTCTCGCGAACATGACTAAGACTGTGGTCAACAGACGGCCGAGTGTCGCAAAAGTCCCTTTTGGGTTATAAGGGCTTGGGAGGGCTTACAGAGTTATAGGCGTCCTATAATCAACTTACAACTAGTTTACAGATGGGCTATAAGTACTTGTAACTGCTTATAACTCTCCCCGCCTTCCAGTAGTGTTATATGATATCCAAGAGCTGAACCCGCCTCTCAAAGATTGTGTCAGAAAAACCCAACGTTGGAAAAACCCCAATTCGCTTTGATGAGGCCTCAGGCCTCAGGCTCAGCAGTGCAACATATCAGGTAGAATCAGGGCTGGTCAGGCTCAGTCAGGCCCCTCTCCGTCAAGACTTATCATTTTCTCAATTGGCCTCTCCACCCTGCATTCTGCATCATATGTAAGTCATTATCTGCAGAAAACAATTTTCAAGTGACTCCGAGAACTAACTCAGCAGAGCATGCATGAGCTTTGAACCCGGTGGCTCGAGCAAGGTACATAATTCAACTGGTGTCCTTCCAGCGTGAACCATGTAAATAACTTTACAGTTTCAACCTTACTTCAATATACTAGTTCAGATGGTTAGTTAGTAGTACCAGTATAAAATGACCACTAGTACTATGGTAGCATCGTTACGGTGGCGGTAAGCTCTCTCTAGTGAGAGAGGGTAAAAGGTTTTTTCCCAGCTCCACGGGAATTGCTTATAAGCTTCAATAACCGCCTTTAAGAGCTTATAAGTCTTGTAAGTTCCGTAAGTACTTACAGATAAATATAGTCGATTTTCGAGCCTTATAGACCCCCTTGAAATCTTACAGAGTTATACGGCCTTATAGTGAGTTGTGCCTGCCTATAACTCAAATCGGACTTTTGCGACAAGGGAAGAGAGTTCACATACAGCTAGCATCAATACTGATTCACCGACGCAAAACTCGGCAACAGAAAATTATTCAAACAAAGGTTGGGCTCACGCTACCACCGTCAGAGTGAAATAGCGGATCTGTGGGTACTCATTGAGCTGTGCGGGGCAATCGGTGTAGGTCGCGGGATATCCAGACCTATAGGATAATCAATACCATCAAAAAATAATGTCCATTATGGCTTACGTAGAGCACACTCCAGAGATTGAGACCGCTGTTCCATACGAACTTGACCTGTTCAGAATTAGTTTGAGTCTGTAGCCAGCGGATCGGAGGACCTCGTCAGAGAACGTTGAGATGTGTTCGAAACTGGAATCGGCTGTCAGAATGTACGACCCAAGGACATGTTAGACTTACACAAGTACGGTGATTCCTGCCGCTGTAGAAGAAGTGTCAATTTGCGTTACCATCCAAGCACATGCAAGACGCATGATGAGCTCTCACCTGCCAGATAGTTCGCTGTCTGCGCGTCGGCGATTAATTGAAGGAGCTCGAGCTCCTCTGCAGGTGAGACGGAAGCCATCAAGAGATCCTTGTATCCAAACGCAGCCTGAAGGCTCTTTTAACGTGCCCTGGATCTTCTATAAAGGGCATGCTCTGCGCTATAGTTGGACCGAAGAAGGTCACACTGATATCCGTACCCAACTGTAGTGCAAAGCTCAAAGAGCTTGAGGCTCGCTGACGCCGCCTGGGCTAATATGAGGGACGGCAGCCGTGCCATGGCTCAGTTAAATGATAAAACCTAAACGGATTGGGTTCAGAGTCTGAGCCTCCATGAACGGGTTAGAGAAGGCAACATCTTTCAAGAGCACCCGTGCTGAACCCGTGCCTACCATTCCAGCAAATGGTCATCGCGACAAGCACATCAAGAAGTGTTTTCGAGATTGCTTGTCGTCGACGCCGCCGCCACCATGTTAGCAGCCGTGAAACTCTCACATAAGTACGTTCTCTTACCATTGGGCTGGGCCTGAATGCTGACTCCCTGTATAGTCAGTCATTTGATGCACGCACTTCGTTTCGCCTCACACGCGTGCCGGGAAGCGGATCTGGTCTAAGGACGATTTGAGTGTTGACGCGGCCAAGAAGGGTCGGTTCGGCTTTCTATTTTGAGTCAACGCTACTGTACGCACGGATGTCAGTCAGGTATCACTGATTCACTATTTTGAACTTGACCGAAAATTGTGTCGCATACGGAAAGTGTACAAGAGGAAGGTAATTCAATCCAGCGCAATTCTCCCGACGGGACTTTTAAGAGGCTTCGATGACGTGCGATGAGAGATGTCCGGTGAATCAAGTTGTTGATAGCACGACAGCGTCGAAGACGCATGCAGTTGCCAGCCATAACTGAAACGTGGACCATCGGAGAAGAAAATCAGATTTACAAGACACTGAATAGAGGAAAAGGTGAAGGTTAGGAAAGGCGAAATCCGAGGCAGCAAGAGCAGTGTTGTACTCGAGGGTTTTAATAAGGGTCCCCGCTGCAACTAAGGCCTTAAAACTTAATAAGGGTCTATTAAGGGTCTCCAATTAAGGGTCTACTAAGGGCTCAAGTGCCAAATAATATTTTTTAGGTGTGTCGGTGGCCTCGCTGATTATCATCCTTGCGCTGCAAATCAAAAATTGATCATTCGGACGAATACCGAGATGCCCGGCGTCTGCCGGTCCGAGCTTTAAGCCCTTAATCTTTGGAGGCTCTACCGTCAAGGCTTATGATAAGGCCTTAATAAGCCTTAAACTTATTAAGGCGTTAACCCTTAGGACCAACACTGCGCTCGAATCGTGCCGTGGCTTGGCTTAGAGCCGAAACAGATACCGTCAAGTTATGGCAAGAAAAGCGGTATGGAACCTCGCCGAGCGCAAGCAAATGATTTTACTCAACCCGTAAAAACCGTAAAGCGCAGATATAAAGTGCCTACGGGCGGGTCCCGTACCCGCACGACGGCCCGTAAACCCATTGTTTACGGTGACGCCTCACAACGCAAACCAGCCTAGTCAAAAAAGTTCGGAGCTTCCTCTATACGCATCTGTGGCTCACGGGATCAGTGTGTCACCATACCTGCTGTTGCCTCCTTTTTTCAGCGGAGAGATCGACATCGAAGACAAACCGAGCTCCCGGATGCACTCCAATATTAATTCGTCCCTCCAACCAACGCACGCGAACAATGCCTATACTATTGACTTCGCCTGGTTACTCTAGTGACCGGAATGGGCTATCACCGCATGAGACCCAATTCTACTGGAGGTCTAGGCGCACGAACCCAGGGCATTCTCTCGTGCTGAGCACAAAGCGATCACCGAAGTATGCTGTCCATTCGCCCAGTTTAACAATGCCCTTCATCCTGTGCTCCGGGCTCGCAGCCTTCAGCCGGCAAGGCAGCGTCCTATTTTTGCGGCGTGAGATTCGCTTGACTTGGGACCCCATTCTCAACTTGACCGCAAGATTCCGTTCTCCATCTGACCGTAGGGATGCAGATGTTGCACGATCTGCCTATACCTTCTCCGTTGCGAAGCGACTGTGAGTTCTATCAAATTCGCGTCGCGGGTTCGCGTTAACCTCTCAACACAAGATGATGCGGTCTTCACTTAGCCCATAAAAGAGGAGGAATCTATACTTTTTTTCCCCGTTCTTCCATCCCATCCCTCAAGTCGACCCGTGGTCGTGCTTTTCCCTTCTAAGCAAAGCTTTGTCGCTTGTTCGTCCTTTTCCAGTCTACGTGCGGAGCACTCCACCCTTGCCCTCTTGATTCTTCTACATATTCTTCCACGATGTTGATCAATTTCGCCATTCTCCCCCTCATTGCCTCTCTGGCTGGCTCCGCCGTCGCGGCCCCCTTGATGGTATGTCTGCTCATATTCTCAAAGACCGCTTTGCGCTCACAATTTTATCCCAGGAACGCCAGGAGGTAACCCGCACGGGTAGTTCCGCTTAATTCTGCTGATCCATTTCTCCGTATCTAGGCTTCCGTGGTAAGTGTGCGCCCTGGCGATATCTTTCAACTCTCACGCTTAGTTGGCCAGGTTGGATCGTCAGCCTCCGTGGTTGGATCGTCCGCCAACGTTGTGGGATCGTCCGCCAATGTTGTCGGGTCGTCAGCCAATGTTGTTGGATCATCAGCTGCAGCTGCCGGCGGCAATGCCGCTGCCGTGAAGGCGAAGGGCGGGGCCGCCAAGAAGGCGGCAAAGGCCGCTAAAAAAGCTGCCAAGGCAAAGGCTAAAGCTGCTGCCGCTGTGAGACATTACATTCGCTTGGTCAGGCAGGACAGGGGTTGATTTCATTGTCGCAGGCCGCCGCCGCCGCCGCCACTGCTACAGATGCTGCAGCCGCAGCGGCGACCGAAGCTACCGCAGCAGCAGCGACCGACGCTACCGCAGCAGCGGCGGCCGAAGCTACCGCAGCAGCAGCGACTGACGCTACCGCAGCAGCCGCGACCGAAGCTACCGCCGCAGCTGCGACCGAAGCTACCGCTGCAGCCGCGACCGAAGCTACCGCCGCCGCAGCGACCGACGCTGCCGCCGCTTCAACTGCGACCGAGGCTGCCGCCGCCGCTGCACCAGATGTAAGCGTGTGCGGGAGCGAAAAGAAACAAAGCTCATCAGTTATATAGGTCGCCGGACCCGCCGCTCTCATCAAAACCAAGAAGGGTGCTGCGAAGGGTGGGGTTGCCGCGAAGGTCGGTGCTGCCTTGAAGAAGGCGAAGGCTGCGAAAGCTGCCAAGGCCAAGGCCAAAGCCGCCGCCGCCGCTGCTGTAAGATGAATTCAATTCGCTAGGCAGTGGAGGAGTGAATTTTTATTGTCGCAGGCCGCTGGGGGAGCTGCCGCCGCAGCTGCCACTGATGCTACCGCCGCCGCTGCTGCAACCGACGCTACTGCCGCTGCCGCTGCAACGGACGCTACTGCCGCCGCCGCCGCAACGGACGCTACTGCCGCCGCCGCTGCAACGGACGCTACCGCCACCGCCGCCGCAACGGACGCCACCGCCGCCGCTGCTGCAACCGACGCTACTGCCGCTGCTACGGATGTAAGCGTGCGCGGGAACCGAAAGAAATGATTCTCATCGATTATAGGTCGCTGGAGCCGCCGCTGCTGCTACTGCTGCCGCCACTCCCGCTGCTGCCTAGGGTGTTGAACACTGCCCTCGCATTTCATTCAGGGACATTGGAAGTGTATTTATAAGCATCTGTACACACCATAGCCAAAATCTCATTTTTGCGGCTGGCAAGCCGGGCTTCCATTTCGTGCAAACTCAGAGGCAACGAGAACGCGATTCCGCTTCCGAACTTGTCGGAAATACCATGAGACCTAGCTGGCATAGATTTATCCTGAGTCTTATCCAAGATCAGCGAAAACTATTCAGGTAGTTTGAAGACGCACCAATTCACCAGCAGCGCACCACTGATGTCGAACCTGCTAGTAGATCTTGGTTCGAATCACTACCGTGTTAAAGCATTGCCCTTGCATGATTTTCTGAATCTGAATTCAGCCAAGTGAACCACGAGATGGAGCGCTCCTTGGACATCGAGGTGCCGAGGATTGAAATTTTTGGAACAGCGAAATGGTAGCAGTTATCAATACCCAGAGTCTTAGAGGGTGTTGATACGTGGAAATGCGACCTGCTATGTCGTGCCCTAACCCGGCGATAACGTCTGACACGAACATGAGAAATTGTACCAACGAGGCCGCCGCAATGCCAGAAAAAGAAAAGAAACTTGGGACTGAGATTGATCGTAGATCGAAGAAACCTGGAGATAGGCACGGAGAAAACCGGACCCAGGTGAAATCCATAAATCAAGGCGCCGTACGAGTCCAGGCGAAAATGCAGATGGGAGGAGAAAGTAGAGACGTGGCATCATAATGATGTGATCAAACGCGTCCATATGAACAAATAACGCGTGAACCCCATAGTTTGAAAATCGCAGCAGGATCAGTCGTCTCTCGTAAATATAAATGCTGCGTTTGTGGAGGTTTTTCGCTGTACGGGCCGATTCCACAAATTTGACTTGGTGGGTAAGGCCGACACTATGCGCGGCAGGACGAGTACCTATGTTCTTTTTTATTGAGGCAAACACGGCATCGCGGTGTTCTGTGATCCCAAACAGGATTGGTGCAGCAATATGCACTCAAGTGTTCTTGAAAATAACCTGCACATCACATTGGGCATGAAACACACGCAACCAACCCGGTGCGGCGCAGCAACTTGGATCGAAAACATCGGAATGGAAATCAATCTGTTGACACGAACTGTCAATCAAGGTAGATTGACGATCAGTGCCGTTCTGCTGCCTGCAGTCAATATCTGAGCTGAAGCAAGGAGAAGAGAAAAATACAAACTGCCAAGATTAAGTCCAAGTGAAGGAAGTGGACAGGAATGGAATAATTTTTGGGGTGGAACTGAATAAACAATCTGGGCAGAATGATCTGGATTTTGAAATAGAGTGGTCAAATCAGCCGCTGTCAACTGCCGACAACGATCAAAACGATGCTATAGGAGAGCAAGAGGGCGAGAGGGAAGGTCTTTGGCTTGAAGAAAGTTGGAAAGGAAATATGAAGAAAAAATTAAACCCTATCAGAAGGAGAGGAAGACCAGGGACATCGGAGGAGACTGGCAGACAATTGAAAGAATGTGACCGTCAAATGTCGATCGAAAGGAGAACGTGACAGGAAACAGCGAAATTTCAAAGGGTCGGATTCGGCCGACAGCCAACAGGTTACCGCAAGCACGCAGATCAATACTTTGGGGCAAATAAACCACGGACAGGCCGCGCAAAGAACGTGAAAAGCGAGCCACAATGGAACACATCGAAATTAACATAGTTCAGGGACAAAAAAACTGAAGGGGCATGAAGAACAATGAAATCGGAAAACCATTACATAAGATAAATCGTACAGCCACTAAAAGTATCAGTACAACTTACTGATATTTTCGGCTCAAAGATGTGCCGGCTAATGAAATAAAGTTTCCGGTCACAAAAAGCTAATGAAAATGAGCACAGCCACTATTTTCTGTACTTCAGATAAATGCTACAGGTAGCCAAAAGTCCGCCTGCAGAAATATTAAAAACGATTACATAAGTACTCGTAATTGCGAAATGTGTCTGTAAGTCTTTGTTGAGCGGAGTTATCTTGCGAGCTCAAGATTTTATTTACATTCATCATCGCCGGATAATACTTCGGACAGAAAAATCATGATTCTGGCCTCTCAAGCAACATGGCTTGGCCGTGATTTTACATTGACAGCTACTTATGTAAAGCAGATGTGGACCTCCCGCTACCAAGCCATATAGTGTTCGTTTAAACCCTGGCAACTTAGGACCCCGAATTATATTGTAAGGCAGGTCCAAAATTCAGAGCGGAGAAAGGAGGCATGCCGTTCGCGTACGAGGCAGCCCGATAGGGCAGTGCGGTTTGCCATTCCGTTATGTTGCCACGCCCGGTGGGGGACGGTTCAGGGAAGCTTTCGTGGCTTCGAACGCGATTTAAAACCCTTGAGGGCGGAGTGTAGTTTTTTGAGTAGACCGTTGTTCTGTCCATTGCGGAACTGGTGTTCCGATTGACGGCGGAAGCAGTCGTGTGTCGGACGGCAGCAATGCGAAAAAAAGAGATATTCAAGGCGCATCGTTCCAATCCTGGATGAAGTGGGGAAGCGCAGAAGCATGAGGGAACGTGAAGCAGAAGTAGGGATAGCCACGGCATCCCGAGCCCAGCCCTGGTAGATTGTTTACAATCCGCGAGTCGTTCGGAAGCCCTGACGTGAACATTCAATCTGTAGCAATCACCACTACCGTATGATTTCCACCCGTTAGCACCACGCTGTTATTCGTCCCAACCGCGGCCGTCTTCCCGTCCACCGTAACGGCAACCCCGCGACTCGCACCTCGGAGCTCGGGGGGGATCACAAAGACACCCGTCGTCCCCACAGGAAGGTCTACGCTCGCGGAGAATGTCGTGGCCGCGCCGTGTGTCGATACCGTCCACGACGCGCCGAACCATCCTAGCGCCGTTTCAAACCCGCCCTGCGCGCTTGGGAGCCCCGCGAGGTTCGGGCTGAAGAGCCACTCGGAGCCCTGCGGCGCAGTGACGCTCAGGCCGAGGACGTAGATTGTAAGAGCGCTCGTGGGGCCGGAACTCCATCCGTGCGAGTGTGAGGTGTAGGCGGGGTCAAAGTTATAGCCGTCGAACGAGCGGTACCTGTGTGTGCATCGGGATGCAGAAAGAAACTGGGAGAAGAAATACGTACCATATTGAACCATTGGAGGTGAACCCTTCGAGGAGTGTGCTCTCGACGGAGAGGTTAGTGTACAGGATGTACCCCCACTCCCTATGCAGCAGATCCATGGCACGACTGGAGTTCCCCGCTACAAAATGAGCTTGGAGCTGGAGGGTTACACTTCACGCAAAACTATTAAAATTATCGCGGTTAATACACACCTCGAAACCACCGATAAAGGGGGAAATCGTGTCAGGCAATTCAGGCGCGATGGCCCCCAACTCATTCCAATTCAGCTCCAGCCCGGCACTCACGGAGGCGGCTTGTTCGGGAGAAGTGGTCAAGTTAAACAATATCGCGAAGGAGTTTCCGTCTTGCGGGGTGAGCGCCGTGGTGATGTTGTCACGGTACATGCCGACCTCCTCGACCCAGAAAGCGTCGTTGAAGTTCTGCTTCAGGGCCGTGGCGTTTTGCGTCCAGGCGTCCGCGAGGTCGGGGAGCGTCATGGCGGATGCGAGGGACGCGCTTGTCATGAGGACCTAGAACCGAGTTAGTGTACGGCGCGCGACCCGGGGAGAGAGTGGACCGGACCCGGTAAAGGATGGCGTTGGCTTCCATGTTGAAGCCGCCTTGCCCGAGACGCCCCCAGTCGCGGAGACCAGTTACGTCGAACAAGCCAACGCTGGAGCTGACTCTCGCTTCGAGGTAGGAGACGGCCAAGGTGTAATTCGCCCAGATGGTCTCGAGCCAGTCGAGGTCTCCCGAGTAGAGGTAGTAGTTGTCTGCGTAGACGTGTAGTTAGAAGTACATGTAAATGGTAGACAGTGGGAAGAAACGAATATTCTTACGAGTGCCAATCAATGTCCAGCAATGGTACGTGTCGCTCCCAAGTTGACTCAGGGGCGGGCCGGACTCGGGGAGGGCGCCGGTTGTGGGGTTGATTTTGGAGAACATGGTCCCGAGGGCGTTGCGGGTGGGGGTGAGGTCGTTAGTGGAGACAAATTGTGTGGGGACGGCGATGCCCATGTCGCCTGGGATTCACATTCATTTCAGGACTCGAGTTCATATCGTCCGAAGACAAACCAGGCCAAACCGCACTGTTGATGTGGGATGAGCGATTTAAATTCACAGGGAATACACATTTTAGCGCCTACCGGTCGCGTTTCGCTCCTACGAGATGTGAGCTAATCCATACTGCTAGAATCACCGAAGGCTCTCACCATCCACGATAATCGGACTAGCAATACCAAGAGTCGCGTTGTTCGCCCAGTCTACAACCTAAATGAAGGCACTTCTGTAGTTAGCAGGGAGACTCACGGCCCGCGGACACGATGGGGACTTGACGGCCGGTGTTCACGGCTACTGTGTTTGTTTGGACGGTGTACGCCCCGGCCATCCAGACTGCAGTACATTCAACGTCTCTCTAAGATAATCACGAGAGATAGATACTTTTGGTCAGAAAATCGGGATCATGGAACCCCGGATCAGGCGCTGTGAAGTATCCCGTGTACGCGCGCAGATCGTCAACGTGCGGCATGAACGAGATTGCGCACGACACGTTGGAGATGGTCACCGGCGCCGCCGCGGTAGAAACGAGGGTCAGAAAGCGGAAGCCACCGCGCAGCGCGAATGCAGGCTGCACCCAATATCCAGTCTTAAGCGGCGCCGGGACAGCGAGAACGCCGTCGTAGGTTGTGCTTGCGGAGGGGAAGGAGGAGTCATCGGATGCGGTGGGTCGAATAAATGAAGGGGATTCGGTGAAGGAGAGCGCGATCGACGAGGTTGGAGCCACAGAATCAAAGTTGAGAGAGATTAGGCCTCCGACCTGAATGTGGCGCCGTCACGACTGATAGCAAGCGTAGAATCTTGGAGAATGTACCTCGACTCCGAAATCCAGGGTTACATAGGTGCCTTTCCCAGTCAAGGTGGCGGTTCCTAAGTTGTTTACGAGGTTATTTGCGTCACTGACAGTGCCTTCCTGCTCCCGAATCGCAGCAGCATACACGGTCTTCGATTTTGGTGCGAAATTGAACGCGTCCCATGGGCCTGGCGGAGCCAGCGCGAGGGCGGTTGGAGCGAGGAACGGCAAGCAGAAAACCAAGGACCTCATTTTGGTATTACGCCGTCGGCGCACCGAACATTTATATCAGCGACGAGTGGGGCGGTCACAGGATCGAGTTTACAATCAGAAGCGGGCCGGGGCAGGTCGTAACATATCTGCTGAGCGGGAAGCCAGGACGGCAGCGGAATCGAATTGCAGTAAAAGAATTCCAGGAAGCACCAACAAGGGTCAAAGAAGCAGAAGCAACCGCTCGAAAAGGTCACGCGCACTGGTTGAGCATTTCAAGTTTTTCAGTGAAAATATACTAGGTGAAAACTCTATTAGCCATTTTGTGCTTCTGGACCCCCCCTCCCGCTCCCTATATCCGATATTTTAATCCCGATCCCCCCTTGTGCGGCATTATGAAAACTTGTAAATCAGGAGTATTCGTGCACTATTCACACCTAAAAAGGGAATATATCAGCTTTGAAAAATGGGAGGTTTAAAATAGAACTATTTATGTTGTTTTCAAAAGAGAGGAATGAACAACATTCCGCGAGGCCGAGGTTTTTCCTATTGGTCCGGGAAATGCCGGACCAATCGTAAAAACCTTGGCCAGCAGAGTGTTGTACATTCTGTCATTTCTGAAAGCGACGCAAACATTTTCAATTTAACCCTCCCATTTTTCAAGGCTGATATATTCCCTTTTTAGGTGTGATTGTTACCAAGTGCTGTGTGTGAGTGTATACATGGAGACGGGCGGCGATACAGTGGCGGGCAGCGGAAAAGACCGGTACTAACAAGAAACGAAAACGAGAACACCGCAAGCGACGGCCTGTCACGGCATCGTCGTGCAGCTGTGTAAGCCATCAGATTCAGTCCTGTCACCCGTTGAACCGGACCGCGCCCACGATTTGGGTCATTGAGCGCGCCTTTCGCGCGGCGTCGCGCGCACATCTCGGCGTTGGGTGTGCATATTTTGGGGTCGGGACCATAGGGCGTCCACAGCGCACCTTGCTGAAGTTCTCTGCCTTTTGGCCCGCGCTTTTGGCCTACCCTGCGTCGGGCAGCGGGATTAGGGCGCGCCCTTGCCAGTGCAACAAGGCGGCGGGGCGATAGAAGCTAGCCGAGCAGTGGTCATCAACGGCCATCGCCCGGCAGTCTATTTATGGTCGTTCTCGTTTTCGTTTCTCGTATATACTCGTCTTTGAAAAGACCGACCTTTTAAATACCAAGCGCCCGGGATTTGCAGGCGCTGCTCTTTCGCTTGGCCACAAACACGAGATGCCAAGCCCATCCAACTTCCAGGTGATGCTCGACCAAATTAATGTTTGGCGCCAATCCAAACGTGGCGAAATAATTAGGTGACGGCAAATCGTCCTAGTCCAGTACTGAGGATGCAGAAAGCCAACTTGGGGATGTTGACCTCATTCGGTACTTGCAGAGGCATTGTGCGACCCATCAAATTTATTCCGGGGATATTGCGGTCATCATGGCGAGTTGCGGTCCGTATTCGGATCCCCGACTAATGCAACCATGATCTCCGTCCACTGCAATGCCGCATACATGCATGGGCGTCCCGAGGACTGCATATATAATGTCCATGCTGAACTGTCAGCTCCTCATTCTCTTCTCCCACCACCTTTTTGGCTTCTCCCCACTTTTTCTTCACCGCCCTTTCTTTTTTCATCATGTTCTTCTCTGCGTCGATCGCACTCGCTTCCATCGTCTCGCTCTCCCAGTTCGCGGTGAACAGCGCACCCGTTGTCCGTCCCGTCCATCTCGTATTACATCCGATTGCTGGCTGACGAAACGACTTTAGGCTCCCCGGGCTCAGGTCGTGGAGCAATTCTGCACGGGACCAACGGCAGTGGTACTTGCACCCCGCTCGCGGGCAACGGCGTGTGCACAAACACGCCCGGGATCCAGTCACTCATCCTAAACGCGGATGCCGACTGCGCCGCCTTCCCGTATGTGTATTTTATGAGACGCTTGATCCCCGGTGTTGATTGTAGTATTTAATTTCACCAGCGAGCCGAACTGCGGTTTCAGTGCCACCCAGGCAGTACTCGAGCAGTTTTCGGACGATTCGCAGGACCTCTCGGGCAAGGGCATCCAGAGCGTTCAGTGCTTCGACGATGTGGGGACAGTCAACGGCTTCACGGCGGGTTCGACTGCGGATATTGAACAGGAGGCGGCTGATAGGGCCGCGGGAATCGCGATCAACCTATGAGATCATGACGCCCAAAGGGTTTAAACTCGGATGGTCCACAGGTTGAACACCGAGTTTGGGGAAGGGATTAGTATTGTAGAAGAGACTGCCTGTCCTCGCAGAATTTGACAATACTCCGAGGCATGCTCGGCTCTTCTTTGCACAAGAATGACCATGGCGATTTTGTTTTTTTGCGGGATAAGTTGCCGCTCAAATACTTGCCCATTGAATCTCCTAAGGACGTTTCGATATTACTGCATCTGACAAGCACTCACACTAAGCGCAGCTGCGAATTGGCTGCGAATTGACTACGAAAGCCGCTCTCTACCTGAACTCATACACCACGCCGATAGATCCCTTTCGTGGTGACCTCGATTGCTTCGCGCTCACTGGCTTTCACAGTACCGACCGAGAACTCGAGCGCTGCAGAGTCGCGCGTATGTACGGGATTCCAGCCTTCTCCTCGACAGGGCCTTAAGTCCCACCATCTTTCCTTGAACTTCGAAGCTCTAGACGAAGATCGATTGGTCTCATGTGTTCGTACCTATACGTCTGTTATGGATACTAGCTGTGTTAGAGTTAATGCAGTGCACTTAAACCTACGCGAACTCCAAGTCTGATTACAGTCACCTGATCGCGATTTCCTCTGGAGGGAAATCACAAGATTATGTAAGGTTCAACCCCGTGCTGCGACGCGTTTGGTTGATTCATATTTGCTTATTCAACATGGCCCTCCGGGCACCCCTGGAACCTGCACGTGGGGAGGTGTGCGGACGAACGGGCTTAAACACTAATAAGGAAATGTTCGCGTTACCGTATCGGGACACGGATTTTCAAAAGACCTGTCGGAGACCTGAAACCTAAAGGTTCCAGGAACTTAAATTGTTAGGGGCCCTCCGGGCGAACCTGATCACCGGGATGAAGGAAACAAAGAGCGCAAATACCTACAGGCAATTGAGCAAGTTCTATACCAAATGCAGGCCGATGCCGTTTCATTCAAGATCAGGCCCGGGACACTGGTTCTGTTGCCGAGCTTTACCTGAACTTCTCTATGTCCTTTGTGCTTCCTTTAATATAATCCACAGACAGTTTCTGGAGTGACATATCAGTGGATTGATTCTTTTGTTCTATCGCCGACAGTTCGGATAGGCCGGAGAATTCAAATTCCGACATGGTCCCGTGACCAAGGCGGCATAAACCTGTTCACTTACGTGATCAGGAACATGTTAGATGACTTGGTTCATCCAACAACCCTGGTTGTTCAACTATCATAGCATTTACATAGCCCAAGTTTCATGTATTTTTAGGAACACTTCTACGTATAAAAGGAGGATGTTCTCCCCTCTTGTGGAGACAATCTTTGACCCATCAATTCACGTAGACTTCCTACCTAACTGTGTGTGATCCTAAGTGAAGCTCGAAGCTCATTAAGTATTACAAACCTGACACCTTGGTAACGTTTTTATACTTGCTAATACTGTCAGTACGGCAGTGCTCGTTGGAGATATTCCCAACTCGCAGCAACGAAGACTAGATCTCGTTGTAATCTGCTTCAGGTGAACATCTAATTGGATTGCTGAATATATAGGGATTAAGACCTTCTTACATTTTATTCTAATTTCGCTAACACGCACTCAAACGCAAGTTGTACTTCTACTTGCGCTCAGCATCTGTATCCGCCCTGATACCGGTTTCGCTAACAACGTCCACGAGGTAGGCCGCATGTATCCGTTCGGTGAGTTCACGAGATAGTTTCTTTCCTTTTCCAATTGTTCGAGAGAACGTCCGCTGTTCACTGCTCCTCTGGAGAAATTAGATCCGACCACTACTCCCTGGTTTTTCTGGTAACCCTCCGTTTTGATTGATTTCGTGGGTGTCATATCCTCAGGTCCTAGTGATACTCGGGTGGAGGTTCGTCGCAGATGATCCTCGCCGATTCTGAGTTCGCTTCCAGGACGTGTATCCGCGTCACGAGCGTATCAATCCGGTGCGTCGCCGCATGCAGCTGTGCCTGCATATCTGGCGCAGACCTTCTGGAGATACTTCGCACCGACATCAGCCCCCAAATTCTGCCTGTACTCGATTCGCGTGGTGGGTTATCCGGAGCGGGTCTTTCCTGATCCTCGACCTCGACCATCTTTTCTGTGGTCGCAACCATCTGCGCCTGTCGCATGGTACTTCCGCAGATGCTTCGGAACTCGGATTCCTCACCTAGAGTTGCATTCCCGCTGCTGAGGCTGCCGACCTCTGTGATGAGTGTGAAGGGCGAGATCGTCGTGGCCATACGGCCAATCTCTGCGTCCGAGTGAAACATTTCCTGGGTGCGGGACTTTGAGCGGCACTTGATTAGCCAGAATAGTGCAGCGCCGACACACGCGAAGAAGCCCGTTACGGCGGCAGTAACGACGGCGATTGCTCTGAGGTGCAATCTGTTCACGCAAAAGTCGGCATCAGTAATATTATACAAAATACGTGCACTGACTTGGGCTCGGGCTTAGACGCGGCGCCGGCCACGGAGGTCCCGGTGATCGAGGTGCTTGCCTGAGCACTTGCCACGCTACGAGAGGTTGGTATACTATGACCCAAGTTGTTGTGTATTTCAATATTAATCGCAATCCCTTACCTGTATGAAGGTGAGGGTGATACGGAATTACTCGTGGCTGGCAGCTGATTGGCACTCTTATTGTTACTCTTTCCTTTGGTACTTGTGCCATGCCCAAGGTGCGCAGAGCAGAGGGCGAGAAGCAGAAGCGAGGTCGCAGCGATGCGCATACTTAGCTCGGAATAGATCCACGGCAGTTAAGAACCAAGGCGAAGTGTCGAAGGCGCGTGTCTCGGCAATGTCGAAAGAATCCGGAAAATGTGAGACCGGAAAGGATAGGCACAGGTCTTTGGGCGAGGAAGAAGATGCAGTAGTGAGTCAGTTATAAGCAGAGGTATAAGTTATAACAAGAGGGGACAAGTTCAGCCTGACAGTTTGGTGTTTGATATCCGGCCTGTTTCAATATGGCTTTCGCGACTTCACGTAACGCAGCTTGTTGCCGGGCCTCGGTTTATCCCATGCAGCTCGTTCCTGAATAGAGATATAGAGTAGACAAGAATGTCAACACCTTCGATGGGCGTTCTCATTCTTCATGAAAGCTTCTAGACCCACCAATCGCCCTCTCAACCATGATGATCGCTGGTTGATCATCGCAGTCGATCCACACATAGGCTGGGGTACGGTCCCAGGTCCCCGGCCCGTGCGACGAAGTAGATGATCAAGGAAGGCATCCATGTTGGCTTCAATGCATCGATTCAGCCTGTATACAATTTACACACGCAATCAAAATTTCCCTGTGCCCGGGAAGCTTGGGAGAAACTATCGGAGATCTATGCATACATCTCTTTCTTTGACATTCTGACTGGCCGGCGAACAGGATGTGTCCGTTCTCGATCAAGATCTTGAAGTTTGTCGTTCTTCGAGAATATTGCCTGAGGGATTCCTAGTCAGTGATCAGATGGACTGAGTGTGCTCTATCTGCGTTCGTTCGGCAGGATTTTCCTTCTAGATTCATCAAATTCTACTCTAAAGGATAACACATTTCTTCTTCGGTTTCATCATGGGTTCTGTGAGGGTAGATTGAGGCTGAGGGGAGTAAATATACTCGAGCGCAGCAGTCATGACCTGAAATAAAGTAAAGACCGAGTCAGATTTTGCGACTAGGAAGAGTGAGATGCGGGAAGGGTGAAACGTGATAAGTGCAGAGCGAAGGGTGGGAATGAAGACGAGAACGAATAAAGGACTGGCACAAATTCGCTACGCACCGCGTCAAACACGCCCTCTACGCCTTCACGGGTTTTCGACGAGCACTCTACATATCCTGCAACCCCCAACTCCTGTGTAAGCTTCTCGCCTTGTGCAGCTGTAATCGTTTTTGAGTCCCCAGGGCTTTTCAACTCCACACGTCTCAGATCGATCTGTGTTGCAGCAATAACACACGGCACGCCAGGACAGTGGTGCTGCGCGTCGTGAAACCATCGGTCCCTCACACTCGCGAAGAAGGCAGGCAGGCCGATACTGAAGCAGATGAGGAACACGTCGGTCTGCGGATATCCAAGAGGCCGTATTCGGTTGTGCTCTCGTGCACCTGTAACAATAAAATGGGAAGCCAAACAAACAGAAGATGATTGGTTAGATGCGAAGGTGAGGATAAAAACAAAGGGAGGACGAACCGGTTGTATCGTGTACGCCGAGCTGATAAAGAACATCCTCAATCATGACTCTCGTTCCATGCCTGCCGTAAGTCTATAGGGAGTCCATATGCGCGTTAAGACCCGGGTTATCCTCCTCTTGCTAGTTGACCTACACCTGAATGGTATTCCGTGGAGAATGTTTTATTCGTGTATGAGGTGAGGAGGCAGGTCTGGTGCGAAGCAAATATCAAACGTAAGCGGCTGAAGGGGGGAACTGCTTCTAGTCGAAGCGTAGATACCTTTCCCACAGCATCGTCTCCAACCATCATGCATTTGATACATCGCCGGACTTGAAAGCTCATGAAAGGGTCTGAAGGAAGGGAAGGTCCGATGGCGGTTGCTGGTGAACAAAGAGCAAGCCCTTTAGAATGGTCGAGTGGCTAATGTCGAAGAGGGTGGCCACTTGCCATGGCTGTGCGGACAGCGGTGACATTCGACGACATTGATGGCAAGCAACAAGCCGCGGCAAAAGCATTTTGATGCAATCAACTATGTTGGACATGTGCCGACTATTCATATCCAAACAATGTTTGCATTGACGCGACGTTGACGTGTCAGTGGCATTGTCACTGTCCGCTCACCAACGCGCTTATGTAATGACTGGCGAGCCTCATTTTCTGACCACATCGCCCGAAGGCCAGGCCGTTATTCAAAGTTGTGCGTTGTGTCTCCGATTGCCGTCTAAACCGAAGTACGTATGTTGATTGAGTGCTCAGGAGGGCACTTGCATCAAGGATTTTGCATTTCGCACTACTTATATATTACTAGATTTCTTTGAGTCACCTCGCATCCTTCTTGCGCTTTGTGCGATATTCTCTTTGAATTTATCAAGTCAGGAATGATTTTCTCAACAAAAGTCTGATAGGATGTGTTTGTCGTTTGGGTTGTCCAGTGTTGAAGGAAGCAATTGGGGTTGAAGGCAGAGGCCAATATTTCGCTCTAGATACTTGCCCGTTGCTCTCTTTTGATCTCCCTGACAAGAAACTCAAAAAGGAAATGGCGATCAACTTGACGTTCGATCACTTTATTCAAGTAAACCTGCAAAGAACGCACCTCCATTTCTGGTCGTCTCTGGCCTTCATGTTTGAACCTAGATACCGCTAACTACTTAGTTGCAGCGCTCACATTTCCAAGTTGTCTATTCAGCGAATTTGCGATCACCTCTCGCTCAAAGTCAAGGTATGATCAGAATCCAGGCCGGACTGCCGCTCATTCGGTACGTACGAAGAAACCGGAGATTTCCCCGACTATTTCTCTAACCTATTCCCATCTTCCGCTTTTCTTAGCAGCCTACTAGAGCCTCCTTTTCGCCTCCTGTCTTTCAAAGCCCGATCGCTTCCGCGGGTCTCACTCCCCTGGATCACTTCGAAGCTTCGCATATATAATGCTTCACTTACTCCGTAGACAGACATCCCTCCATGCCATCCCTTTCCCCCCCACACCAAACTCGGCGAGATACGTTCTTGGTGGATGGGTGCGCCAGATTTCTTGTTGTTTTGGCCAGTATGACTGATCATCCATTGATTCTAGGACCTTGCGATATGCTTCGCCTTGTTCCTCCAGGGCGTGGTGTGCTCGCAATTTGCGCACTACATGACTTTGAAAAAACATGACTCCTTGCGGATGAAGCTCTTCGTTGCCACACGTTGCGGGCTTGGCGGTTCTGATGACGGTGAAGAGTATGCAGTGTCTGTAAACACCTTCAAGTTCCTTTATCAGAATTTTCTCTGATAGTCGGCGTCGTAGAGCGATAATATGGAAGCAAACCGTTGAGCCGTTCGTGGATCTGGAAGCGACTTGGATTGTGAACATCAACATAATACTCGAAGCTACGGTCGCGTTCTATGTTCAAATGTTTTTCTCCCACCGCCTTTGGGCATTATCACGAAACCCATACCTCGTAATCACCTGTCTGACTTTGTTCGTGTTCGGGGTTATTTCGGGTGCACTCACGGTATGCCCTCCGCCAGCATCCATCCATTGGACTAACCTAACGCAACCTCAGACCTTCTTCATATTCACAACCTCGAACATGGAAACGAGAACTGGTTGGGGTAAGCACACGCAGCCTCTCATCCAAAATGACGGTGTCTCAATGAGTATTGTAGTTTCGGTGCACCTAGGGGTCGTGCTGTGTGGGGATCTTCTTTTGACTGGAAGCACAATATTTTGGCTGCTAGTGCGTGTTTAGTCCCTGCCATTCATGTCCAGCAACTTACATTTGATCAGCGACACTCTAGTCAATCTGTCGTTGCGCGTGGCCCAACCGCAACCATTCTCAGTGCTCTACTCCACCTAACGCTACAGGCAAGTCCAAAATGTCTTCCTTCCCTCGGATCGCGTACCTAACCACAATTTCTTCAATCCCAGTCCGCGGCACCCCCGCCTTCTGCGCGCTGGTGATCTTCGGCGTCGCCGTCCGACTACACATGGCGAACGGTCTGGTGCCTGTCCTGATGATGCTAAACTACATGGCGATCATGGTCCTCCCGCAGCTGTACGCCTGGTCCGCAATGTGGACACTCAACTCGCGCGATAAGATTACCTCCGCGGCCGAAAACGCGCCGTACACGGTCGATCTGGGGACAGTTGATCTGGGAACAGACCTGGGTACATTCATCACGGTCGAGCCGCAACATAATATTGTGTGCAGTCCAAAGGCCAATGAACACGAGCATGGTAGAGACGAAGAGGTCAACCTCGACAGCAGGAGTGTCTGATTTCGTTAGCTTTAGGTGTGACTGGGCTTTCTGTACCATTTATTGTATCACGAGTTGCCGGGAAATCTTTAACATTCTTGAATCTGGAAACTGCGGATGAAAGGGGACAGCAGTTCCTAGTATTAGTTGTCGAAGTCTCGAACCATCAACATCCAAAGTTCAAAATCTGTCGCAACCAAGTCTGCCATCATCGACCACCTGCAAACTGATAATCAAGGGCCATTGGAAAGCATCCTCTTCTCAATTTGTATCTCGACTGATGTGCTAGGGCACCGGACTGCGGCTTGTTCATCAGTAAAACTACATGTTTGTCTTTTGCGTCCGAAGACGCGCGGCTTTCAGATGGGCTTCAGCCTAGCATTGTTACGAAAAATCCAGTAAATTTTCAATAATATTGCCGACTCCGAATCTTTTATGCTTGTACATAGTCCTAGAAGAACGACAGAAAAATCCACTGCTCGTACCTCGTACACTTAATGATACTCCGGAGGAGGTTAATCCCCCGCCATCCTCGCCCAGTCGGAATTTGCTTCCAGCGCGTTTATCCTTGTTACAAGAGTGTCGATCGGTTTTCTGGCCGCATACAGCTGTGCCGCCAGATCCGAAGGGGGTCTTGCAGAAGCGGTTTGCGCCGACAGGAGCTCCCACATTCGCTGTAAGCCCGACCCCCTCCTCGAATTGCCTGTTCTGAGTCGGTCCTCTCCTCCAGCTCGAGCATCTTCTCCGTTGCTGCAAGTAGCTCCATCTCGAGGCGCTGTCGCTCGATGGTACTCGTGCTGACCCCGCGCACATAGGAATCGTCGTCTGCGGTGGCGTTGCCGTCAATAAGGCTAGTGACCTCTGTGATGAGCGTGAAGGGTGAGATGGTTATGACCACACGGTTCATGGCACGGCTTTGTAGGCGGCGGCGGCGGAGCCACCATGTCAGTGTGGTGGCGAGGGACATGACGACGAGGATCGCGACCACGCTGATTGCGGCAACTCCTCCTGGGGCTATTCTGGATCCATGCATAAGTTCAAGATAAGTTCGCCAGAACGATCATTGCACTGCAAATGTTTACTTCCTGTCCGCCGCTCCACCTATGCGACGATGAGGTTTTGTAGAGACTTCTGATGCTTTGCGATGTCGATATGCTACATAGTGCGCCAATATGAATTTACATTTATCCCGCAAATAGCCACCTCCGTTTGTGACGATAGCACAGATGGACTTTTGATTAGTGATTTACTGCTTGCAGTGCGGTCGGGTAAGAAGGGAGTCCTGACCAACGTAAGTGGATTCCGGTATGACGCGGCACGGTTGCCTACGTCTGGGAAGATGAAATGGATGTGGAGCCTCCAGATAGTGACGAGTCGCTAGTGGAGGAGAAGTGCGTGCTACTATCATGAACATGGTTATCCGGCGTAAAATGCAACGTCTCAATGGCCTACCTTTGTGAAGACAGGCAGTGGCCGAAACCGATGTGGATTTGACAGAACTCGACGCAAACTTGCTGCTTGTATGCGTCAGCCCTTTTCCCTCGGTTTGTCACGAGCCCTATGCTCTCCCGAGAGGCCGAGGACCAGCGAGGCCGGCGAAATGACTCGGAGCAATGACATCTTCGCACCGGAAATATCAAGGAAGGTCCGCCTCAGAAGACGTGGAGTTTTATAGCCAGAGGCCGGATTTCATGATACCGCGTACAGTAGTACATCATGCGGGAAGATATCATTGCCCAGCCTTCATCCCAAGCAATTAAGAAGAGTACAGCATCTCCTACAACAAACACTGTTGGTTACCACGAATACTGTTGGGAACAGAAATGGAGGGCGTCGTTCGCACCCATTTAGCAACGCGATAGAATTGTATATGACAGTGAGATTTTGACTCTTGAGAAGGATATTCTGACTGAGTTGGGCAGGTTGTGGCACGCAACTGAGTACAGTTTCCAACTGGATCAGATCCTGATCTAGGTCACTTGGGCTTGTGGGGGAGACATTAACAGAGAAGTTCTTTCTGAGAAGGACGCATAGGAGCGAAAACAAGAGCCAATTATACCTCGCAGCATTGAACGGGGTCATGCCGCTGTTCCTATGTAAACCACTCAGAAATGGTGAAGGCAGTCAGCCATACATGCACCAGGAAGCGACGCCTGCGATGCGAGTAAATGGGCAGTAGTAAGGCCTGTGAAGTTTGCCAAAGAGCTGTCCAAAGAACGGAGTTTGAGGTCGAATTTTGACCCCCCGTACAAAAATACGGCGGAAAGTGTTATATTGAGGGCGAGATCGTGGCCCCAAGGTTGCTTCTACTCTTTAGTACAGTTGTGGCGAGGGATTCTAGATTACGTGCCATTTTTTCCGGAGCCAGACCGTTGTCCGAAATTGGGTTTTAAAGCTCAAGACAATAGGGTTCTGAGGTCAAAGTCCAAACCAAAATCTTGAAGATTGCGAGATTGGACCTTAACAGGGCACCAGCACGCAAAGAGTGGTCTGTTGAAGGAAAGAGATGCATAAACCGAGGAGCCCAGCAGAAACCACGACAGGAGCGAGTAACGACAGGCATGTTTTGGGCCCAGCGCACAGGTAAAATCATAGGAGGCGGAGTACAAAACACGAGAGCAGACAAATGGCCTGTACATCGGATCGGATTCCACTGGAAGTAGCTCAACGACTTGAAGATGCGTAATCGATGGGGCGTCCGTAAATCTTCTGTAAATGCACTGGGAAGGACGACGTAGAGGTTGCGGAGACAAGGATGGAGAAAAAACCAACGGGGGGCCAGGTCTTCTCATAATTTGCGACCGAGGAAGGAGGTAAAATAAGCGATCTTGAAGCGACTCAGATGCGTAAGCCATCGGGTTTCCGCAAATTTTGGGAGTAAATCCCAGGCAAAGGATCGAGGGCCCTGCCGGGATGAAAGAAAGGTAAAGTCACATCACGGGACCTGTCACAGCGGTCACGAAGCTCGTTTTCTCCAACGTCATGGTCCTCACTCGTCGTGCCGCCACAGAGTACTACTCGATTATCAGATGGCTTCCTAACGAAATTCTCTCACTCATCGTGTTGAATGTTCGAAGGCTAGATCTCATTGCGCTTTGTAGGACCTCGCGCTTGATCCACGAGATCGCGGTCCCATCGCTTTACCGTGTCGTAGCCTTGTCCACCGTCTTGGAGACCGAACTTTTCATACGCACCATGGGCGGGGGCTCTCCAAAATCGGCATCGCTATCTCGCCATGTACGACAATTTGCCCTTACAGGACGTGGCTTGTGAGTGATCGTGACGTAGAATGGATCAATATCTGAAGTACATATACCTTAGAGCGTTGTCCCCGGCTCTTGTAAAAGCAATCGACTCCGTTCTCTGTCAATTATGCCGCCTCGAAGTCCTTAGCCTCCTTGTCAGCGTCGTTGGGGAGACTCTCGAATTTACGGATCTGCTACAGAAGGCGTATTTTCCGAGTCTTTCTGCGTTCCAGTACGATGTACACGAAGACAACTCGGTCCTTTTACCCGCCTTTCTGAACCGCCATCCGTCTATCACCGGGCTCACTATTACTCGAAGCACTGAGCCACTCGTGGAATTGGCTGCTGTACTGTTGCCGAAGCTCTTGAGCTACAACGGACCCAGTTCTTTCGTTCCTTCTTTTCGTCTCGGCGAATCTCTCACCGTAGCGTCCCTCATATTGTATGCGGATGATCTGGACCTCGACCGGCCGCTGCTGCACCTCAGCAAGGCGACCTCGCTCCACTCGCTCGTCGTTTTGAACGCATCCGATAATATGCTTTCGGAATCGACCATCCTCGCATGTGTAGCTCGATACCTCCCACGCATTCGAACGATCACATGTCGAAAGGTGTGGGCCATTGCGCCTGCAGCTCATATTTCTAGCGTTAGTTTGTTCCACCGTTTTACTGGATTCCGTTTTGAGGTTTTATATGCAGGAGGACACACTTGAAATCACCACCTGTCTCGACCAATTCGATTCCCTCTCCATGTTGAATCTTTCCGCCACCGATGATGACTTGGAGCCTGGACCGGATGCCGATCGCGAAACAGTTGTATCGTGGGGTGCGGCATGCAAAACCCTGATTTTGATCATACTGAGTGCGTACATCCCCGCAGCGTTGTTTCCCCCTCGAGCTAACATATTTGTAGACGGAAGACAGTGGGTGCGGCTGAAGGGTGATTGGCAACGTTTCACATGACCCTTCTTCGCCTCGCGCTGCTCAAAGTCTCCTGTATTTTTGTCGGTCACTGTAATCCAGCTCCAGCTTTGCTGCCCTGTCTAGTTCCGGGAGGTTCTCGATCCCATCGTCGTTCCTTGAACATAAGGGGTACGCACATGGCGCGGGGTCTGACGAATATAAATGCCCACGATCGCATATTCTAAATTTCCCGCCTTTGCTGACTGTCATTCGACGATGACCAATATCACCTTGATTCGAACTGCCCACCCACTCGAACACTGGGATCTAGTACTCTTGCCGCGACTCAGAGTGGATCCATGACCGTGGTGTCCCTTATATGGTACCGGATGATTTCGGCACGGCGAGCTCAGCCACACTCTCATCCCTTTGAACGAATTCGATACCCTCCCGGAATTGACTCTCCTTGCACGCATAGCGAACATTCATACGTCGAAGGAGGGGAGCCACTGAGCTCGCAGGCCGTATTTTTTGCGTTTGTTCATTCTACGACTTAACTGAATCATTTTGACGTTTGCATGCCGGAAGACATGTCTGCAATGACGCCCCATCGGGAGGAATTCGACTTGCTCACTTTTTTGAACCTCTCTGAGGTCGATGACGATGTTGAACATGATCCAGATTATGACCGTGAAATTATCGTCTCGTGGAGCGGAGCACCCAAAACCCTAAACTCGATCACCTTGGGGACGTGCATGCCGTGAGTGCCTTGCCGCTTCCTTTGATTCGCAGACGGGAGACAGTGGATACGGCGGAACGGTAATTGGGATGTCGACAGATAGACCCTTTTTCGGCTGCGTACTACTTATAAATCCTTTGGTTGCCCAAATGGAACATGGCTTCCCTGTCCTATCTAACTGCAGCGTTCCCTTTCATGCTCTGCAGCTCCAACACACCAACCGCATTGCCTCGCTGGATCGGGGTCCGTATTCGTCCCTACCGACTCTCTCGCGTTGACGGGTACTAGCTCCCCTTCCCATGAATCATGCATTCTTATTCCCACGAATATTATCAACGCGAGCTTTCGTGACTCTGGAGTCTGTCGTTCCGTGTTGAAGACTTGAAGTTCGACCCGAAGGTCATCTACACGGCGCGAACCTCAGGGTCAGGTTCAGGAGTTGATTTAAACAATTATTATTGACTCAATAGGGAGGTTGCACAAGAATCGCGTGCTCCAACTCGAACGCAGTGTTCAGTTAGCACCCTTCAACCGAGCACGAGATCACAAGCGCTCAACCAATGCACTGCCGCATATCGCCGTTGATCTCGGCTAATCTAACAACAGCTCTTCATGAGGGATGGAATTATTGCACGGTGCAGCGGCGTTAGCTGCGCTCCACGACTCAGTAGAAAGCTTTCCCCAACCAAGATGTCATCCTGAAACGCGGACGCAAATGCTCGAAGAACTCCATGACTGGTCACTAGAGACAGACCGGAATACCACTGTTCTCTGGCTGCATGGTCCCGCGGGTGCAGGGAAATCCGCCATCATGCAAACATTGTCTCGCCAATTGCAGAGCGGCGAGCGACTCGGTGGCTCCTTTTTCTTCAAACGTGGCCATGCTACACGTGGCAACGCCAAAAGCCTGTTCGCCACGATCGCGTACCAGCTCGCACTGAGAGTTCCGTGGCTGAAAGAGCCAATATCTCTCATCGTGGAGAACGATCCATCCATTCTTGCGCGATCCATGGAAGTCCAGCTGGAGAAGTTGATTTCTATCCCATGTCGCCGTTCTAATGGCACCGAAGGAGACACTGTAATGATCCTCATTGACGGCCTCGACGAGTGCGAGGGGCAGGACGTCCAGGAGGAGATACTGCGTGCATTCAGGAACTCCGCCGCCGACTACTCCCTTCCCGTTCGCATTATTATCGCCAGCCGCCCGGAACTTCACATTCGCGAACTGTTCGAATCAGAATTTCCTCGCAGTGGATACCGGTCATTCAATGTGGAGAAATCCTTTGATGATGTTCGAAAGTATCTGCGCGATGAATTTTCACGAATTCGTCGTGAGCACCGGACCATGGCAAATATCCTTTCACCGTGGCCCCCGGCGGACGTTCTCGAGGAGCTTGTGTCCAAGTCCTCTGGGCACTTTATTTACGCATCCACCGTAATAAGATTCATCGACGATAAAAATTATCGGCCAACGGAGCGACTGGCCCTAGTCCAAGAGGCGAACATTCGAAAATCATCCGCCGCACTCGATACACTGGACCAGCTTTACCTGCACATTCTCTCGTCATCTCCGAGGAAATCACAACTTGTGCCGGTCCTATGTGCTACCACAAACTTCAACCTGAACCCCTACAAAATTGACCAACTTCTTGGGTTGAATGATGGTGATACGCAGTTAGTGCTTCGCGGGCTTCACTCTGTGCTTCAAGTGCCGTCGGACGGAAAGAACGACGATCCCGCAATATCCTCATACCACGCATCCTTTCGGGACTTCCTGTGTGATCCACAGCGTTCTCAGAACTTCTGTGTCCGAGGCCTCAACCAGCGCATGGATCTGGCTCGTCATTTTCTGAAATTATTGGCGGGTGGGTATCAAGAAGAATTCAATTGGTGTTTATCCGCCCGGTCCGTTGGTTTCATCCGAGCAGAACCTCGGTATTAATATTATCCTTCAAAGGTCTTCCCAAGGTGGCATAATCGACTTCATTCTTTCATTGCCTTCCTCTGCGGCACCGTTCTCTCTGATTCAATCAATAAATCCCGATTACATTTTCCAAACGGAATCAAACTTACAGAAGACGCTTTCCTTACTGGTTGGTGTAGGACCCTTTACCGTCGCCAGTTCTGACACACATGTAGAAGAAGCATTCAGCGCCCCAGTCTTTGATCAAAAGCTGGGAGGACTACGTCTATATGGCTTTTCTCATGAACGCCCTGAAAAAAGGCAAACCTCACTTCTCGCCAAACACGATGTCTTTGCTTTCTGCCCAGGAAATTGTCTCTCAAGTTCCTGGGATTCTTCGTGTTCTCTGGAACACATGGTTGATGCCCTGCACCTCGGGGACGCTCCGTGGACTCCGTTTATTATTGGACGTACCCTGGATTGACCTCAGAACAACTATTTGTAGCCTTCGCCCAGATATTGGAGAAAATTCCAAAATGCTATGTGGGTTGGCTTACTGGGTGCGACATCCGTCGTTTTCGGGCGAGGCTTATCCCTGGCCGTCACTGTCTCGGGACCTCGTCCATCATTGCGTCCACGTATCCATCGCACTAGACAGTGCTCCCGTACCGCAGAAAAAAAGCCTGTAAGTGGCACCAATTGTAAATACACAATTCTGCTCACCATTCACAGATTTCCTTTATCATTGGACTTGCCTTTACTTGTCAGATCGTCCCCTCCGTGCCGTGAACTGCTTCGTGAACTTTGGTCTGTCCCACCTACCCGAATTTCCGAGGGTACGGACATATGCTATATAGAGGAACGTAAAATATACCATGTTTCCAAGTGGCTTGAGGTGAGAGAGAATATTTCTATGTCCGAGAATTTCATTTCTTGATAAGAACCAGTCCTTTCCAGATCCTCAGGTGGAGCTGCTCACATTCTGGAGGCAATCTATGTATGATCGCCTGTCACTCATAGAAATTGCACCTGCGGCTACGCTCGCTCACTGGCATCAGGAATGGGAGACTCAATGAAGAATGCACACGGAGTTTATGATCTAATCTCTTGAACACAAGAACCGACCTACCTCGAGCTAGAGTACATTTCTGAACCAGATTCACGATTGCTTCTGATTTCCTCTTCTTTCATTCGTTATGTAAAAGAGATTGACAACTCTAAGCCAAACCCGCATTGGTAGTTTGGTCTACATTTAACTCTGACCATAAATGTGTGTGTGGAAAAAATTCCAACACAGGTCCACTCCAGATAAAGCCCCAGCCGCAAAAATACAACATATAAATGGCTACGAGGAGGCTCAAAACAGCATCACCGTCTGCTATACTACCATACACCTCGAGCCCCGCCCAAAACCATGTCACCAGAAAAGACGGTCACCACAACAATCGTCTGGTCGGCGAAATCCTCACAAACCCAATATCGTCGCCACGTTCACCCGCCACATGTCGTGCTTCTTGTTTATCTGCGCGCGTTCAGAGCGGCGCATCTCGTACGGGACGGGCATGGGCGGAGGAGCGGCAGCCGCGTCATCTTTGCCTTTGATGCGGAAGACGACCGACTTGGACTTTGGCGGTGGACGCGTGTGTGCGGGGAGAGGAGCCAGGGTTTCGCTGCTCGTCCGCGCGGATTGGTTCGGCGAATGGTCCACGGTGGAGGCGACCTCGGTCTCGGTCTCGTCCCAGTCGAGCTCGGACCCGAAGTCAGGGAGGGCAGGCACCGGCGGCGGTGGATCGCTGGCCGCGATGCCCTTGTCTTTCGTGCGGAAGACAGCGGACCTAGATTTCGTCAGCGGACGGGTACCCGCCGGCAGAGGTGCCAGCGCTTCGCTGCTCGTCCCCGCTGATTGGATTTCTGATTTGTTCGATGTGGAAGCGGTGTCGTCGTGCCACCTGAAATCGGACCGAGAAATGATGGGTACGAGAGGCACGGTAGGCACGGTGGCCTTCGATGCCCCGCGACGCATTCCGAGTAAGGCCTTGAAAGAGGAGCGCTTGCGCGGGCTTACAGGAGCCAAGTCCACGCCTGCGCTTGCGCACGCCCCTGCCCCCGGACCAGCAGCCACCGCACTGGTAGGCTTGTGTGCCGAGACGGTGGATTCCGGGTACCAGGCGCTATCATACGCAAGTGGAGACATCGGAGGAATGAGGTATGAGTCCCTGAGAGTCGCATCCGACTGCGTACGCACTTCAGCCGCAGTTCTGACAGCCAGATCTGCAGGAGATAGTAGTACGCACCTCGTTCGAGTAGATTGAGCTCGCACCGCTAGTGCGAGCGCTCTTCATGTACCAGCAGGATAAAGAAGACAAGAGGCTGTGGCGTGTGAGGGAACGAAGAAGAGTGTCGTGTGCCACACTTCTTCTAACATAGACGAGCAAAAGCATTGATGCAACGATACTTTCGGAACACGATAGCCGTTGTCCCGGACCGCGGAGGTAGCAAACAATTTCATGGATTGTGCTCCAAACTGGACTGGGATACGGGGAGGATAAAATGGCAAGACATGAAGACTGAGGCAATCATGGTTTGGTGTCGACATGTAGTCCTAATTCACTCGTCGAGCAAGGACATTGCTGGAATTGACACGGTGGAGCGAGCCGGTTGATGAATCAATGATGAGGGGTCGTTGGCGCCACATGCATCGCATGATAGCTGCAGCACGATGGTAATACTGAATGGGCGAGAAAGAAACCATAGGATCTTGAGCTGAGGATTCATCGCACTTCCGCTGGACCGCAACTTCTATTTCTTCTGCGTCCAACAAATCATTTCGATGCACCTGGACATTTTTACCAGCCACTTTTCTGGGTCACTTTTCATACCCCCCACGTTCGTGTGCCGCCTTTTGCAAAGCACAATTGGAAGCTTTTGCCTCCTGTCGCGTACCTTTCTGCAGGCGCAATTTTCATTGAATTTTGTTGTCGTCTCACGGAAATAGCGACCAGCTTCAGGAGCGAGGTTTGCAATGATACAGCGGCGAAACGGTAGCCCGAGATTGGTGTGAGAGTATGCGGTGCGTGAACGGTGTACCCGGCGTCAGCGACGGTCAGTGTACATAGCGGTTTGAAACAAACTGCCGTTCGAACTCCGACAATCAACCGACGATCACCTTGATTGTAAGTACCTGATCCGAGGCAGAAAAATACTCGGTTGGAAACGTCTCGGCCGGCCAGACCTGGGAAAAGGTACGCCAGTCATATCCAAGCGGCAAATGTGTTTGCTAGTGTTGGTAGACTCGAAACCAGTCAGTTTCGCGGAGGTGGTTTGCCGCTGCCTGAACCTAAAGGTTCGGCAATAAAATTATTGTCACTACCATAACTGTTTAGAACCATTCTTGCAAGGTGCTGGCACATATTAGACCCTCACACAGCATTTGTTTCAAAGGTTAAAGCTCAATTTCTGACATACGGACTCTATTGGAGAAATCAACATATTCATCGAGCACGGTCATTTGACTGTCTAGCCAGCCATCATGGGCAAGTATAACAATGTATTTCCTTTCCCAATTTCCTGTCCCCGTCTAAACACATCGTATAGAAAGTAATACCAGTTATTCAATCCTCCCCTCAGCGCGCATCCACTACGCCACGCCGCCACTGTGAATGGCAGCAGCAACGGCAACATCGAAAGCATGCAGCGGCACCGCAGAACGTAGCTGGCATAGGCTGCCAGACTAACATTTCCCTCTACCCTTTCCTTTCCGACTTCCGCCCCTACGCAACACATTCCGCCATGCCCCCTTCCCTTTGCGTGCGGGCGCGTTCGAAGGCCTCGTCGGGAGAAAAGGGGGAGCCGAAGGGGCGCGGTGGCGGCGAGGACAGTGAGGAAGGCGGCGAAGGCGAGGTCGGTGGAAGAGCAGTCGCGGTACAGCCGGACGTGCGAGAATTTGTTCTGGGAAGCAACGACGAGTCGTCGTCGGACCTCGTCATCTACGCCACCGACGCGTCGCGAATAAGCACACGCGCGAGCCGGATTCGTTCAGCGCGAATGCGAACACGTACTACACGCCGCAGACGAATACGCAGACGAATATCCCTGCGACGCCGCCCCAAGGCGATCGCGAGCACGCTGGCGGGGCGTACACACGGCGAGGATTGAAAGAGGATACGTACGGGGAGTTCTTTGCGCTGCAGACAGAGCTGTGGGGCCAGCTTGAAACGGACCTGCGCGCGCGGGACGAACTGGTGCAGGTGCTCGGGAAGAAGCTGACCAAGGTAGAGAAGGAGGAGACGAAGAAGCGGGGGGTGTTGAGGGCGCGGAAGAAGAAGGCGGGGGAGCTGTAGCGCGCGTGCCTGTTCCTCGAGGAGGAGGTGGAGGGGTCGAGGCAGGAGAGCATGGAGAGGAGCATTATGTACGAGGCGAGCTCGGAGGCGCCGAGGATGCTGCATCTGCAGATTGCAGGGCTGGAGAGGGAAAGGGAAGGGTGGAGGCGCGTAGAGAGGATATTGAGGGAGGAGGTGGGGACGCTGGAGGCGCTGGTGAGGGAGAGGAGCGACGAGGTGGGAAGGCTGAAGGAGACGTTGTGGAGCCGAGACGATAGCGAGCAGAAGCTGAATAAGGGCGTCGTGACTTTTCATTTTTACTTACCAAGCGGCAGCGCCGCGGGGGTGTAACCGGCTGCAGAACCCACAATGACGGAGGCGGCGGCGGCGGCGGAAAAGGCTGAAATTACATTCATTTGAATGCAGAAATTGACGTGAATCACAGAGATAGATGGGAGGAGCGGTCCGTTGGCCAAGGATGGTGAGGGGGTATGGATTTCGCCATCGTGAGGCGGCGGCGGCGAAAGCACAGTAGCGTGGCTCATTCAATAAGGAGCAGGCCGTGTCTAGAGCATCCTAGAATATCGTGTGCGATACAGACCCCAGAGGAACGAGAGCAGGGAGCGCGACCGTGCAAGCGATGGGAGAGACACGAGGGGAGACACGTGGCTAATCCATTTGGGCCAAGAAGCCGAATAGTGTACTAAGTGTAGGCGGCTCTTTTGCCACCGACACCAAAAGTACCTAAGAGGCCCAAAATGTAATGAAGCTGTAGACCACTTGGCTGCACCGCTCCGCCCATAACTCTCTGGCGTCACACGCCTCAGGGAGACTACTGAATTGTAGGTATCCACTCTTTTATCCGATACCGCGTTCATCGGAATCCTTGGTCGCGCTTCGCCCGCATCTTCTCCCGCCTTCTTGCAGCAAACTCTGGCTCCTCGATCTTAGATGATCTGTGGGCAGTGCGCCTCCGCTTGCATCCGCATCCCGATTGAATACATATGTACCCACCCGGTCTGCCATGGTGACGGAAGGCTGGGCGTCATTCAGCAACACGAGGTGAGATAAAGTACTACTCAAATGAATCAATGAAGCATTAATTCCACATGATATTAATATTGAAAGGGCTTGTGCCACGATCTGTTCATCACTATGATTGTGCGGTATCGAGTCCCTGCCACTACGTCCGTCCGACTGAGACCCTTCTGATTCTCACCGAGCACTGTGGGTTTGGGGCGTCATATACCCCTCCCCTCATGCATGGCCTACAACTGCCTGTGACGCGGATAGCTTTACCCCACCTTCATATTCTTGTGCAATGCTAAGAAGCCTAGTTGGAATGGGGGGCGGCCACATTGGCCTTTCATTCATATTTAAGGCTCGGAGGCGAAAACGTCTCGTGGACGCGATCTTCAAACTCGCCATATGCAGCTCTTCACGGTGCGACATTTATTTTTGTGAATAGGTCTAACAGGAATCACACATAAGCAGAGTACAGAGCCTAGAGGAAGACATCTTCAACCGATCACAACTTCAAGCGTGTTCTTCAGCCGCCAGCAGTGTCTGGACATGCGTAGCGCTCCGGGGAATAAAGTCCACGGGGAATTCGCTCGGGCGCCTGCCACGCTGTCAGCGGGAAGGAAAGTGTAAAGAACGAAGAATGCTTACACAGTAAGTCCGTCGGTGCAGTCTGCGGGGTCAATGTTGATGTAGTTGCCTGAAGCGTCCTTGCGACGCTCAATGTTGAACGCCCAGAGGACCCGAACTACCGAAATCCAAGTGCTTTTCGTAGCAAGGTGAAGACCTGGACATTTCCTCCTGAAAAATATTGTCAGCGAGTGGAATGGTGCGTCTCCTCGACGAAGCACCTTCCGAAACCTGCATGAAATCAAGTTAATAATAAGACCCGCGATCCACGATAATACACACCGAAGCCATAGTGCCCTTCAGTCAAGGACTCTGCGACGTCCTCCGTACCAGATCCTTTGTTCAAGAATCTCTCCGGATCGAATGTGTACGAGTTGGGGAACTCGTTTTCGTTGTGATGCTACGCGTAATGTTGATTTCGGGATCTTTCTGAGGAAGTTTGACTCACCATGTTCCAGATCGACGGAATGACGGTGGTCCCCTTGCGAATCTACCAAGCGTCACAAGAGAACAGGATAGAAGATTTCAGGAAATGCATACAATATAGCCCTTGTATTCATCGTCTTCGTCCGAGTAGTGCGGAATCGACAGAGGAGCTGCGGGAGCCCACCTTTAAAAAAATGAATCAATTGGATGGCCCCATGCTTGCGAGATAACCACCAACCGGATGGTCTCTTTTATAAGAGCACAACAATAAGGAGTGTCCTTCATTCTAGAGAAATCAGGGAGGGTATCCGCATCGAAGAGCGAGTCGATCTCCTCTTGCGCCTTCTTCATGGCAGCGGGGTACAATGCCATTGCTTCCACGAACCAGAGAAGCGTAATTGAACTGGTGTCCGTGCCGGCTATGAACGCGGTCCCAGCGACTATTGGCGAATTTCAGTGTTTAGATCACCAGGGCTTCATGAACCTACTGTAATAAATCTCCTCGTCGGTCAGTTTCAGTTTCTCCTGTTGATCCCATAAGCGGGCCGCAAAACATTCGAGCCCCGTGTCCTTCTCCATTGTCGTCTTGACGCTCACGGACAGGCGGCCATACAGCTGAAACCCCAACATTGGTCAAAAGTCTGCGTTGTGGAGGAAGTACTCACGTCCATTTCGCGCTCATGCTTTTTCTTTGCTTCCGCTCGCCAGGTTGCCAAAAAATCGGGAAGCTGATCCAGAATGGGGAACGTATCTACGAGGTGTGCGCCAGGATTTATGTCTTGCACGAAGGTGATCAAAATTGCGATGGCGTCCGCAAGATCTTTGCCATCGTCATTGATGCGTCGTCCAAAGGCCAGAGTAAAGACGAGAGACGCCGGGAATCGCTGGAAGTGGTTGTAATAGTCGTCCGGGGTTTTAACGAGATCCAACAGGAGCCGCAACGACTCTGTGTATTGAATTCCCTCGTAACCTCCCACCGCTATAAATAGATGTCAGTCTGAGCGATAACGAGATCGGGCCGGGTAAACCTCGAGGTTGAAGCATTTGATGAAAGGCTGTCCTTTGCTTTCTGAATCTCTCTCCGTAGGGTAGCTGGGACATGCGGTTATTATTGGATTCATACTTCCCGGCGTATATGAGCGGTCTTCTCGATGAATAATTTCGAGCGCGACGTCCAAGCTACGATTCAACTCGTAAGTGTGTGGGCATGGCAGATGGCTGGGTAAGTTTACCAGCTCTTCCGCATCCGCTGAATCATTCAGAACGACAATATCGTCTCCTGCGAGCGTCACCCGAACGATAGGTCCTATAAGCCAGGAGATCAGATGATCAAACGCCATGATGAGGCACAATCACCCACCATATTCATGCCAAAGTTTTTCAAAATACTTCCATGTTTTCGTCGTTGGGACTTTGAAGGTGTGGCCCACCAATGGATGCGAGGGCGGTCCCGGGGGCGGTTTCAACCCAGACCGGGATTTAAACCAGTAGACAAGAGTCACTGCGAGCACAAGAGCAGCTGAGGGAAGGAGAGCATCCATTTCGTTGCGAGAGGTGTGAGGAACGGGAGAATCACCAGGTAATTATATATCTGGAACCATGCTATCCACTGCCTATACCGATGGATATTGAATCCCTTGCGGCGGAATCCCGTCATCGCAGGTACTAACTGAATCCCGGTAGTTTCCTCCCGAAAGCATGCCTATCTTCGCGCAACAGTCGTGACGGATGCCTACCAGCTCATTTTATTCCCACTATGGTGATCCTTCGGGTGCTCATACTCCACGTAATCCCGTCTTTTTAATTCGTGGGTTGTCTGCATACAGCTTGCCTTGGAATATTCAAGATAATCTGAGTGTACCAAGGCTGACGACAATACACCTATATTCCCGCTTTCGCCGTGGTATCGGAAATAGACGTACCAGTACTGCCCAGAACTATCTTAGATCTAAATTTAATCAGGGAATTTGACCCCGCTCCTGGAATGTCACTCGGAAGAATCTGTTATTTCGTCCGAGATTCATCAGGTTTGGGATCGAATTAGTGCTTCGAAAGTGAGTACCTTCTGGCTAAAGGTACTCGAATTGAGTGTCTCGGCTCTTCCGACACCCTGATCATGATCACGCTCTTGGCAAGGTTTCGTTCGCGTTTGGGTGGCCATTTACCCCGCACTGGACCAACTTGGCAAGTTTCCTGAGTCGCCGTATAATTCGGAGCGGCATCTCCCCTAGATTTATTTTCGTTGGCACTTGGCCTGGCGCTGAGTTGATTAGTTATCGGGGTCTGAAAGCGCCGGTCTGTTTGACATTTCCTTCATTCGGAATGACAGCGTGAATACAAGCAAACAACCCACCCAACCAGCGCGAGTCCCCGGCAAAACTGAGGCTCCTTTTACTTTTTGGGTAAGGGAAACCGAAATGATCTTGCACAACGAGAACCCGCACTTGAACTTAGCACAGGGCCAAATACGGTAATTGGACGGGAGAAGTGTGTTGATGGTTTTCGTTGCGAGGCTCGGCTCATGTGGGGCCCTGGGAGTGAGTGGTGCATTCAGCCATGCAGAATGTAGCGAGCTATATAAATGATGAGCTGACGACTGAGTATGATGTTGGAATATGGCTGAGCGAGCTCGGCCAACCGTGGGAATCGGGATCACTGAGCATGGTCAGAATGACTGATCCGCTAACGGGAAGTGAGAACTGATACACGCCTCGCAGCCCACCGCTACCCCTTCCATCAAAAATCGGTTAAAAAGCTTGAGTTTACCTCCGCCCTAAAATAAGTGTCTCAAAAGGTGGTAGTTGACCATAGATACAGAGATGGCCGTGCTGATGGGTGGGAAGTGGATACACCTAAGCAAAGTTTCAATCAAGCCGTCTTGAGTCTGGGTAAAGGACACTGGAATACTTGCACTTACATATCCATATATATTCAACCCTCAGCTGGGTTGTGGAAAACGCATGGCAGTGGTGTGACAGTCCGTGTCTATATCTTCCACAGCAACCAGTAGATTTCGGTGTTGTCTGGCAACCATGGAGAGGGATCCATTGGACAAGGACAATAAAACAAGGTGGGTCAGGCAGATTATCCGTTCTTTAAGATTTTGTTCGTTCGGCAGTGCCGATCATCTATCTATATCTATATAAGAAACAAGGTGGTCAACGGCCTGCGGCCGTCTCCCTCCTTGTTTTGATCCTAATATTTCCGATGTCGGAATTTGAAATGGCCCGGAGTTAAATCTTGCACCTCTCCAAAAAGGACAGATTAAAAACCCGTATGTTTTTATAAAGAGTTTGAAGACGTGGTTTGTCTAGACAAAAGTGGCGCCTGTGAGAGCAATCAGCCATCTGCTCCACAGTTTGCCGCAATATTGAATTCTTCCCTCAGACTCCACTGCAATGTCAGGGGCCTAGATAATTGAGGGAGGTGGATGTGGAGGGGGAGAATGAGTCCCGAAAATGAATTTGTATCCAAGTTTGCCGACCGGTCCGGGATGGTCTGAAACGATGCTCAGACGAACGAATGATGTAGGAAATACCAGGGTGAAAGTGAGGAGATCGGAACATGCTCATGTATATCCTTTCTTCAGCTTGCGATTTGGTAATCTGTCGGCCCATCTGCTGAGTTTAATTCACCGTGGCGTAGCACGGGTGGCTGCTAGTTTTGCATATGTTGAGTTTCTTCTCTATAAGGCTTAATTCACCTGTTTTTGGTCTTGCGAAGTGCCTTCATGATCTACTACGGACTGCGCTGTCAAAATTATTTTTTTCTGAGCTGACCAAATTGGAGTCCCTCAGCTTGCGAGGCAGCTGCAATCTTCACACTCACGCCGATGCTAGACCCTTCAAAAGAGCGACCTGCATCAATACTTCTTCCTCTCATCCCCCATCATCGCCGCCGCAATTATCCCTCGCTGCTGCCTTTCGCAACATGCTCGCACACACTCTCCTGGGCCCCTCGATTCAAGCGCTACCTCAAATTCCAAACTGCAAGACCTCGTCAACAGATCTTTTCTCCTAGGACTTCACTCGAGACATCATACCAACCTCAAACATCAAGATGGACATGCACGTTAAAGAACACCTGGAAATTTGAAATTCATAGCTGGCTTGCTACTCGTGCAATCAAGGCATATTTCGCTACCTAACTCCCTCTTCAACCTCCATACCTGCTGGCCACACCATTTGACGTTCCTGTACTAATTTGCTGTTCGCGCTCAGGTGGATGGAGGTGGGATCTGGTGAGTGTTTCGCTGTGTTTTGACTCTGAGTTTCTTCTTCAAGTTTCCTTGCTCGAGCACCCTCCCCTTCCTCCTGGTCTTCTACTTTACGTTCCTGTGTTTCACATGGTCCGCGCACCTTGGGCTTTCTCTTTTCGAGTTCTCCTGATAGCAGATAAGGCCGCCAGAACATGCGGACACTCATTAATTGTTCATAGATGATGGAGCCGGCTCAGGAAACCTCGTGTTCATCGGAGGCCAATCATTTTCCATCCCGGGGGCTCTGGTCCTTCACCCACGAATTTCGAACTCGGATCGGGAGCGACTTCCGGGCTATTTTACCGACTTCATCTGTTGACGAGTCCGTCAACTCGAGCCGCACTGCGGCTTTTTGATCGACACCATCCGCGAAGCTGTATTCATTCCGTAATTCATTTCACAAACGCACGGAATCAAGGGGGGATCGGGATTAAAATTCCGTACGTGGGGAGGGGGGGGGGGGGGTCCGGGTCAGGCTGAAAAAAACTTTTCAGTACATAAAGTTTAGAGCTGCAAAATGGCTAATACACCATGAGGTAGGTGTTGGTTGCTCATAAGAAACACATATGAATGCCCAGGGAGTGTATAGAAGAGTATAGAAGAGAATTTCTCAGTCTGAACCCATGTCTTCCATGATTCAAGCCAAATTGAAGCAAACTGTGGTCAGTTCTCAGGTTAGAATTATTCAGCTCTTGGAGTGCTGAGTGTTCAATTTATCTCCAACACTCATTAGATGGTATAAAAAAAGCATTATCAAGTTCAAGGGGTGGTGGGAAGTGAGTTGAACAGCGGCGGCTGGACGCGGAGGGGTCGGCCCGGCCCCAGGGGTGGGAAACTCCTTCCCTATTAGGAAGGAGGGGGAGGGGGGGGGTCACCTTGGGGCCGAAAAAAACTTTTCGACCCCATATCCGAATTTCGAATCCCGAACTCCCCTTGCACGGAATGAGATTTCTTGATCGGCTGCTTTCGACTGCTATTGTCGGAGCGAAGCGGAGACCAGTCTTGTTCACAAGATCACCATGGCGTCTTTGCGCAATATGGAACCGATAAAGCTTGCCCGAAAACATCGGTGCCGATAGCGGGTGCTTCTTACTAATTTGTGAGAATATCGCCAAGGAAGTGACGAAAATGGATCACGAGTGAGACGAAGACATTGAAGTCAGGGATCCAGTGAAAGGCATCTAAAGCTTTTTAATAGTCGGTTAGTTCCATAACAATGAGCATTCTCTCACCCCTGAATCGGGCCGATTGCCCGAAAATTAGCAGCGGCGAGAATTTGACGGAGAACGGGCGTCTGTGGGGAGCGGCATATTCCGCGGCATTTGCATGCAAGTTTGCTGAGCCGAAAAGATGATAGGTTAACTAAGGCATATATCCCCATGTGGAGTCCATATCGGAGTTAGACGGGGCGAATAATAGCTTTATTTATACCATCGTAGGTTTGCTAATGGAAACTTTCCCGTGGCTCCTGTGAGAAACTCAGACGCCGGGATATTCCAGGGACATCGCTCCTACAACCTCCCTGAGGGTTCAGTCAGTATTAGTCTTTTTCGAGGCGTTTCTGACTGAGTGAAAAGGCACCAGCAATCCCGGCACAAGTATGCGGGAAAACGAAGTCAATGGATGCACTGAGTACGCGAGGCATTCCGCCCCGTCTTTTTGGCTTTTCGAATGAGAACTCTACGGTGCGCTCCAAGTGCGCTATATAACAAGCTCAGACCCACCATGACGGCAAACCCCACTAATAAAGTCCGAGACCAAAGCAGAATCAACGGAGAGCAAAAACCGGAGAGCGAGAAGGAGTTGGCGTGCGCCACATTCCAGAGCGAGAAGACTCGAGGAAAAATACGACAATGCGCCCTAAGCCCGCGGTCGGCATTGCACGGCGGGCTGACCAGCCACCCCTGCCGGGGGTGTGCCGAGGGTAGGAGAGCACGCTCGGCAAGGCCTGCCGATCAACCTTTGAAATGCAACGAACGCTGACCCAGGGACTACCCCGAAGTTCAAAGCGAGCGCCTCGTGTGCGTCTTTTCGTCCTCACAATGAAAAAAGTAGTACCGAGAGAAAGGCAACACAAGGTCTGCGGTTCAACGTCGCCTTGCTTCTGAATCGAACACAGTTTGTTGGACCCGTGGATTTGCGGCGGTAACGAATTCAAAGCCAGTTCCACGACGGATTTGACGTACTCTCCAATCGAGCATCTTTTGCATATATCTGAGGTTTAAATGTGGCAAACGTCTCCGAATAAGGATTATTCGCACTGTGCCCCAGTTGAAGTGAGCAGGGTAGTGCTTGTGAATTACGCAGTCGAAAGAAAATACTGTGGATATAAACAAGGCCTCATGAATGGTAAAAGGATTCACGGATTAAATCAGAGCTCAGGTGTCTTATGGTTCTGCGTCCAGTTGAATCTTTGAGACCCGATGTAACTCAGTTCGCGTTACAAATGCATGGGTCGAGAGCGAAAATATGGCCCCTTCACCCACGATCTGATTCAAAGTTCAAACTACCGAACGCACCGCAGCCTTTAAAAAGTGCACTGCCTATCCACCAGGCGTTGACTGGTTCGTTGATAGGGTGGTGGCATGGTGGCACTCGTTGAAATCCACGGGCGTCAAAACTTGTGCGATGAACGAATCAAAAGTTGGCGAAAGTGAGCCAAGAGCAGGAACAGCTGTTCTCAGAAATTAGGCTGTGTTCCGAGGCTGTTGAAAAAATCGCGACAATAGTTCGGTCTGAGTGTCCAACGGAAGCCTGCGGAGGCTTTGCAGTGGCCACAAGCGCACGAAAAAAGTATCAACAGTTGTTTCATGGTCCGCACCTGGTTAGGCGAGACACCGAAACAGGCACAGCTTCGGGCTGACGAGGCTGTCGTGGCAGGAGTCGACGTCGCAAGGCCGCCGCCATTGCCCTCTCCGGAACTCATCGACAAAGAGAGGACAGTAGGGTCGTGTATATAATTCCTAGCGAATTAAAAACTGTGCCAAAAATTTGATTCTCTGTTCTAAAAGCTGAATTTTTGCCTTCCTCCGAACCTCCCGCGATCTTATCTAGGCTCTAGTCTGATACACGGCCTGTAAATCTTTTTACAAAGCTTAGGTACACGGTGTACACCTGGGTACACCAAGAATACCGAGTTCCGTCTCTCAGGCAACTTAGCCCGGAGGATGCTGTGTGACTCTATCGAGTGAGGAGGTAGGGTCGCTGTGTGGGGCCAGGAGAGCAGTCTGGAATTCAGGACGCTGAGAAACCTGAAAGCGCGGAATTTGAGAGTTTGTTTCCGGGACACACGTTCTGGACGGATTGAGATTGTCGGCCGTTTTGCATCGAGATTAGCGATCTCGATCAACTGGCGTGTCGCGTCAAGTAACGGACGTGGGCACTTGTGACAAATCTGGGTATGTTCGAGCGCCATGAGAGCAAATCAAAAGTCGAAAAAAATGCTCGAGCAAATAATCCGAAATTTTGAGTGTCCTGCGTATGAATGCGAAGACAAGGAAGGAGGCATAATGCTATCCAGCCCCGAAACCATTACCGCCAAGCTGTCGCCGTGATGCCGGGATCAAATTCCCTGATTGGGAATCTAGTTGAACGCTTAGCTGACAGATCCACATCCCGGTCCGCTTGTCTCAGTTCCGATCCAGCAAAATCGCAGGAACTGTGGCGTGACAACAATCATGTACACCCCCCGAGCGAAGTAGAGCGGAGGTTACATAAGCATTCCGACTGTTCACTTACCCACATTTTTCGCCGTGTCGCGTGCGATACGGATTGTATGTGGCTCACTAGCGCCATTTGGGGCTGAGACACTCTATATAACAGCGGAAACAAGGTTTAGTGCTCTACACTCATCGGAAAAATGTCTGCTAAGGTCGCCCAGAAATCCGCTCCTAAAGGTATCATCGCAAATGCGCCTGAAGGTCTCCAGCCATATCTGGAGTTGATCAGAATCGAAAAGGTATTCAAATGACCTTCACTTACACACGAATACTGACTAGGCACTAGCCAACTGGGACCATCCTGATGTTCTGGCCATTCGGTAGGCACCTGACAGCCAGACACCGTCGCATTTAGTTGATGAAGAATTTCAGCCTGGGGGCTCACTATGGCCGCATACCGGGCAGGCCTCCCACTCGACGCCTATTTCGTGAGGTTGGGCAGGGCCTTTGTCTGCGCTTTCCTCCTCCGCAGCTCCGCCTGCACCATCAACGATATCTTTGACCGCAACATGGACGCCGGTGTCGGTTAGTCTTCTTCCCTTCCGCTCCGGGTTTATCCAACTGACAACCCGCCAGAACGCTGCAAGACTAGGCCGCTTCCCAGTGGGCGTGTATCTGTCGTGGCAGCCACTCTGTACCTATTCACACAGTACGCCCTGGGCGTGGCATTTCTCTTATTCACGGAGAAGGGTTTGGCGTGCGTGGTGTTCCCTCCTCGGTTCTTTCTATTCTAATCTCAATTCGATTCATAAGATTACGGGTCGCACTATTCCAGATGCTGCCATTGTAAGGCTCCGTTTTGCTACCTACGCGGAGGTCTTACCAGTGCCCAGATTTGCCATTTATCCCCTGATGAAACGCGTTACCTATTGGCCTCAGGCTTGGCTCGGTTTTGCGATGAATTTTGGATTCGTTGCCGCCTGGGTTTCGGTGACGCAGAGTGTTGACTATCCCGTTCTCACTTTGGCTATGGCCAGCTGCTGGTGGTGCGTGCCAAGTCTACTGCTTCCATGACCTCCCCTGACAAAATTTCGCCATAGTTGGACTATGCTATACGGTACGAGATCAGGTTATTCCAGTCGGGCGCATACTAATGCATCGAAAAGACACGATTTATGCCTGCCAGGATATCCGCGACGACGTTAAAATGGGTGTGCGCTCCAGTGCGGATATTCACCTCTCTGCCTGACCGTTCTTTTCAACTGATTATAACGTGGCCCAGCTGCAATCCTCTTTGGCAGCTGGATTCGACCCCTGCTGATCATGTTCGGCATCTTATTTATCAGTCTCATCGCGGTCGCTGGCGTTTATAATGGCCAGGGGATGCCGTACTTCACGGTTTCCATCGGCGGTACCGTACTGCATCTCTTCTGGCAATACCTGACCGTCGATCTGGAGGTGCCGAAGAGCTGCTGGAGTATGTTCCCTCCTTCCCGTTGACGTCGCAATTCTTAATTGATTTGGTCTACAGCGAACTTCAACCGCAACGGCCAATTGGGCTGGATTGTCTGGGGCGGACTCATGGCCGACTACGTGATGGCCCACCACCCCGCTGCGCTCAGGGCTGTCATGTAATATCTCTGTGGATATTGGAATCGCTGGCCGGAGTTAGATTGAGATAGACATCCAAAATGGGTACGCATCACACATGTAATGTTCACGACTGTTTCATTGTTCCATCATCATCCACTGCAATGTGCTTCGTTGATTTGCATAATTTTCACGAATTACGGGGCCAATATTGTACGTGTTTGGGCGTTGCGTCGGTTATCTACATTGGATGATCGGCTTTCTCGGCACTAGATGGTGTTCGAACCGCTTTTCACTGTGAACAGCGGAGAGAGCGATGTCGCATGTCGAAGTCGGTGTTGCGGGAAAGCTTCCAGTTCATCCCACGAACACTAAGATTTGCTCCCCAATAAATTATCCTGGTGTCATAGGCTCCAAAACGTCAAATTGCCCCTCGTCGCACGAGTGCCAGGGATGAGCTCGGAGATCAGCTGTGGACCCTTGTTATCCGAGTAGTCAAATCGAGACAGCCTTGGATTCCCCGCCAGAGTTGACAGCGGAACGGCTGAACACCCGCTATCATGCCATCGCGGTGCTTGGTCGACGCTTGAAGCCCACTTTGAAGGAATTGATCCGGCGGAATCGCCATAATCGTCAGTAATACGGGAACGGCTAATCGGCAACACGCGGCATTGCCTGATGGGCGGCTGACATTGCCGACCAACACGACACCGGTGGAAGCCAATGCACCTTGGTGGTTTCCAGTGAAAGCTAAGATGCCATTAGCAGCTCCAACGGAAGCATTAGAGGACACAAAACACGTTCAAAAAAAGGGTTGCAAACGGACTCCGCCATCTCGGGGATGAATATGCGGTCCAATAAGGTAAGTAGTAAGAGTGCCCTCGAGAAGAATACGAACTATGAAAGTGTAGGTTCCCTGATGCAGTGCACTGTCACTATACAAACCAATGTATGCAATTCGGTGGTGTTAAGCAACAGTTAAGGTTTCAACAGCTGCTGCACACCTAGGGTGATGAGCGAATGAATTGTTGTCCAGTATTCACCATTGGTATACGGTGGAATCCGGTGGATTACAGTGGAGGAGAAACACGGGCGACCATGGTATTCAATGGTAATGGGCGAATATTGGTGAGGTGCAGGTGCCAAGCACTGTCCGGCAGCGTCCACCAATGGCCACCGGTCGATTCCACTCTGTATTCGGCGACTTTGCAGAGATTGAACGCCCCCAAGCCAAGTAGCTTCCATTAGCAGTATGAGACTCTCCATTTCTCTTCTTTTCCCTTTTCTCTTTGCTCTCTACTCTCTCTCCGACTTACTCGGTTTATATATTACTCACACACACACATGCACATCCGAGGCCCAGGCCAACGACACATACCCCGCGGTTTACCCGCTTAGCATTCGTACTATACGTTTGCCAGCCTTTCGAGCACGAACGATCACACGTACATTATCATTACAAGACAGCAGAAAATAGTTAGTATTAGTTCTACCATATGCTTTAGGCACAGAGGAATTAAAACAAGGATTAAAATTTTTTTAAATGACCACCGGTAACCATTGATGGCCCACGGCGGCCGCCAGCGAACTTTTTCGTTCCGGGCATATCAAAGTGATAGAGATGATTGTTTCATCTTATTCTTCCCTGGATTCGAATTTAGCCTTGAGTTTGTTGACTTATTTATACAACTGGAATCTGTACAGGTGCGATACGTCAAAGAGTGGACCAAATTACCTGCTGCCCTCTGAACGACGATATTGAAGCGTCACCGGCTGGGGCCACAAGCAAGCGACGTATGAGCTAAAACATGTTTACAGGGTCTGTGTACGAGAGACCAGGCTAGGGTGTTAAATAGACTGGCGGGACAGTCAAGAGAACAAGATTACCAAAATAACCATCTTCCCGGAGGAAAAATTCGGACAGACGTTCCGTAGCGAGTGCTACGGAACATATAATAACCTGCTGAATCGCGTTGCGCGGGTAATCCGGAGCGGAGCGGAGTCAAGCAATTCGAGCTGAAAGTTGATGTATATATTTAATTCATGTTGAGATTGACAAACGCCATTCCATCACCGAGGTTGATCAGCATCACTAATCCCGATGTTCAATTTTCGGTGGTACTCGAAGTTCATATTTCCTTATTCATTTACTGGCTCACCTACTTACTCAGCTTCGGATAGAAAAGGATTTAGATAGTATAAATATTAAAAGCTCTCAGTTTCTTCGTAGTCTACATTGAAGTTGATTCTTTCACACATTCTAAAGTTCAACCGTTCATGGGATTGAACATACTCGGCAATTCATCCTTAACAAAAAAGGTCGTTGAGTGAACATGGCCGGGGACTTCTATCGTGGAGGGGTCACGCCGCTATTATGAAGTATCACGAAGTACGCACTCATCGGAACGAAAAGAGCATCCATCATTCTATCCGTCGACCAAGTCCAACTTATAGGTGACATGATCTTCCGTTAGAACTGGTTGGGAGATTTGCCTTCTGAAAGATCAGCGAAGGATTGAAAACATGGCCAGAAATTGCTGAATTCATCATCTTAATGAAACGAGAGAATTTCGAGAGTTGCCTCAAATCCCTCAATTTGGCAAGCCCTGTGGCGCTGAGCTGGGATCACGCTAGTATCAGGTACTAGTGCCGCGAAAATCCATGCCACTCCGAGTTAGATCTCAAGTCGGTCTTTTTCACGCTCAACACGGCTCCCTATCCGGCCCTCCGCATGTCTCGGAACACCGAACGTCCACTGTGGCCGCGTGTTTCGCTTGTGAAACACCGTAGCCTATATCTTGCCGGGACTGGTGATCCACCACCACACTTTGCCCTCGCCACTTGACCGCCGAAAATGCCCAGCACTGTCGAACAGATCCTTCTGCCTGTGGAACGTCCGCCAAATGAGGTCCTAGCGCTGATATTCAAGGAGGCAGCAGAATCCCCTTTAGCGCTTAGGAAAATACCGGTGCCCTTGACGGTGTCGCGTGTTTGCCAACGGTGGCGTGCTGTCGCGCTCTCCAGCGCAGAGCTATGGACGACCATCCGCATCTCTGAACGCCATCGCCTCAATGCCGCCACCCTATTTCTTGAACGGTCAACCCCTCTGCCGTTCCGACTCAGCGTCCATACAGAGACCCAGGGTCGCGCATGGGATGCGCCGCAGATCTTGGAGACTTTGCGGCCACACATACACCGCTGTTCGGCCCTGGCGCTGTGTGTCAGCGCCCAAGACCTCCACGACTGGAGTAGCGCCCTCTCGAATCAGCGTGCTCTCCATTCCGTGCGCCTTCTCAGCGTCACCATCCATTCCCACCCACCCGACGAGCTCTGGGGTCCGACAGAGTCGTTATTCAATTTCATCGCCCTGTGTCCAGACCTGCGCGCGCTGCGCCTATCCGCGGGTCCCACTATGCACTTTCACCAAAAATTAAACCCGCTTCAGCTTACGAAGCTGGATGTGCGGTGTACATGGGACGGCGCCTTCCTGCGCCATGTCTGTCGCCATTCGCTGGTCCTGGACGCGCTCGTGCTGCGCAATTACTCCGCGTCCGTGTTCGACAGCGCGGCCCACACGTGCCTCCCCTCTCTTACGTCGCTTGCGCTCGAATACCGCGACGCCGCGCTAGCCGAGGGATTAATCAACCTCGCGCTGTTTCTGGAGCTACCGAATCTCGCACGTCTGGCGATCGAGGGCTGCGGAATTCCAGGCGTTGGGCATGCGTTGCATCCTTGGGAGGCGCGCAAGTTCCTCGGCCTGAAATTTCTCAGCCTTCGAAATGTCAATTTCCGGCGCCCGATCGACAGAAGTATCCTCGTGAGCCTCAGTGCCAACATCACCCAGCTGCAACTGATGGACGTCCGTTGGGGGCCGCTTGACGACACAGAAGTTCTGTCGAACTATCGGAATCTCTGTGTGGCTGAAATTCTTCGCGGGATCCAGATGCACTTTCCTGAAATTCTGCGCAATAAAGTCGTCGTGCGCAACGTGGCTGTAGGGTCCAATCAGTTGGTGTGTGGAGAGTTGGAGATGTACTTGCAGAGCGATGGATCGACGGCGGAGTTTGAGCGCGATGCCCCCGCACACGCGTGCTCCGATTTCTGCGATCTGCACAATGTTAGTCCGTGGCGAGATATGCGGTCAGAGGCTGAGTGCCATTTGGATGAGATGCGCATGACGCGCAAATTGGCCGCTTCGGATCGCGAGTGGAGTTCGATTTGGTAGATATTTTTCCTGGTGATCAGCGTGTAATTCGAGTTCGTTCTGGATGTCGGAGGCCGGGACGTAAATCCCACCTTACCGTTAGGTTACATGGAAAGACATTTTACACCGGCGCTCATACCCCACATCTCAACGATGGACTCAAAATTAATACCATGGCTCCATGGGAAAATAGCACCGTTCAGATTTCAGCGCAGATGTCATGCTCGCTGAGCAGAATAATCACTGCATAATTGGATGTCTGACGACAGTTAGCTCGAAAATGATGAAAATATTTGAACTGGTAGCAATACTCCAAGCAATCACTCAACTCTCCGCGTAACCATTCCTTCAAAAGAAAAGAGCAATCTGATTCTCAACATTCGTTGAGTCCCGTGGATTGATGGCGCACTGATGCCCAAGCCTGTAAAAATATTTGAACCGGGAGCAATACTCTAAGTAATCACTCATCTCTCCGCGTAACTATTCTTTCCAAAGAAAAGTGCAATCTGATTCCCAACATTCGTTGGGTCCCGTGGATTGACGGCGCACTGAATGCTCTCGATGCCCAAGCCCGTGAGATTCGAAGGAAGGACGACAGGTTCCGACGCCTCGCCCTCGTCGAATCCGCAAGTGGTAATACTGGTGATGCATGCGAATTAACGATGGATGAAGGCTCTAATCTATCTGAAGAAGGTGCGCACTCGAAGATAAGGCAATTGACGCCCGGTTGCAGGATGAGGGACTGGATTCCCGGGGTGTTCAAGCACAACGGGCCGGCCTCGAACGGGGTGCAAGTTCCGGTGTCATCGAGTCCTGTGCAGAATTGATTCGCTAGGACAGCGCAAGCCTACGTTCGAAATTGAGTCGTGAGCCCGAGAGTTGACCGATATTGGAAATGTGAAACGAACCATGGGCGCGGCCTGCGCCGTGGACATACAGAAAGCGAACAGGGAGGCGAATGCGATCGGCGCAGAGAAGAACATAAGGAGAAGATAAAAAGATGCAAGAAACAAAGGTTGAGAAGAGAATGGAGATCCCACGAATCCGCGGGCCTCTTTAAACAGCTGGAAGGCTCTGCTGGTATCACGATACACCCTGATGGAAAGGCGGGGATCTAATTCAGTTGTCAGGTCAGCATTCAGCTGGCCGCTGCCCGTTGTAGCCATGCTCCCAACCCTGTGGTTGTTGTGAGGCGGCCTCGGCGATCATTCTAACGGCAGAAATAAGACTCGCCTCGAGCTAGAACCACCGAAGAAGCGGGTGTGTACATGAATATCGCAATCGAATACTCTTGTCCTGGTCGAAAAGCTCACTCTGACACGAGAAAATCACCCCATTGGGAATTGCAATTGTATACTTGACGTCGGCATTCTTGGTGAACGCATTGGCAAAGCCGGCACCGGGAGATCGAGCAATTTCTTTGATATGGGTACGGTGAATATTTCGCATCGACACGCACATTATAACTTACCGTGCTATGCGTTCAAAAATAGTTATGGGGCCAGTGGCGCAGCCCCGCAAAAAACGTCGACGCGTCAGGTCTCAGTGATGCCGCTGCGTGGTCGCGAACGTGGAAGACTGCGGATCTCGAAACCTGAAGGAATTCAAAGCAAATGACGCCCTTCACGAGATCCTCCAGTATTCGGATGAAGGGAAGGAAGAGGGCTTTCGGCAATCAATTCACCACGTGAGCCAGTGAGCCGATCAATCGCGGGCGCCTAAGTCACTGCCAGCTTTACTTACCTTGTCTTCGCCTCGCACAACGATGCCCGTTCCCGCATTGATGATTCTACGATTACTCTGGTTAAATCCTTGTTCAACATCTACGTCGCCGAACCTCCCACTGCGCTATTGTATTCATGTGAAAAGTGCAATCTTGTTACCAACACCCGCCGCTTGCTGTGCTTGGTCCAGAGGCAACCCCGCATCGTTCAAATTCCCGAGATTGACGGAGCACTCGACGCTTTGGATCCCCAGGCCCGAAAGATCCGAAAACTGGTCAAGCACGGGACCCTGGCCCTCGTCGAATTCGCAAGTGTTAAGACTAATGCGCGTTCATTAACGAGGAGGTTTTAGATCTAGATGTGAGGGAACGCACTCGTAGGCTATACAATCGACGCCCGTGCCGAGGATGAGCGACTGGATCCCAGGGGTGTTTGTGCACAACTCTCCGTCAAGCGGTGTGCAGGTACCGGTCCCGTTGACGCCTGTGCAAAATTGGTTCACGACATCCCGGGAGCTCTGAATAGGCTCGTGAGCGAGGAATTCGGACGACATGCGACGTGGACAACGAACCACAGGTGCACTGTGCACGGTGAACTTGGAAAGGGCGAGGAGGGAGGCGACTGCGATCGACGCAGGGAAGAACATGATGATAAAAGAAAAGAAAGGAGGGGTAAAGAAGAGGTAAAAAGAGGTGGTGGGAGAAGAGAATAGTGAGTCAACCGCCATGCAGGCGTCTTTATACCACTGAGAGCGGACATAGCGGGAAACGGCGAGTTTCGAACAGAGTCGGATCTCCGCCTCAGGCAGCCCATCGCGGTATGAATGTAGTCAAGTCAGCAACGCTCAATGCCAAGCGTTCGTCATGACGCAACGCGTCCCAACCTTGTGGTTGTCGAGAATAAGAACCGCCTTGAATAGCCGAGTTCCAGAACTCGTGCACAGCGCGTTCAGTGACCGAATAATTCCAGTATTGCGACTGAGCATTTATTGAGGCTTCTTACCAGAAATTAACCTCACCACCATATTGCTTGGCATATGGACACTCCTCACGGGGATCATCAGTCATAACAGCGGGGATGCGGCTCTGGTTGCTGGTTGCGACGTCTTCGGCATAATTAGCGCAAGCGTTCAAGCATCACCGTTGCGCTGGGGCTTGGGACACACCCGAGAAAAAAGACCATGTACTTGACTTAGAGACGAACGCTGCTGGTCAATTCTCATTCTAGGTGAGGTATGTGGTTCGTCTTCGTCAACGCATGAATAAGAACCTTAGTCCCATTTCGAGATGTATTAAAGAATCTGGAGCCCCGCACGGTCGTCGGATGATCGTTGAATTCGACAACGAGAAGTCGCGGCGGCCTTCTCGACAAAAGTATTCCTTTCTTCCGAACTCGTCACCCAACCATAAATTCCAAACAACTCGAATCCCGTTTGCTACCTCCCATCATGTGCGGTTTCTTCGGCTACCCCACTGCGAGGCCCTAAGATGACGACTCAGAACACTGGACGCTCCGGATGTCCAGGCCGGTGAGGTCCGCCGAGTTGTCTGGGGAAAGATCCACCGGGTCGAGCTAGCCGAAAAGGAATCCGCAATTCACGAGACTGGTTGATATTAATTGAGGATAGGTCTCTCGGCGTTTGATAGCAGGATGAGGGACAGAATCCCCAGGGTGTTCGTGCAGGAAGGACCGGCAACGGGGGTGCAGAGCCCAGTGCCGTCGGTGCCTGTGCAGAATTCGTTCACGATAGTTCTGGAAGACCGGGAGACCGAGAGGATGGAAACGACTGCGATCAACCCGGAAAAAAACATAATGAGAAATACCAGCAAGAAGAACGAAAAAACAGACGAGAGACAGGAATATCGAGCGCGGAGGAGACAGGTGTCTCTATATGATATACTATATGATGCAGCTCAATGAAAGCAAAAATAAATGTGCAAGTTCCCCGCTGATGGTTTTTGATTTGTAGCGAAACCACTGAGCGAAGGATCAGTCGAGAAATGACCAGCCTGCTCAGAGCAGGCGTCTTGACATGGCTCGATGCAAACAAACAGAGCCTTCCGTGAGATGCCCGCGTATATGGCCATGCTCCGTAGCGAGAACACTGGGCGGAATCAATACGGTTGCTGATCGTCATTGAACGCAGGCTGACGGGTAGGCGGGAATCCGAGCCTGTTGCCGGAATTCAGGTCGCCGTTCCTCGCTGTAACTACGCGACCTCCAACCTTGTGGTTGTCGGTAAAAATTCACAGAGAAGGAAAAAAACCAAATCACGGATGCGGAAGATTGGAAGGTTGGCAATCACGTCAGCGGTCGCTCAATTTAAATCGCCGCCCAGGAGCAACGGGAAAGTCGCACAAAATTTCAACGTGGACTACGAGATGCAGCCCAACAAATTTGAGCAGCTGTTCAGTGTTCGCTGCGAGAGTTAAGTTGACCGGCTAGTATCTTTCCTGCGGAATGAAATGAATGGCGGAGTTGTGAACACTATACTGGTATTGTATTGTTCGGCCTAAGGCCCGACAATCGGAATCCCCTCGGCTGTATCCTTTGCCTCCTGTGCAATGTCTTGAGGCGATCCCGCCTGGAACCCATTCACAGTCCCGACATCCTCGAGGCACTTGATGCTCGAGATGACTCCCAGACTCGTCAAGTCCCGCGAGATGTCCGAAAACTCCTGAAGCACAGGGGTCGAGCCGAAGGTGAATGCGCAACCCGCCTGACTAACGCAAAGGAATAATAATGAATGCCGCGGTGATGAAAGGTTACATACGGGAACACCTGACACGCAGCATCTGCTTGCAGGACCAGAGATTGGACCCCGGTAGTGTTCGTGCATGAATCGTCAAGCGTAAGTGTGGTACAGGTACCGGTGCCGTTGATGCCCGTGCAAAATTGATTCACGAAATCTCGGGCGGTCTGAAATCAACCAGGGATTAACGAGGGATTTCGACAATATTAAATAGACAACGAACAACAGGTGCGCTGTGCACAGAAAACCTGGAGAGAGAGAAGGGAGGCCATTGCGATCAACGCAGAGGAGAGCATAATGATGAGATATGAGGGGGAAAGGGGAGTGGCCTCTCGGGTCTTTATATATAATACAACTCAATCGAATTTCCGCCAAATTCCCGGGTATCGATTCGCGTCCTGTAGCAACAAGGAAACCTTGTTGCTGGAATGGAGCCCGGGTCTTGGGTGAATGGACCCACGAAGGCTTCCGCGAGATGTCCGTTCATTGGCACGGGAATACTCTGTTCATCACTAAACGCTCAGCGGGGATCGGAGTCTGTTGTCAAACATCAACGCGCCGTTTCGCCCTGCAATGATCCAGCCGCAAAGCCCGTGTTCGTAGTGCGAGGAGCTCAGTCCGTTGGAGATTAGTGAGTCATACCTCGAACGAGCCATTATTCGCGTACGCGCAAGATCCTGAACGAAGCCAAGAGAATGCCCCAAGCACGCGGTTCAAGGCCTTGGAATTATAATGATTGAGTTGCGGGTCAAGTGTTCAGCGGCGCCCCGCAGCATGTGAGAACGTGTTTGCACGATGTGCAAAGACGACATGCATAAGCATGACCACGCCAGCACGGCACACCTACGGTGTACCAACGTCTAGCGGGTTTCGGCCAAAATTTTTTTTCAAAAGTCCTCAATCGATGCGTAAAAAGCGGGAAAATGTCAAAAAAAGAAATAGAAAATATCCAACTTTGCGATGAAAACCTCTGTATCTTGGTAACCGCTGGTCGGGTAATCACAAAAAAAATCAGATTTCGATCTCGTCCTCATTTCTAAAGCTAAAATCGACATGATATCCGAAATTCGAACGCCCCCTTGTAACATTGTGAGAAACTAACAGTCGGCAATCACCACCACGTGGACAGACACAGCCTCGTCACTCCTCTACCAACTGCCACTGTTCCAGCTATGGCGGCGTCCGGCTTGCTTGTCCAGGAGCTGTGGGATGAGATTGTCGACTGCCTCCACGACTCACGAACTGACCTTCTGGCTTCTGCTCTCGTCTGCCGTGCCTTTGTAGCTCGAGCCCAGATGCATTTATTTCGCTCCATCGTAATTGCTTCTCATCGACATCAAACAACGGTCTCTGGAACTCAGTTACTGGAGATTCTTTCTTCCTCCCCCCACCTTATCGACTACATCTACGACCTCTATATTGGTCGGTGTGATCCTGCGACCTTAACGCCCATAGTCCAGATCGCATGGTCTCGCATTTCGACCATCTCCCTCGTGCACAGTGACGACGAACAAGCCGAACCAGCGCTCGAATTGATTTGGAGCCTCGCTTCTCTCTCCACACTGCAAAAAATTGCCTTCTACAGCAACGGATGGACGGCAGACCATTTGCGCACCGTTCTGACGGACTGCAATCCTGGCGTCTCTAACCTCGCATTTCACACCTGCTCCCCCGAAATATCCCCTTCCATTTGCGACAATCCCACCGAAAAATTGACCCCTAGTCCGACCATCACCCATCTCGAACTTTTTTTCGCGGACACCATTCCCGATTTCTTAATGGATCCTGCATGTCCACTGGATTTATCGCACTTGCATCACGTCAAATTCGGGTGGTCCACTGGGACGGCACTCCACTCATTTCTATATGCTCATGGGCACACCATACAAAGCCTCGACGTCGACTCCGCAGGTAGGTTTCTTCCTCGTTTTTCAATTCCACAAGAAGTCTGACGGCGTCAGATCACAGCCTGGACACTCTAGATCTGGGTTCCCTCCCGGCGCTGGCGCACATTGAAGTGCGCGGTGCTGGAAGCTCACTACAGCACTTCATGGAGCGGTCTCGGGAAAGCAACGTGCACACAATCTGCTATCGTCTCGGGGCGTGGCAGGGTAAGGCCGGTCTCCCGAACCTGCAGACCTTGGAGTCGTCTGTCCTGGCGGCGAATATGCCGCGGCTGCGAAGAGTGGAGGTGAAGGTGATCATGGATTCGTACAACAAGTACACCCATGCGGAATGGATACCGCTCATTCAGGACAGCATGTCGCAGATCGCCCAGACAGGCTTTTTGGCAATTAAATTTGTGTCACTGTGAAACCAATAATGATGATTCTTCCAGAGCTCTGAAATTAAAGACCAACCCCCCCGATCGCAATCTCCGTCAATTTACGGCCGTGATGACGGAGCACCACAGTCTCTGAGTCTCTGTCGGACGTTTGTGGGTTGGAACCGCTCCAGCACCGCCGAAGGAGTGAACTGCGGTATCCGGTTCATAAATACGGTTCAATTTACGGTCAAGACAGTGCGCAGCATGGTTACTTGGCAGCACAGCCCACACGGCGGATTAGCTCACCACATATGAGTCAGCCCGTATTTGGTCGGGTCGAGGGCAAAAAGGTTCATTATTCTCCTTCAATTCCAAAGAATTGAAGGCCCTGTTGTGCGAAAGGTCCCTTGGAATCAGAGTGAACGCCCGTATTGCTGTCGTCTGCAAGCAATATATTTTTTCCACACTGCGCTCCTCGGTCTTGTCTTGGTTCAGAACTCGTTGAACCGAAATAAATCGCAATGATCGACCGCAGCTCCATCGTGTCCATCACTTCGGCTCCGGGACGCTTTAAATATGTAAGGCCTTTCATCTTTCACTCCATTCGCCCTTCTCCTCTCCACTTCTTCATTTTTTCGCCTTCACAAACTTTTTTTTCGAACATGGCATCCTACAACAACGGCACAGGTGCGTGTGTGGCGCTAAAGTTTGGTGTCTGTCCCCTGAGCGAAGATAATGTAGTGGCCCCAGCCCTGCAGGAGACCGCTTATGGATATGTGCCCCACCGGGATATCGCGATTCTTTATCTTACACTCTTCGGAACCAGCACTGGTACACACCTCTTCGCACCACCTAGTCTTTTTCTCACGCATTTGCACCAGCCCTTCACGCCGTGCAAGCAGTATATTTTCGTATGTGGTGGCTGCTCCCGACCGCCTGCCTCTGCGGTATTGGTGAGCTTATAGGCTGGTCGGGGCGTCTTTGGAGCAGCTTCTCTCCACGAGCCTCTGACCCCTACATGATGCAGTGAGTACCCGTGCCTTTACCCAAATCATGGACTTGAAATGATTGGCTAGGATCACCACGACCATAATAGCGCCGACACCTCTCATTGCAGTAAATTTCATCCTTCTCTCGCGCATCGTAACCCGTCTCGGGCCCTGTTACTCGCGCCTCAGTCCGGGATTATACACCAGGATTTTCCTCACCTGTGTACACCTCTTATTATCCGCTGCCTTTTCTTTCCTCATAATCCCTGCAGGATATAATCGCACTCCTGGTGCAGGGCGGTGGCGGAGGTATCGCTGCGTCTGCCTCTTCGACCGACCGGAAAACTGTCAACCTTGGGGGCAACATCATGCTGGGAGGCATCGTCTTCCAGTTTATCTCCCTCTGCTTTTACACTGGCTTCGGTATCGACTTTCTGCGTCACTACGCTGCAGCGAAGCCCGCGCGAGCTCCGTCGTCCATGTCGGAGCGCGGTGTCCTCGACCAGCGGCTCAAGTTCCTAATCGCCGCGCTCACGTTCTCCACCTTCGTTCTATTCATTCGCTCAATATACCGAATGGTCGAATTGGCCGATGGATGGACCGGGAGAATCATAACGACCGAGGTATATTTCAGTAAGTCGTATCGCCGGCACATATCTTCGTGTCCTGATGATCCGTGCAGACGTCCTGGACGCCGGTATGGTCACGCTCGCTATTTTCACGATGAACTTCGCACATCCGGGTGTCCTCCTTGGTTCCTCGGGCAACAACGATCGAGAGCATATGTTGATGAAGGAGATCGACCGCCATTCGCAGGTCTCGTCGGTTTAATTCAGTTTTCAACGCTAGCAGTTTAAATCCAGGATAGCCATGGACCAAATGGCGGCCAACATACATTCAAGTAGAAAGCCTCCACTTTCTGCGTTGCGATTTCCCCTGCAACTAACTGTGTAGGCCTGATTGGCGTTGACTTTGTGCTTGACTTTGTCGTTCATGTAAATTATTATAAAATGTTCGATTATTTATACTCTGACTCCCCAAATTATGACCCCGGATTCGCTGTCTTTACTGTGGAGTGCGGTGATCCCTGCTGCACGGAGATGTATCTTTACATGGCGCTCTTCGTGTGCTATGGCAGATTGATCGATGGACTGTCAGTCGCAAAAGTCCCTTTTGGGTTATAAGGGCTTAGGAGGGCTTACAGAGTTATAGGCGGCTTATAATTAACTTACAACTAGTTTACAGAAGGGCTATAAGTACTTGTAACTGCTGATAACTCTCCCCGCCTTCCAGTAGTGTTATAGGATATTCAAGAGCTGAACCCACCTCTCAAAGATTGTGTTGGAAAAACCCAACATTGGAAAAACCCCAATTCGCTCTGATGAGGCCTCAGGCCTCAGGCTCAGCAGTGCAACATATAAGGTAGAATCAGGGCTGGTCAGGCTCAGTCAGGCCCCTCTCCATCAAGACTTATCATTTTCTCAATTGGCCTCTCCACCCTGCATTCTGCAGCATATGTAAGTCATTATCTGCAGAAAAACAATTTTTAAGTGACTCCGAGAACCGACTCAGCAGACCATGGGCTTTGAACCCGGTGGCTCGAGCAAGGTACATAATCCAACTGGTGTCCTTCCAGCGCAAGCCATGTAAATAACTTTACAGTTTCAACCTTACTTCAATATTCTAGTTCAGATGTTTATTTAGTAGTACCAGTATAAAATATAAAATGACCACTAGTACTATGGTAGCATTGTTAAGGTGGCGGTAAGCTCTCTCTAGTGAGAGAGGGTAAAAGGCTTTTTCCCAGCTCCACGGGAATTGCTTATAAGCTTCAATAACCGCCTTTAAGTGCTTATAAGTCTTGTAAGTTCCGTAAGTACTTACAGATAAATATAGTCGATTTTCGAGCCTTATAGACCCCCTTGAAATCTTACAGAGTTATACAGCCTTATAGTGAGTTGTGCCTGCCTATAACTCAAATCGGACTTTTGAGACACAAATTTTTATTATTGGTATGTATTCTGGCTGCTTGTAAGTTATGATATGGCGACGGCCGCGGTTAGGCTGTCGCTACTTGAACCACTTGGGGCTGCATTCCGTGCAATTCAAGAGCAATTGCCAAAATTTCGGTAGAACGACGAGCGGAAATCACACATTTATGCTCGAATTCTCATCTTCCAGGATGGGACGTGCAACGTAGATCGCATTGTGGCAAAACTGGCTACGAACTTGAAATATGACAAAATCGAAAGCCTGAAACAGGTAAAATTGTCGTTTTACAAAATTGCAAGAGCATTTGGCGGGCTTGCAATTCCACCCACTACATTGAGATTCTGAATCGTAAAGAAAAACGAGTAGTGATTGAGCTCATGGCAAGCTGCAGCCAGTTTTTCGAGGTTCAAGAATTCAACTGGGGACATCAAGATCAGCCGCAAGCCGTGAAAGCGCCGACAAACTAACCGATGTTCAATCCCCATCCTCCGAGAAATATCTCGTGCAGGGATCTCTGGATGCCATCGATCGTCCCCAATGGGGCTCCTAGGGCTTCAAACGCAGGGTGGTCTCCCCCAACCATCGAAAACTTCCTATCCCATACCCAGCGGAGCGTCGCATCAGACGCCTCTAACCCAAGAAATGTTGCATTCCCACCCTCGCGGAATGGAACGATCGCCTGAGCGTGGGGCGAGAGCGCGAGGTACTGCTGCGTGAACCCCGTGCGCACCACAAGGAAATCACCCGGTTTGGCGAAAGACGCTGGGTCGAGACCCTGCGATAGTGCCACTTCGTCGAGCTCGGCGGTGGTGATAGTAGTAGCCTGACGGAATGTGAGCACAGATAGCATGAATAGGATAAGTGAACATGCATTGAAGACGTCAAAACTGGCGTTCTTGGACTCCATCCATGCCGCCCAGTCCAACAAAATGCCTCGACCAACAATTCCTTTCTCCGCTGCGTCTGGACAGAAATTCGTGTGGGACTGTTTGCATTACAGAGACACATACTTTGAATTCCGAGAGTCGCCGACCCTCCCGGCGCCATGATGTCGTCAAACGTTATAAGGTCGTTGTAAAATCTTGCCATTTACATCATCAGCGTCCTTCAAGTCCGCCCAGGAAGAGCAAAACACTCACTGATACGTGGCCTGCGATGCATTCGTTGAGTAAGGAAAATGCCTGAGGCCATCGAACTGCGTAGAGATTTGGGTGTTCAGCGTGATCACGTCGTCCTGGTATCCCGCAAAGGGCTGGATGGCATGAATGAGCGGCCGGCGATTGGGATTGAGAGGCGGGTCTGGCATGCTAAGTTCCAGATTAAGATTGAAGGTCTGCCCAAGCTGTATCTCGCTCTTGGCATCGAGGATAGTGGAATTTCTGATGTGGTTCAATGCACCTAATTCGTCAGTTGCGCCCTGGTGTTCTTCATTAGGTTGCGGCACATTATGATGTAAAACATACCCAGACACCCCATGCGGCCTTGGTAGGGAATGAGGGGTCCAAGGGCAGTTGGTCATAGGTAGGCCAGTTGGCGTAAATGTCCGAACCATTGAACACGCGCGAGACGAGTGCAACAGGGTTGGGCGTGGGCCGGGCATCCGTCCAGGCAGCAGCCACCAGTGCGAGCGTGGTCAGAGAGATCATGAGAGATTTGTGAAATTGGAATGGAATAATGCGGCTCTTTAAAGCTCACGGGCCTCCGAGAAGTCTATTGTCGACATTTGAACATACGACAATATTTGGAAGCAAAGACGTACGAAATGCCATTGGCCGGCAGAGTCAGGCGGGCCCTATCGACGCTGCGAGGCCTCTTAATATTGGAAAGAGACCGCTGTTAGCACTTAATGCACCCGGGGACATCTCAGAAACCATGGCCGGAGACTAAAGAACGTGTACCGTGAGATGCCAAGAATGTTGATCACGTACCGCGGGTCGGTGAGTTTAAATCGGTTCCCAGAAAAAACCGTTAGATTTTGATGCGGCCCACGACATCTCAGAAACCTTGCATGAGGCGAAGCAATTCGTGTCATGAGATGTCAAGATTGTGGGGCTAGCACATGTACCACGGCTCGTTGAGTTTAAATCAGGGCCCGAGGACGTTCAACTTGTAAAAAGAAACTCGCTCATTAATATACGGATTTCGCCACTGCCACCTCCACTCATTTTCTTCGCGTGTTTGAAATAGATGAGGTTTTGGAGGCCACACGATGGAACGCATCACGCTGAGATACACGAATTCCAAAAAATTCTGCCCAGTGGAAACGAGGTCGTGGAAATCATAGTCAAAGTCAACCATTCGCTGCTTCTCTTTGGTCTCCCAGGTTGCTGAACGTAAAAAAAAATGGGGCGAAATTTCGGTAGAAAGACAAGCGGAAATTATTTTCACACCAGAACCATCTCCCCTGATGAAGCCGAGGTGTACAAAGTGAATCGCATTGTGGTAAAGACTTGAAAGTTTAGACGTAAAATCGAGGTCTCACAAAATGGCAATGGCATTGGGCGGGCTCGCAATTCCGCCAACTACGTTGAGATTCTGAATCGTGAAGAAGAACGAGTAGCGGTTGAGCTCATGGCAAGCTGCGGCCAGTTTCTCGAGGTTCAAGAACTCAACTAGGGATGGAAGAATTAGCGCGAGCCCTGGAATTACTGATGGACCCACCGATGTTCATTCCCCATCCTCCGAGGAAGACCTCGTGCAGTGATCTCTGGACACCATCGATAGTTGAGGTACCCAACGGGAGGGGCTCAAACGCTGGGTGATCTCCACCAACAAGGGAAAGCTTCTTATCCCATAGCCAGCGGAGCGTCGCATCCGAAGGCTCGATTCCGAGAAATGTTGCATTTCCATCCTCGCGGAATGGAAGGATCGCCTGAGCGTGAGGCGAAAGCGCGAGATACTGTTTCGTGAATCCTGTGCGCACGACAAGGAAATCACCCGGTTTGGCGAAAGACGCTGGGTCAAGGCCCTGCGAGGCGGCGACCTCGTCGAGCTCGGCGGTGGAAATCGATGTCGCCTCGTGGAATCTGAGCGCATATAACGAAATGCGGGAAGTCAACATACGTTGAAGACGTCAATACTAGCGTTTTTGGAGTCCATCCATGCCGCCCAGTCAAGAAGAATGCCCCGACCAGCAATTCCCTTCTCCGCCGTGTCTGGGCAAAAAAATGGATCAACAATATCTGCATAACAAGAATACATACTTTGAATTCCGAGAGTCGCTGAGCCACCCGGGGCCATAATGTCGTCAAACGTGATGAGATCGTTGTAAAATCTACAGTCCAAGTCATTAGAATCTGTCAAGTTCTACCAGAACGAGAAGTCCCCACTGATACGTGGCCTGCGAGAAGTTTGTTGAGTACGGGAAATGTCTGAGGCCATCGAACTGCGTGGAGATTTGGGTGTTAAGCGTTACAATGTCGTCCTGATATCCTGCAAAAGGCTCGATGGCGTGAATGAGCGGCCGGCGATTTGGGTTGATAGGCGGGTCTGGCATGCTGAGCTCCAAATTCAGGTTGAAGGTCTGGCCGAGCTGTATCTCGCTCTTGGCGTCGAGGATAGTTGCGTTTCTGATGTGATTCAATGCACCTAATTGGTCAGTTGGGCCCTGGTGATAATGATTGGATTGCAGTACACCACAGGAATAATGCACGACATACCCAGACACCCCACGCGGCCTTTGTGGGGAAGGAGGGATCCAAGGGGAGTTGATCGTAGGTTGGCCAGTTCGCATAGATGTCGGAATCATTGAATACGCGCGAGACGAACGCAAGAGGATGGAGCGTGGGCCTCGCATCCGTCAAGGCAGCAGCGAAGAGTGCGAGCCAGGTGAGGGTAATCATGAGGGATCTGTGAATGTGGAGTGGGATAACGCAGCTCTTGAAACCTCACGGGCCTCCGAAGAACTCCATTGTTGACATTTGAACATTGGATGCGTCAAGTCTGAGGTTGAACCCGTACCACATGCCATCGGCCCGCAGAGTCAGGCGGGCTGGATCGACGCCTCTAGGCCGCCTAAGATTGGGTAGAAGACATCGCTGTTAGCACTTAATGCTCCCGAAGACATTCCACAAACCATGTCATGAGACTAAAGAACGTGTACGGTGAGATACCAAGCCAGTTCGAAGAGTGCATTCGTCGGGTTCAAATGCTTCTGAGAGAACCTCAAATTAGTTAAAAAAGCCATCAGTTTGTTAAAAAAAACCAATCACACATGCCGTTGCAGTCTAGAGAAATTTAGAAATATATTTCGACAAGGCCGGGGCTCTGAAGATGGTAGAGAGCCTAGTCAGCGCGTACTTGATGCGTGGAGCCAATCATCTGCATCGACAGTGAGCCTGCATCTTGGAGACAGTAGTAAATGCCTGTTTCTTCGAGTTGGGCGTTTTCGTCAAATGATTTGACGAGAATTGAGTCTCGAATCTCCTGATAATGGAGCGCTACCTCATCCGCTCAGAGCGGGCTGGCGCCGAACCACATTGTTCACGGACGGCCGGAGTACGGTGCATCATAGTTCAGCACACTGGGTGGCCTGCAATGGGTAGGAGGGAACGTGGTTGATCCAATGACGGGATCTTTGCGTGGGACAGGGGCAAGAGGTGGGCGGGCCGAAAGTTCCTGAAATCAACCTCCCTTGAAACCTTAGCAGTGGCTGTACCCCTCTCCTCCCGCAAGGAACTCGGACCGACCGGTTGCGGACCATTGTTCGCAGTCAAATTTTTGATTGATGTTGGTCATCTTGATGACAGATTGCTTTCCGCCAAACTTCGTTCGGACTGACGGCGCGCAGGTTGAATTATCCCATATCTTTATTGCATGCTCAGTCAATATTGTGGAAACTACTTAGGCTGCCTCTAATGCCTCATAAATAGGGTGGTTTCTCTATTCACTTTCAGCAGAAAGTGGGATATAAGACCTGGAAAAATAAACCTAAAGAAACCACTACTCAAAACCGAAACGTGGTCGGACCGGACTCCGAGCTAAGTCCGAAAAGAGGTAAATTTCACGGATTTTTCGGCCGCCCACCTTTTGAACAAGGATGACCTCTTCGCAGCTTCCATGTTACGTTGTGAACATACTGCTCGTCCCGCAAGCCACTTTTTATCGTCCAAAAGATGCCGCCGTCAATCCACCGGAGGCGTTCCTTCCAGAAGACCTGGAGAGGGAAATTTTCGAATTTTCGGCCTTTGCAAACTTGCGATCTATTCCAAACTTAGTTATTGTCGCAAAGCATGCCAGGATCTGGTGAAAATGGATAACAAACCTTCAAGTACTTAGTTTACGAGCTAATTTTCTCCAAGCTGGAACCCTCGCTATACAGCTGTTTTTCTGTCTCGCACCCAGACTCTATACATGGTGAATGTGTATGCAGAGCCGCAGCGGAAACAGGTGCAGGGTGCTGGGTGTGCTAGGGTCCAGTCAACATCCATTGGAATGCTGGGCAGAAGAGCAAGCATGGGTGTGGGCACAGCCCTGGGAGCAGGAGCAAAGGTGGGGATCAGAAGGAATGCCCTCGTGCTCACGAGGGACATGTGGCCAGAGCCAGAGCGGGAGTGCGAGCTGGGGGCGCTCTGGCTCGTACACAAGCTACGGTGCTGTACTGGTGGAAGGTGCGGAGACGTCATTTGATGTAGTCAACGAGTGCTGGAGTGGTCCCAGACATCGTGATCACGGTGTTAATCCATGGATCAAGTCCTATGTGGTACTTGGTGATGTGGACGAGCAGGTCGGTGTATCCAGCCATTGCAGCGAGTTCCTCAAAGTTGTCTGTGTACCGATCGGCGTCGCAGGAGCCCTGGTAGTAGCTGTGGGACTCCAGGCGGAGGAGGACTGGATCCTGCTCATTTTCCTCAACGAACTGGAGGTGGAACTCAGCCTCAAATTCTGCCCAGGACGGAAATAGGAATGGAACGATTGCGGACTGTTGTTCCGCTCATTGTCCGGCCATGTTTCATGCCATGAAGGACATGGCATACTGCACAAGTTTTTCCTCCATGGCCTGCCCATCAGTCATGAAGGCCTCCAGAATGAGTCGGAGGTACGTGAGGATGGAGGAACATCCGTCCTTGGGTCTGGTCACCATTGAAGATGACCAGGGAGTTCAGTCAGAGAACCAATTTTACTGTGGGGGTTGTAGAAGTATGGGTCGGTCATTGTGGGGAAGACAAGGAACAGAAGGGCGATGATCCGGGGATAAGAATCTAGGTAGGCCTAGAGTAAAATGTAATGGGAATCAAATATAAAACTTAGCTCAATGGGAACGTTGAGAGGCATGGAGATAATCAAAAGAGTGGGTGCATTGTGATGGTAGGAAGCAAGGAGAGATCCCCTAACTGTACAAACAGGTGGGAATAAAGTGTCAAGAGTCCGATCGTCACCGTGATAAATAAACAAGTCCGTGAGGAAAGCCTCAGCTAATGCACATCCTCCATCAATCTAACCATCCGGGAGCTGCGCAAAGACGGAATAGACAGAGGACACTTCCCCACAGCATTGACGAGTGGGTTTATCTCTGCTGATTATCCGCTTGATATATATCTAATCTGCTGCTGTCTAATATCAGGCTTCAGTCTCAGGTTTAAATTGGCTATCAGCGCGTCCTCATCAAGGGTCTTCGGGAGCAGGCAACCTCTGCTGGAGCAGGGTAAATTATGAGCCTGCCACGTTTTCACATGCACTCTTGCGGGTTTCAAGCGGTCTTTTAATCAATTCTGATTATATCCCCACATCGCACGAGTCGGCGCCCGAGATCCCTCCAGATGTGGTTCCCCGCTGTGCGGAATCAAGACTGATTGACGTTTGGATTATGGGAAATTGCCGGATGTACGGAATCAGTGCGCAAGTGTTCAAAATTTTGATTGACACGAGTCACGTCTAGTCGGACAACTTGTATGTCCATTGTCGAGGTGATGAGCCAGCTGAGACGTGAACCACTTTATGCGGTCACACAGCGAGACAACCGTCGGTGCATTCTTGATGTTCATTTGCTGAACGTATTTGACCTAATTCTTACTCCTTTGGTAGGCCAACTCGGCGAGGCAGAAACCCGTTAGATTACTCATTTCTATCCAATCCTCCGTTGCTGCTGGTCTCACTCACACCATCGGTCTGCAACGACTTCAGGATATATCCGATTGGCATGCAAATCACAAATTTACCTTCCAGCGAGTGCATTCCTGACATATCACTTCCTATAATATGGTATTCCGGGTTCTGTCCTGTACTGAGATTTCCCTCCCCACTTTGAATGACCATTCGTGTTTCAAATTACTCCATATGAATAGCGACACTGAGCGGAGTGAGCTCATTCAAGGCAGTGTGCGTGCCACAGCGTAGCGCCTTTGCTGTTGATCGGGAGTTAGCCCCCGATCCCCATTTCGTTTGTTCGGCATTGGTTTCCCTGGCGTTGACACCCGCGGACACCAAGATGATGGTGGTACCTGTTATGCCTTGCTCAAATCATTACCAAATTGGCGGGCTTGACTTTCAGTGGGCCTCTCAGTCAAATTTGTGACTGAGTCGTGTTGGGTTCGGTTATGCAAAGAGACCCGACGCGCAGGGGAATCAAGGATATCTCGAAAAAAACCCTCCCGTGTGAACATTAAATATAGAATTTCACGGATCGACCCCATGTTGTGAGGACAGGCGAGTGAGATCATGGCTCAACACTTTTGTCATGCCCAACAATCTAAGAAGCAGAGACGTGGATGCATTAGTTATAACTCTAGCAGGAAGCGATACGATGCCCTGATCTTCAATCCGACCTCGAGGTTGAATTAGAAAGCCAACGGAAGACCATTTTGGCGGCTCCGTCATTTAATTGAGGTATTCGTCGGTGCGGTAGACCCGCTAATTCGATTCATAGGAAATATAATAATTTCTCTGAAGTGGTGGGTTGTGCCGAACAGGGCCGAAAGCTGCGATTCACGACCAACGGGGTGGCCCTCAGGAACTGGATATTTCCTTTCCAATGTTGAAAAATCACAATAGCTGGGTCGACTCTGTGTGCGAATCTCGGCCAGTGGTGCCGAGAGCGGAGTTGACGTTGACGGAGTTTCAAGGGTTTTGCATCATTTGAGGTCAAGTCCCAGCTATAACCGAGGTCTCGATGCCGTGGACCTGTCATGTTGGGAGATAATGCGGATTTAAATGCGTTGAGACCAGTTCGACAGTCAGACCTTTTGAATAAGTCAACGAGGCCGTCCGTGTCTTTGAATGCCGATGGCAACAAATCGAGGCAGGAGATCATATGTGGAAGTGTCTGTCTGCGAGAGACTACCATCGCTGAAGTGATTGATTTAGCTCACTCCATGTCTCCAAACCTTGGAGGCTGCATCTTGGCCCTTCACTGATTCTACGCAGCGGGTGTCGCGCAATTGCCGCTCATTCAAGTCGAAGACCAGATAATCAGTTGTGTATGGACGTCCCGTAAGATAGGGTTACTATCAGGACGATACCGCCAATTTGAGTGCACGACCTCTCTAGAATGACTTTCGAAGTCAAATCAGGCAACGACGGGGGACATCAAGGAGTTCGAAGCGAGTTACTTATTTGTTCAATGCGCGCACTTGCTGACATGGAAAAATGTGGTAGGAATCAGCCCATGGGGTGCGGGCAGTCGTTCTGACAGGTATTCCTCACACTATGTTCTTCCTTCAATAGATTGAATCACTCCGGGACCAGGACGAATCCTCATGGTGATCCTCCCGTTAAAATTAACCGATCAATATCTCAAGTCCGTGAGCCTTCACACCATGTTCCGAGGAGGTTCGCCTCGTTGCACCGGCCGAGGCCGTACGAGCCTGTTGCAGGGTGGTTATAACATGCCGTTGCCGCGTGCTCGCACCGTGGTGGCCGCGGCCCTTCACTCAGTTTTGCGATCACGGCCGAGTTTTAGTCGGAGCCCGTAATTGATTGAAGGGAGCAGTTGTGAAGTAGACGACAGTGGTCCGTGTTGAAGGTCGTGAGGCCTCAATCATCGTCGCCATCACTCTCCGCCCTGTTAACGTTAAGATCCCGACGAGGGAGACCGGGTAGGCAGAAAGCCTCATTATCTCTTCGGGAGCGAGGTACTCAAAATTTAGTTGGGCCAGGTTTCAGTACAACACCGCAAGTCTCAAAAAAGGGGCAATTCCAATTTGATGCGAGTCCTTCCAGGTCTCCCGCTTAAGTGTTATGCCACATGTTTGGTAATTTGTGAGGAATGAAATTCGACTAGCGGACCGGTTGTGGAGGATGTAGGAGGGTACTTTAAAGATGTATGCTCACCCAAGCTCGTGGATCATGGCCCAAAACAATCTCGCCTCAAGAACAGAAGTGGCAGCGAGGAGATCGAAATTCACTTTTGATTGATGCCCATCTCCTATCACTCACTGCCTGGGATTCAACCATGGAAAGGAAAATGAATAATGAGCAGATATGGTCGCCCGTGACCGCAAGATTCAAAGTTTCGTGGGGGAAGAAATCGACCGGAGCTATCTGAACGATTCTGTGAGCGATGGTGGTGGTCTGTGATAATATCTTCTGATCCCCGGGACGCTACTTGAAGAACAAAAACTCCCAATTTACGCTGGTATGTATGCTTATGACGGCGTCTTCATATCTCATCAGAATGGCTGCTACACGGACCCATAACCTTGATGCCAACTTCTCCCTGAGGGGCGGCGGAAACGCCGCACGGCGTCTCGAAACCACCCCCCCCTAGTCTTCAATCAGAATGATGTATCAATCATTCTCAGTTCTCCCTCAACAGCGGCGCAAGGATATCGATGGATTTTATTGTTTTCTTGGCGGGGTCGAAACAATCTGACGCAACCTGCTTCAATTATGATTTATCTGTTACCCAGACCTTCCTGAACAGCGGCGAAAACCCTCACGGAATGTAGGAATGCATCTGCATACCAGTTCTGGATCAGTCTTCTAGATCTCGTCAGCGGTGTTCATTTCGCCGAGACTAATCCTCCAATTCGAATTTCGAATACCCGTGCCATGGATCCGCATGGATCCGCGTCGGAAATGATGCCCCGGACTCCAAGTCATGAGAAGCAAGTGAGGGGATCCTCGTCTTCACAGTCACTCCTAGTCACTCAGACGTACACCCCGAGCACGCGGGGATCCTGGGTCTGCCACATGTGTATGTATAGTACGCGCTGATGCGACTCGAGCCGGTCCATAGTTTTGCGGTGTGTATTATTGCATCCGTTGCGTTGCGTTGCTTCGATACTGTCCATTAGGCTGATGTCCGAGTCCGCCACATATTACTGCTCAGTGCTCGGATCATGGGAGTAGCCTAATAGGAATGGATAGGACAGCCTGACGCCGACGGGACGAGAACCCATACTATTGAACGGTAGAGCGGATCACATTCAGCGCGAGGCGGGACGGACTACGAGCGGTAGATGTGTACCCTCGTGCGGCCCGCACGACGGTGTACGGAGCGGGGTGCAATAGGAATAAGGATTGTTCCGGAGGGTGCCTGGGTGGAAGTTAGAGGTGGAACAGGAGCGGGGTGCAATAGGAATAAGGATTGTTCCGGGAGGGTGCCTGGGTGGAAGTTGGAGGTGGAACAGGAGTAGGTTGGCACACTTGTGCGTTATCTTGGTGCTGCACGCCGGGCGGATCACGGTGTTGTATTGCTATTGCTATAACGAAGAACGAATATTTGTCACCAGTAAGTTGGTTTTGGAAATATCACGGAATCAGAGCGGTGACTTGTGTGCTCCATTGTGATGCGCCCGCATTGCCACGGCCTCGATCGTCGGGAATCGCGCCCGCCCAACGGATCCACGCGATAATTAATTGTGTTGGATCAGTGTTGAATCTGATGCGCGGCAGCCACAGGGAGTTGGACTCGAAGACGGGAACTGCTGATGTGGCCACAAGCTTGATGCGACGCGTAGTTTATTTATGACGGAGTCCGAGGCTTCAGTTCAAGTTACAGTCGTGCTTACCGAGCCGCGTGCGTAGCCAACGGCTTTGACAGAGGTTCTGGACGATTCTGGCTCCGTACTTCGAATTCTCTGTCGAAGTCTTCGACAGAGATTGTTGAAAGCGAAGACGGGAGGACCAGGGAAGTGTTGATAACTCGTCCTATTTGATGGGTAGCTGAGTAGTCAACGCAACCAACAAGGCGGAGTAGCTGTCCCACGGTCATTCATTTGTATCAAGACCAAGACAAGTGTCGTCCCCAGTTCGCGAATCATCTGTATATTCGATTTGACGGCTCGGCGACGTTTGCGTATACGCGCGATAGAGGTGAGATTTCGAGGGTTGCAGCAAGGACCTTCCCCGCCTCTTCTAGGAAGTTTCAATTGTAGATCCCTTCCTCAAGGATGTCAATAAATTGTGCCATATCCCCAATCGAATTCTCTGACGTATGACTGGCGTATTTAGCTCCGGTTAAATTTTTGAACCCTTGACGTTATATATATGCTTAATTCTAGCTTCAAGGAGGTGCCTGTCCTTGGGGTGCCTGAATTTGCAGCAGAAAGAAAACACCCACCCCGAGCCTGCCGAATTTTTTTTTTTTTTTTGAGACACGAGTTAAACGCCGCCGTCATATGTCTGAACCCCGACATCGCCAAAAAAGCTGTCAACTGGTAACCCGTTTCGGCTGTCCGGAGTGATCGTAATTCCAGATCGCGATCGTTGGCAGGCGTCCTGATCCGCTGCGTGGCGGTGTCTGATCCGGGTCGCATTGCGCAGCTGAGTTTTTTTTGGTTCGCACCCGATCTTTGTCACAGCACTCTGTCGAGGTTTGGTCGCAACTCTGATATACTGCGGGGATCCAGGATGCACTGCTCTGAACTCACGCTCCCCGCCTTGGTTTGGTACTTAACGCCGCCTAGTACCACCCAAATTCAACCCTCCGCCAACAGCTTCTAGGTATTATCAGAATTCTGCGTGCAGAATCTTCCGTCCCATCTATCTGTGGACATCATATCACCGAACCTCAAAATTTAATCATTCATCTCATCTGCGGCGTGTGCCCCATTCCCTCGGCGTTTCGTGTCTCATTGCTGTTTCGCGCTACTTGTTTCGCAAAATCACGCCCCATCAGCCCAGTCAATTCTTCGCTAGATTTCCAAAAAATACGTGATATACATATACCCCATCCTATCAACCTAAATCTGCATCATCATCACCTGTCTGTGTCTGTCAAAAACACGCCACACACCCCAGGGTACATATACGGCAGGCGCCTGCGTTCTTCGCTGATACCCTTCCGCCGGGTCTTTTGCTTGGGCGGTAGTTTGCAGGAGGACGACGCGCTGGAGTTGGAGCTGGAGCTGTTGGAGGCCGCCACGGCCATGGCGTGCAGCGTATATGCATCTCCCGTCGTGCGTCCCTTGTCCCTTTGTCTCATTATTGGCACCCTCAACGCCACGCCCCAGGCCGCACACCACTCGTCTGTCGTCGTGCGTTCCTCGCGCCGCAGCGCCGGCATCCGCCCCGCAAGTCCGTACGCGCGCGCCTCGTCCCTCCCGAGACAGCGTCTCCGCCCGCTCAGCCTGAGCCTGTCGCTAAATATTCCCCTCTGCGCCATGACATCCATCTCCACAACAGATGTGTGCAACAGTAGCAGTCCTGACGTCGGCTCGCGGATCCGGCGACACGCTTATTCCGCGTCCGCGCCTTCTTCGATTTCGCCCTCCAAAGAGTCTTTATTAGAGTGTCCTCCCTCGTCCTCGACTGCTTCGTCCTATTCCACCACTTCGACTTACTCCACATTGGCTTCCGATGATTGTTCGACTTTCTCTCCCGAGTCCGCTTCAAAATTCTCTCCCTCAGTATCTTCGTATGCGGCGTGTCCACCACCATCGGCTGCGACCCCGCCCTCACGCCACTCTCCCTACCCAATTTTGACTTCCAATTTCCCCGCTTCGGCGTCCACCGACGCCTCATCCTCTCCGTCACCAATATCGGCGACCTCGACTACCTACTACTCCTGCCCACCCTCCGCAGTGACATCACCAATATCTGGAAACTTCACCTTCTCACCCATCACCCCGTTCTCCCCCTCGGCCCGGTGGCCCAGCCCGCCCCAGCCGTTCTCCCCTTTGCGCCGTGCAAATCCCCCATGGCCACCCTCCGTCTTGTCGCCGTCACATTCCCGATGGCCCACCTCACCCGCACCTCCGCTCTCCCTTTCCACACTATCCACAGTGACGAATCTCTCACTGTCTCCCCCCTCTCCCCGCTCGCCCTCGCCTTCCCCAATCCTCTTCTCGGGTCCACCATACGAATTCCACCCCTCACCCCTCGATGCGCGCACGCCTCCGTCCTTCAGCCACATCACACCGCATATTGCGATCGCCGACCTCGCGTTCGCAGAACGCGCAGACTTGCTGGAGAGGGAGGGCGTGACGCACGTGGTTAGCGTGCTCAGGGAGAAGTGTAAGTGTTCTTTCTTCTTTCCTTTTCTCTTTCGCTCTCCCTTGGAGGTCCTCTCGCCCTCTTTGCGTTAGGATTGTTTTCCCTCGCACTTGGAATTTACTCCGTCTGGGTTCGGTCCGGGATATGCTTCCTCGGGATTCACTTCCTCCTTCTACTCGGGAGTAGCGCATAGCGGGCCCGTCGCACATAGTCTCGTGTCGCCAAGCGTCACGCCGGTGTTATCGAGTCCGCTATCCCTTGGCGTTACTCATCCTGACTCGCGAGAGCACAAGCTCGACTGATGTGATCGATTTTCTCTTTCGCGAAGCCACGCGTGTACTATGGTTTCAGATTCATCCATCTCTCTTCTTGGGATATTTTTGGCGGGCAGGCAGCATGGGTATTTCCTTTTTGGGAACTTCCATTTCCTCTTTGGGATGCTCGCGAACAAAAGACCGAGGATCGGGTTCCCGGTGGCAGCGCGAACGATGGATGGGATGGATACGATACCATTTCTCCCGCTCCTCACCCTCCCTATTTTTCTGCATGCTTTATCCATGGTTCCAAATTGAATACTGACTCGTCCTTTTTTCACAGCCCACATCCCCTCATGCATCCCGCTCTCAAACCGACTACACGTCCCCCTCGACGACGCACCCTTTGCGGAACTCGTGGGCCTACTCGCCCCCGTGGTGAGCTGGGTGAAGGGTGCGCTTGCGGACGCGGGGGTTATTCCGAGAGAGGACAAGGAGGAGGCTGAGATCACGCCCGCGCGCACCCCGATCCGCATCCTCATCCACTGCGCACACGGCATCTCACGAAGTCCCGCCGTCGGCGCTGCCCTCCTGGTCGCGCTGCCCCTCGTGGACGCCAATGCCGATGTCGAGGCAAGTGGCGGCGACGGGGACGCCACCGCGTCTATGCAGGCGCAGCAGCACGCCCCCGTGGCGGAGGTGGACGACCCCATGCAGGCAAAGGCCGACATGGAGACCGACACCGAGACCGACGTGGAGATGGAGATACCCAAGGACATCCGCAGCCCCATGACAACGGGATGGACGTCCCCTGCCCACGAATGCGCCTCGCCCTCGTCGTTTGCGTTCTCGCCCACTCGAAGTATGCCCCCGACGATCCGCGTCAAAACGCCGTCGCGCCTGCGCTTCGCTGCGACTGCCCCCTCACCATTGACCGTGTCACCACCACCTTCCTCCCTCGCGCCCCTACGAGTAACGTCTTCGTTCTCTTCTGCTCTCACCTCCGACGTCGGAGCGACCTCACCGATACCCCCGCCGTCCTTATCAAGTCTGCCCCTCCCACCACCGCTACCCACGTCACCTACGCCCTCATCCACTGCCGCGTCTCCACGGGCAGTGAAGCGCACGCTCTCCGCCCCCGCTGCGCTCGCGTACGTCTCTGCACGGCGTCCAGCCGCGGACGTCAACTGGGGCTTCCGCGCGCAGCTGCGCGAGTGGGAGGGCGTGTGTCGCGGCGGGAAGCATGCGGCGACTTTGTAGGGGCGGAGGTTTCGTCGTTGTAGGAGCTCGGTGCGTGTGTAGGAGGGAGGGAGGAGACGGTGTGGGGGTTGTGTGTGTACATAGGCGAGACGAGATGAGAGCGGCGCAGCAGAGAATTCGAATTCCATTTCCTTTCCTTACCCTACCATACCTACTTACCTACAGCCAGCCACCCAAGCCAGCTATCCATCCTATCATAGCTCACTCATGGCGGCCCAAAACCGAGACAGACAGAAGCGTATCAAGTATCAAGTAACAAAACTGTGTACGAGTACGAAGAAGAATCGATATCGAGATACCTATCTCCAGTGTCGTATCCGCCTGTGTCTGCATTCGGAGATCGGGGGTGGGGGTGGGTCGAGTCGCATCGTCATTCAATTTTCCCTTTTGCTATTCATTCATTCATTCTTTAGAATCAGTCAGTTCTCACTTGTACATATTGCTATTTTACTATTACCTATTACTATTGCTCGCCTCAGACTGTAATACCTTCCACCTGTACTTATTCGAATGTAATACTATGTACTTATTCACTGTAAATTGATTTTCGCGTCTCTTCTTCGCCCGTTTTAGAGCCCGTTGGATACCTATCGTCTTCGACGCGACGACAGGGACCGGCCTTCGGCCTCCGCTAGGCTTGGGCTTGGGCTTGGGCTTGGGCTTCCGGTTTCATTCCACACGTAGTAGTCGTGGCGTGGCGGCTGGCCTTGGCTCTCCCGGCTCCGGTTTCAGATTTCGAGCCGTTTTAAATTTGCTACGCGGTACATACGTGGTACAGTAAAACAAGACGAGACGGGAGGCATTGAAGCCCTTCCCGCCCGAGCCTCCATTTGGCCCTCCGACTGTAAGTATACGACGGGACGCGGGATACGGGACAAGGGACATAGCCCGTCCCCGCCGTCTCCGCCGTCACGGCGAACCTGGTGCGGAGACCGTCTCCGCACCAGGTAACCCTCTCAGTGTCCGGATCTCCTCAAAGTCCCTCTCAGCCCCATAAAACACATTATAGTAATTGTATACACCACATCCAGATCCACGAAAAACCGAGAAAGAGTAAGGAGAGTAGGGACACAAGGTAAGGTACTGGTACGTGTACATAAATTATGGATCTGCTGTGTCGTGTCGTGTATCGCCGCCTGTCAGTGTATGTCCCCGCTATAGCGGCCGCCATACCGATATCCATCCGCCCAAGTATTCATTCTCCTACACGCACCACATCGGCCATCCGTCACCGTCACTGCGCCCACCTCATACACCGCCCTGGACGGAAATGGAAATCGGCCCAAGAGGCTCTGGGGTGTCCCGTCCGTCTATGTGGCACAGCACGCCTGCTTCTGCCCCTCGTCCGCAGGGGCTGCGCCGGGTTTGGAGAGCTTGACGCCGGGTGACTGTGGTGGGGTGTTAGTAATCGGTTTTGGCGGTGTAGAAAAAGCGGGAGGAGGGACAAGGAGAAAGATGCAGCAGAGGGAAGGATTGTAAATGGGAGAAGTGCCAAATAAAAAATAAATAAAAAAGGCAAAGTCGGGAATGGGGAGAGGAAGGTAATGAAAAGAGTCGAGGGTGAGAGAGGTGGGGAGGGAGGTCACGGGCAGGGAAAATGGAGGATGGGAATGTGGGATGGGAGAAAGCGGAGTTGTATGTAAGAGAAGAAAAACAAGCGCAGGTCCAAGAAAGGGAAATCGCGATGGGATGACGTCATACCCGGCGAGGCGCAAAGGCGAAAGCATTGGTCGCCAGCTATCGCCCGCGACACAGCCTAGACGCCAGTGCACACGCAACCCATACGCACACCCTCCCCGCCCCCGCGAGAAAGAAAGCGCCGAAAAGCTATGGACAACTCGCACGCACCCGCTCGTCATCAAACCGCCCCTCGCGCACCTTGCCCAGGACCTCCTGTGCGGCGCGGATGAATGCTTCTTCTACGCCCTCGCCGGAGCGCGCGGAGGCTTCGGTGAAGAGCATGCCCTGGGTTGCAAGTCAGTACGTCTTGCAAAAAAAAACGTGAAAGAAGCACATGCCTCCTCTTTAGCGAACTGCTCTGCGAGCTCGGTGGGGACGGCGCGTTCACGAGGGTCTGTGGACGTCGTATATCACCATGGATATTTAATTTGATTTAAATTCAAGGGAGACGCACCGTCGCCCTCACATAAATCTCGCTTGTTGCCGACTAATATACAGCTGACGTGTGCGTCGGCGTGTGCGCGGACGTCGGCGAGCCAGGTACGGACGTTGTCGAAGGAGCGCCGGGAGGTGACATCGTAGACGACGAGGCAGCCTGCGCGTTGGGTGCTTAGTCCACAAAATGGCGCAATGTAATCGCACGACACACCAGCAGCACCCCGATAATATGACCTCGTTATCGAGCGGAACGATTCCGTGCCCGCGGTGTCCCAGCACTGTAGCTTCACAACCGTGGCCTCCGGTCCTGGAAGCGTTATCAGCTTCGAGCCGAATTCGACACCAAGCTAAAGTAATGAAAGGAATAATAATTGAGTCAGAGACAATGGTAGTAAAAATAAAGGTCTCGAACGTACAGTAGGATCCGGATTCGCGAGAAATCGCTGGTCGGTGAGGCGTACTAACAAAGATGATTTGCCGACTGCTGCGTCGCCGGTAATGATGAATTTGAGGACGTAATGCCACGCGGGGCTTGCCATCTTGTGAGATTATTCGGTACAGTCAATGAGTTCCTGGGCGCCTAGTCTTCTCCTTCAAAAAGGTGTATTCTTCGCGTTCCCCCCGCTTCAAAATTGTCCTGATGGTCCTCAAATAAGTAGCTGGTGTAATCCCTTCAGTCCAAGGCGTACGGGTACAGGCGAGCAGGGCGCAGTCGAGGTAAGGTTATCCCAGATATAGAGACCGGTCAAAGCGAGTTATAATCGGAAAATTCTTCTAGCTCGTAGTGGTAAGGCAGGAGGCAGCGTCAATGAAGTCAAGGCAACGATGCGATGGCAGCTGCGTACCCACGTGATCAAATGATCGTCAAATGATCGATTGCCTTATCAAGTACTGAAGCCCCTAACTCGTTTTGGAATAGGATTTTGATCGAGGTGCAGAGTAAAAGAGGAATAGTATGGGAATTGTTCGAAGGAAAAGCCTAACCCAGATCGAACTTACACACCAAGCCGCATTCTTTTATTTTCGCGGAAAGAAGGGTGAATCCGTCCTTAAACAAGTATTATTTCTATCACCGATCTGCGATTGCTGACGGTCCAGATTGCGCGGTATTACACGAAGTGCGGGGAGCCGAGAGCGGCGCCGGTGGTGGAAAGGAGGAGAAGCAAGAGCAGACATGTTCGGGGCACCCGATGTGTCGACTAAGTGAGCGCGTCAAGTGCGAATACGAGCACGCGTGTGTCAGGCGGCTGCGATCTGTCCATCACGGGAAATGCAACGGAATCTGCCTGATAAGTCGATTTTTCTTGCTTCAGTTTGGGGTTTCTGATGTCTCCCCTCTGCACCCGCCAGTCTAAGGATCTTCTTCTAAGATGGAATGATCTGCGAATGGATTTTCACAGTGTTCCTATGGTCACGCTGATCAGGCCGACAGACAAGGAACAAGGAGCATCCAAGTCTTGCGAGAACGAGGGTTCGTTGCACTCCTTGGTGATGCAGTGCGATTAGGTATATAGCAACCTTAAGCGCTTATGAAATCTGTGGTTGTCGAGGTGCGGAAGAATTCAACCACCTCGGTGAGATGGATCCAAATTTACGAGGGGCAACCATCTGCCAACTTGGTTCTTCTATCTCTGTTCAACAGCCCATGGTACCCATTTTGCTGCGATGGATAGAAGTCGGTTTATATGAATGTTCGTAGGCAGTGTGGACCTCAATGTATCTGCTGGCGATGCGAAAATCGGGGAGTCATTTCGTTAACATCAAAACGAGTATTATGTGTGCCATTCGACCTTTAAAAATCGCCACAATTCAAAAGGATTTTTTTGTGGCCATCTCGGCGAGTCAAAAATTCAAAAATTACAGTTGTTCCGGAAAATAATGAGACTCGCGAGTTTTTTTTCCCCGATCACTTCCCAAAACAGAACCATCCCAATTTGGAAATAGCTCGCTACCTCGCTCGTGTACACCTCTGGACCTCGTCTAGATTGCTGGTAGGATCTCTAATCTTGTCTCCAAGCATAATAGTCTTCTGCTCAACACTTTCCACCTTGAAGAATTGCAGGTTGCGACTTCAAGGTGCCGCGTCGGCCGCAAGCGATCATTCGATCACAAGTTGATCGGTCCGCCGGACCCACGGTCCCGGACTCTCCTCTTCTCTCAACGACACCTGAATCCAATATCTCGCCATTACATGTCTTTCAAATAGACGAGAAAGGCCCAAGTATGAGGTGTGTCCAAATTCGGACAATTCTATTTCGGGAAACGATCGGGACAAAAAACTCGTGAGTCTCATTATTTTCGGAACAACTGTAATGAACACTCGGCCGAAATGGTACAGTACTGTAATTGATTCAAGTTCATAATTTATTGTTACATACACAACTACGAGGCACCAGGAAGATATATACCTTCTCACAGGCCATCGTGGACTCACACTCCTTCGAACAGAAACTGTTTGTCTTTTTCCTCCGCCTCCAAGTTCTCTGGGGCAATATCAATCACAAATTCGGCAGGGTTGTCGACTCTGTGCTGGCTGCCAACGGTCTGTATCCGTCCGGAACGTGCCACATCGTTGCTGGGCGCGGTTGGAAACTCTTCCCATCTCGTTCGGTTGAAGCTGATGATGATGATGATTGTGGGATACATGCCCGCGATCTGGTTGCCCGTGGGCGGGATGATCTCTCGGAGATACTCCCAGCGTGAAGCGCCGTCAACACTCGGGATGAATGCGATCACCTGGAAGAGCTGCCATCGGTGAGAAGAGGGGCTGGAACCATCAACGGGAAATGGATGTCTTTCAACACAATAGCAAAAGTCTAGCGCTCATAGGATAACGGAGGACGCGTACAAAAGGACCACCACGCCGAACAGGATTCTCGAGGCGCCCGAGTCGGTGACTTGAGGCCTTTCCGACTACAAGTTCAATCAAGTCTCATTCGGCTTTGGATCAATGGTCGACTCGGAGAATTTGACTGACAATATTGAATATACTGCAACCGCAAAGAAGATGCCGTATGCGCCTGTGTAATTGGAAGGCGTCAGGCGGGAAAACTATATCTGCGGATGCCCGCCGAAGCACGCACTACAAAATATGCTTTCCACGACGATACCCTCGGCATCTAGCTTCAGACCCCTGCTGTATAACTTGAGGATCAGGGCATCCCTTTGCGAGAGATTTCGTGCAGAGAGGGCAGGGTGCAGCTGCAAAGACGGCAGTCTAGTTATTAAGATCGATATCCCGCGATCCAGTGGTAGGAAGGACAAGACCGGGAATAATGGTCGCGATGGTCTGCGTACCATATATGGGCATTCCAGGTTTGTGCATGCGCAGCTTTCATCCATCACGGCGTTCTCTTTTATGCGGCCATTGCACCCGAGCCCTGTTAGAAGACTGAATGATCTGCACCTAGGGTTCCTATGACCACCGTGTGTAGAGAAAAGCTCAACATGGAACGGGGAATGTGCTGTCCAGACTTTCCTCATTTCTTCCCTTCATTCTCTCTTGGTTTTATTATACTGCCCTTCCTATCGCTGGACGATCATAGCCATATCCAATAACGTTCAACTCGTATCCTATGTTGTCGTCACGCGGTCTCTCCGAAAGAGACGCCCGGATCCTGGTAGATTACGGACGTGATACACAGCAGGATCTGCTCGGAGTGGTCGTTGAAAGCATATTTTGCAGTGGGTGCTTCGTCGAGCTTTCGCATATTGTGTTATTTCTTGACGCCTGTGACTTCCACAGGTGTATATGGGGTTTTATTTGCCGTCGCAGTGTATTCAATCTTGTAAGCATGGTTCTTGGAACCGATCATTAATTCGATTCTGGGGTTAATTCTGGTTTGGCTTGGAGTCGGAAAGGCCTTAGGTCGCGCGCCTCGATCATTATGCTCGTCGTGGTTGTCTTCTTATACATGGCGTCCGTCATCCAATGGGCCCTGGACTTTGCTTCCGCGTGGTATGACATACATTATTTTTACATGGTTCCCGATGTTCCGATCCCCGAGCGAGGGGATCTGGGAGACAGTACATTCGGAAACCTGAACGCTGCCGCGGAAGCTCTCTTCGTGTTCAACGTACGTAGGAATTCTTCTTCTATATTTCGCTGAAAAGACAAACCCCCTGCAGATGATAATCGGCGACTCTGTGGTCATTTGGCGCACCTGGGCCATCTACGGTCAACGAATGTTGGCAATTGCGATCCCTTGCATTCTGTTGCTCGTCTCGTTTGGTCAGCCCCTCTCCTCAGATTGAGTCGGTTGCCGGTGTTGACGCAGCATATTACAGTGTTCAACCTCATAGACATTGTTTGCGCGAGCTATGACGGCCCTCTTCCCGGTGGCGAGATAATATGCCCAGTGGCCGCAAGGACTGGTTGGGCCTTCTCCGCGGCGACCAACATCGTTTGCACGATACTAGTTGCATTGAAAGCATGGTATATTCGCTTTCTCCAATTTCCGTGCTTATCAAGCTGACGGTTTTTATTCCCAGGCAACACCGCAAGATAATCCGCGCCCTAAACCTACAGGGAAAACCTCAGGCAATACTCACAGAACATATTCTGGTACTCCTCGTTGAGTCTGGGTTCATCTACGGCTTACTGTGGGTGAGTAAACACCCCACTCTTCAGTTCCGCAACCTTTGACCGATGCTCCTTCCAGCTGGCCCAGATCATCGCGTACCTTCCATTCCCTGACTCGTCGCCACTGTGGTGGGTGTATGAGATCATCGCGCCGTCGGGGGACCAGATCGCGGGCATGTACCCCACGCTCATCATCGTGGTCGTAAATTTCAAGCGGACCATGTGGGACGAATCCGCGGCAACCCTCCGCAATCCACCTCGCCATTCGGATTCCCTGTCCACAATCGAAAGGGATCTGGGCCTGGATCCACCGACTCGATCCTTGACATCTGCATGGAAACGCTTACCCGAAACTCCATGAGATCCCTGAGCAACAAGCGATCACCGTCCAGAGAATTATAGATTTGCAGAAAGGCCGCCTGTCAGTTAGTCGCTCTATTAAATGTTTCAAAGAATTCATGGAAGTGCCGGTACTGAATTATGCGAAAGCCAACACAGCCCTTGCTGTGGGAGCGTCCAACTCCCGCTCCTGTTGTGCTCAACTTATTGAAGCCCGATATCGCAGTGGCATTCTGATTTCCTAGTGAGAGAATGAATAGGAAGTTGCTCCCCAGTATCGAATTTGAATGAGCGGGAAGGCATCAACTCAGTCGAGCTCTAGGGAGCTTCCGCATGCAAGAGCCCCGCGGGCCGTCCGTCAGCGACTCTGGACATGGGGTGCGACAATCAGGAAATTCACGCACTCTAAATATCCCTCCATGGCAAATGGCCCGGTGGAGTTAATTCTATCATTTGGTGTTGCTAGTGGGATTAAATCATTTACATCGGTCGAGCGAACCGGGTACCCGAATTTACCTTGAAGGTGAGATTAAATTCGGTGACTGCTCCAGGTCTGTCTGGAATCACAAATCAGTCCTATTCCCATGTTTGCAAGTATGCCAGTCTCCATGCTTCCGTCTGAGCACCCAAGTACCGAGGCGCTGCAGATCGAGCTTCTAGGATGTTCGCACAATAGAACATAAGTTGCGTCGAAATCTCGCGCGGCGAGATTTCTCACCGTTGTGAATCCCGCATTTATCAGATGGCTTCAAGATGGCTTGCCCTGTATTTCCCGTGATCGTGATTTTGGATCAAGTGAACACATCCGCTCAATGTAGAAGCTTGTCGTATATATGTGGTCCCCGGAACATGTCGACCTCTGTTATCCGCTCTTGCCCACTATTTTCTCGCTCGGCGAAATGTCGTCCAACTCGCATTCTACGCTGTCGGCTCGGCATCTCTCTCTCGATGATGCCCTGGACCTCACCCTCATGGGACGTGATATAATGCAAAATGTGGTGGGCCTGATCGTTGAAAGCATCCTATGTAGTGAGTGCTGAGACTGGGATGGGCATTGTTCCTGACGGGTTCTAGGCGCATATGGCATTTGTTTCGCTGTTGCGGTGTACTCAATCTTGTAAGTTCTCCCAGTGAAAACTTTAGAATTCTCTCAATAATTCAATTTAAAGTCGCAAGGGCATCCGATCCCGGGGCTCCATTATCATGCTCCTGGTGGTGGTCTATCTATATTTATCCTCCGTCACACAGTGGGCACTGGACGTTTCCGCCGCATTCACGAACATACATGGTTTCCTGATGGTTCCCAATGTTCTTATTCCGGACCGGGGATTTCTGGCAGACAAATTGATAATGAAATTCGAGCCTGCGCAAGAGGCTCTCTGGATGTTGAATGTTCGTAGAAATATCCTGGTGCTCGGGTTCATTGTTCAACAGAATGTACATAGATGGTCGTGGGGGACAGCGTTGTCATCTGGCGGACATGGGCTATGCATCAAGGTAGAATTCTAGCAATTGTCCTGCCTTGCACCCTGCTGCTGGCATCGCTTGGTGAGCCGCTTTGCCCAGTTTATCGATGTTGACCTGTCCATGCTTGGCAGTCTTTTGCCTCATAGACATCACTTGCTTCGCAACAGACGGTCCGCTTCCTGGTGCAGCCGTAATCTGTCCATTGGCCTCACGCACTGCGTGGGCGTTCTCAGTTGCAACCAACATAGTCTGCACCGTAACGATCGGATTCAAAGCTTGGTACAGCCCCCGTCTCTACGCGGGAGAAGGGCGCTGATAATCTGCATGTTCAGGGAACATCGCAAGATGACGCGGGAGTTGAATCTGCCTGGGAAATCTCGGGGGTTGTCCGCACAAAACATCCTTACACTCCTGGTCGAATCTGGCTTCATCTACAGTTTCCTGTTGGTAAATAAACATTTCATACCCTTCATCCAATCTTTTGCTCATGCCCAATTTTAGCTTTCCCAGGTCATCGCGTACATTCACCTTCTTCGTAGCTCACCCGCGATGTATCTCTGGAACGTCCTCGAACCCATGGGCAACCAGATCACGGGAATGTACCCCACGCTCATTATTGTGATCGTAAATTTCCGCCGCACCATATGGGACCAGTCGTTAGGAACGATCAGCACTGGCCCTGTTTTTCATTCCTCTTCCACGACCAAGCGATCTGGACCCACGGAGACGCTTGGCGGAATCACCTCTCACCTGGAGAGAACTTCCCGCGAAAACCCCAGGGCATCCTCGTACGATAAAGATTCCTCATCTGAGAGTGTTTGATTGGAACAACAACCTAGGTTGCTGACAACCTGTCGTATAGTAGTGCTTTCAGTTACTGCTTGTATATTAGTAGCGAACCTTATACCCGCAGGGAGCCTAAGATCCCAGTCTTCGTCTGAGTCTCATAGTATTTCGTGTTTCTCGGATCGTGAATTAGGCTGCCAATCGATTCAACATCTACAAGCATGATGCATCCTATCGAGGTAGTGAAAAGTGACCGATCATCCATCATCCCCTATCAACGTACATTTACTACGTAACAAGGAGCCAACCACGACGAGGGATATCAGGAATCCCGACTTGCAGTTCAACCTTGGTTCAACCATCCCATAAGTATTGGATGACACCGGCCCCCACTTCTTGAATTTTGAGCAGCCGAAAGTGGGAGTTTTCGAATAATTCGCCCAAGGATGCACCGATACATGAATGCGGGAAATATGGCAACGCCAGTTTCGTCCCTACAAATATTCTTTGGTCGTCAGGAGACTGAGGAGTGCTCGGGTATTTCCAATTAGTTGCACGTGATCGGAATGATGGACAAATACAGGACAATAACCCTTTTCCTCCTCACCGTCATGTCGGGGCTGACAGAATTGGTTCGTAGCACCGATTTCTGGTTCGACGATGGTACCATTATTCTTAAAGTTGAACACACTTTGTACCGCGTATATCGCGGACTGCTGGCTTCCCGCTCAACCGTTTTCCGTGACACCTTTGCTATGCCACAGCCTGATCAGGCGGCGGAAGAGCAGGATGAGCTCGAAGGCTGCCCTGTGGTGCAACTCCATGACAAGGAAAAGGACTTTACGCGGTTTCTGAAGGCTTTGCACCACTATGGATGCTAGTCCGTGCCTCCCTTGTACTTTTTCTGAGCGGTCTGATGTCCCCCGAAGTAAAGGTGCGGCGGTCTCTGGGATCGTGGAACTGAGCTCTGTGCTCCGACTCAGCGATAAATACGACGTCCCCATTCTCCGCGAATCCATGATTTCGATTCTCTGCGACATCTACCCCAGTTCTTTAGACAAGTGGCTCGCTCGCCTAACAGCCGTGCCACCGGGATATCGTATCTCACGAAACGACGACATTACGGTATTGAACCTCGCGCGTAAACTTGATATCCGCAGTATCCTCCCAAGCGCCATGTATCTGGTTTCCATAACCCACGGCCTCGAAGTCCTCTATGGTGGGCCGAACAGGCGGATAGAAAACAAAGACGATCGTAAACGCTACACTCTTGCCTTTACTGAACTCTTGCTGGAGCAGCGCCGTGTAGCAACCGGTTTCTTGCTCCATGAAGATGAAATTCCAGGCTGCGATGGCGATGAGGGAGAGTGCGATGCGGAACGACTGCGCTGGTTAGCCATTGACTTGCCTGCTCACGAAGACGACCCGTTGAGCGGTAAAATTGCATGGAAAGACTTTGACGTCTGTTCGAGCTGTCTTGAACTCGCGCAGGACGAGTATGCCGAGGCGCGCGAGGACTTCTGGGAAGGTTTGCCCGGGATTTTTGACCTCGGAAGCTGGAAGAAACTATTGTCTTAGGTGATTGTTTATCTTTTCAGTTGCGTTCAGAATATCTTAGGTGATTGTTGGCTCCTCTGTCGCGCTGCAGAATCTAACTTGTTCAGGCTTTTTTCATTCCTTCTTTCTAGGGCACCTGCCGCTTAATTAGTTCACCTCTCTGCGGCGTATAAAGTATACACCCTTTTTACCCATCTCAAAATCCGAATCAGAACATTTTGCTGGCCAGCTCCAGCAGTACCCCTTCTTCCAACTCGTATCTCGCGCCGAAATTCCGCTTTCTACCTTCTCGAGGAACTCACAGGCAGTTTGGGTATCCATTACTTCTCGCGATTTTCTGCGTGACAAGTGTTCTCGGGTCCTGCGGCCCAGGTGCCCCCCTCGTTCAATTTCTTTGCAGATTGCCAAGTCCGAGAATGCGCTTGCACCTATTTCATGTCGTCGTGAAAGAGAGCCGCAAATAAAGCAAGCACTTGCGATCGGGGCACCAACATTCTAATGCTCCCCCGCCTAACTCCACGGAGGACCACTGAATGCAATATATCCAGGCTTGGTACGCGGTAGCCCCACACGCGAGCAAGATTATTGGTTATTTCTTGGACCTAGACGTCGCGTGCTGAAATGAATCCAATGGTCACAGAGGGTCGGGATGCGCAGGATTGTCCCTCTTAACGTTCGCTCAAGTTTGGCATCCCTCGCATCTGAGCTGAAATATCGTTGACGGGTCATCATTGCAACCTGGCGGTCGAGCTCAAACCTCATGTTTGCGGAACCCAGGAGATTCCTGGAGTGCTGTGTAGGACGATGTAGCCATGGTTCGTTCTGTCATTCATTCTGATCGCACCCTACGCAGGGCGATCACCGATCAGAGCTATCACCGGAGATCACGGCTCCTGGCAGTGGAAGTTTCTTGCGCGCTTCGCCCGTCGGCAGAACATCGGTGACAGAGAAAATATCGTGCGAAACGAAGTCGATACTGGCAGGAAGTCCGTTTGGAGCCAAGTCGGAGCAGTGATACCAATCTGATGTTGATTGTGAGTTCGCATCTAAAAGCGGTGTGATGACCACTTATCGACTCCCCAATATGAAGTAGGGCTCCTGCTTCGAGAAAGAAACATTGTCGATCCTATTCTCAATGGCTTTCGTTTCGATATCAACTTAACTCTGGGTCTGCCGAAATGGCGATTATGCTTCGGTATCATGCGATGCAGCATATGGCGAACCACTCTTGATCATTGATTCATCAATCAAGTCGCTCAACCAGTTGACTGCTCCACGTCTTCCTTTGCGCTCGAGCCGGCTTGACCGTGAAACTACGATTGTTTTTGAGCCTCATGCCCTGCATTTTGCCTCACCGGGTCTTCTACCACACCCACCTGAGCTGTCAGCTCCGTTCGTGGACCATTTATGTTGTGCGGCATCCGCGGGGTGACCGGGCATCTGGTTCCGAAGCATCAGCGATGTTTTCTTGTCGACAGTCGATGTGACAAGGGACTCACACGTCTCTTTACTCCTCCTTGGCTCCACTAGGCCCGCAGTGCGGCACGACGCAGCCCCTTGCCTGTTCCCAAATCTTCTCCCCATAGGATGAAGCACCTGTACAAACGCACCATTGACTCCATGTACGCCGAGGTACGTACTCTTCGGCATAGGTGGTCAGATTTGCGACTTAGGTGGACCGCGTTATGCGCAGCCGGGCACTCCCCGGGACTCCACAGCGTCTTCTCCGCCCCCGTACGATAGCAGCAGCTACGACGACAGCTGGGTACCGGAAGAAGCCCATAGGGCGCAAACACCAAAGCCGGGTCTGAGCAAGAAGGATCTAGCTTTCACACCCCCGCGGGAACACTCCTCATTCAAACCGCTGCCCGCGCTGCCGCCGTTCCCCCCGTTGCGTACTCCCTACCGGTCCAAGCCTCCCATTCCAGCCGAGGCCATCTCTGAGTGGATTGACGAGTCCGATGATTCGGAGAACGAGTCAGAAACGCAGACAGGTACATGGCCGTCAGAAACGATGATCAGTGGTGGGACATGGAGGACCGATACGCGGACGAGTGAGGCGAGCAACGAACCAATGGTTCCTCCGGCTACGAGCCCCCTACCGCCACAGCCAAGAGACACCATTTTCCGGATTACCGGCACGGACGATGAGCTTATCGCTCGCCGACCACCCACCGTTCCGTACGAGAAGCGCCAGTCGGAGCGAAGGATGGAGGCGAAGAAGCACGACCAGTGGCGAAAGCGGGTGGCGAACGCTTTATGTCTGTGATGATTTTGCGGGTAGTTTCTGGTCTGGACACATAGCATAGGTACTTACATTCATTCTTTCCGTCGTTCCTCATATCTGCCTTGGCATGGTCTGGGTCTCTGCGTATCCTGCCAGTTACCCAGCAACTAATAGTAACAAGTAGATCGTTCTTTACGGATTCGCCCTCAATATCACTTGAATCTTCGGCGATTGGCAACACTCGGCTTTTATCAACGTCGATCTTGCAGGCCTGGATGATCTGCAACTTGAAAGAAAAAAACGATTCACTGCAGACATTCTAGATCAAGAATTTGTTGAGGATCAATGCCGCGGCGGTAGCTCCTAAGATGAAAAGCCCAGTGGATGAATTTTCTCAAGATACACCGTGCACTCAAAGGCATTGCGGGAGGATCGAGGGGTCCATCTCGAACCAGTATCTTGTGCGTTCGCCGTTCTGGGAATTCGAACCGGTTTCTTGGGTTTTCAGAGTCGCGAAACAAGAGACGAGCGATAGTAAAGTCGATGACACAGACCGGCCTTTGTCGGGAACACGTGAAATGGTCATATGGGAGCGTCGGACCGGTACAAAACTTTGCCGAGGCGTGCCGATTGAAATCACAAAAATGGAATGTGCGCTTTGCTAGAAGAAATAAAATGCTCTGAGTACTTAGATAGATGTATTATATGTGAAAATTGGGGTCTTGCGCAAAATTTCAGCGTTATCGGCCCAGGTTTGAAGTCACAGTGAAAAGTTCACGATTGAAACCCTTGAAAGTTGCTCGGATTTATCAACTTCCCGATTTGGGGGGGTCGTCCTGTGTTTGATCGACGGTGATCCCCAGTGAGAAACCCAGCTAGGCTTATCGAGCTAAAACGAGGCTGATCGAGCAATCAAGGTAAAACGAGGCAGAGCGAGGTCGGATCGAGGAACTGCTGATGTTCTTACAGCCTTTTGCGGAACTTAGGGTGCGGACTGTTTTTTTTTTTTTTTTTCAATGATTTTTGCGCCGGATGGCTCTCCTGAGCTCAATTCTCAACCGTTTTCCTTTAGAATATGCTCATTATGTTTGTATTGAAAGGCCGGAGGGCATGGTATGCTCGGATTTTCTGATGGCCAATCAAATTGCCTGATTGGGAAAATATCCCGTGTTTTGAGTAGGACAGCTGTAGCATTAGCAACCATTGTTCAATTGGTCTGATTTTTTGAGACCATGGGCTCACGGGTGTATCAGAGGGCACCACATGCCGGTATTTTTAATGTGACCTACAGATCAGATGCAATCTATATCACAACAACACCCAATTCTCCTTTCAATGTTTTGAGCCAAATATAAGTCATATAAAAAATACCGGCATATGGCGCCCTCTGGTATACCTGTGAGCCCATTGTATAAAAAAATCAGACCAATTGAACAATGGTAGCTAATGCTACAGCTGTCCTACTCAAAACACGGGATATTTTCCCAATCAAGCAATTTGATTGGCCATCAGAAAATCCGAGCATACCATGCCCTCCGGCCTTTCAATGCAAACATAATGAGCATATTCTAAAGGAAAACGGTTGAGAATTGAGCTCGGGAGAGCCATCCAACGCAAAATTCGTTGAAAAAAAAAAAAACAGTCCGCGCCCTAAGTTCCGCAAAAGGCTGTAAACATTTTTCACACATAAACTCAAAAATTAGGCCGCCTCGACAAGCCTCGTTAACAACTTGTTGTAAATGTAAAATTCATCAAGTTGCGACGACGTCATTGCTTGATAATTAAAGAGAAGTCGTACGACTTTGATAAATGCCACTTGTCTCCTCCCACATCGTTCCTGCCCTCTCTTCCAGCGACCCAGCCCTTTGCGCTCCCTCTGCCTCAGCACAATCTGCCTCGATGCCTAATGGCTCGCGCTCTAGAGCTCTATATCTTGGTGTGCTAACTATTGCTTGCCTCTTCCTACTGTCCCTTTCTTTCGGCCATCGTGACGTCGTTGCATGCTTGACTTAGCAAGACTTCGAGTTACCTCAAGATCTCTCAGGACTCCAGGCTTCAAGCTCTCCAGACCATGGAAAATTCCGCAAAAATCAAGATGTGATGATGACCTTAATACTTCAACATTTCAAGATCTCAATACTTCGGTGGAAACTGCTGCAGACCGGTCTCAAGATTTCAAATTATAAGATCATCGAAAACTTCAAGTCGGGCGCTGGTCTGTCTATCATCTCTGGGTGTCGCACGCAAGGAAACTTCGACATTCCGTGCGCCGCGCCAAAGGTTTTAGGTAACCTATCCTGCGTGTCGTAACGCCGCCTTCGTACGTCTTGGCTTAATTTTCCCTCTCACATTTGATTTTGCATGCTGACACTAGGGGTGCAAGACCTCGCCAGATAAATACGGTGCAGACGGTACACGCGATCGTGGTTGTATTGCGATATCCTGCGACGTAAGTCTGTGCCGTGCCAGAAGACTTTCTCTGATACCTGACTACAGACTACAGACAAGATGGATGATTCCGCCACGAACTAGTCACTAACGAAATGATATGCTTGCAAGATTGCGGCGGAGCGACAGCACACTTAGACTACAGCGACCGATGACTCGCCATCGCCTTTATTCTGTATGTTCTATTTAAGTTTCTGGAGCTTCCGCATCTGATCAAATATATATTTGTATGTAGGCGATGCAGTCTTGCGGTGCTCATGGTGGGGACGGCTATTCCGGAGGGATATTCGGGCGGATGGCACAGACGAATGTGCGATGTGAAGTAGCTATTTGTAAGTCACAGCTGTCACAGATCCCCATACGAAAGGGTCAATTCGTAGGCGAGGTCACACCCCAAACGGCCCTACGAATTGAACGAAATGGTACAGTATTTTGCAGCAAAACATACATTGGTCATTGAGAACTGACGGAAAATGTATCGGTCAATCATTTTGCCCAGTTAGTGTACATAATAAGTGCGAAGGAAGGTACGTTTATGTGTGATTGCAGCAAAAACAGGTTGTGATTGCAAGCCCAATAGTAATTAATCTGCCAGGGAAATCGTGTGATTATGTATACTATAATGGTCGGGGAGCTCACGGGAATACATGAATCATAATTTTGAAGTTATCAGGGGCGGGATGAACGAGAATGAACGAAAGCGTGACTCGATCGCCCGTTATCTATACGAGTTGCACCAGACATTATAGGGCAGTCTTCCGCGATCAAACTTCATCAAAATTTTGCCTCGTCAACATCTCGACATCCCCGATTGGATTTATGCCGTGAGTGGCGCGCGGAACTGCCCTATAACGTCGGGTACGAGACTAGAATACACTCAGAAGCTCGCTGGAGCATTTGATTGATATCAAATTGGTGTACCTAAGTAATAATGACAAAGGGCTTGACGGACCCGCCCCGCCGGCCCGCTGATACCGAAAACAGGGGCTAATTTGGTTGGGTGAAAGATTATCTACCGAGAGTTCAAGCTTTAAATCGCAAAAATGAGTTCCATGGAAAACACCCAACTGGGACTCCAAGCTTGAAACAAATATACCAAGTCTCAGGTAAAGGGCTTACTGAGGGTCTGTGACGGTTTGTCAGCGCCGGTTGGACGCAAATGACTGAGGCGCAATTAAGGGATGCGTACAATTAATTGGAATTTACATGTAAAAAATACACCGCTCTATTCTACGATGGGTCATTGTCCAATTTCAAACCATCTAAGCCGAACACGTCTAAAACAAAGCGAGAGAGTTTTCCGCCTCCATGGTTGGACTTCATGCTTACACATTCCCGTCCTCTGAAGATTTCTCGGAGCCCTCGGGCTTTGAACGGGGAAGCGCCAGGAAAATCCCGGGGTGCACAAAGTTGAGAGTGAAAATCGCAAGCGTCACCATACCGCCGTCTAGAGTTATGTGAGCCCACGCAGTAAGGTGAAGGCTGTGGTATCATACCAAGGACGTTGAAATAGACTTCGGTGTGGATAATGCGGCCGTTCCACCCACCTGAGAGCTCTATGAGCCGGTAGACAGAGCTAGATAATTACAATTCACTATCAACAGAATTTGACTTGAAATAAACAATTACCGGATGAAAAGGACGGTGGTGGAGAACACAATCGCCGCAAGCATCGTTTTCAGATGTGGTGTCAGAGGGCCACGTGGGTTCCCCTCAGCGCGGACGGGTTTGTCGCGCAGGTAGCGCAGCGTGAAATCGATCGCAAACGCCGAAAATACGATGATGACCGCTGCAACGGGGTGGATTAGTTTAGTTTTTGTAGCATCCTTGCAAATGCCTCACCAAATTGAAACGCGATGCCACCTAGCATTACGTGGGCGCCCTACATGCGGATTAGATTGGTTTATGGAGCACCGGAAGACGCACCCTATTAGCTCCGGCCAGGTCAGGCGCGCTCGATGCCATGCCCCCGCCGACCCCTTGTACCACGAGAGCAATGATGTCCTGTAGATGCGTGAGTACCCCAGTTGAAAGATTGACAATGATCAAGACTTGCGCAGGGAAGGAAAACCATGGTATCTGTGAGGAGATTGACGATGAATTGACAGAGCTTGAACATAGAGAGAAACACATACAACGCATGGGCGTGAGCCGCGAGTATGAAGTGCCCAGTTGCTGTATTATACGTGCCATGATTACGAAGGTTGCCGCGAGAAGTGGGGTAGGTGCGATGATTGTGGTGGAGATTCTGGGGAAGGGATTTAGTATCGAATTAAGGGCGCAGACGCTCAGACACCAGACTAACTGGATGACGAATGGTGTCTTCAAAATGGGGGAAATGGAAGACCAAAGCCGTCCACTCCATCCGATTACTTCGCCGACGCCGCAGAGTGCCGCGGTGGGGAGAAGCCACCACATACGGAAATACGTGGCTTGCGCAACATGCAGGGCTACGTCCAATTATTAGTCCGGAAGCGCAAGGCCATGAAGAAGAAAGGTCCCACCGGTACTGATAGCGAAAAGCACAAGGAACACAATTGCGACGGCCTCCTGTGGTACGTATCCATAATGCGAGTCGGGTGTCACAATCTGGTCTTCGCGGATTGCGAGTGCTGCAAAAAACATCATATTAGTCTACCTGGAAGCAACAGAGGAATTTTTCGAGGCGAACCCAAGGACAGGGAGGTGTTCATCCTAATGAGAGGAAAGTGAGCGGCAACAGGTGTAAAGGGATACAGTTGACCGTATTGGAAGGAGCCGCGGCACAGGGCTTTATATGCAAAAATTACGAAGCATGAGCGGCGAAGGGTTTGGTTGTTAACCGCAATTCCGAGGCCTGACACATTGCTTTTGACCGGTTGAGGCAGTGTTGGCCGCGTTGCCGTCTTTCCGACGGCTGCGGAGCTGTCAAGCCGCGTCAAGGTAGGAATTGCCAATTTGCTGGATACAATTTTATTTCAGGCAACCAGTCTGGCAGGAGCGGAAACATGTGGCAATTTACTGTTTAGAATTCTCTAAGCGTTGATATAGCGGAACATCCCGCGGGTCGCTGTGCATTTCGGGTTTGGGCTTCGCAAACATTGACCTTCGATCACGGTGATCCACTGTTGATCGTCCCTTATTTGGGCCCGTGGCAGTGAGTGGGTTTTCAGACACGGTACGGATAGTACTTTGTATAGTTTGACAGGCTAACGTCAATGGCCGGAGCGACTGTCGCGACCCCAACTTGGGAGACAAGTCATATTCGGATTGCTACGAGTGACCTTCATTTTGGTTGTAGTGCTTCGTGGAACTACATATTGCTACGTAAAGTCGACCCTTGGCTACAGCGTTCTACAGGCGCTACGTAGTTATTAGTAGGTAAAGCAATGTAACAGTTTGGACACAGTCCAGGATCAGGACAGCAACATCCATTCAACAACTGGGGTCGGTCATGTTCGGATTGGAATTTGGTACGAGTGGGGTTAAACTAAACTTCTCTTGGTGATCATTTCGGCCACGCACGGCCTCGGATCTGCTCGGATACGTGGGATTTCCTCGAATGAGATCGTGAAACAAAACAATCAAAGTTCACAGCAGGAAAAAATATTACGCCCACAGAACTCACGGTCATAGCTTCCCCTGTGTCATACTATTTCGGACCCCGTAGTTGGCCACCCCCCCTAGTTGGCCATTTGGTAGCTAGCTTGCTGAGCCTTGACACTTATAACCTGGCATAGTGAGGGATGATAGTAGGACCCATAACGAATGCCTGAACCGAATTTGGAGTTAGGGTGATGAACTGATGGACAGTTACGACATGTCGGATCGGGCTCCGAAACGTGTGAACATCATTTTCTTATTGCCGACGCGGCTCGGCTTTCTTCTCTAAGCTCCCTTTCGACCAATTCTTGGCCATTCCGGGACTTCGTAGGCTCGTTCTGTTCCCCTGGTCTTAGCGAATCATCTCCTACGACTTCCTCTGTGTTTGGGTCCCAAGTTTCTTTGTTACTCTCCCCTGAAGGCACAGCTGCTTTTTTTGAGTTGTTCATATTGGCCGACATCGTATAAGACAACACTGTGAGACTGCCCATCTGGAACTTGGCACGAGGGCTTTTGGAGTCCAATACCTCAATTTAGGATGTACTTCAAAATTTTATCTGCTCAGCTCCTTTCGCAGTGCAATGCTTTGCTGCAAACAACACAATTTTGATTGTATCAACAATGGGATTTTTTTGGTGTGCTCCAAGCACCTCGGTACAAAGTTATTGATGCAAATATGCTGCATACCTTTCCTTCATGCTGTTTGAAGCCCAAGTTGGGGCCTAGCAAAATTTCCTCTTCTGCTAGACATGGCATTGCTTGAGCGGCCTGAGTCTGGGCTTTTTCCCAGTTGGAGGAGCAGTTATTTACACCCCGCATATGGACCACATGAAGACCAATATATGTTCTAATTATGAATATATGCCCTAGTTGCAATTCCTGATGGCTCCGGCTGCTGAGTTCCGGCTTCAATGCTTGATTTGGGGAGGTGGCCAACTACCCTGGTATTTGGCCTTGTTGAACCGCCGTCCGAAAAAAATTCACTGCCAGGACAAGTCTTCATATATTTGGGTGGGAGTAGGCTTAAACTCTTCGTAGGATGTCTGCCCTTCATCTGACTCTGTTTTGCCCATGGGGAACGACGTCACAGGTTGATACTAAGGCACGAATGCTTAGGTGGCCAAGTACCGGGTCAAAAATAGTAACATCACTCGACGTTTCCCTGGTCTGAATTCGAAAGAAAATTAATTGTCGCGGAAATCAACCAAGTCGCCGCCGGCGTATATACCGGGGTCGACACGACGACTCCGGCAGCATAGGATTAGCTGTTGTTTACGAACGCCGGTTTCCAGAGTTCCCTAAAGTACACCTTCGCCGCCGAGCCTCCCTGTTCTCAGGCACACCGATGTATGTTGTTCATGATTGGGATCTTGATGGGGCGCGCAAATGCCCAGCGGCGGTCGGTTGTGTAAACATTATTATTTCAACGACAAAGGTATAAAAAGAGTACAATCATAAACTTGATCCATAGAGTATAACGCAAGATAGAGAGAGTGTTTCTACATAAACCGTGTGCCAACGTTTAACTCAGAACAAAGGTGGCAGTCTGCGGAAAACATTGAGAATCAAAACGAGTCTGCTGCGCGACGACTTACCACGAGATAAGCGCCGTCATCATAATTATTCGTGAACGCTGTCAAATGGCCAACAAGAGCCAAGAAGTTCACAGGTGGACCATAGAAGAGATTAGTTGTAGGGTTAGCTGCGAGATTAAGCGATCACCGTTAAAGTGAACGTGGTTTCCGATCCTCGGACTTACTCGAGACTGTGTTGGTCCATTGGGCAGTGAGCGCCAGTGTGTTGCAGTCGAGCGACCAGATTTGACTCTCTGCCGGTGCGTCGTAGCCCAGTGACTGTATACTGTTCCCAATGCTGGAAGGTGGCGAATTTGCGTTCACTGCGCGAAGGCTTCACTATTGACCTTGGGACAAAAGGATTCAGGACTCACAGTCTGCGGTCCCGTGAGAAATCATGCTCAAGTCCACGTAGAACGACCGGCTCACCCAATTTGACCCGTATTAAAATTGTACCCCCCACTTCCACCAACCGCACCGACGTTGGTGTTGACCGCATCTGGACCATTGCTGGCAAAATGCACCGCTGCAGAGGCGGGCAACGTTACAGCCAGAGCATTTGTTATGGTGCCGTAGTGTAGGAATTTTGTCCGTCAAAGATGTTGCTCAGGTAGCCGAGGAGCACGCCATTAGCAGAGATCTGAACAACACCCGAAGCGCTGGCGCCAAGTGAGATAAACGACAAAACGCACACAACGCATCGAAAACTGACCTGCAGAGTGCGCAGGGCACCGGAGACGTCCGCGCTATGAATATGAATATGGACGTCAGGCATTGAACGGTGGAGGGAGTGGTGTGACAAACGTCTGACCCCAGACGATCTTCGTGCCGGCGGAAGAGGCGACAATCCGTTCCGCATACGATCCGTATTGGTGTCCCTCCGATGCACAGTCGCATTCGATTCCACTAATCTCGATTCGACAATAGACCGTTCGATTTGACTGGGAAGAACCTGGCCATCATGCGAGAAGACGCCGGAGTTGGCCGCAACGAAAGAAGGGAAAACGAGAGTGGCGAAGGTAGTCGAAAATTTCATGGTCACAGAAGGATTGTGGTGGGATCGTGAAGGGACACGCCGCGGGGAAGATTATATATTCTCGAAAGAGGTTAGGGGCAGGGGTAGTATGTCCCTATCAGCAGTTAATTTGGGATGACAAGGCCTATATAGGATACGGCGCATCGGAGTTAAAAATGTATGGGAGAATGAAATGCCATGAATAGCGTGTCGGCAAAAAAGAATCCTGGAAATGACTCACAGGACGAAGAGAAAACAAATGGTCAAGGACGAAAATTTCCGTAGCAAAATAGGCATGCGCGCAAAGTGGAAAAATAGGGTCGCCAAAGAGGGAGGGTGATGATCAGGCCCATCCGCCACGGAGTCAGTCGGTGCGCATGTTGCGCATGCAGCCGAAGGAACCGGAGAGTTAAGGGAGGCAAGTGCGGAATATTGACGGGAAGAGGGCATATAATCCAACTCACATCGATAGGCCATGGGTGCAAGTCCAACTTGAGAAAATTGTCCTCATAAACATTGATGAGACGGTCAAATCTGGCAGCGACTCGAACTTGAGGATGCGGAAAGGCGTCGCGCGATTTTTTATTTTTATTTTACTTGGGCGGATGATGGCATTTGATCAATGGATTGGAAACAACAGAGCGGGAGGAGACGAGGGCCGCTATCCTGGTCCTATTAACTGTCGGCTAAGAGAACGGGGATTGGGACGGCACGCTCGCGAGCACGTTTCCGAAATTAGCTAGCCAAAACTCAAATTTCGATGTCTGGGGGTTTGCCACTTTACTGAGACAATCGCAAAAGGCTGGATTATAATGACATAGCTTGAAATCGCGGAATAGGACCGCGTCCTGTACTTATTCAAGGCAGGCGTTGCGCAGGCCGTGTGATGGGGCCCGGGGAAGAACCTGAAGAAAGATAAAGCTTATAACCTTGAGAATCAACATACAACAACACCCCTCTTCGCTTCTTCTCCGCACTTTTGTGTTCATGGCTTCCGATTCCGTGGAGATATTGCAGCCTCTTGCCCGGTCCGGGAAACTTGTCGGACTCTGATGTCGAGACTCAACCAACCCTTCGACATTTGTAAAATTGGATACTTACTTACGGCCAACTTACGGCCGACTCTTGGCGCCGATTCCAAAAAGGTTGCACGCAGATGCTGTTCTGTAACACCCGTGTCTTTCTGATGACGCGGCGCACAACAGCGACAAGAGAATAAGGAGGGCAGTGCAAGTTTTCCGGACCGCCAGCATCCGATTCTTGCCCTCTCGACCGCTGTGATCACAAGGCCGCCGCTGCAGAACCCGCATTCGATTAGACCGGTAACCGATCTGTCTACGGGAATTCTGTCGGTAGACAGCATTCGATGCTCCCGCTGCGGCCGCTATTCACTCCGGGAATAAACGAGTCGACGACACAAGAAGTGCAGTTCAAAATGAGTTCGAGATTTTTCATTTGGTCCGGGTAATGCCGAACGAATGGGAGAAATCCTGGACTAGGTTCGGATTGTATTTTTGGGCCACGTTGAGGACTCCGAAATTGGTAGTCCTTCGTGATTGGAAGTTCTCAAGGAGGGCTTAAAACCCGGCGCATTGGTAACCCAATTCCCCAGATTACTAGTCGTAATGCAGATCTGGACGTCGTTCTTCGCAGTCTTGACCATCCGAATCGCCGCTGTTGCTGCACACTCGCCGCCCGTCGTGCGGCAGACAAATGATGGTGTCCATCTAGGTATCACGCCTGCGTGTGGCAAGCTCGGGGGCACTTTTACAAACGTCAACGCTGGCATTGTGACTTCGGGCATTAAAACGCTTGTTGCATTCGGTGTATGTGTTGACCTTATTATCTGTGCATATCCGCTGACAGTCTCGCCTAGGACTCATACACGTCTGGAGGGCGGACCGATGGCGGAGCTCTCCCGCCTGCCGTCCTGAATGGTACTAGCCCCCGCGCAGGCGGGCGGGTGACTGACGGTCCGGTCTGGGCCGAAGGTGTTGCAAGCGATTTGGGTGCAAACATCAAGGACTACGCCGTATTTAATTTTCTCAAACGCGAAACACACGCAACACCGATTATATTCCTCTAGGTTTCCGGCGCAGTCGTGAACGTAACTCTCTGGCCTAGTAAAGCCGGTCAATCGGACTTTCTGCACCAAGGTAAACTTTGTGTGTTTTACCGAAGTCATCTTGATTGCCATAGCCGCCCTCTTTCTGAGTCAAAATAACGCCTTGAATTCGGCGACGACTCTCTACACCGTTTTCTTTGGAATCAAGTAAGCGAACGAACGACATGTCCCACTGCGGATGTTGATATATGTGGTATTGTTGCAGTGATTTTAGCGCTTCGTCAAGTACGTTGAGCTTTTATCACCACCCCACCTCAGCCTAATGATGGTGCATATATAGCTGACGGAGACCACCTCCCCCAAGCGGCTGCAGAGCTCCTAGCCCAGATCCAACAGCTCGCAGCCGCGCCAACAAACGCCAAAAACATCCTCGTCCTGGATGACTACGGACGCGGAAAGGCCGCGCCCACCGGAGACGCCTGGAAGCAGGCTGTTTTCAATGGGCTGAGCACCCTGCGTGCCCAGGGCCTGAACGTTGCGTTTGTCGATTTTGCGCCACTCTGGACCGCAGTGCTCGGTACGTCGCCGGGTTTTGCTGCGTTCGGGTACAAGACCGTGGGCCCCTGCATTCCGGATCTCGAGCAGACGGATTTGTCGGGGGAGTGCTCGACGCCGTTGAACACCTTTTATTGGCTTCCTGGGTAAGTCACTACATCGTTAAGTGCGGTGCGTTGTTTGGTATTCTGGGTACTGAGCTTTATTTTGGGCTGCAGACATCCGTCTAAAGAAACGCATCGTATTATGGCTGACTACGTCGACTTCGTTCTTGCAAGCTGCAAATCATGATATCAACTATGTATTAGTCGAGCCCGGAAAAGCAATTTCCTCGCCTGAATGATAATATACGCGCTCTGTTCGAACATTAGTTGTTTCGATTCACAATGGGACATCGGCGAAAGATAAATCATGTGTCCATAATTTATTTAGTATCGTAAATTCGGCGGAGCTGTCGGAGCTTGAAATCCTTCAGCCAGACTGCATAATATTAGTTTTATAAAGACAGTAATTTGTCCCGTCTACCTAAGAGGCCATTTAAACTTACCTCCCATAAGTTACTTTCGATAGGCACTCTCGATTTGGTGGTATGCTGATTTGCCGGGGCATTAGACCGGGTGAGTGACCGATATGAAGACCGTGCGCTACTTCTCCAAGTACCTTGATGTCGAGTGCAAATATCTGGAGCTGGCGTGGTGCTTGAACATGCTATCATCTCTAACGCACCGAGGGCTGATTAAATAACGCCAGGCAGTGCTTGGCTCGCCTCTTGTTTCAATTTCAAGTCGCCCTTGTTTTCGTTCAAGAGCGCGCGAAGAGCGCGAGAACCGTGGATCTAGTGGTGGTTGTGCATGAAAATTCACCTACTCTCAGCTGTTTGGGCCTAAGTGCCTTCCGCAGAACGTTCTGGACAATGGCAAATGTCAGATAGGCGGCGTCTGATCTGCTGCAATGGAGTGCAATGGACAGCACCGCTCATGTCAAGCTCATGTCTTGCACTGTTGTCGATGTCGAAACTGATAATCATCTTGCAACAGATTGCTTTCAGCTTTATGCCAGCAGCTGTCAGATATAAGTATAAGTAGAAGGACCGGAAGTATCAGAGCCAAAGAGAAGCTGAAGGTTCAACCACCGCTGACCACCATGCGCACGAGTGTCGTGTTAGTCGCGATCGCTTTCCTTGCCTCCCTCGGTGTTGCCAGCGCGCAAGTCTGCTTAAGGCCCATTGGTACACGGGCGGTGTGTGGTTTCCCCTTAGGGCTCGACTCTCCCCTGATGAAATGGACAGCAATGCACGGCATTCTGCGACGCATGCTGCGCAGTCAATCCGACTGACTTTGAATGCTCCCCTAGTGTCGAACAGTGCATCATCGATTGCGGTAAGCGTGCAGGGAAACTTGATGCCTCTTTGGCTAATGAGCATATAGAAGAGATTTGAGTATTCATACCAGAAAGATCGGGTGGAGAGCAGACCCCGTATTTACCAGGAAAAAATGGCCTTCCCGATCTGAAATGGGGAAAGATATACCGAGGAATTTGCGGAAGTTCAGACTGTGTATCAACTTGAAGGAGAAAATAAGCAATTGTACGATCGAGCATATTATATTCAATTGCCTTACTCAGATACACCCTGCGCAAGGCACATCGTGATTCAGACACTCGAGGTCACCGTCCTAAAAGCTAACTGACTCACTGTCTGGCTGATAAATATCCGGCAGACCGTTTGAATCTGTGTTGGATAACCCAGAGTCGGCGTCACAACCCATCGACAACGCGAATACCATTTGCCAAGTCATGGATATGTCCAGGCCTCCGGGGCCGCAGAGGCGCTTCAGGCCGAGTTGATGGCATGCTATGAAAATCCTTGATAGAGAAGAGCAAGCCGATTAAAGCCGAATCTGCCAATGGGACTGTCGGCTGTTGATCAGCTTCTCTTGCTGGGATAATTATGACCCAGAGGGAGGCAGTGATACCAGGCTCACGATGAGGGTAATGCAAGTCTCCGGACCGCCAGCATTCTATCCTTGCCCTCTCTGCGGACCGCTTTGATCACAAGGACAGGACCCGCATTCCATGCTCCATCGGCGGCCGCTATTGGAAGCACTCAGCAGGGTTTAAAATCCCACGCATCTACAAGTTGGTCCTCCACCCAATTACCAGCCATAATGGTACCATGGATTTCGTTCTTTGCTCTCCTGACCATCGAAGTTGCCTCTGTTGCTGCACGCCCGCCGCCCGCCGTACGGCAAGCAAATAATGATGGGGTCCACCTGGCTATCACACCTGCGTGTGGCAAGCTCGGGGGCACTTTTACAAACATCAACGCTGGCATTTTAACTCCAGGCATTGAAACACTTGTTGCGTTCGGCGTATGTGTTGACCTTGTTATCTGTGCACATCCACTGACAGTCTCGCCTAGGACTCATACACGTCTGGAGGGCGGACCGATGGCGGAGCTCTCCCGCCTGCCGTCCTGAATGGTACTAGCCCCCGCGCAGGCGGGCGGGTGACCGACGGTCCTGTCTGGGCCGAAGATGTTGCAAACGATTTGGGTGCAACCATTAAGGACTACGCCGTATTTTCATGTCCTGAAACGCGAAACACACGCAGTACTGATTATATTCCTGCAGGTTTCCGGCGCAGTCGTGAACGTAACTCTTTGGCCGAGTGAAGCCGGTCAATCGGATTTTATTCATCAAGGTAAGCTTTGTGTGTCTTGTCGAAGTCATCTTGATTGCAATAGCCGCTCTCTTTCTGAGTCAAAATAACGTCTTGAATTCGGCGACGACTCTCTACGCCGTATTCTTTGGAATCAAGTAAGCGAACGAACGAGATTTCCCACTGCGGATGTTGACATTATATTGTTCCAGTGATTTTGGCGCTTCGTCAAGTACGTTGAGTTTCTCACCACCACCCCACCATAGACTAATGATAGTGGATATATAGCTGATGGGGACCACCTCCCCCAAGCGGCCGCGGACCTTCTAGCACAGATCCAGCAGCTCGCAGCCGCCCCAACAAACGCCAAAAACATCCTCGTCCTGGATGACTACGGACGCGGAACGGATTCGCCCACCGGAGACGCCTGGAAGCAGGCTGTCTTCGATGGACTGAGCACCCTGCGTGACCAGGGCCTGAACGTCGCGTTTGTCGATTTTGCGCCACTCTGGGACGCGGTTCTCGGGACGTCGCCGGGTTTTGCTGCGTTTGGGTACGAGACCGTGGGCCCGTGCATCCCGAATCTGGAGCAGACGAATTTGACGGGGGAGTGCTCGACGCCGTTGAACACCTTTTATTGGCTCCCTGGGTAAGTCACCACACCGTTAAGTGCGGTGCGTTGTTTGGTATGCTGGGTACTGAGCTTTATTTTGGGCCGCAGACATCCGTCGAAAGAAACGCATCGTGTTATGGCTGACTACGTCGACTTCGTCCTTGCAAACTGCACAGCATGATATCAATTATGTATTAGTCGAGCCCTAAAAAGCCATGTCCTCGCCTGAATGATCATATACGTTCTGTCCGAACACTATCTTTATATCATATGCGGGTCGCATCTCAGCTGCCGTGCTAGCCGCGTCTGAAGGACGCGTTCTGCATGTTTCGATTCAAAAGGGGACATCGACGAGAGATAAACCATGTGTGCATATCGTAAATTCGGCAGAGCTAGAGGGTTCACCAAAGTAGTAAAATAAAAGTCACTTTTACTGTTACTAACACTGCCCCACTTTTACTAGCTATTAGCCATGGTCACGCCTCCCGCCATGCCTTCGCGCCCCGCACCGCCATCAGCAGGTCACATGATTGGTTGAATTTCTTGTTCAATTTTGAGTTCGCCTTCCGCGCGAGTATAATATACCCCCCCGCTCCCTCCCCCCCCTTCACTTGAACATTTTCCGGCTTGAATTTCTCTTCTAGATCTACACTCATTCTAGTTTAATAAAGATGTAAAGAAGCCGTCACCGGAGCCGAGGGATGTTGGCTCGAGGGACGGATCAAGCGTAAAACCATAGTTTGAACCCCCTTACTTGGTTCCAAAAGTTTGGCAGATGAAGTGCCGGTCCCGAGTTGGTAATGCAGTCCCTGATCTGCATCTTCAAGCCCTGTGAACTCGTCTTCGTCAGGAAGCTTATCTTTGTTCTTCTCGCCTCTTCACTTCGTCTTCATAACACCACTCGCAGCCTGGAGAGCTTTCTCGTTCTCTCAGAGCTCCTTCGTGGCTTCTATAGACTGCGCAATATCTTATAGCTCGCTTCGGGCTTCCCCGTGCGCTATGGCTTGATTATGGTGCGCAGTTCGGCACGCGGCATTTTTGCGGTCGCGTACCAACAGGGGTCCAAGACTCTGGTCAAGGGCATTAACTAATCGTTTTGGGAGTGGCACAAAACCGTACCTGAGCCATGTATTCATTCAAACGGGTTTTCCCGAGAGCAGCAACAAGTTTAGTGATGATCAATTGCAGCACTGGGGCAACAGATAACGGCGGGGGGTCCATTTGGAAGGAATTGGATACTGGCGCTTCAGAATTCAGTGGTAAGAGAAGAAGAAATGCAGGTGGCAGCGAACAATGTGATTTAACAATTGCCCAAAATGGCAACGCGTCGCGGCGCATCAGAGAATAGATTGAGGTTGTCACATCATGCGGAAATGTTTAGCGTGAACTTCTACTGACACGGAGTTTTATTGGTGGGTGCTTTTACTCACTTTTACTATTACTGACTCACTTTTACTTTTACTGACCTACTTGTATTTTACTACTTTGGTATAGACTCCGGTGCTGTCGGAGCTTGAAATCCTTCTGCCAGACTGCATAATTTTATAAAGACAGTAATTTGTCCCGTCTACCTAAGAGGCCATTGAAAGTTACCTCCCGTAAATTACTTTCAATAGGCACTCTCGATTTGATGGTACGTTGATTTGCCGGGGCAATAGAGCGGGTGAGTGCCCAATATGAAGACCGTGCGCTACTTCTCCAAGTACTTTGATGTCGAATGCGAATGTCTGGAGCTGGCGTGGTGCTTGAACATGCTCTCATCTCCAACGCACCGAGGGCCGACAACGCGATGCCGCAGAAGGGAGTTCGGGGCTGGTGGACAGAATGGTGGGTCGGAAGTCCGGTAAATGGGGTATAAGGGTGCAGCGGAAAGTGGGCGAAAGGTCGTGGAAATGGCGTAGATGCGTGGAATGAAATCAAGTGAAAAGGGGGTGAATGCCGTGTGGGCGTAGAGTACGGTTCTGGCTCGAAAGGGATCGGGAGGCGCGATAATGTGGGATAGGGATGAAAGAGCTTCACTGGCGACGTACTCGCGTTGGAGCAATCCATTCACTGGTCGCGACGATCGTGGTGGTTTGGATCAAAAGAAAGATTCCGTAACAAATGTACGTACAAAACTAATATACGGTCCGAAGGCCCGTGTACCGTAAAGTACGTACGGAGATATAAAAGAGGGGCAGGCGACCAGCGGTCCATCCCACCTTTCCTCAGCGAACACCATTTGCCAAGTCATACTTATGTCCAAGCCTGCGGGGTAGCAGAGGCGCTTCAGGCCGAATCGATGGCATGCTATGAGAATCCTTGATAGACTGTGGAGTTGGCAGACATTCGGTTTACGCAGGAGACAAGCCGTGAAAAGATGTCGATGGTGAAGGTTCGGTGAGAAGAGCAAAGTCGATTAAAGCCGAATCTGCCAATGGGACTCGGCTGTTGATCAGCTTCTCTTGCTGGCCTACAGATCATTTCCCGTGGATCAGCTCTCGATAATTATGACCCAGAGGGAGGCAGTGATACCAGGCTCACGATGAGGGTAATGCAAGTCTCCGGACCGCCAGCATTCTATCCTTGCCCTCTCTGCGGACCGCTTTGATCACCAGGACAGAACCCGCATGCTCCAGCGGCGGCCGCTATTGGAAGCACTCAGCAGGGTTTAAAATCCCGCACATCTACAGGTTCGTCCTCCACCCAACTACCAGCCACAATGATACCATGGATTTCGTTCTTTGCCCTCCTGACCGTCGAAGTTGCCTCTTCTGCACGCCCGCCGCCCGCCGTACGGCAGGCAAATAATGATGGGGTCCACCTGGCTATCACACCTGCGTGTGGCGAGCTCGGGGGCACTTTTACAAACGTCAACGCTGGCATTTTGACTACAGGCATTGAAACACTTGTTGCATTCGGTGTATGTGTTGACCTTGTTACCTGTGCACATCGATTGACAGTCTCGTCTAGGACTCATACACGGCCCCCTCGCAGGCGGGCGGCCGACCGACGGTCCTGTCTGGGCCGAAGATGTTGCAAGCGATTTGGGTGCAACCATTAAGGACTACGCCGTATTTAATTTCCTCAAACCCGAAACACACGCAGTACTGATTATATTCCTGCAGGTTTCCGGCGCAGTCGTGAACGTAACTCTTTGGCCAAGTGCAGCCGTCGATCAATCGGATTTTATTCATCAAGGTAAGTTTTGTGTGTCTTGTCGAAGTCATCTTGATTGCCATAGCCGCCCTCTTTCTGAGTCAAAATAACGCCTTGAATTCGGCGACGACTCTCTACGCTGTATTCTTCGGAATCAAGTAAGCGAACGAACGAGATTTCCCACTGCGGATGTTGATCCATGTCATATTGTTGCAGTGATTTTGGCTTTTCGTTAAGTGCGTTGAGCTTCTCACCACCACCCACCATAGACTAGTGATGGTTCATATATAGCTGATGGAGACCACCTCCCCCAAGCGGCCGCGGACCTTCTAGCACAGATCCAGCAGCTCGCAGCCGCCCCAACAAACGCCAAAAACATCCTCGTCCTGGATGACTACGGACGAGGAACGGACTCGCCCACCGGAGACGCCTGGAAGCAGGCTGTCTTCGATGGACTGAGCACCCTGCGTGACCAGGGCCTGAACGTCGCGTTTGTCGATTTTGCGCCACTCTGGGACGCGGTTCTCGGGACGTCGCCGGGTTTTGCTGCGTTCGGGTACGAGACCGTGGGCCCGTGCATCCCGAATCTGGAGCAGACGAATTTGACGGGGGAGTGCTCGACGCCGTTGAACACCTTTTATTGGCTTCCTGGGTAAGTCACCACACCGTTAAGTGCGGTGCGTTGTTTGGTATGCTGAGTACTGAGCTTTATTTTGGGTCGCAGACATCCGTCGAAAGAAACGCATCGTGTTATGGCTGACTACGTCGACTTCGTCCTTGCAAACTGCACAGCATGATATCAATTATGTATTAGTCGAGCCCTAAAAAGCCATGTCCTCGCTTGAATGATCATATACGCTCTGTCCGAACACTAGTTGTTTCGATTCAAAAGGCGACATCGACGAGAGATAAACCATGTGTCCACAATTTATTTAGTATCGTAAATTCGGCGGAGCTAGAGGGTTCACCAAAGTAGTAAAATAAAAGTCACTTTTACTGTTACTAACACTGCCCCACTTTTACTAGCTTGTGATGGATATTAGCCTCGGCAGGTATAAGCCTTAAATTTCTCTTCTGATTAATTCCTCCAATGCACGCTACATTCGCGTCATTCCATCAGGTGTCCCACTTAGCTGACATCGGGAGATCACTGAGCTTCGGGCTCAGTCCGCTCGATCCCTGAGCCTCGGGCTCAGTCAGCTAGATCCCCGTGCCGCAGTAGCTTCGGCTCCGAATATTAGTATAGCAGTATATAAGGGAGTGATCCCCCAAATGTGGACACATCTTACTTTACCTCAATCCATTTGGTGCTCCCCAATTCTGCGTGAACTCTAAGTGAAGCTTGAAGCTCATTAAGTAGGTTACGAACGACTGATTCTCAACACAAAGCTATACGCTTGTCTTGAGGTTAGTACAGCAGTCTTAAGACCACGGAGACGTTTCCCGTGTTCACGTTCCACAAAGATATTCTTGTGGGTCGGCTGCTAAGGTAGAATAAAGGAGGAACGGAAGGTTTCTTTGAAGGAAGTTGAACATCGCTATATTGAATCTCTTACTCTATTGCTAACCAGCAATACCAAATCGCTCACATCGCACTCCGTGCATTCGGTTTCGCTAACATAGCTATTAGCCATTATCACGCCTCCCGCCATACATTCGCGCCCCGCACCCCCATCAAGTCACATGATTGGTTGAATTTCTTGTTTAACTTTGAGTTCGCCTTCGCTTGAACATTTTCCGGCTTGAATTCTTCTTCTACACTCATTCTAGTTTGAGAAAGATGTAAAGAAGCCGTCACCGGAGCCGAGGGATGTTGGCTCGAGGGGCGGATCAAGCGTAAAACCATAGTTTGAACCCCAATACTTGGTTCCAAAAGTTTGGCAGATGAAGTGCCGGTCCCGAGTTGGTAATGCAGTCCCTGATCTGCATCTTCAAGCCCTGTGAACTCGTCTTCGTCAGGAAGCTCAGCTTTGTTCTTCTCGCCTCTTCACCTCGTCTTCATAACACCACTCGCAGCCTGGAGAGCTTTCTTGTTCTCTCAGACCTCCTTCGTGGCTTCTATAGACTGCGGAATGGTGCTGTCAATATCTTATAGCTCGCTTCGGACTTCCCCGTGCGCTATGGCTTGATTATGGTGCGCAGTTCGGCGCGCGGCATTTTTGCGGTCGCGTACCGACAGGGGTCCAAGACTCTGGTCAAGGGCATTAATTGATCGTTTTGGGAGTGGCACAAAACCGTACCTGAGCTATGTATTCATTCAAACGGGTTTCCCCGATAGCAGCAACAAGTTTAGTGATGATCAATTGCAGCACTGGGGCAACAGATACGGCGGGGGGTCCATTTGGAAGAAATTGGATACTGGGGCTTCAGAATTCAGTGGTAGGAGAAGAAGAATGCAGGTGGCAGCGAACAATGTGATTTAACAATTGCCCAAAATGGCAACGCGTCGTGGCGCATCAGAGAATAGATCGAGGTTGTCACATCATGCGGAAATGTTTAGCATGAACTTCTACTGACACTTTTATTGGTGGGTGCTTTTACTATTACTGACTCGCTTTTACTTTTACTGACCTACTTGTATTTTACTACTTTGGTATATTCCGGTGCTGTCGGAGCCTGAAATCCTTCTGCCAGACTGCATGATTCTATGAAGACAGTAATTTGTCCCGTCTACCTAAGAGGCCATTGAAAGTTACCTCCCGTAAGGAACTTTCAATAGGCACTCTCGATTTGGTGGTACGCTGATTTGTCGGGGCAATAGAGCGGGTGAGTGACCGACATGAAGACCGTGCGCTACTTCTCCAAGTACTTTGATGTCGAATGCAAATTTCTGGAGCTGGTGGTGCTTGAACATGCTCTCATCTCTAACGCACCGAGGGCCGACAACGCGAACACCATTTGCCAAGTCATACTTATGTCCAGGCCTCGGGGGCAGCAGAGGCGCTTCAGGCCGAGTTGATGGCATGCTATGAGAATCCTTAATAGACTGTGGAGTTGGCAGACATTCGGTTTACGCAGGAGAAAAGCCATGAAAAATGTCGATGGTGAAGGCTCGGTGAGAAGAGCAAAGCCGAGTAAAGCCGAATCTGCCAACGGGACTGTCAGTTGTTGATCAGCTTCTCTTGCTGGCCTACAGATCGTTTCCCGTGGATTAGCTCTCGATAATTTTGACCCGGAGGGGAGCAGCGATACCAGGCTCACGATGAGGGTAATGCAAGTCTCCGGACCGCCAGCATCCTATCCTTGTCCTCTGCGGACCGCTTTGATCACAAGGGCAGAACCCGCATTCCATCCTCCAGCGGCGCCCGCTATTAGAAGCATTCACGTAGGGTTTAAAACCCGGCGCATCTAAAAGTTCGTTCTCCACCCAATTACCAGCCATAATGGTACAGATTTGGATTTCGTTCTTTGCTCTCCTGACCATCGAAGTTGCCTCTGTTGCTGCACACCCGCCGCCCGCCGTACGGCAAGCAAATAATGATGGGGTCCACCTGGCCATCACACCTGCGTGTGGCAAGCTCGGAGGCACTTTTACAAACGTCAACGCTGGCATTTTGACGACAGGCATTGAAACACTGGTTGCATTCGGCGTATGCGTTAACCTTGTTATCTGTGCACATCGACTGACAGTGTCTAGGACTCATACACGTCTGGAGGGCGGACCGATGGCGGACCTCTCCCGCCTGCCGCCCTGAATGGTACTAGCCCCCGCGCAGGCGGGCGGGCGACCGACGGTCCTGTCTGGGCCGAAGATGTTGCAAGCGATTTGGGTGCAACCATTAAGGACTACGCCGTATTTAATTTCCTCAAACCCGAAACACACGCAGTACTGATTATATTCCTGCAGGTTTCCGGCGCAGTCGTGAATGTAACTCTTTGGCCAAGTGCAGCCGTCGGTCAATCGGATTTTATTCATCAAGGTAAGCTTTGTGTGTCTGGTCGAAGTCATCTTGATTGCCTTAGCTGCCCTCTTCCTGAGTCAAAATAACGTCTTGAGTTCGGCGACAACTCTCTACGCTGTATTCTTCGGAATCAAGTAAGCGAACGAACGAGATTTCCCACTGCGGATGTTGATCCATGTCATATTGTTGCAGTGATTTTGGCTTTTCGTTAAGTGCGTTGAGCTTCTCACCACCACCCCACCTTAGACTAATGATGGTTCATATATAGCTGATGGAGACCAACTCCCCCAAGCGGCCGCGGACCTTCTAGCACAGATCCAGCAGCTCGCAGCCGCCCCAACAAACGCCAAAAACATCCTCGTCCTGGATGACTACGGACGCGGAACAGACTCGCCCACCGGAGACGCCTGGAAGCAGGCTGTCTTCGATGGACTGAGCACCCTGCGTGCCCAGGGCCTGAACGTCGCGTTTGTCGATTTTGCGCCACTCTGGGACGCGGTTCTCGGGACGTCGCCGGGTTTTGCTGCGTTCGGGTACGAGACCGTGGGCCCGTGCATCCCGAATCTGGAGCAGACGAATTTGACGGGGGAGTGCTCGACGCCGTTGAACACCTTTTATTGGCTTCCTGGGTAAGTCACCACACCGTTAGGTGCGGTGCGTTGTTTGGTATGCTGAGTACTGAGCTTTATTCTGGGCCGCAGGCATCCGTCGAAAGAAACGCATCGTGTTATGGCTGACTACGTCGACTTCGTCCTTGCAAACTGCACCACATGATATCGATTATGTATTAGTCGAACCCTAAAAAGTCATTTCCTCGCCTGAATGTGATCCTCTGTCCGACCGCTAGTTGGCTCACTTCTCAGGTGGACATTCGGAAAAGATACACCATGTTTGCTCAATTTATTTAGGATTTTAAATTCCGTGTATTCAAATACTAGTGACCACTCGAAGTGTAAAGATTTTGGAGGGAATGTAAGCAAGGACTTCTGTGTTTCGTCTTCACTTTCACGAACGACGAGGTGAATGGGCCCCCTTGCCCACCATCATTTTAAGCTGGTGAAGCGGAGTCAATACAGCGGCTGCGAAATCAACAACATCATGCACTTTCCTATGACTATGAGCGTGAATGTCTGCCTCGTTGACCCCGCCTGAGCATTGGTGACCGTAATCTGATAGTTGAAAGAAGAATTAGCTATCCGTCCTCATCTCATTTATCAACATACCGGAGTGGTCGTATCACTAAGCGTAGTAGTCCAGGAACTTATAACCTTGGTAATAGCGGGGACGAGAATGCTAAACCGGACACATAATGAGCTGTTGACAACAGGGGAAATGATTTGGAATATTAATTACTTTACGGTGTTGCCACCGCTGAGCGTTTGGAGACTGAATATGGCAGCATTGGCATTGCCCCGGAGCACGAGTTGGGAATGGATTGGGGTGGTCGCAGGAATCCCGAAAGCCGCGTAAGAAATGAACATGTCGGGGAAGACTGCACTCTGGATTGTGAAGGTATTGGTGCCTTGAGGGACGAGAACCCACTGTCCAACAATTTGAATTAATTTGATGATGGATTCATAAGGTTTCGCCTACATCTTGGTTGGTTACCGCGGTGGTTGGCAATGCGGGTGCGCCGTTGACTGGGGTGAATTCTGGTGCTTGTGGGTACCCTGGATCCACGATCCATTGAAAATTACTGGTGTCGATTATACGGACAGTATTTCCTGTGGTCGCTGTTAGGTTCGAGACCGAGGTGATGCGTTGGACGGGAGAAGCAATGACGGTGGTGAGAAGGAGCGCAGCGGCACTGAGGAAACTGAACATGATAGAACTGAGGCAGAGGAAGTTCGGGCACACAGTTTAAGTATCATTGACGCAAGGAACAGAACCCATGTTCGAGACAGTAGTTCCTAGATGGTGTACCTGCCGAGACAAATAGAAGCCAGCCTAGTGCCGCTTCCTCAGGAAGGCGTCTTGAGATAATTTGTCTCTCTGATTTTGGACCTACCTAAAATACGCCGTCTGTCCATCCACACTTGTATTTCCTCAGTCGGAGGCGCCTGGAAAAAACGACCTTGAAACCGAAAGAACACGCTCCCGGTCCGGGGATAGCGTGGTAAAATCTTTGAACTTGTGGACACATGTCCCTCCATGTCGCTGTCCAAGCAGGGACTGGCGCCCGTCAGGGTCATTGTGCAATGATGGTCTTTGCTGATCATGGGGGTGGGCTCAATGGACTTCGCACCTGATATCGCGTCCAATTTCCCAGAAAGCCTCCGTGCCACGCGCCGCTGCGCATTTTGATACAGGAGAACATGACTCCCTTGTGCTTTCCATCATTTTCAGCGCCAAATGTGGAGTCTTCAGTCTTCTCCGCACTCATTATCGAATAGCTCGCCACTTCCATCCATTCTTACATTCACAATGTTACATCCAAAATTCCACGGTTGACCAGCTGCGGCATCTTCTCCCTGACGTCCGCCACCCAGTCGAAACCTTGCATGCGTTCGGGGGCACAAAACAGCGCATCTATCCGAACCTCCACGCGACGTAGCATCGGCATCTCGGCGGCGAGAATAGTCGTTTCTAATTGTTTGACGCTGTCCGTCCCACGTATCCACGGAAGTAGATAACTTATCGTGCGAACGTGAATTGTCCCCGAGTTCTCAATGGCCTGATGAAGCGCCGGCCCCACGTTTTGCAGGGTGATGTGTGATAGCTCCGGGAATAAACCAAGATCTAGGGATCGCACATCGTGGTCTGCTGCTGTTATAGGTGCTGTTCCCAAAACTGCGCATGAACGTACCTGCCCCATCGAAATCCAGGCTCTGGATGGCGTCCCGGGCGACATGGAGTAATGCCACAATTCCAGTACAGTTCCGGTGAAATTGAACGTGTGTGAGACATGAAAAATCGAAGGCCTCCACGAGAAGGGGGGGATACCCGGGACAGTAAGCAGGCTGAGAGCGGTGATAATCGGGCGGCGGGAGTTCTGTGATGGATCACAAGGGCCGCTGGTGGTATCGAGCGGAAGACAGTGCGTGACACTGAGGTTACACACTGTAGGGCTGCATTTGGCCAGGAGACGACGCAGAGGGTCTGTCTTCCACCCGATGCAATTGAAGGAAATCTGGCGCAGCATTGGGAGAGAAACCAGCTCGCCAATGAGGTCGAGCCGCAGCTCCGGATGGAAGTTCTCTTCCTCCTCCAAGTCCTCGCCGTCGATCCAGTGCATGAAGGAAATTGTGGACACTCGCGACCAAGGGATGGAGACGAGCGGAGCCAGGGTTTCTGCATCACATACATCGATGTGGAGAGTACGGATGTACTCGATGAGATGCAGCGATGAGGCAAGAAGCTCTTGAAGCCGATTCGCTAGAAGCGCAGGAGATTTTCCACCGCGACGAAGATGAATTGTGTGAAAGAGGTGCGCCTGGGCCCTTGGGACGAAAGCGCGGCAGACAAGTGCAGAACTTTTGAAGTCCTGGGGGTTTGCAAGACAATCCAGAACCTCATCCCACATTTCCTGCATGGGAAAGGTGGATGTAGCCATGGCGCGTGCTGGTGAGGTCCAAGATCCGTGCCGACCGTCTCTCGTAATGACACAGTTTCCTGCGTGTGATCGGCAACCTTTTACGTTGATCGCCATCAAATCGCAATGCAACGTTTCATTCAACTTGCTAATTTAAAGAATTGGCAAAGGAGACTATAAGCAGTCGTAAAGGTACCATTACTTAGGCTTCGTTCGGTAACAAGATGGCTTATAGTGAGAAGCTAGCTTCTGAGGTCACGCCGGTCCTGCCTTTTCCTGCAACAAAAACCGCCAGATTTTGCAAAGTTGGCGGGGCGGGAACCCCCCACGCGTGCGCCTCGCCCGCCATGTCGGGCATCGTCCTTATATCTATATATATTAAACATATAAAATTCATCAAAAATATATAAAAGGCGAGCGCGCTCGCTACATTTTGTGGCTTGCAAATCCCGACCGGTATATATCAGCAGTTCAGCAGTTGGCTAAGGCGCCACCAAGTAGACTCAGCTTCAGTCAGTAAATAGTCAGCGTCCTGGATTTACCTGAGTCTTTCTTGGTAAGTAGGCGAAGCGGATACATAAATGCGCCATCGACTAATGCGATTTAGAACATTCTTCCTCCGAGATGTTAATCCATTACTCTCTTGTCCTTATCGCTCTCTCCTCATTTTCCGCTGCGTTAGAGGTAGCCGGGCCAATTGCGAACACATCCTCCGGCTCCTATATCGGTGTCAGCGATCCAGCCAACGGGATTGAGGTATTCAAGGGAATTCGTTTCGCATCTTCCCCTGCGCGCTTTACACCTGCTGCAACATTATCCAACCCCCCAGACGGTCTACAGAGTGCTGCCGCGTATGGTCCTGACTGTCCGCAGTTGCCTACTATCTTGGGCACCGCTGGGATCGCCGCCGGTCCACCGCTCAGTGGGAACCAAAGCGAAGACTGTCTCTTTGTTAATGTGAATGTCTTCTTTGGATCTACCAAACTCTTCTCATTGTTCGTCTAGGTCTGGCGTCCCCAAGGGATTTCAGTAGGAGACAAGCTACCGATTATGGTGTACATCTATGTAACGCCCTTGTTGTGAAGCGGCTCCAACTGTCTGATCCTAACTCAGGGCGGTGGATACTTCGCTGGTGCTGGCTCCGAGTGGAATGGCACCAGCTTGGTGCGCCGGAGTGTTGCGACGGGAAAGCCATTCATTTACATCACATTCAACTACCGCATTGGAGTTCTTGGATTTGTGGGTGTCGCTTCTTACTCGGGCACTCAGATGACGACTGATTCATATATTATTCAGCTTGGCAGTGCGCAAGTGCCACCCGCTAATCTAAACCTCGGCCTCCAAGATCAACGTGCCGCACTGCGATGGATTCAAAATAATGCTGACGCCTTCGGCGGCGATGGTTCGCGCATCACCATTACAGGTGAATCCGCCGGTATGTATTTCTGGTTTGACACCTTTCTCTTTATGTTCAACTGGTCTTGAAGGTGCAGGCAGTGTTCACATGCACTTCCTCTATCCCGACACTCAAAGGACGTTTCGCGGGGGGATATCCAGCAGTGGCAGCTCACTTGTCGTCAACACTCCTGCGTGCGAGTGGAACGACCGCGTTGGCGGTACCTACAATATTTTGGGCAATCTCACAGGTTGTGGTACCGGCGCAGGATCTTTCGAGTGTTTGCAAAGTCTCCCATTTGACGTAAGTTGAAGATATTCCGTGGGTGTCGTGACTGTAGCTCACGCTTCGCAGACATTCTGGCCTTCGGCATTGACCATCTATGCATCTCCCGCTGGTGGCTTACCGCCGTGGAATCCTTGCAAAGGCCCCAGAGGCTCCCTTATCGAAGAATACCCCGTCAAGAAGGTCCTCGCCGGCGACTTCCTGAAGTTACCTATCATTACTGGGACAAACCGTAATGAAGGAAATTAGTGAGGCCGCTCCATGCAGTTGCCGTATTCTTCTGACGTTGACTTTCTAGTATAATCGGCACAACGTTTCTCGATTTGACACCTCAACCGTCCCTTGCAGTCGAAAACTCCCTTTTGAGCAGCTTCATGGCGGGTCAGGCGACCAACAACAAAAACGTATCCCAAGATACACTCGCTAAGCTGGTCGACCTCTACGCTCATCCGACCGACAACCTATCGAATAGCTCACTGTTCAACCGTGCTGCTGAATTCACGACGGATTACGAAATGTTAGGTCCCCAGCGGCTGTTTATCGCGGCTGCATCTGCTGCGCAACGCAACCAAAGTGTATGGGTGTATTCATTCCAGCAGGATATTCCCGGCATGCCTGACTTCCTCGGGGGTGAGTCTTCCCGACTTTCTCCCATCCTTTTGCTCCGCTGCTGACCCCTCTCCGCTCTAAACAGCATTCCACACCTCCGACCTCTACTACCTAGACATGGGGTTCCCCGCAGTCTCCTCGCAAACCCTCCAAACGCAGATGCAAGATTTCTACATCTCTTTCGTCAATGATCTCGATCCTGGCTCGTTCTGGCCGCAGTATACCGAGGAGTCAAAGATTGCGATGCTGCTTATTGACGATGGGGTTGGACCCATTGTAGACACGGTGCGGCGCAATCAGACGGACTTCCTCAACAGCGTGGAGGTCATGGAAGAGTTCGGGCGCTTTGGTTATTAGAGGCATCGGCATCGTTGTGGTCTTCTACTTATACGTGCTTGATTTATTTACTTGTGCTGAACGTTTGAGTTTCTATGCTCCATCTGTTCAAATGTTCAGATGCCCAACGAAAATTATATTCTTGCGATGAGTCTAGCAGAAATTGAACACCCGCAGGATAAAGGCTTTCTCGCTTGAATTTGAATTTAACCCATGGGCTTAGGACCATCGCATTGAGTCGATTACTATCAATTGTTGAATTTCAGTGAAGGTTGAATCAAAATTCCGTAATGCTGACACGTGATTGTCACGACGTGACCCTCCCTCTCTTCCCCATCTCTCTCGATCCCGGGGCCTGTCCTGCCTCGGCCACCTCAGACCAGACACGGTACATTGCCTCTCGAAACAGATTTCACTTTCTGAGGTGCAGACCCATTTCCCAGGCCTTAGTGCTTTGGTACCGTCAGAAATGCTTTGGTCTTTGCGCGGCGCGCCCGATGTGAGGCACTCCTAAGTAACGAAGTGCTGAGCCTTGGTTTTCTTTAGTTTTAGTCTGTTCATTACAAGCGCCCTTTTTCGATCAAGTAATGTTGGTACGCCCAGTTTGTCTTTTCATATCCAGCCGCAATCCCAGCGGACACACGGTTTCCCTTTTTGGATTCACGGCTGCAGGGCCTGTGAGTAATACTGGATCGATGAACATCGCGCTCGCGCTCGGTCTGCTCCGCTGTTTTATATTTGCCCGATGGAACGGGCGGATCCCTTTTCTGCTAATTTCAATGATTCGCCCCTTAAACGCATTCGCAGTCTGTGCGCCTTTTCCATTTTTTTTTGCTTAGACCCTCCGGCAACCCCGCTGTACCTCCCGCCATGTGCATCACGTCCCCCGGGCCCAAAAGGACCTCGACGTGTGTGATTCCGCATGGTGAAAGCTGATTGGAAGAACGCGTCGGTACGTGCGCTTATAGGAAGAGCTAGCAACGACGCATAATAGCCGTGGGCAGTGAAGCTGATGACAACATAGTCAGGGCGAGACTCTACTACCATTCAGGTTCCCGTTTCTCCTGGCTGGAAACAGTTTTCTCACAGCTCATCGCTCAAGTAATTTGAAAACCAGGCACCGCTCCTGAGTCCCAAACAAGTAAGTGCACTCAAGATCCGTCCCGTACTACATGTTGTTAACGAAAATACGACTTAGAATTGTGCTTCTACGGCCTCCCGGTTTCCTTTGGCTAACCTAGAATTGTTGGTCAGAATTCCTCTTGAAACGAGAAAGGTCGCTCCACTGTTCTTGTCCGAGGCGAAGAGCCAAACTCACTGGTAACAGGGGAGTTCAAGATCCGCCGCACATGACTTCGCAGCCGACCCAAACTCGCGCAAAACGTGACATGTGGCAAATATTGCGGAGGCGGGAACGCCATATATATGTCGTCGCTGTTAAGGACGACAGATCCCCCCTACCATTTCGGCCCATAGCCATTCCTTCCAGAGCCAGCGGATGGACGGTCAACAGCAGTCCGGAAGTTCGCGAGACACTAGGCAGACCATCTTCTTATCCCGCATCTCCGCTGTGCGCACTAAGATTATATGCGCTCTGAGCGCCGACGGCCGGGGGAGGACCCAGAGCGATCCAGAGACGGAGTCCATCGCGAGTACACTCGTCGACCGTACAGGTGTGTGGTTGAATTCAGGGTGGTGGTTGGAAAGAAGGAGCGATAAGTGCCCGTAGATAAGCGAGCCGGATAAGAGTTATGCTTGGCCCTATCTTATCTTCCAACCCATGCTTAACGGACGCTGACATGATTCTCAGATCGCACTCTTTCAAACGGACGCAGTCGCAATTCAGGTTACGTGCGTAGTTCGATTGTGTGCGCCGGTGATGTGGACTTTGATATCCCGGCTGCAGCGTTATACTGGTCGAGGCGGCGCAGGCAACTTCCGAGCATATCCTTCGCCATCCAGTTCTCCGCCGGTACAGCCCATTCCACAGCACCCCAAACCCGTAATGCGCTCAACGGGTCGCGGGGGCTCTGGAAACATCAAAGCTTATCATTCAACGTCAGAACACTCAGATTTGGTCCCAAACTCCCAGGTTCTGCGCCGCAGCGTAACGTCGAGCCCCATGAGCAATGGGGCCTCGGTGCGTCCCTTGGTTCCTTTCTGTCCCCCGTGGCTGATGTCGTCTTCGATGATCAAGGGATATTGCGGCCGGGGCGGTGTGGGTAATATCTGCGCTCTTGCACCCAGTCTGCAAGTTCGCTCGACTCTGCGCTCAGCCCCATCCCCGCCGTAACAATATGAAAGCAGTTCTTCGGAGTGCGAGTTTGAACGCAAATGTGCAGCATCGAAAAAAGAAAAAGGCACAGACATGGATTGTATAACTGATTGAATGGTGTGCGCGTATTTATTCAGGACTTCCTTGTATTCAGACATCGGCCAATGAAACACAACTTGAATTACAGACCATATTTTAGGAGGCAATATTTTTATTCCCAACTTCTTCTCGGAGTTCGGTCGGTTGTATGAAAAATATCGGATGCAACACACCGCAAGCTCGCGATCAAAACAGATCCACCGCCACACTTTCCTGCAAACTTGGTTTTTGACTCCAACTTCGATCTGCTCTAGTCGAAAATCTGGGCTCTCTGTATATTTTTTCCAGAATTCTGGCATTTGGGATTATACTCCGGTGTGTTCCTTGGTTGCAGCTAAATCATCCATCAGTTTTGAAAAGGACGCGTGACCTCGCGACGCGTCATCTTCCTCTCACTACTCAATGCTTGCCCCCGCGTTGACGTTGACCCCACCACCTGAGGGACCACAATTTCTCCCGTCTTTCCTCGTTTCTACGGCGACGCTTCTTATAGCTCTCGCTGCACTCTCCCTGCGGATTTGGTCAACGGAAAGGTTCCCAGATGTCTCCCGAGACAACCGGACCTGCTTGTGGCCCTCAAAACCTTATTCGGTGCTGTCTATGTGACCAGTTCCGTCGCTATGCTATTTTACGAGCATGAAGATCAGCCTCAGCTGCCCGAAATTGTGTTACTGAGCACAGGGGTCGCAACGGCGGTGAGTCATGGATTAATGGGATCTGAAATTCCCTCATATTCGTTGCAGATCGTCTTTGTTGTAGCATCCATATCCGAGCACTATCACTCTATTTCACCCAGTACTCTCACGTCGCTCTACGCGGTAATTGGTATCGTACTCTACGCGTATCCACTCCGCGCTCTCTGCGCTGTCCCTGGGTATCTTCATGCCAACTCCGCCGCAACTGTTTCTCTATTTTTCCTCATCTTCCTCGAGGGAAAAAGCAAGCGGGGCCTCCTGATACCGACAGATCCCGTAGGTATTCCTCTTGTGCTGTTCACATCCTAACCCGCTCCAGCCGCATGCATATGAATCGACGCTTTCGTTCCTCGTCAAGCCGTTCTTTCCACATATCGTTCCAATTCTATACAGCGGCTGGCGGCGTCGCATCACCCTTCCCGAGCTCCAAAATATCCCGCTGCACCTCAAAGCGGACTCCGCAACGAATAAGCTTCTCGCTGCGCTCGCGGTTGGGGACAAGACCGACCGCTGGTATCTCGCAAAGGTGAAATATGCGCTTTATATTGAAGTTCGAAAAGTCTAATAATCCAGTCACAGAGCATGTTCAAGGCGTTTGGCGGTTCCCTCTTAGCCCCCGTCCTGCCGCGACTGGTCGTCTTGATAGGAACCTTTTGTATGTTTACCTAGGCTGGTCAGTCACGCCATGCTGACCATTTGCAAGCTCAAGTAATCCTCGTAGAGCAAATGATCCTGTATGTGTCGGACAAGTCCATTCCGAAGGAGCGCGGACCTTTGCTTGTCTCAGCGTACATCGTGGTTTATGGTATGACGTTCCGCTGAGCCAAAGCTTCCGCCATTGTTCTAATCTCAATTTAAGTTTCGCTGGCAATCTCGAACTACGTCTACACTGAAAAGGTCAGTGTTTGAAACTTTGTGATACATTCCTTAACCTTGACAAGGTCAACGCCTGCATGGTGCTCTATCGCTCGGCTCTCACCGGTTCCCTGTATACAAAAACGCTTCGCCTGACGTCTACGGCGGCGCGTGAGATTGGTCAGGTTTGTATTTGCTTTTCGGGAGATCGCGGGCTGTATTGATTCCCCACGTAGGGAGCAGCTACGACCTACATGTCGGTAGACGTTCAAAAGGTCATCAATGGATTCCAAACGTTCGAAGAACTCTGGCCTGCTCTGGTCACAATCATCGTTGCCTGCGTCATGCTATGGTATAAGGCCGGCTACGTCATGTTGGCCCCCCTGGTGTTCATCGTCGCCCTCCTTTCAACAACCAGTACGTTCTCACGTTCCCATTTTCCTATTTCTCCATCACTGAGTCTTCCAGGTTCTATCAGCCGGTTGGTCGGCGCGGCTCAAGGAGCATGGCTGAAGGCCATGGATCTCCGAATTAAGCTTCTCGTCAGCTGAAAGCATTTCATGTTACGGAACACTATTATTGACCGTTCCCATAGACGTCTGCCCTAGGTCAACTTCTTCCCATAAAACTTGGAGCATATGAGGTTCCGCTGTCCCAAAAAATCAATGCTCTCCGCCGACTTGAGACGAAGGCACTCGGAAACTTTCTTTACTACGTAGCCATGGCGGTCACCTTATCCAACATCGCCACCAGCGGTTCGTTCTTAGTCACACTGGCGGCGTACAGTGTGATGCTCTCCAATGGCTGGGGAAACCTCGCGCCACTCGATGTCAGCCGTATCTTCACGTCAGTTTAATTTGGTTTGGAGTACCTCTCTGCGGACTAACTCACTCCAGGCTTTTCACTATCGTGAATTTGCTCAATGGTATGTATTGCACATCTCTCGCTACTAAATTTCACTGAGCGTTGAAACAGGCCCACTTAATTCGATTGGGCAAACACTTCCGCAACTCTTTGCGGCACTCGCTTCCCTCGGGCGCATCCAGGGGTTCTTGCTGCTTCCCGAGAAGGCAGAATCAGAGGCAGCCACCGTTGTGGACACCTGCTTGGTCGATAGGAATGCCGTCGCCGCCGTCGAGGAATCCACTGTCGAAGTCTCCATGAAGGGATGCACCTTTGCATGGGATGCCAAGACTCAGGTCCTGCGTAACATCAGGCTCGCGCTTGCACCGCACGAGCTCCATATGGTGGTTGGATCAGTCGCCAGTGTAAAACTACTATTGCGCAGTTTCCACGACGCTGCTGATGTGTCGCAGGGCAAGTCGAGTCTACTCATGTCGATATTGGGGGAGACTGCGCTCATGGAGGGCAGAGCGGAAGTCAAGGCACACAAGGTCAACTGGGCTAAGCCACACCCCTTTTTCTTCCTCACATGTACCCCAATAGATCGCCCTTGCAAGCCAAACAGCGTTCATCTATCCTGGAACCATTCGTGCCAGTTGAGTCGCCAGGCTTCGTTGGATCGCAATACTCAGGTCTCTGCTAGATATCCTTCTCGACAGCCCGTATAACGAGGTTTTCTATGACCAGGTGATTCATGCCTGCGGCCTGCGTCAGGACCTTGAAGCACTGCCGCGCCGGGATCTCACCATGTTGGGTATGATGTTCAAACTGCATTTTTAATCTTTCCCAACAAACATAAGTTTTTCCCAATACATATACTATTTTTTATCGGGTAGCTGGCCACCTAAGCATTTAGGCTTGGTCCTTTCCCTCTGTAATCCACTGATCCAGTCCGAACCATGTCATATTGAAGGCATGCATCCTACGAACAATTTGAGCCCACTCTCATGAAATATCGGGCGCGTTGATGTCACGGTGAATTTATTTCGGAGGCAAGTCCAACATGACCAAATAACCAGCTAGCTGGCCACCCAACGAATTAATCCGCTGAGCCCTCTAGGTGCGGCCGACTCTATCAGGTATCATACATAGGATGCATATGAACAATTCTAGGATGTTGAACGGTAAATATATGCCATATTGTACGGTGAAATCTCGGCTTCCGTCCGCAAGGGAACACCGAAAATGGTGATTTTTGAGAGACCGACACTATTATCCCGGAAGGAGTAGGTATCTGCCTAAAATAAGCTGTGAATAGCTCAATGAGACGTATTGGGACTTGCCTCGACAATGAACTCCATACCGAGGTGCCGGAAACCCTCCCAGAAATTCCGTCTTTCGGTGAATGCCGATTTGGATGGATTTGGGTAAAGGCCTACGGATGGAAGGGAGCTGAGGAGTCAAAAAATCGGAATGCATCTAAGAGGATGCTACAAAATACAAAGAAGCGGTATGACAAGTTCCAGGGTGCTAGCATCTTGGTGTCGCGCAGCGTAGGGTCGGCCAGCATGAAGACCCCCAAAGAGGTAGTAACACTGTCTTGCACATAATGGAGGAACACAACAGACTGATAGAGGTCAGATTACATTTCCAATGAAATTCAGGCATCGCAGGATGATAACGAGCCCAGAAGCTTGCGGAACGACCAAGAATTGGTTGAGAAACGCTCAAGACAAGAGCGGCAAGCGGTGCAAACGTAACAAAATGATGTTCTCAGCTTTCGGATCGACCTTCGGCATGGCGTCATTTTTGATCAACTTATCACTCGGCTTCCAAATTTGGTCCGAACCTTCATCATACATCGTACTTCGATCCCCCATTCGCAGCCCGTTCCAATCATCAAGCCTGGTACGTAAAACTCTCAAGTGGCCAGCTAGCCATGGTGGCCAGCTAGGCGATACAAAATAGTAGTAAATTTTCACTCTCCCCCAACACACATACCACTTTTTTGAATGAAGTATGAGAAGGGATTTTCAGTCCTTTTTCCCAACATTCATTCTCGGAAATAATAATTTCTCAACAAACATTAATTGGTCCAAAAATTCCCAACACACATGTGAGGTTGAACTTTTTCCCAACACATTCGGGGTCAATTTTTATTTATTGCTCAGATGGAATCTTATACCCAGATGCATGCATGGAGTGGCTATGATTAAGCTCAGAAGGCCGTAGTTACGGCGAACGAATTCAAAGAAGAGAAATGATGGTGATTCTAAAAGGGGTAATCCTTTGCTGGAGGACGCCACGGCAGACTTGGCAAGTGCGACACCATTGTGGTCACTTTGAAGTCTGTCATGGCAAATGAGGTTGTATGTAGCTATTAAATGACTTTGTATCAAAGCAATGGTATTGCAACCTAGGTTTTAACCTAGATGGTGTTGCCAAGCCTGTGCCGTCGGGATTACCCCTTTTAGAATCGCCATCATTTCTCTTCTTTGCATTCGTTCGCCGTAACTACGGCCTTCTGAGCTTAATCATAGTCACCCCATGCATGCATCTGGGTATAAGATTCCATCTGAGCAATAAAAAAAAATTGACCCCGAATGTGTTGGGAAAAAGTTCAACCTCACATGTGTGTTGGGAATTTTTGAACCGATGAATGTTTGTTGAGAAATTATGAAATTATGATTTCCGAGAATAAATGTTGGGAAAAGGGACTGAAAATCCCTTCTCATACTTCATTCAGAAAAGTGGTATGTGTGTTGGGGGAAAGTGAAAATTTACTATATGTATTGGGAAAAACTTATGTTTGTTGGGAAAGATTAAAAGTGCAGTTTGAACGTCATAGTTGGGCGACAAAGGTACGGAAGATCGTACACATTCATCTGGTGTTTCTGAAGAGCGGAAGGATCCACGCTTTCTGGTGGACAACGTCAGCGACTGGTAGGCTGGGGTTATTAACCCACTCCACCGCACTTATCCTTTGTACATAGGCAATTGCCCGTGCCGTTTATGCCCGAGCCGAGCTTGTGTTGCTCGACGATGTGTTTAGCGCTCTCGATGGCGAGACCGAGGCACACGGTAAGAAGAATTGCTGCACTCCACATGAAGCTTATATTTCCAAAGTCTTCGCGTCTTTGTTCGGTCCGAATGGAATGTTGAAGGGAAAGGTCGGTACCGCAGCAGAATACAAAGTTGCCGCTCATAGCTTCGTGTAGACCACAGTGCTCGTTACACACGGAGTTCACCATCTTCCCAGCGCCGATAAAATCATTATCATGGACGCGGGAGCGATTACACAGTTTGGCACCTTCCAGGAAGTGCGCGACGCAGGCGCGACTTTCGCGCTAGCCTCCACCGTAGGAGAAGCCGACTGTGAACAGAATCCAGTAGCCGTCCACGAAAACGCTTCCGCCGCCACAGCCATTGACGATGTGAACGAGGAGTTGAATTGGGCTAATGAGCAATCCTCCAGACTGAGTGCCTACGGCTTCTATCTCAAGTGCACAGGCGTCGCTCGGGCTGGCGGAGTTTTTGCGTTCATCATATTGTGCGGCGGGATAGGTATATTTGCGACAGCTTACTTGTCGAGTGCGTTTCTTGTTACTCGAGCTATCGGCCCTTATTCATGTTACGCAGTGCTCGCATCTTCCTCGGGCAACCACCTTGGCCTCTGGGTTTCAGGGTATGGGGCTCTAGTCGCCACCTAGTACGTAGTCTGGTTTGTTTTCTTTCAGTGACTGAGGTTACTTGGAGTTTCTTGTCTATAGCGGCTGCCTTCCTGTACTTTGGGTACACCCTTGCAGAGTTTACAGCGCCTCACATTCACCATGTGAGCGGGGTCTCTGATCTCTATCCACTGTCTTCAACATGCTCTGTTTCCAGGCAGAACTTGCGGGTGTAATGGGGTCACCGATTTCGTGGATCGCCAGAAATCCTGTCGGAAAGATATTGAACCGGTATGCTGTTTCCGCATGTTGAGAACCAAACTGAGGATGGTTGAAGATTCTCCCAAGACATCCAAGTTGCCGACCAAGAATTTCCGTTTGCCGTCTTTAATCTCGCAATCAACGTCGTCGACATGCTGGGCACCCTTGTATTCATCACGATGGCGACACCACTGCTCGCTTTCGCCCTTCCTTTTCTGGCCATTTTCGGGGTATGGTTTTTGAGGTTTTATCTCGCAACGAGCAAGGTGAATTCATCAAGGCTTCCCGCATCATCTCTCACAAAACTTTCAGCAATTCCGTAGACTGGAATTAGCGTCTAAATCTCCGGTAGTCTTTTTCCCATGTCATTAAACCGCACTTCGCTCACATCGCGCTCAGCTTTACACCTTATTTGGCACCACCATGTCAGGTCTTATCACTGTGAGAGCTTATCGTGCCGAGGGCTATTTTCGAGCACAAAACGCCAGGTTCATCAACGAGTCCCAAGGAGCTCTTCACCACCGCCTCGGTGGCCAGCTCTTCCTTCAGATTTTCCTGTTGTGGTTTCAAACAATCATCGCGTGCAGTGTGGCAATAGTTACCGTATTGCTTAGAGATACCACTTCGCCAGCGTTGTTGGGTGTAGCGCTCTCCAGGTCTGCACCATTTATCGGCGATAAGTGTTCAGACCTCATCGCTTTTCAGACTGGTTTCAATGGGAATGTACCTAACTCATCTCCTCAGCGCATACGCTTCAGTCGAGAATGGTAGCATTGCCATTGACAGGATCGAGGAATTTGCCAAATTGCCCGCGGAAGAGACGCCCGGCTTATCGGATGGACTCGCAGTCGAAGGACACTCGGCCTGGCCGTTAGTCGGAAGCTTGACCTTCTCGAATTTCTCGATGAAATACCGGTAACCTTTGCTCCCTAACTCATACCTCATCCAACCCAAACATCTTGCAGCGACGACCTGCCGCTGGCGCTCAAAAATATCTCTTTCCACCTGCAAGGTGGACTCAAGATTGGTATCTGCGGCCGGTAATTCTGTCTGAATCGGAGTTGAATAATCCTTACTCATTTTGCGACAGCACTGGCTCCGGGAAATCGTCCGCTGTACTTGTTTTATTCCGAGGAATTGACCAGAATCTGGTCACTGGTAAGATTTCCATCGATGGTGTTGACATTTCAACGGTCCCTCTGAAACTTCTTCGTGATTCGATGAGGTACGTTCATCATCGCAAGGTTGCCGATTTGAATCGAATTTCCGTACCAGCATCGTCACCCAAGACCCTTTTTTGTGGCATGGATCTATTCGCGAGAACCTCGATGTCACTGACGCGTGCACTGATTCCGAGCTTTGGGAAATCCTCAAACTCGTCGACATGCATGAAGCCGTGTCTGCTTTGGTATTTCGCGCATCCTTCAACTTTGACATGGCTTACAAGAAGTCTTCTTGCAGGATGACAAACTTGATCACTTGGTTATTGACGAAGAGAGCTTCTCGAAAGGTCAAAGGCAACTCCTATGTCTCGCCAGGGCCTTGTTGAAAAAGAAGCAAATCATTGTTCTTGACGAATCAACCTCGAGGTCAATGAACTTGATTCCTTTCATTCGCAAAATACTCACATTTTTTCTGAACATCAGCATGGATCACATTACAGATGAAAAGATACGCCATGTTGTAGACACCCAAATGCAAGGCATTACCGTCCTGGCAATTGCTCACCGGATCTGTACGTTATGGAGCTCAAATTCCGTGCCCAGCTAACCTGACTCTCTCAGCGAGCATTGTCAACTATGACAAGGTATGCGTACCTAGCCGTCAGAATGCGTCACTTATCTTTTCGACCTAGATTCTTGTCTTGGAGAGCGGTTCTGTGGTTGAGTTCGACGATCCCAAAGTTTTGCTTTCCAATCCAGAGTCGCACTTTGCTCGGCTTGCCGCTACTCAAGGGATTTATCATCCCGATCTCATTCCCAAGGGCGCCGCGGTCAAAGAGTTTGGCGACGGAACGGTCATAGTTACAGAGGATCTGATAAACATTTAGAGATCACTTTATGGCAACAATATCAACCATTACTACCTATATAAATTGAACCATTCATTCAATTGAACGCTCCACTTACGTTCTCGAGACAAAGTTTTTTGCTGGGTATTTTAACATTGGACCCACGGCAAGGAGTACAAGCAAGCTACTGGCATGATTGTGTGACCGGTCTTGGCCTTCACATGATGCATCGGTTCGACGGGTTTAGTACTGCCAATGGTCTTACTTACTCCCGCGGTGAATGCAGAAGAGTTAGCTCGCATAACTTGAAGAGCCAGTCGCGAATATCTAGTTGAACGCTGAAAGCCTGAATTTGAGGGACGCTTGGCTCATCAAATGCTGGTTGATGGTTCAGGGGTTCCTTTCAGAGCAGCAGTCGGATGTGGGAACACAATCTCAAAATTTGCGATGCGGAAACGTGCATAAAACCGCATAGTTGGCGAAAGGATTCTGCCGCTTCAGACCACCTCTTGATGCCATCACTATAAGTACATCACAGCTTGGGACAGCTGTCAAATCTTCGTCTTTAACCACCATCTCACAGTTGCAGGTTGCGGTCCCGCAGTTGTCCCTTCACGTCCAAGAATCCGAGTGGACTCGTACCCAGCAGCTATGGTGTAAGTGATACTACAACCCATCCTTCTCAAACTAATGCTACGCCCAGCAAATTGAAATTCAGGGCCGAAGAGTTTCGTAGTTTTATGGGACGCCCCACCAATATCAGGAATATCGGTCTCATCTCGCACTGCAAGTCTCTAAACTACGACGAATTCTCACTCATGACTCGACATTAGATGGGCACGGTCGGGCTACGCTTACAGATACTCTTATATCCAGCGCTGGTATATGTTTCCCTGCCAACGGAGATGCTACAACAGAAAAACGCTGCGTTAAGTTCGCAGTGTATCCACTGTAAGAGTCCCTTTTTTCTTTGAGAATCCCTCGTTGACCTGAAACCCAGGTATTGGAAAATCCCTGACGAGGATGACATTGAGACGGTACCGCAGCACAAAAATGGTCCCGAGTTCTTTTTTTTTTTTTTTTTTTTTTTGGAGCGTTGAATAATGAGGCTCAGTCTGCAAAGCATTCCAAGTTCATCCGCTGGGGTAACCGATCAATTGATCAGTTGAAGCCGGTGTAGTTGTCCGTCGGGAAATGTCAATTACGCACAGTTTTCAAAACCTAGTGTGGGGCTCCGACCTAGAGTTGTCCTATCCAACTCCAATTTTTGTACCTAGGGGCCGTATACCCACTAAAACCCGATCTGATTGTATCCAATCTTCCGGCAAAGAATCTTCATCCCAAAGGGTGCCACTCCATGTTTTAAGCACTGTGTGTCTGTTTAGTGCGAGGTGGCCGAAGTGGATTTTGCTCGTGAATAAACGATCACGTTTTAATGCCAAGTTGATTGCCGCTACCCAGCGGTTATGTATTTCAGTCAGTGTTACAGTTTTATCTGAGGTTTCAAAACGGTGCTTATTTCTCAACCTCCAGATGAGGTGCATTGATGTGCTCACCAGGATAGCAAATAGTCTTTGCTTCTGGGGTATCACTATTCCTTTTGTTGATTTAAATCGCACAAGATTGCAGCCAATAAGCAGTCCCCAATTTAATCGAGGCCAACTTGAAAAGCTATATTTATGACCCCAGAGCCGCGCGCAGAGTGCCCATATCAGGCGTTGACCTGGAGCATCACAGTCAAGCATAATATGCTCAAGAGTTTCATCTATTTTGCAGTATGTACACAAACCAAAAATCTCCAGGTTGTTTATGTGTTTCCAGAAGTCTCCAACTCGATATATGTTGTGTACACACTTCCACAAAAAGTTACGTGTAGTTCGTTGGATGTCTGGAGAACGAAGTGATTTCCAGATTGCCTTGTCAGATGGGCTGTAGTTTGAAATTTCCTTACAGCTAATTGCAGTACCTAAGGCGCGGATTAAAAATCTCTGTTTTGGGATGTTTTCAAAGAATTCCCGATATCTCAGTCAGTTCTTCACCGATTCACATGAAAACTATATAGATCTACTCAGCTAATTCATACGCAATTAGTGATAGAAAGAAATCCATGAAAATATTATGTCTTTGGAATTTTCTGGTTTTGGGCTGTTTCCACACCAAAAGCTGTCTAGCATTCCGAGAACATATCCCAGTGGTCTGATATATTGGGAAGGACAACATGTATAACTGAGGGAATTAGTGATAGAGCCAGAAACATATGAGATTCCTCAATAAATACAATGTTTACAGTATCTTTCAAGGCCAAAACTAGTGAATGTATCTGACGGAGCTGCAGGGACTGTAAAGTAATTTATCCCTATTTCTGGCTCTATCACTAATTTCTTCCAGTCATACATGTTGTCCTTCCTCAAAAATTAGGCCACTGGAACATGTTTTCAGCATGCTAGATCGCCTTTGGTGTGAAAACAGCCCAAAAGGAGAAAATTCCAAATACATAATATTTTCATGGATTTCTTTCTATCACTAATTGCGTATGAATTAGCTGAGTAGATCTATCTAGTTTTCATGTGAATCGGTGAAGAACTGACTGAGATATCAGGAATTCTTTGAAAACATCCCAAAACAGAGATTTTTAATCCACGCCTTAGGTACTGCAATTAGCTGTAATACAGCAACGAATGCGTTCCAAGTTAGTTTCTGTGGATTTCCGATGGGGCAGGGTTTTCAGGGAGTTTATTACCTCGGTAAAGTAGTGTTGTGTTCCGTTGCATAGTATTACTCCAGGGCAATTGAACATTATATCAATTTCTGTGTCAATTTGCACCCTCTTGCTGGGATTCATCTTCAACTTGCAAGCCGGGTTGTGAGTGACCTTTTGGAATTGTACACGTCCACAGCGTTCATTTAAGGCTGCCAACACCACTCTTAACAATTGGAAATTTGCATCTAGCATGTTGTTTTCTTGGAAAGTCCTGTCCACAACTAGTGTTTTGCCAAGGAAGTCGGAGGACGAGCAGATTAGTATTTCGGAGTTTGGGTCTGTATTTTGAATGACCCAAAGCAAGCCACCGAGAAGGCCTGTTGCAAGAGAGGCTGGTACTACGATAGTTGTGAAGGATAAATTCAACGCTACTTTGAACTGTGTCTCCGAACCATCAATGATATATGTGTTCATTTCCGCATCTTGTTCGCCAGGTCGTACAATATTTACATGGAGGAAAATTTGGAGTTTATCAGAAGCTGGTTGCGGCCTCCGGTATCGTTTCGCACCGATCTGGTGCATGACGTACTCATTTTCGGACCCAAAGATCCGGAACCCGTGAGAGAAATCTTGCAATCGGAAGTCCGGATCAAAGGTGAGGATCCCTTCGCCTCCATGTGCGTTCAAGTCATACTCTTCCTGGGTCAGAGCTAGTTCCTCGCAGTAATCCCCGTTCATGATCGTTGGGTTCCATTTTGGGAATATAGCCTCTAGGAGTGCCTCAGCTATTCCAATACACTTGCCAGGATTTTTACACCCCAGTTCATTTCGATCCCGTTGGCATTCAGTGCAACCACAATTTTTCCGACCAATTCCGGACTCGTTTATCCTATGTGGCCTTCGGTTTAGGAGGGAGGTTCTCCGGTGTGCAATCTTAGCAACATCATGAACATCTTTGACCCGATGGTTTTCTCGCAGACATCTAATAGCTTCCTTGCGTTTAAAAGCGTCCACAAGGCTAGCATTTATAGAAAAATGCCTCCAGATTGGCATAGCGAGCTTAACCTTCTCTGCGATAGATAGTGCGGTGAATCTCAGGTTATATTTTTTTGCAGTGACGAACATGCGTTGTATCTCATTTGGGAGAGGATCCGTCCTGAACAGTGGCACTTGAATGTTCTGTAAGAACAAATTTATCATTTCTCCAGGTTGGAGCCTCACACTGCTTTTTTCTAGTCGTTTCTCGAGAATGTAGTCAACAAGATAACACCAATTTGCTCGGTCTTCACCCTGGGTTAGGTATTGTTTTAGGTTCCAGAGATCAATGGCTTCGTTTCTAGTTCGAATGTTAAGGATCTGCTTTCCTCCTTTTTCGATAGGTAAGCACATTGTATCTTCCGCGATTCTCGGTTTTTTTCCGGCCCAAAGGAACTCGTCTCGTAAACGTATCAGGGAATCTTCAAATTGTCTTGGCATGCCCTGAACTCGTGTTAGGTACTGTGTCCTTCCACCTATGACCATGTTAATAATGTGTCTTCGTCCTTCCAGAAGCGGGTTTTTTGTGGTCCACTTTGTCAGGTCTGCAGAGATTTTTTCTAGAATCTCTGGCCATGGAGTCGTATAATTTATGTCATTTCCGATCCAAGCTCCGAGGATACGGCAAGTCTGACCGTCTCCTATGATCTTAATATCGCTCCGAATGCGCTGATGCGATCCGGATGCATAGAGCTGCCTCTCTGCCAGTATTTTTTGACGGTATGAGGGTGTTCCATAAGGTAGGATCATTGTTTTTGTTGTATTAAACTTGGCTGTCGACGCCGTGCACCACATATCAAGAATTCGCCAGAGCTCTACCCATGAATCTGTAGAAGATAGGAAAATTGTGGTATCATCAGCAAAAAGTGACACCAGCAGACGTCTATTTTTCCCAGGTAGGTGCAATCCTTTCAAGTCTGAGCTTCGAAGGATACATGCTAACGGTTCAATGGCCAGATTGAATAAAAGGCAAGATAGTGGGTCGCCTTGGCGTACACCACGTTTTACTATGAATGTTGAGCTCAATTCGCCGTTTATCATGACCTTTGTCTCTGCATTTGTGTACAGTGATTTGACTGTTTCACAGAATTTGTTAGGGAATCGCATATGGGTCAAAACTGCAAGTAAATATTCATGGTCTATTTTATCATATGCTTTTTCTTGGTCCAGTGCAACAATAACTCCGTTTACTTCTGCAGCCTCCGCATAATTTAAAAGATATTTCACCTGCTTTACTTGGTCTTCAATTTTACGGCCTTTCATGAAACCCGCTTGGTCCTTGTGGATCAGGTCAGGTACAACCTCTGTCAATCGCAGTGCGTAGCTTTTCGTCATGAGCTTGTAGTCCGTGTTCATCAAGGTTATAGGTCTATAGTTTGAGATTATGGCCCGGTCACCTTTCTTGTATATCGGGCACATCCAACCTATGTTGAAGTCCGTCCCTTTCACAATTCCATGGGCTTCGATGTCTGCATAGAGTTCTTTCAGGTGTTCAAGGATGTCAAATGCTTCTCTATTATTATTTTTGTGCTCTTCATACTGAATAATTAACCAGCGATAAAACTCATACGGAAGGCCGTCTAGGCCAGGGGCTGATCCGTTCTTGGACAGATTTAAGGCATTTCGAATTTCTTTTGTGATTAAATTGTTGCCTAACTTTGTATTTTGAGCTTCAGATAGATGCACTTCGCATTCTTCGAGAATCATAGCCGTCGCCATTTTCTTTGCATATTCATCGGGCCGATCCAAGTCCTAGATACTGTCATGATAGTCGCGGTTTGTCAACACATTATTTGGATCGTACGTGGACTGACTCGTCCAGAGCCAATCAGACAACACAGTGGCTGCAACCCCGACGGTTCTTCGTTTGATGGATGGCGCCGTCACTGTCGTGGACATCACTCAAGGTGTCGGCGTGCAAATCGAAACGCTCCTCCACCAGACTCTGGCTGAACGAGTCAAACCTGTTCTCGCGCTCAACAAGCTTGACTGTGCACTGCTGGATCCCAAAATTTCGAAAGAAGAGCTTTACCAAACTGTTTTGTGCACGATCGACAATTTCAACGTCCTCATCTCGACGTATAGTGATGCAGCCCTTGGCGACTTTCACGTCTCTCCGAATCGGGGCTCGGTCGTCTTCATGTCGGCCCTGCAGGGCTGGGGCTTCACACTTCGCCAATTCGCATCAAAGTATTCCCAAAAGTTTGGCATTCATCGGGACAAAATGATGAAGCGCCTTTGGGGCAACAACTTCTTTGATCTAAAGCGAAAGACATGGACGACCCAAAGCATAGACGCCGAAGGGGCGAATCTCGAGCGCTCCTTCAACATGTTCGTCCTCACTCCTATCCTAAAAGTTTTCGAAGTGGTCGTGGGATCGGGCTCTACCAGGCAAGGCATCGACTCTATAGTCGAAAAAATGAACATTGTACTTACTCAAGCGGAGCGCAACATGAATGGCCAGCAACTTCTGAAAGCGATCCTGCAGAAATTCCTCCCTGCTTCTGACGCTTTGCTGGACATGGTCGTTATCCACCTCCCCTCCCCGATCGCCGCTCAGCGATACAGTGTTTCCACGCTGTACGAAGGCTCCATGGAAGATGAGTACGGTGTCGGAATTCGCGACTGCGATCCTGCTGCGCCCCTCATGCTGAACGTCGTGAGGATGCTCCCTACCTCGCAAACAGGGCGCTTCTACGCTCTTGGACGTGTTTTCTCCGGGACCGTACGTTCGGGTGAGAAGATTCGGATCCAGGGCCCTGAGTACATGCCGGGCGGGAAGCACGACCTATACATCAAGGCCATCCAGGGCGTCTTTCTCATTGTGGGCAGCGAAGTGGAACCGATCGAGGACTGCCCAGCTGGCAACATTGTTGCGATCTCAGGAATCGATCAGTTCTTGTCGAAAAGTGGCACAATCACGACTTCCGAGACGGCACACAACATGCGTGCCTTCAGATTCTCCGTGCCACAGTTTCTACAGGTTGCTGTTGGTGTAAAGAACCCAAAGGACCTACCGAGGCTCATCGAAGGACTGAAGATTATGTCCAAGACCGACTCCATCGCGGAGATATCGACCTCTGAGGTGGGAGATCTTCTCATTTCTGCCGCCAGTGAGGATCATCTTGTCGCCCTCGTGAGGGTATGTGTATTTTCTCGTGACCCCTACGCATTTTGACCCCATTATTGGTACAGGATCTAACCAATAATTTGGCCAGTATTTCGCTCACGATCTCGAATCCTATTATTCGATATCGCGAGAGCATCAGCGCCGAATCCTCCCTGGTGGCACTCGCTAAGTCCCCGAATAAACGTAGTCGAATTTACGCTAAAGCTATGCCCCTCGGTGAGGAGCTGACCAAGGCCATCGAAGACGGACGCGTAGGCTCATGGGACGACTGCAAAGTCCGTGCTCAGCTGCTGGCCGAAGAGTATGGCTGGGACCTGTACGATGCGCGGCGCATCTGGACATTCGGCTCTGACACCACTGGTTCTAATTTGTTGGTCGACTGCACAAAAGCCGTGCAATTTATGCATGAAATTAAAGATTGGTGCGGTGCTGCGTTTCGATGGGCAACAAAGGAGGGCATATTCGCCGAGGAACCCACCCGGGGTGTCAGATTAAACATTATGGACTGCACGGTGTGTGTGTGGTTTGATCTCATTCTCTTTAGCTCGTTCATCTGTTCGCAGTCCAATGCAGAATCCTCTCGTCGCGGTGGAGGGCAAATAATTCCCACCATGCGGCGGGTCACATACGCTGCATGCCTTCTGGCTCAGCCGGTACTCCAGGAGCCCGTTCTTCTTGGCAAGTCCTCTTGATATTATCCACAATGAAAGGGCGGCCTGCTGAGCGGCATTTCAGTCCAGATCGAGTGCCCCGAAGCCGTCCTCGACGATGTGGTTACTTGCTTAAGCACCCGTCGAGGGGAGGTACATGGTCAGCAGCTGCGCGCTGGCACATCAGTATATAAAATCGAGGCCTACGTTCCCGTGAAAGAATCCTTCGGCCTACGCAGCGCTCTGAGGACGGCAGCAGGCGGGGATGTCATTATTCAAACCGAATTCGCCCACTGGATCGTTCTTCCCGGTTGTGCGGTTTCCGAATTGCGCTTCCTCACTCATTGTGGTCTCATCTAGTTCAACAGCTCCACTGGAGAAAGGCAGCGAAGTGGAGGATATCGTCACCAAGATCCGCATCCGCAAGGGTTTACACGTTTGTATTCCCATTCCCTACGTAGCAACCTGCGATTTACTTCTCTATTTTAGCCTGCTATACCTGAACTGGATCGCTTTTTCGACAGGCTGTAGCGACTGAAAGTTTTTGTGCAAGGTTGTCGGGCTTGGGAGGTTATTGTGTTTATTCATCGAAGTTCAGTGACAAACGCGTCTTCTGCATTATGGAAGGACTTGTGGGGGCAGGCCTTTGGATCGATTTAGGGGTGGGGTGATCTTTCGATTTGGCAGCGTTAGAGCGTGACCGTCCATTTTCTTTCTGTTGTTGCAAGTTGGTGACATTCACTGTGTGCCTCTAGCCGATGGGCGGGCCGGGCTTGCGCCGCTTAGCGGAGTTTCTTGTGGCCCAAGCGTGGCTGACCTGCGCTCGACTAGACTGAGATTTCATTCTCCACTAGATGTATTTTGCATTTTTCTCAATATCTGTGCTTCTACGGTCATTGCTGTCTTCACTGGACACTGCTTGCGAGTCGTGCTTGCACAATTTGGATGCATTCCCTATCTCCCGTCGACTTGACCTATTTTGCCTTACCACTACTGATCCTCTCCCACCTCGCCCCGACGCATGCTGGACGCGTCGGCGACGCAGGAACACATTTACAGTTTAGAGGATGGCGGGAGTCTGATATATTCACTTAGATAGTAAGTAACTCGATAACGAGTCAGAAAGAGAAGAAGCAAGTAAGAATGAGTGGCTCATCTCAGTCTTCGTGCACAGAGATAGCGGAAGTCTGAGATGAGGCAACCCAATTACAGTGAATATATACTCAAAACCAAGTGCGTGAGTATGACTAAAGGGATAAGGACGAGTAGTTTACTATAACTAGAAGGAAAAAGATAAAATCTGTACGTAGAGTCTGTTCACCGTTAGCCGTCCACCCTGCAGGCACATACACCGCAGTGCGGCGACACAAGGTCCCCGCACACGGCCTGGATACCAAGGTACCCGGCCGCCAACACATCCCTCGATTGTATTACGAGAGGGTACAGGAAGAGGAGGGTGATGTAGGGGGAGGGAAAGGAATCGGTTTAGTCGCGCGACACTCGACTGGGGGGAAAGATTGCGACGCTTCGAGAGCACCTGCATCATACCAATATTTGTCCCAAGCCGCATTCACGTCGGGTTTTGGCCGGCCAGCATACGCGTCCTCGATCATTTTCCGCAATTTTATGGCAGAAGCGTTGGTGGGCGGTGTATCATTGCGATAGTAGCCGGTGCGGTACATCATTTCAGGGACCCCCGCCGGGAACCAGCCCTTGACATCGTTGAGAAGGAAGAAATGTGTGGTGCCCTTCATGTTTTGCCTGTAATTGCATCGATGAGGTTATGATAGGACGAAATCATAGCAGAAAACGTACAGCGGGAAACCTGCCCCAAAGTACATGCACAGGTTCACGTTCTCGTGCTCCTCTTTTTCGATATCGACGCATGTGGTAAAGCCAATTGCAGGAGGGGTTGCAACGCCCGGGAAATCGATGTCAAATCGAATTTCTGCAGCAGGATCGTAGATGTTGGTAAACCTCTCGGCGCTGGCCCAGCCGTCACGGTCACCGAAGATTTTCTTCGGGATCCGCCTGATGGGCATGGCGGTCGAAGATGAGATTACGGTTATCTGAGATTTACCGCCCAATTTCCGGTGTGTATTGCGTTTCCCGAGAGGATCATCCTGACGCATTGTTGTGCCGTAGGTGCAGCAGGATATCATGAAGAGGACACGATGCGCGCCGAATGTCGTCGTGAGCATATGATGAAGCCGGTTGACAATGTACGTTTCCAGCGTGTCTGGAATGACGTTCCTGGCATCGAAGTTACGCATGCCGTCCAACATGTACGCGTTCAGCCCAAATTCGGGAATCGACGCAAGGAAAAGGGTGTTTGCATCTTGGACGAGTGCCGTCAAAGCAGCCTGAACCCCGACGATCCAGTCATCGACGAGCTTCTTCCTAGGGGGCGTACCCTCGATCGCCTTGTCGGTAAAATTGTTGTTGAAATTCGTCAGCGCTTCCAGGTGCACGGCCGTGTTCTGATTCTTTTGGCTGGCCTCGATTAAGGGCTTAATAAGGTTCTCTCGCTCCTTCTGGTCATCCACGCCGAAGATAATGGGGGCAGGTGGGAAGAGGATCCCGCGAAAATGCGTGATCGGGGCTGAGGGTTTAGGGGCAGCAGGAGCAGACATACTTCTTAGAAAGAGTCAGGATACAGAAAAGACAACGGTGGTGAGCGTACCTGTTCTTGAGAAATTTAGAGCTGTTGGACGAGGTGCGAGTGCGGAACGGTGGCCACTTGACCAGGAATACTGAGATACTTATACTCGAGATTTTCCCAATTCATACGGCTTAGCGAGTCGATGGTCGCCCCAGAAAAGCGCACAGGCGATTTGGGTCCGCCGGAGACGGAATCCGTACTGAATAGTCCAGGCACCGCCAGGGGCAACATCGAAGTTAGGGCGACGTTTCAGTGACATTTGACCCGGAGACGACCGTCTCGAACGGAGAGCAAGTAGAAGACGCTTGGAGTGCAAGTTGGTGACGAGGTCACGATCCGCAGCTTCACTTGACGCAACCCACCATCTTTGCTACCACAATCGATTCCACTCGGTCCATTGTGCTCAAACAGGTCTTGTATTCGAAAATGCCAGGTTCGGTGAAGACCTCTCTGTCAAAGAACAGTCAGATTTGAGTCAGATTGATCAACGTTCGCTGCGGCCGCTCGCTAGCGCTCACCACGAATAGCCGGCCCGTCGCCGCCCGGGGCCGTCGGATCTTGGTCATGACAGCCGTCGAAAGACGGCCGTTGCGTCCGTCACGGAATTGAACTGATTTTTCAAATCTCTGTAGCAGGTGGACCATGAATATCTCTCCTGTGTTCAGGTGTGCAGAACGACAAAATGTTACCAACTTCATGATGGTAATTTTCCGCCTTGCCAAGTTTCTCCCAATCGATATCCAGGCTCATGTAGCGAAGCGGTCCGATGTTATGCTTGTTAAACTTGGTCCCGTATTCAGGTTTCAACTCCATCCTTTGCCTGTTTCAGTCACTTAAGGAAGTAATTTGAATTGAATGTAGCTCATCAGCGCGCGCTTTGCTCCTCGAAGACTAAGGGCCGTGGTGGGCCTAGTGTTCGAGAAGATGGGCTGGTTACAATCTGTCCGTGTCCAAGTCGGCGTCAATAACATGGCCACTTCACCTCCGACTGCAACACGACGTGCACCAGGCCGCTTGGAATGCGGCGACAACCCTGTCCATTTCTTTTTGCCACCACTGTACATTCAGTGGCAGCGCCCCGCAAATCGCCAAAAACCCTACAGTATTAATTAAATCATATCGACGATCCTTTTATCTCAAGATCTGGTGTAAAATTCACGCGACGCGTTTGTTTGCGCACATGTGGCATCGCCCTCTCTCAGACTCTCTCCCTTGCCGACGACCACTAGTCTCTCGTAGACAGACACTTTATGTGAACATTCGTACCTTACTATACTATAGTAGATTCGGCACCAAATTGATAAAGTCACAGGCTGATCTGAACGATCGGCGGCGCACCAAATCACGCACGGTTGCAATCGCCAGTGGGATTTCAGCGGACACCCAGGTGCTGTTACTATGCGTCGAGTTTCAGTAATGGAGCTATATCAATGAATAATTCCCGACTGGTTCTGTGAGAATGGCGTTGTGTTGTCTGCTGTATTAATTGCTATATTCTCACTTGACTACCGGAGTTTCCGAGGTTTCGGTGGCGCCTTTTCCATGGCACCTACCCACCGAAGGATTAGTGGCATAAAAGACATAAAAAATCAACTGAGACTCGTAGACGTTCGGAATTGGAGCAAGAAGAGGTTGCCCCAGCAAATACGTTGAGAAGGCTGTACGACGAAGGGTGTGCCGAACGGGCGAATGCCAAACAAACCAGGCCTTTCCTGGACGGGCCAATTGATTTTGAAGGCAACGTCGATTCTTTTCATCGGTTTCCGGACCATATGGGAACACCTCGTGTCGCAGAAGGCTGGGTGAGCTTTCCCAATTGAGAGACGGTCAGGTGCGAATTCTGTGCTAAATAGACCATCGGGGTCTACTGTTACAAAGTTCAAGTTCTGAAAGAAAGAGGTTCTCCGGATGACTCTATTTCCGCACATTTGTCTGGATTGAATAAATAGGGATCCGCCCAGGTTGGGAATGGCAGAATTCTAGCTAGGACGTGAACCTTGATTGCGTCGTCCATCAAACGGTACATATCCCCCACTCATCCCAGCGCTCGCTTCCCACTCCTGAAGCGACGATGAAAAGATCATCAGGATCGTACTTGCTCTTGATCGCGCTCAGTTTGGCGTAGTTTGGGCCATAGAAAGTGGTCTGGTACTCTGGCTCGAAAAGGTCCGCCTCATTCGAGTACGAGCCTGCATCGGGCCCCGAGAGTTGCTCGATGATCGCCCGCTGGGTTGTCTGGAAACTGTGGCGGATCGTGTCAATATCTGCAATGGAGGTGGAGTCGTTCCATCCGCCGTTGACGAGGATGAGCTGTTACGGGCGAAATAACCTGAGTCCCTCGCGTCCCGAAAATACACCTGAATGACTTACGTGAGTTTTAGCTGTGCGCCACGCGGGGTTCACGGCAGACGAAATGTTGGCATTGGCTGAGACTTGTCCTGGAAGCGAATCAGTCATCTATCGCACACAAGAAAACAGACCAGGCCGTACTGCCTGCAACGACATTTGCAAGAATCCTAGAAGGACGAGGGTTGAGATCATTCCTCCTACCTGACGACGATTTGGAGTGCTACTTACGTCTGCGCGCCGCCATTCAGGAGGCTCAGATATACTTGCTCCACCGCCGCGGACGCATTCGCGGCTTGATACGCCGTTGCAGGGATCAAGCGCGATCCCATCACTATGTTCATCCCCACACTATCATCCGCCTGGTAGAGCACGTCGTTCACGACGGCCGTGTCGATAACATTGGAAATCAGAGTGACGTTAGGGAGCGCCAGAGCAGGGCCGTGCCCTCGTCCACCGTTGTGTTAGGCATGATCGTCTTGGCTGAGAAGATCAACAGGTTCCCGTTGGTTTCGAGATAGAAGTACTGCCCGCCGTGGACGGGGTCGAGGTCGAAGATGTGTTTGGCGTGGACGCCGGCGAGAGCGGCAGCGGCTGCGTTGGTCGACGCCGCGAGCTCGATGTCACTCCCTGTTACGTTGAAGGTCGGGAAGGTTCGTAAGGTCGCGGAGACGATGACGCCCCAACTACCCGCTCCTCCTCCCCGCAGCGCATAGAACACTGAGTATGCGATCATCGCATGAACACACCACAAGTTGTTACAAAGACGACGACTTACGGTCCGAGTTCGATTCGCTGTTGACTTTGAGCAGTGCTCCACTCGCCACAACAATTTGGAATTCTGCGACAGCGAGTTAGCAATGAAGATCCCGAATCACTTCAAGACCGAAGCGATCGAAGTGACACCCTACCGAGTACATTATCCGCAGACAGGCCCAGGAGGGGCGAGAGTGCCGAGTGGCCCGCTCCCTGCAAATAGCCGCCCGCAGCACACACTGTTGCCGCCGATCCTCCCACGGCGATCTTGCCTTGAGCCTTGGTTTGATTGTAGATATCTTGCAAATTCACCCCGGGGCCCACGGTTACTGTGGAGCCCATATTCTCCGCACCTACCATGAACGTGTCATTGAAAATGACGTCGGTTAATTTGGCCATGTGGATGAGGAGGGAGTTCGGCGCAGTGGACCGCCCGAGATAGTCGTGGCCAGAAGACTTGACCACTAAACGGAGATTGTTGCTGCTCGAAAATACGACCGCCGCCTTTGAAAAATATAGTTGGATATTGTGGTTCGACTGAAGAACGGTAAACTCACCTCGACGTCTGCCACGGTTTATGCTTCCACGGCGTAGAGAGGGACGTCCCCTTGACCGCACATTGTTGAATTACGGAAACAGAGAGAAGGGGGAGTGAGGTCGTAGCCCTGTTCGAAGTTGACCTGGATAGAGGCGCTTAGTGTGAACATGAAGTATAGGGATCCAACGCACCTGATTCATAGCACCAGGAATCGTGCTTCTGAAGAGCGCGCTCGACCATTGTGCATCGGTGCATGCTCCACCTGGCAAGCTTTCACAATATTTCGCAGACGGCACCACTGGAACCAAATGTCCGGATACCGTCGCGTTGAAGGCGCGCCACGCCTCTGCATCAGGGAAACCAGTACTGCCAGGGATATTGCGGCACTTGCTGTATGCCTGCCGCGGAAAAAATAGGGTTATGAGCAGTGGCGTCGAGGATGAGAGTAGCATTTTGGAAGGGGGAGAACGCACCGTCCATCAGCAATTTGACAAAAATCTTGTGGCCTTTTCGAGCTTGTGAGCTTTTTGGCAAGCTCACAAGGTCAAAGTGCAAGAAAAACCCTCTCAAAAATGCACAAATAACACATGAGAAGGCTATGAGCATCTGGGAGAGTCCTAAGGAGTCCTCCTGCAATTTCCCGTAAGTGTGCCGTACCTACCAGTCTTTGAGTTTTGACAAATTTAGCCCCCAGCCAGAATCGAACGAGTGATCTTGCGGAAATTTCGTCTCTCATTGTGGCCTTGCGAACTTGTGGCCTTTCGGGGCCTTTTTTGGCCTTTTTTGACCTTGTACAAGGTAAAAAGATTTTTGTCAAAAGTCTGATGTCTTGGTGCAATATATATGAGGAAACATCAGCCCAAAGGGGAAACCTCGCGACCATGGTTTCCGCAGTCCATCTGCGGGTCGCATTCGATAGTGAAGCTGCGACGGTATTGCACCAAAAACTTAGATTTACCCCTCTAATTCTAATGGGAAGCGCGATTTCCTTCAAGGCCTGCGCTAGGGACAAATCTGGCCCTAGCACGCATGCAGTCTAAGTGAAATTGGAAAAAACCGCTCAAAGTTGAACTCAAACAGCAGTCAACGACTTTGGGATCAGGGCCACACGCATCCGGTTGATCCATTGCTTGGCTCACTTGACTCAGCGTCTTCAGGCTTGCTTGACACCATGACGGAGATTGATTACCCCGGTTTCGAGGCCAAAGGAATGCCCTTTCGCAGATTCATCTGGAAATCGGACTTGACCATATAGAGCCACTTAGAGGCTTGTAGATCGTTAGCGCGGCAGCCATCCCCCCTAAATTTAGAAGCCACCCTGTGAAATATAGAGCCGCTTAGAGACCGCTTAGAGTCGCGTAGAGCCTTAGAGCCTTAGATCAATAGATCGTTAGAGGCTGTAGAGCCACATAGATGCAAACCCGCACAGCAGGTACCGGGCTTCCTAGGGCTTTTTCAGGCACAGGAAAAAAGGCACCAAATAATAAATAAATCCGCAATATCTAGTACATACACTCGTAGCATACATAAAAGATGACCAGGCACACCGCCGTGTCCAAGAGCAGTGTTATCGAAGAAGCACTTGATCCTTGCTTGATCCCACGAAAGTTTTTGCATTAGGTAGGAAAGTTCCAAAACGAAGACACCGAGCAGCAAGCAGCAGAACACAGAGACCAAGCAAAACTTGAGGACTTGGCTGCAGGCCTTGAGAGCAGGACTTGATGTATGGAGACAAGAAACTTGAGGGCTCGAAAGCGGGAATCCCTCAGCGCTGAGTGGGAGGAGGGACTTGAAGGCTCGGGCGACATGGTGAGAGGAAAAGAGAGCATGCGCTGGCATTTTTTGATGTGACGCGTGGGTGTCGGCAACGGACTTACGATTTTTCGCAAGTTGTAGAAGTCTTCCAGATCAGCGCGTGATGCTTGTAGAGGTAGGTAGAAACCAAGGGTGTTTTATAGAAGTAGGTAGAGGACGGGACTCTAAGGAGAAATGGTGCTCTAAGAGGCTCTATACAGAGGCCGCGGCTCTAACCGAATCTATCAAGATGCCGGCGCCTCTAAGCGGTTCTTCTTGGCACCGCTTGCTCTAACACGTGGCGCGCCATCTAACGGTCAGAAACTCGTTTCCAGATGTTGGGACAAAGTGATCTCCGAGTCTCTCTCTTGTCACTTGGAGGATGTGGGTTTCTTTGACTCATGACAAGACCGAATTGCGGTACTTATCGCCCAAAGGGCTCACACTGGGAGAGACTCGCATGCAGTCTAAGTGAAATTGGAAAAACCGTTCAAAGTTGAACATTGAACTCAAACAGAAGTCAACGTATTTGGGATCAGGGCCACACGCATCCGGTTGATCCGTTGCTTGACTCAGCGTCTTCACACTTGCTTGACACCATGACGGAGATTGATTACCCCGTTTTCGAGGCCAAAGAAATTGGTCATTTCCTCGAAGCCGTGGTGACAATGGGCGCCGAAGAGCGCACGAAGGCCGGTGTGAAAGCCCCCCCGCTCCCCACCTCCCGCTCCGCCCTAACCTGCCCTCCTAGCCCCCGCTCTGCTTCCGCCTGACCCATCCTTCTACGCCTGCCGCACGTGTTACGCCGGCCGTCCACCCGCCTTAAAAAGTCCGCCCACGCGTCTCCCCCGTTCCACGCCACATCCCCGGTGCTCGCCTTGATTTCATGGCGCTGCTGCCGCCATCCCCGTCAAGGCCCACATCGGCATGGGCGATAATCTAGACTATAGAGTATGCGGCTTTCGAGCCGGAAGGTGCGTATTTCATTTATATTCCATGCCGCCCACCTTGATTCACTGTATAATTACCACGGATGCTATACCACGAAACGCGTGGATTTCTGGCTGGAAGGTGCCTTCCCAAGCTCCAAAGTACAGGAGCGCACATTACTCGTTACGCACGCACCCGCACTAGTATGTGCCTCGCCTTTTCTTTGCGCTCGGGCTCGCGGGCCTCATTCTGTTCATGTTCATCCGCCCCCTTGGCTGTTAAAACTCTACCTACCACCGGTGCTCTTGCTCCTCCCTTACTCCTACTGCTCCTTCGTCTCCCCCTCCTTCCCCTCTCGGCGCCCTGCTGCACGTCAATTTCTCGGGGAGGATGATTTCCTTTTGTTCGGTTATGATCTGGTTCTCTTCGGGACTGGATTCCATCGGCGACTGCGCGATGCGCATTCAAATTATGGACTCGGATGGCGATGCACAGCAAGTGCGTCCGCCCTCGTCCGCGTCAAGTCATGCACTACATTACACCACCACTCTTCACTTTTCCCATCCCCGCCTCCCCAGCTCTACCGGCATTCCACGCCGTCAAAGTTTAGGCTCCCCTCCTCTATGCTTGGATTTCTCTCAGTGGCAACGACCTGTACTCCTCTTGCTCTTGTATTCTGATTCCAACGCTACCTCTTTCGTTCATCGATCTCCCGCTCGACTGCACGTACACTTCCTGCTCCGACTCGCACCACTGGCATCTAGCAATATATATCCCGGGCCCACCCAATATTACATCCTCCCTTCCCATCGACCGGTGCGAGTGACTCTGAGAACGACCGGGCCACGAACAACTTCACGTACAGCGAGCGCCTCCTCGCGGCGGACCCCAACGCAACCTGGATGTGCGTGCGTCCGCTTCATGTTCCCAGTCCTTTCAGCCGGTGGAGACATTCGCCTTGCAACCCACCACTCTTTCAGGTCCATAGAGCAGCCTAGCCTGATCATGGCTTCGCATCGCACCAGATCACGAAGCTCGGCTAGCTGCAAGCAGCCAGCGCAGCGCGCTTGTCCAAGGGGTGGGTGGCTCTGATTCAATTATTCCCTCCAGGAGGCTTCGTACCTTACAGTACCCCCTCGAATAGGATCAGAGTGAAATTCTGCCTCGTGTGCGTAGATCCTTTTTTTAACTGCCACGGGTGCTGCCAATTGACGAGTCTCCCGCCATGCTCACCAAGGGGGCTGCTCTCAATTCCTCAAAATGGTTAGTTAATTCCAAGCAATCTGGCGGACAGATAGCTTGGGCGGCGAGCGTGGAGCCAACACTCACCTGGAAACAGTGATTGATATTAACCGCGAAAACTTGATGACCACGGTCAGGTAAAGTAAGGAAAGGTTTCTGTCGAATGAAGTTTGAGTAGGAGAATGCTTAACGAGTGGCGCTGGTACCCTGGAGACGGATCGTAGAGTGCCACCAGGAGGGAGGAATCATCATTTGTATCCCGTTTAACTTGTAGCGCTCATGTATCCCTCTTTGATACCCTGAATCGAGCGAAAAGAGCATAGTCGGTACGTCGCCTGTGTTCTAGTACAGCTGGGGCATCTCGAAGTACGTCCACCAAATCAATGACCCTTCCTGGCCGCCACGCCCTCGAGAAACGAAACGGGAATAATCCCGTTACGCGGTACTCCGCCTTTATTCAGCTTCTGTATCTCTTTGTCATCCAATTCGCGAATGTCCACATGTTGTTTTCGTGCCTCGACGCGCCAAACCTTCAGCGGGCCATTGGCATTCTCGTGGCGCGTGCAGTGAGCCTTCAGACTATGAATGACCCTTGCTCCCCAATCGATTCTGTCTTGCGCCGGGGGCTTGTCTGCGACGTTGAATGTTTTGAAACTTCGGACGATGCCGTTTGAATCCGGGAAACCAGCGAATATCTTCGGTGTACCGAGCAGGTGGGATTGCATAACCCACTTCGGTGTGGGGAGGGAGACACTATGAATAACTCATGAATACGGCGATACCTAAATGCAGCACCCAGGTGACTGACCGTTTCGCAGTTGGATTCTTCGTTTTGAGCTCCACGTAGTGTTCGGGGCCGGGATTTTCGGAGTACTCGGCTGCACGAGCTTGTTGGGAATAGCCGAAATACTAAAAGACAGATGCGTACTCCTCACGCAGTCTACTTCGCCTACAAGTAAAATGTTCATGGCGCCCAGTGTTCGCGTAACGGCAGCTCCCCACTCGGTATGAGGATCCACGGCCTTTGCCGTCGAGCAGATGGTTTCGAATTTATGTCTGCAACATACCGTCAATAAGATGTGAGGGTAAAGGCCGAATAAACATGCCCCATGTACATTGTCTCACTGGCGATGTTGGCGAGTAGTGGTCAGTAATGTTGGGGCGCCCCATATTACAACAGCTTACTCAAATTGCGTGCTCCCAGCGTAGTCCTCCTCCATATACAGCACCTCACCAGAAAACGAAACATTCAGATCCACTTTGACCCCTAGCATGATTCTGAGGTTCAATATGGGACAGTCAGTGCTTCTTCCGGCGGATGAGATTCAATACTTTGTCATTATCCCCCGCCAAGTTACCACATCGGCTCTCAATAGTTCTTCGCTATTTTCGGATTCGAGACACAAGGCGAAAACATTATCCAAGCGCTTTACGCGTTGGAAAGTGCGAGCTTTGGATGGCAGCCGTAGAAAACCCTCCAGGCCATCGCGTAGACTAGCATTGAGCGGCGGCTCCACAAAATATTTCAGCGCAGCCGTACTGTCGACCTCTAGCCGTTTGTTGCATATCGAGAGGCAGGCGGACTGTTTCGCTGGCCCGAGGACCGCGGGAAGGAGACATCCAAGAGGATCGGAGACAGTTATGAGACGAGTGGTGGACCTGGATCTGGGTGGCATGGATGTTTGTGCGAAGGTGGAAGCCGCAGCGATCGATAACGTCGGGACGGAAGTGGCCTAGACGGAAGTGGTGGCTGGCCTATATTTACAGTTGCATAACAGGCGCTTTTGTTGGCGCTTGTGGTGATTGATTCAATAAGTAGTCCAGAACATGAATAAGGTTAGAGACTCCAAAGGATCAGGATAGATTTTGTGCAAGGCGAGAGGTTAAGTAAACCGAGACCAAGGTAAGTAAGTAAGATGATAGGACGGATCAGCGTTTTCGCCTCATGGTTGATCCCATCACTAACGTCCTGTACTTGCCTTTGTACTACCTGCATCGTGAACACGCGCCGATGGCTACAGTACGCGTAACCCAGCAGAATTTGTTGCAAGCTAATTCAAATCCAGTCCATTGTTTGGTATGACCGTGACGGGAACGTGAAAACGTTGACCCCCGAGCTCGACGAATTCGTGCACGGCGAGAACGCCTACTCGCTCTCTCATCTCGAGCTCCAACCCACCATTTGGGAGGTCTGTACAGCGTACTTTGACGCTACTCTCGCGAAGTCCAAAAAGAATGGGATCAAGACGATCGAAAAGGACAATCAATACTGGTGCTGGATTTTGCCCATGAAGCTGGACGGCGGCCAGGCCAAATTGGTGGCGACCACCAGTGTGCAAAAGATACACGTTCCACTTCCCATAGAAGAAGGTAAGTAACTGCAGCGGCTTTCTGCCTCTAATGAAACGATCGATGGCATTCGCAGGAAAGGGATCGACGCTTCCTGCGTATGGCGCCCCGCCAACGCTCTTTAACCCCGAGCGCCAGGTGGTCGATCCTTCTCTCACCGGCTCTGGCCTGCCCATGGTCACCGGCATCTGCATCGTCAAAAGCGCTCCTGAAACAGTGGTGGACGGCTTTATTAGCTACTGGAAGGGAAATGGCAAGGACATGGATGACGATGTCTATTAATTTCCGAAGGGCGAGGAAGATGCTCCAACTGTACTGTGATTCTGATGCTGTATTTCTTGTTGCGCGGATGTTCGAATTCCTTCCTTTATCCTTTCGCCCCGGTTGATGACTCAAAATCATCCTGAGCCAAATGGGAAACCGATCTACATCGTACGAGGTGCATGTTCTCGATATTCCAGATGCCTCATCGCGCGGATCTTTGGGGACCCGATTGTAGGTCCATCGTTCAAATGTAATCAAAAGGCTGTTCGTAGCTGACTCGCACTGGATGCAGGGGAGGAATTTTCGCCCGATCGATTCCTGGATGAACAACGGCTAAAGGAGATTCTGTTCCAATTTCTGCCGTGAGTGCCTTCATTCTTGCTCCTCAAAGTTAAAATCAATCGAAATTATCACAAACGACTGATTCAACCGAGGCCCGAGCATCTAACAGGTACTAGACTCGCGCCTTTGAGGTCGATACTGATCGGCTTTCCTTTTCCCGCGCGCAGTTCGCATTCAACCAAATGTCGTTTGTGCTTATCCGCCTGCTGCAATCGTTCTCGTCCTTCGAGCTCGACGAGTCCGCCTTTACACCGGACACGCGCCGGCCCGCCGCCTGGAAGGGTGCGCCGGGGCGAAAAGGCATTGAGCGCGATACATAACCCCATGTTCTCGCTGGTGTGTTGCTTCGTTGATAAAGCGTGGTGTATGTCACTGGGACTGATGTGCTCGATAGGGCGGGGTGTGAATCAAGTCCAAGGACGCAGCGTTGCAGGCGGAATGAAAACTCAACCTTTCCTGAGCAGCAGTGATTGAAAGGGTCGATGTCAATTTGCTCTGTGGAGGGGGTGTGACATTCCCTATTAAACCCAGAACAAAGATCATTGCTACAGGCCAGAGGTATTCCGCGGCTACCTATTGTAAATTTGAGAAGAAGACTGATGCCAGCGTTAAACCAATTGTCAAATGTCTTAGCTACTTCCAATTTGAAGCAAGATTCAAACGCTCACCTCTGGTTTCTTTGAACCCACCGCTTGAAGACTTATGTCCTGAACTGTTGAATCCAAGTTGCTACTGTTTCCTCCCCGGAACCTGATGTCTGTGCCGCTTAACTCTTGACTGGCAATGCTGATACTGGTGCTCAGGCTGCCAGATAAGTATTTCCGATTGTTGAGCATGAGTAAAATACAGTTTGAGTAGCTTTATAAAGAATGTGAGCCGTAGAGGTTGAGTAACGACACGAGATGCATCTTACTGTCCCGAGTGACCCGACTATTGCGACTCTCTGACTAGTCGCTGACTAGTCACTGACGTGCACAACACTGATCTTACACTTTGCCCCGGATAATTGAACTGCAATGGATTACTTAGTACGATAAGAAGTGGCATCCGAGAGCGGCACTTACGTGCACGTGAAGTAGTTCTTGCCCTATACAATGAAGTTCGGTGGTGGTCTTATGCTTTACGAGACGCACATACCGGGAGACCAGCGAGGAGAATTACGGTGAGGACGGCAAGAGTACCTATTGAGTAATTCAACATGCCGACAATTGTGGTGCATGTGGACTTACTAGAAACCAGGTTGGTCTCGACCGTCATATTAATTATCCTTTTGGCGATAAAATCTGTTCGAGCCTGGCTTGTGCGGGATCTTGTCAACATTGGTGGATCAGATCGAAGTGTGAATTTATGGCTTTGAGTGGCCCCCAAAAACAAAGGTGCAACAAAGCTCATCAAAACCTTTGTCACAAGATTTGGTGACCTGCGGACCACATGCGTTTAAGGCACGCAGGTTCCGCATGCCTGGGTCTTTGCCCCTGGTATGAGGTGTACAAACAAATGTAAGAGTGGGCATACAGAATTGTACTGTGAGGATTCCGAATAGATAGGTTCCCAACAACTCTCCTATGAGCTAGTCACAGGTTCCAAAATGAATTTGAGTGTTTGCTGTCATTCGGAATTTACCAGGGGGGCGGTCCTTGAAAACATCATTCATTTCTTGAGAAATTTATCTCTTCGAGGAGCTACCACTCACAAGCTTGCAATGTTGTGCGGAATCGGTGGAAGCAAAGAGGGGGTCGACATTTCGCAATGAGCGAGGAGGAGGAAGCTGGGCACTTAAGTCTATATCTGTGGAAGTCTGGGAATTAGAAAAATTATGGGTGTACCAGCAGATACCAGATTGGTTTCTGTGAAACCCCTGTCGAAATGTTCTCTCAGCACTATGTGATGCCATGCTCAAGTTCCTGCTCGCCGCAATGTTCATCTTCCTTCCTTGAAGGTTTCGGGCTCTAGTCTCTGAAGTTTGGGATAAATGCTTCACCCGATGTGAATGTTTCCATGAGATCGGACATTACGACTCTGCTGGGAAATTGGCGTATGATGTGGTGAAAATCTTCGATGCAACGCTGATGCCCTGTGGGAATATACTTACTATTGCGGTTACCATTTCGATGAACAGGTATGTTGCCTACTGAAAGGCTGTCGTTCTCTCGACAGACACTAACGAGCGAAGCAGGTGCGGTCACACACACGTTGACAGGACCACGGTATATTCCACTGGCGAGACTCCAGGCTACAAGCAATCGAGAGGAATACAACGGGGGTGATGTCGGGTGTACGTGGTGTGTAGAAAGTACAGTAAGTGATGCCTATATATATGTGGGTAGGTGGGCTGTGCATGGAAGGCTGTATAGTGAAAGATGATCATGTAACCTAGATACCTGATGTGTATCAGACAGATAGACAGATGGATAGATAACTGATGTGAGCTGTCAGTATCCATCTGTGGTAACATAGGTAACTGATGTAGGTTGTGAGGATACCATCCTTACACCTACGCGAGTATGAATATCGCCTCTGTTTCGTTCGTACCTATCCATGATCGGGAAGTCATCGTGTTTTGGTCGGGTACAGTACACCTTAGTTGACGAGGCACGAGTTTCAAGTTGGAGTTCGATCGAGGTCCGGGTTTCAAGCTGAAGTGTCTGTCTAGGAGACTCATGAACAGGCCGGGTTTCAACCGGGTTTAAAATGAAGCTGGGACGGCTAGATCTTGGCATTTTCCATAACGCACTTGTAAGGAACAGGAAACAGGGTACGTCTGAGCTTCGGGGCGTGCGGGAGTAAGAATACCCCAGAACTATGACGTTCAAATTGCACATTTAATGATCCCCCATACACATACATTTTCCCCATACACATACAAAAATTTCACTTTCCCCCCATACACATACCGCTTTTTTTGAGTCAAATATGGGAGAGGATTTTCAGTCCTTTTCCCCGATATTTATTTGAGGGAATCCAAATCCCCCCACCCAAATTCGTTGGTTCCAAAATTCCCCCCATACACATTCACATGTTCCCCCATACATTCAAGGTTGAACTTTCCCCCCTGGCATACGTTTGGCTCAATTTTTTGTATTGCTTAGATGGAAGCCTACAGCTAAATACATGCATGAAGTGACCTCTGTTAAGCTCAGAAGGCCACAGTTAGGACGAACGAATGCAAAGAAGGTGAATGATGTCGGTTCCAAAAGGGGAAATCACTCGCTCGAGCACGGCGCATGCTTGGCAGCATCATCGCTGTCACGAAGTTATCGAACATATCCATTTCTATGATGTCCGTCATGCTCATCTGGCTTGTCCCACTGCAAACCCAACGGCAAACATTAAGATATTCAGATCAAGTAAGTAAGTAGAGTATCAAATGAATGTGTATAGCTATTAAATGACTGTCTATCAAACGAATGTTATCGCGACTGAGGCTGTAACAATTATACATGGAAGACGGATTATAGTGAATAACTCCCAAATGATGCGCGTTGACTTGGGGACGTGCAGTCCCTCCCTTGGTGGCAGCGGAACATATGCTTTAACTATGGCTGAGAAAAGGTGTCTTTCTCACCCATTCGTTTGATAGACAGTCATTTAATAGCTATACACATTCATTTGATACTCTACTTACTTACTTGATCTGAATATCTTAATGTTTGCCGTTGGGTTTGCAGTGGGACAAGCCAGATGAGCATGACGGACATCACAGAAATGGATACATCAGCCTTTTGACATTTTGATTGCGGGTTTTTCAGGGTTTTCAGGTTGCCGGATTAGCCGACAACCTCACAACCTCAACATAACCGCAAAAGAAGCAAAAAAATGTGTCCAAAGTCGTGAAAGGGGTGTCTGCCAACTTTTTAAGAAGTGCAATGCATCTGGTCCCCAAAGGGATTTGTGAGAAAAGGGGAAATAATGCCCCAACGGGGGCTCGAACGGTCAAGGTTGTGGATTCGGGACATAGGGTTTTGACGTCGTGAGGTTGCGAGGTTTTTGCAGGTTTTCCGAGGTTTTTCGGGGTTGTACAACCTCACAATCAGGGTGGCTGTAGGCGGGGTTGAAAGAGCGTGGCCCCCGCCAATCTTAACATGGTATGGTAATTGAGGGGCGACCTGGTCGCAAGTCCGAGTGATCCGCTGGGCGGTGACGGAAGAGTACTAGTTAGTACTATCCCGAATGCCATCTTGTTCCACATATACAACCTCACAATCAAAATGTCAAAAGTCTGATGTATGTTCGATAACTCCGTGACAGCGATGATGCTGCCAAGCATGCGCCGTGCTCGAGCGAGTGATTTCCCCTTTTGGAAGCGACATCATTCACCTTCTTTGCGTTCGTTCGTCCTAACTGTGGCCTTCTGAGCTTAACAGAGGTCACTTCATGCATGTATTTAGCTGTAGGCTTCCATCTAAGCAATACAAAAAATTGAGCCGAACGTATGGGGGGGGAAAGTTCAACCTTGAATGTATGGGGGAACATGTGAATGTGTACGGGGGGGATTTTGGAACCAACGAATTTGGGTGGGGGAATTTGGATTCCCTCAAATAAATATCGGGGAAAAGGACTGAAATCCTCTCCCATATTTGACTCAAAAAAAGCGGTATGTGTATGGGGGGAAAGTGAAATTTTTGTATGTGTATGGGGAAAATGTATGTGTATGGGGGATCATTAAATGTGCAATTTGAACGTCATACAGAACCGATGAAGATGGAGCCACGGAAACGAAAAATTTGCTGCGTTCATCGGAATATTCATCTGAGAGTTCGTCCGCCCGCCCGTCGCACAGCACACGGTTCATTGAAGGAAAGTCTCGATATTCTAGACGAGACCCGAGCCGTGAGAACGAAATCCCCTTGTAGAATAGCACGCACCCAGCTCGTGAGAGTCACAGAGGTTTCCGCTAGAGTGGTGGGGCGCCAGAAGCGAGACAGTTGAATAACCAACCGATTGGTGCTAAAAGTAGACATCTACCATTCGACGAATAGCAGAAGGCGGTCATGAACAGATGCTTCAGAACCAGGAAAATCGATTGCCCCAATGATGCCAAGTGAGATCCCTTCGATTGAGCGCTCTGGACGTCGATACAAGTTGAATTGGTGATGGTTGGAATTGAAACCTATACTCGAGATCCCTGTCGGCTAATTGGAGGATCCGAGCTCCATGAAAGAAAACCACAGGTGTGGAAGAAATCGGGTGGCAGGAGGAGTAATTTATAGGCTTGGGAATCAAGGAGTTTCTGGACGTGTCAAATTCCGATTTCTGCTCGGGTCAATCGAAACTAACCTTGAAAAATTCACACGAACTCCCTGGCAGGGTGCAGCGCTGTTCAGGATGTAATTTAGGAAATTTTGCTTCGGATGGGCGGATACCAACTTGGAGCCAGGGAGAACTATTTCGTTTCAAACGAAGATTCAGTCGAGGTGGGGACAGGAGCAAAACTCCAACCGGCTATTCCGGGTCTTTCTGGAGTGTTTTTGCTGTTCTACCGCCCCCTTGCTCCTGCCCTGCTCTCCGTCATTTCTGCGATATTCGTCGAGGTCAAACGTGTACTCAGTTCTTTGCTGCCAGTGATTTCAAAGAAAGAAGACCGGTACGCACCGCTTTTCAATCGTGTTCTTTCCGGTTTGAATTCAACAGTCTCCCGACACGCCTGGGATACCCCCGTCAGACAAAAAAATGGAGATCTTGGGGACGGATGATGATTTTCTATGCGAGAATATCGCCCAAAAATGTTCCCGACCGGAACCGCGAGTGGTATGCGCGAATATTCCAATTGTACTCTGCGGGAGCAAGATCGACGTTAAAGGCTGCCTTTTTCCTTCTATGGATTCTAGACCTCTCAAGCAAATGGGTTTGAGACCCTCATTCCAATTTCCAAGGGAAGGAGAACCTGCAATATGCTAACTTCGATAATTCCCTTTTTCAGAGGCACGGCGTAGTGGTTCAAAAGGGTGATCCCATCAAAGCGATCGAAAAGCCATTTGAGTGACCGAGCTACTTAATCTAGCTCTATCTGGTCGCCTAATATGTGGGGCCTAAAACACGAAGTATCATATAGACCCAGCCCAGGTGGGCCAGAACCTACTTACACCCTACTTGGTATGACGTAAAGTATGTACACCTTTGGGGTTCCGAACCGTCCGCAAAACGGAACGGTGGTCGAAAAAATGGCCGTTTCTGGGACAAAATATTTGGAAAACGGACGGGTTCGTTTGACTCGTTCCCGTCCGTCTACTCGTTTTCGACGGGTGCATTATGCCTAGAGGTGGGTGGCTAAAAGTATGAGGTGTTTTAATTCATGTGTAAACCTACTTGGTTTGATGCTTTGAATCCTCAGGAACACCTGAATGAGGGCTGGTGGTAGCAGAGAGCGAGGTATTGACGAACCCGTTTCTACTCGTTTTTAAAACGGGTAACGAAATGCCCTCGACGGACGGAACGGAACCGTTTCAACGGTCTGTCGACCCGTCCAGACGGAAACGGGTCGAAACCCGAGAACAAAGTCTCTTGACATTTGAAGAGCTTCAAGCCTCCCAAGCTCTCTGGCTGACGCAGACAGGATTGGATAGCGGTGCAATTGAGCCGGACCGGACATGGCGAGAACCAAGTACGCGCTTTTGGCCTGCTGTACACTGACTCAAATTACGTCTTCAACTTTCCGCCGAGCGATCTCGGTGACGTGCGGGGCGCCAGCAGTCAACCGGCGACTAAGGGCAGGTTCGGAGGGAACAAAACTTGACCCCCAACTTTTTGAAGAAGAATGGGGCTCTGGCTAGAGCCTGTATCATGTACTAGGAAACCATGTGGTTCATAGCTCCATGTGTTTTGGTGTCTTTTTGTTGCTGTATTTTTTGTCACAAGTATCTGCTTCCCCTTCCACATCCGACTGAGTTGAATACTGAATTTAAAAATCAATAGCTCCTTTTTCGGTCCCCGGGGATGCGTATGACACCTATACTGACTTGGACGTAACGCACATGGGAACAATTACGACTTAGTCGGTTCGAGGCTGAGGTCGGAAAAGGATCGGCCCTATATCTCTTTTTTTTTGGCGGGTAAATGATGGGGATTGGCAAGAGGCGTAATTGATGCGATGAAGTCGGCAAGGCCGACAAGGAAGGATTCCAAAAATCCCGGCAAGCTCACCTCTCGATCACCTCGGGGCCATACTTAACACAAGAAAGGCGCGCCTTCGACCAAATTTCAACACAAGCTGCAAGGGAGAGCTGAACCAAAAATAGAAATCCCTAGTTATGGGAATAAAGCCTTACATAAATCATTTGGATGGTTTCCTAGCAAAAGATCAAAGAAACAGAGCTGACTAGGCTTTGAAGGAGGGCATGCAAGAAAACGTCGTCGGTGCTTGGTCGGTAGCGACAGAATCGGACCAGTTACTGAACAAAATTAGACCGCAATCATCGGCTTTGACCGTGTGGATGCCAAAGTTTTCTTACAGAGAGATCATGTCCTCGATCAGCTACGCAAAAGCTGCTGACGAGAAAATGAATTCAGTGAAATTTCTGGCTTCCTAAAATCCATACCTAAAGGTAGCGGGAATCAACACATATCGGTGAGATGCCGAAAGCCGACAGTGTCGCATCAAGTCAACATGGACTTAGTGTTGGAACTAAATGCACCCCACCAGCAAGTAACCACCACAATACCCTCTCAAGTTAGTTCACAAGTAGCCGCGTTACACGGTCCCGCATATTCGTATGTTCACAAAATGGACTCGGTGAATTAAAGTACATTTCACCCGACATTAGGCGCTATTTGAGAGGGATTAACTCTTGGGGTTTCCATAATAAACGGACAAGGAAGGTCCGTGAAGTCCGATCTGGATCGCCGGGATTTCAAGCGGCTTGCCAAGTTGAAGCCTTGAGCTTGGATCGGTTCCTCGCATCTATTTTCGATTGTTCAAAGCTACTCACTGAACAAGGGAATTTTTTTAGCTGGTGGATAACTTAACGGGTCGGTGACGGCAGGCAATGACTATAAATGGATTTGGGGGAACTTAGAGCCGGGTCACCAAACCTAAATCATAACATATAAGTAAATGAGTACCGAGCTCGTTTTCGGATTTAGCTGTTTAGTATCCTTGTCCGACGGAGGATAAATTCAACAGAAAGCCGGACATGTACATCCGGTTCAACTTGGTACACCGAGCACGCCTAGCCCAGTGTAAGCTCCCTCTCGCAGTATAAAAGCTGCAGCCTTGTTCGCAATTCTTCCAAGCTAGATTTGTTCTCTGCTTACATACTCTGGTTCAAAATGGTCTCCAAGGTCTTTGCTCCTCTCTTTGCGATGGTGCTTGGCGCCGCGGTTAATGCAAGTCCTCTTGCGTCCCCGGAGGCGAACGCGTTGTCTGGACTTGCGGTGCTCAAATAATCCCAACTGCTTTTCTTTTCTAACCTGACACATTTCAGAAACGCCAATGCGCCCAGACATATACTGTCGTCAGCGGAGACACATGCGCAGCCATCGAGTCAAAGACCGGCGTCTCCGACGCTCAGTTGCACCAGCTGAATCCGAGCATTAACAGTGGCTGCACAAGTATGGCCGCCTTCCCTTGTTCCTTCAATTTGCGCTGAATATTTTTTTATTTTTCTCTAGATCTTCAAATCGGCGAGGCCCTCTGCGTTTCCGGGGGTACCAACAGTGGTGGTGGATGTTCACAGACATATACTGTCGTGAGCGAAGACACCTGCGCAGCCATCGAGTCGAAGACTGGCGTCTCCGACGCTCAGTTGCATGCACAGAATCCCTCCATTAACAGTGGTTGCACAAGTATGATCCCCTGCCCCATTTCAAGGCAATTCGCGCTGAATGTTTTTTGTCAGATCTTCAAATCGGCCAAATTCTCTGCGTCAGCGGTGGAGGAGGAGGCGGAACCACCTACACCGCAATTGGTAAGTTCAACCTTCAGTTGTGAGCAATGGTACAGATAATTCTTGTAGCCTCATTTTATTACCCCGCCGGTGGTATCGGCGCCTGCGGAACCGTGCTCCAGAACTCCGACTTCGTCGTCGCCCTCGGGGTAGACACCTGGGACAATGGCGCGCACTGCGGGGAAACCGTCACTGTTAAATGTACGCATTTCGTCGTTCACTTCACCGAACAAAGGGAAATAACCGTTTTACTTTGCGCTTTAGACAATGGCATCAGCATCTCGGTTATCGTCGCCGACAGGTGCGCAGGTTGCAACGACTTGCATGGCGCTGATTCGATCGACTTGTCCTCTGGGGCCATCGCTGCGCTTGATCCAAATTATGTGAACGACGGTTTAATCAACGTCCAGTGGACCCTCTTTTGAATCGGGGTGACATAGGCCCTTGTATAAATTTTCTTCGGTTCTGCTGAATTCCTCCTCTTTGAGAGCCTATGCTCGGGTATTTAGATTGTAATTGTTGGGTTGGATATAGAACACAATGAAGGTTGTCATCGTGGGAACGATTTGGCAGACATAAAGTGCAAAAGAAGGGTAAATTTGAATACGACTCACTCCGACTTCCTTGTCTTCAACATCATACACGCCCCCCAAAAAACATAACTCCCGCCGTACTGCACTTTCTATTCACCTCCGTTCATCCCAACTCCGTAAGCACTTCCTCATATCCGCCCACATACCCTCTCGGCGCACGCAGCCTTCTTCTCGTCCTTATCGACGTTGTACGCCGCGAGACTGCTCGTGAGGGTGCATTCAGTCACAAATTTTAAATCTCCTGCATGCATGAAAGAATCAAATGTGCACCGCAATCAATGAAGTACTCAGATCGAACAGGATATCGAAGAGAAACGCATGAATATGTATCAAACCGAATGTTATCCGAATTTGGCTCTTAAATTCCTGGGGTTGAGTCCGCCGTATTAGCACCAACACCATCAGATGCATAGTCCATAGTTGAGCAGGCAAAAGAAAAAGATTTAGAAACCAACCTCTTTAGTACTCGGACCTGATTCGAACAGGCAACTTCCGTAATCAACCGACCATGCCCAGCCAAATCTTGGGGATGCGTACCATCCGCTGCCGAGTCTGATTCTTACTTTGAAGCTGGCTTGAATACCTGAGAATATCAAGAATTAGCGTTTCCGAACCTGCACGGTTAAAATGAGAATATCAGCAGTACGGAGTTCGCCACTGAAACAATTAGAAGTCGACTCGAACCTAATTCGAACAGGCCATAATTAAGTGCGGACCCTCCGCCGCCGAGTCCTGTCTCTACTTGGAATCTGTGTTCAACACATGCGAAATTTGAGTGTACAGTTGGGGGGCACGTAATTCGCAACACTCACCCCGCGAGTGCGTGCGAGTTCTTGAAGTTGTGGTTTTTTGTTGGAGCAGCCCGTCGCCGTATCAAAGAAAAAAGAACCTTGAAGGGATTGGCGCACAGAACTTGTTAGTCCCCACTCGACTTGACTCTGAAGATTTGGGGAAACGTTTGCTTGACCGGCAAGCGGCGTCTTGAGGGAAAGAACAAAGGGGCGGGACGGCGGGGAAGAGACGAAGCAGCGCTAATGATTTGCAGGGCTCGAAGACAGGAATCGAATGCACGGCGAGCGAGCGGGGGAGGCGGTGGCAACAAGTGATCCGGCGGCTAGACGAGGGGCAAGAAAATAAAGAACGGCGCCGGCGGCAGCAAAGGCGAGCGAACGAGCGGTGGCGGCAGCGGCGCACCGTGCATCAATTCGAGTTGAATGGCAGAAAATAAGGTAGAAATAGGGAACCTAGAGCGAGAGTCAACAGAGTGCAGCGTCAGGGTAGGGGTAGAGAGAAGCAGCGGCGCGAATCGCCTTATTATAAGTAATAGGAGAGAGTGCGCACCACACCTTCCCAGTGTGCAAAAGATGCACGTTCCACTCCCCATAGACGGAGGTAAATATCTGTGACGGTTTTCGGCCTCTAATGAAACGATCGATGGTGTTCGCAGGAAAGGGATCGACCCTTCCGGCTAGACTCGTTACCAGTCTGCCTATGAATGGAAAAAAATGTGGCGAGCGCCTTGCCGTAGGCAGACTGGTACAAGTCGGGACATGCCAAAGGGCTGGGCCCGGAATTTGAAATTTTGGCGGGTGCCGACCATCGGCATCATCGTGGCTGTATACTGTACAATTTTGATCAATTCGGCACAATTTCGGAAATTTTAGTACAATTAAAATCCAAAAGAATTCGGATAAATTGAGAAAAAATTATTACCGCAATAAAAAAAAATGGGCGTGACGCGTGACTGCCGAATTGAATGAAATTGTACAGTACTCTCATCATTTCGTACTAAAAATTAAAGCCTCAGTACTCAACACATGCAGACCTGTTGAAAATTGTGAAGAGGCAGATTTCAAGAAAATGGTATATATATTATGCCCTGTCTTTGAAATTTCTCCAACCAGATTGAATTAGAACAGCAGAAAAGGAAAATATTTCAAACTCTGTGCCCAGGGCTTTCCCACAGCCCGACTTGTACCAGTCTGCCTGCGGCAAAGTGCTCGCCACATTTTTTGTCATTCATAGGCAGACTGGCGACGAGTCTACCTTCCGGCGTATGGCGCCCCGCCAACGCTCTTCAATCCCGACCGCCAGGTGGTCGATCCTCTCACCGGCTCTGGCCTGCCCATGATTACCGGTATCTGCATCGTCAAAAGCGCTCCTGAAACGGTAGTGGATGGTTTTATGAGCTACTGGAAGGGAAGTGGCAAGGACATGGATGACGATGTCTATTAATTTCCGAAGTGCGAGGAAGATGCTCCAACTGTACTGCGATTCTGATGGTGTATTTCTTGTTGCGCGGATGTTCGAATTCCTTAAGTTCGTCCTTTATCCTTTCACTCCAGTTGATGACTCAATATCATCCCGGGTTTTAGCGAGGAAGAGAGGCGCATTTGCTCGCTCTACGGTCCGCAGATTCTTCCATCTGTTTCCTCCACATTCAGCTTGACTGATGCACAACGTCGGGTCTCGTACTGGGGCAGAGCCATCGGGGAACCCGAGCCGAAGTCTAATGAACCCAGCCGTTTCTATTTCAGCGATTTCTGACCATCTAGGTGCTCGGGGACTGTGATCATGATTCTGGTTTTTAGTGTTCGTCTTCGCGTTTCTGCTCTAAGGCCTGCCCAGCCCTCGGCGCTCGGCGCTCAACCCACCCTCTTCAATGGCCGATCCAACCGACGCGAAAATCTCATGCTGCACTTAGGGACGTCCGATGAATGGTTCTTGTTTGGCTCAGATCATACAACTTGAACCGAATTCGTTGCTTTTCTTTCCCGCTCTTACTCAAATGGTCCACTTCATATCTAGAGACCGTGGAAATGGCATGGGATCCAACATGACAATTGCCTCGGTACCTGTAATGCAGGAACAGGTTCCGGTGACGTGGCGGTGCAGAAGCTGTGAGGCTACCACTTATCTGCAGTCCACCCTGGCTCTGTCGACCACAATAATTGGGTGATAGGAGTTTGCCGTATATTCCAGAAAGTACGCGACGCACAAATAACGTGCGCCTAAAAGAAAATAATCTAAGTAGCAGTACGCAAAACACGTGACCGCGTTGGGAAAAAATACTACCCGGGAAAAAGTTGACAGCGACAAGTTTTTCGGCGGGTTTTTTCCTTGTGAAACAAGGAAAAGAGTCCCTAGAAACAGTTTTCCAACTTGGGCAAGGCCAGCTCCCGTAATAGGCGCAACGGACTTGCTGCGCGTTCGTTGAAGTCTGTGGGAGCCATTGAATTCCAACCATCGTACATTGCCATCTCGGGCCGCGGCAGCCGACCTTGCCTATATATACCCAACAGTCATTCAGATCGACGGCAAGGCCAGCTCCTGTATAGGTGCAACGTACTGAGTTCAGTTGGGGGCCTTTTGCCGACTATTTGATTGAAACATGGATAATGTGGTATGCAGAGTCATTCAAATTGGGGCCAAGCCCAGTTCCCCGTCCAAGAGGCGTGACGTTGGTTGGGGGTTTATTTGATGTTGCGGTTGGGTGACCACGATGGATAAACATCGCCCTCTTTGTAAAATTATGTGTGCCTGTCCGTCTGTCTGAAGATAAAACTCCGACACTTTCTCCGCTGTTTCTCATACATGCCGAAAGAATGCCGGATCGCAGTTGAGCGAATGGCAGGGTCGGCTTGAGCTAGGCAGATTCCGCCGTTCCCACACAAACTCTCACTTCCTCAACCGAAGCGGGGGGCCGCAAAGTGGTCAGCCGCGCTCTTGTTTGCCATCAAATTATGAGCATCACGAGAGCGCATTGAGTCTTGGCATGAGGACCAAATAACCCGAAGCGGGGTTTGGGGCACACGCAATTTTATAAAGATCTAGAGGGCAATATATTGTCAGCTACTTGCCGCGGCAGCCGCCACACAGATTATACGCAAATTAAATTACACCCTCGACTAGGTGCGTGCGCTCGAGGAATAGTCGCTTCAAGAGATGAAGCAAAAAATCCCATCGTTAACCAAGTCCGAGTCGCAGTCCAAAAGTTCTCACATTTTCTCTCTAATTCGCACCATCAAATAAGATTATAAACCAGCTTGATAACCATATTAATCAGCATCTCAGAAAATGCGGCCTCGGAAACGAACCGGAAACTCTTGATCAGGGGTATATAACTCGTTGCATTCATCGAACTTGATTCAATACTCCAAGATGGCTCTCCCTTCAACAACGCGCCAGTACTCTTATCCCCAGGTCCACTTTGGTTTTGTTCATTTTGGTTTTCATTTAGACCCTCTCTAGCTCGGCTCTTTCAACAATCTTGTCCTGCAGGATGTGCCTGTGAACGCCCCTAAGCCAAACGAGGTTCTAGTGAAGACCCATGCTGTGTCCTTGCAGGTACTGAATTGTTTTTGATGCGGGTCATACTATAATTAATTGCGTACCGTCAGTATCGCGATCTCATGATTGCCACCGGTGGCTACCCAGGAATGTTTGTCGCAATGCTTAGTGATACTGAACACAAGCCATTGAACTGGCTGTAGGCTGCCTCAGAATCTGGTTCCTTGCTCGGACATGGCTGGCGAGGTCATTGCCGTCGGAGCAGATGTCAAGGAGTGGAAAGTAGGGGACCGCGTTTGCGCCAACTTCATGCTGGACGCGTTGCACAATGATTCGCCAAATGAAGAAGCATTGGGCGGCGCGGTGCACGGCGTGCTGACAGAGTACCGGAAATTCTCAGCCCAGGTCCATTGTGCCGTGCTTCTTCCACGAATCTGCTGATAACTCCTTCAGGCGCTTGTTGCCATTCCAGAGCATCTCTCTTATGAAGAGGCTTCCACGTTACCGTCAGCTTTATCAACTTCGCATGATATTTGGCTGTGGCTGAATGTGATTCAGATGTGCTGCATTGACCGCCTACAACGCTCTTCTCTCAGGCTTCCAGCCACTCAAGGCTGGGGACACAGTCTTAGTTCAAGGAACAGGAGGCACCTCCATGTGGGTTTTGTTGTTCAAGCTGTGACCCTAACTGACACAATCGATTTCAGATTTGCCCTCCAGTTTGCTGTCGCTTCGGGAGCGACAGTGTTTGCGACATCTTCCTCCGACGAGAAACTGAAGCTTGCCCTTAAACTCGGCGCCAAGCATGGAATAAACTATAAAACCACGCCGAATTGGGCCGTGGAGGTTCTGAAACTGACCAACGGCGTTGGCGTAGACCGAGTCGTTGAGGTTCAACCTATTGATTTCGTTTCTCTGTGCTCTTTGCGAGCTGAATTTACTAGGTCGGAGGTAATGCCACGCTGGAACAATCAATTACATCTGTCAGGCAAAAAGGAAGCATCGACATAATCGGTCTCCTGGGAGGGATGGTAAGTCGCTTTTCGGTACTGTGACTCTTACCCATTCACCGATGTTGCCTCTTAGGCCGACGTTCCGCCCGTGAATATTATCAGACCTGCCAAGCAGCTGAACATCCGACAAATCTACGTCGGCTCTGTGGTGCAGTGCGTCTGCTGCAAATCCCTTTCGTCACCCTTGCTTATTTTATTCTACAGATTCAAAAATATGAACAAGCTCATTTCAGCCAACATCGAGGCCACCAGACCGGTGATTGACAAGGTCTTTGAGTTCAACGACGTTAAGGCGGCGTACGCGCATTTGGCCTCTCAAAAGCACGTTGGGAAGGTCGTCATTAAGATCTGATTGCATATATGTAGGAGAGGAATATGGTCTAAGTTGAAGTTGGTTGCAGTAATACTATCTCCGACTGCCTAGTGGGCCGAACTAGCTAGTGGGCCACTTGCTCAATACAAGGGCAGGGTGAGTATAACTTTTCAATTTTGTGGTTGGGGGATGGAGTACAAGCTATGACGATGTTGCTTGCCACATTTGGAGGCACCCTGACTCGGCGATCAATGGCTGTGGGATGTTCTTGATCGGCATGTCAGGGTGTAGGCATCATTTCTTATCTCCGGCCAGCCCGTGCACGGCTTCTTTGGCTCTTTCTTCACCAATTCCTCGCCGATTCACGAGGTTAGGGGCTCGTTTTCATCCCCTGGTTCGGGGAGATCGCATGGAGACCTCAAATGGTCGGAAAACACTATCTTCACTCTCCTGACACCCCGAACAAGATGTTTGTCTCTCCTCAAATAACTCAATCTGGTCACCTCCACAGCGAACGACCCACATTTCCTGGCGCTCCAAAATTTTGAGATCATATCCAAGACAATTACAGCTACATCCTCCCGGGCCGATGAGCCCTCACCTCCCCGCCTTCTTCTTAACGGCCAGTTACTACCTCAGTACACCACATTTGAGTAGCACTAAAGAATGAGTTTTTGTCGAGGTGTCAAGGGCATGTGGGGAACATCCTTTGCAATGAGATATGTTCCATCATGACTTATGAGCTAAATTGTACCAAAATTCCGAATGTGGACACCCTCTGTGCCGTTCCCAGCGAGCCGTTCAGTTGATACCCCAAATTCACCCTTGTCCCTGGCTGAAAATTGAAATATTTACACCGGGAATATGCATCTGATACACATTTTGAGTGACCATACTAATTCATTTATACCTTCAAGATGATTTGGTATGCACTTGCGTGAAGAGGACGCGCAGGAATCAATAATTTTGCGGGTGGCCCACTAGGCCGATTATGCCCGATTCGGGGTTACTGCCGAAATTAATTTGCCGAACCATCACAACAACATGTAAATTCCCAGAAACGGTCCAAACTCACTCGAAGGACGCCTGCCTTCATTTTGGGACCTATAATCTTGCACATACTGGGCAGGTTCTGGGGGCTGAGGGTCGAAAGGCCTTAGGTGGCCCACTTCCCAGTCGGAAATAGTAGCACATCGAAATTTGTGTTCATTACAATCGGAGACAAGACGCCAAAAGGAATTTGTGGAATGTTCACCTGGGAATTAGGGACCACTGGGACTCTACAGCCTGCCCATTGCAGACTGAAACGGGCTCAGCCTCATCGCCTTGATCATCCAACCATACCAATATTGTGTCGCCCACTGAAAGCTACCACTAGTAACTACCAGCACTCTACAATCCAGCACGTTACTACCACCCGACGGCAACCCAACCCCCAAATTAAACATGTTCAGACGGCTGTTTGTCCTTTTGATCGGCCTTTGAGTCTTGCTGGGTTATGTCAATTACGGTTTCCCAGTCGACTCGCCGCGGGCTGACAACCGTGTCTATCCGTCCAGATCGCGTGGTATTGACAACGAGGTGCAAAGAACCGAGAGCATTACTGGGCGTAGTCGGAGAGTCCTCCCATATCGTGCGTTTGAAATTCACGATCACGATAATAAGGGTGGGGTACATGCCCGTGTTCAGCGAGCCTGCGTTGATAATTGGGTCGATGACAAACCAGAGGAAGAACCAGGGCGAGTCGCGGTAAATCGGAAGATACCCGATGATTTGAGTAAGCTATAAATGGGACCACGTGGGTCAAATGGCTGCCTGAGTGGAGGTATTGCCTACCCATAGCAAAGTGTAAATGAAGCCCGACTCGACGAGTAGTGAAAGAATGTTCTCGGCGGACATCCTGCGAGTTTGGCGAGGCATATTCAACTCCCGCACGATCCTACGGTGTTGCCTGGGAATGGGATGATTAAAACGGTAGGAGGAAACCAGAAAGGCAGACGGAAGACTGAAAAGGGATCGTACCGAGCTCTGACGAAGATCAAAATTGTACATGCCGCGTTGGTTGCAACGGAGAACACCCACGCAATCATACTGGACGGCGGGCAGATTTGTTCGGCACCAGGGAGCGGACCAAGATAGGCAGCGCAAGTAAGGTCTATCAGAGCGAAAACTGCCTCGACAAAAGGTGAGAGGCGCCTGGAGGACAGGGGAACAATAAGACTAACCGAACGACATGAGGAGCAGAGTAGATGGTATCGCAATTGCCAAAAGTCGGCCTTGGTAGACAGCCCAAGTGCGCCAAATTACCACACCATCGCCAACAATCATCTAAATGTTGTAGTGAGTAATCAAACCATGCGTACGGGAGATTTTCACGAACGTTGAAAAAAAAGATCACCTCGTTTGCAACACCGAATCTCTTGATTAAAGCGTTTCCCGCCCCTTCTCGCTCCGGGATCGATATCTCGGGAATCATCAACAAGGTATGGATGTTTCCGAGGCGGGTGGCAAATCCGATGGCCCATCCAGTGACGGAGACCGCATACAAGGAGACCACGACACAGAGCATAATAATAGAGCTACGGGACTTGAGACCTCTCCGGCTAGTGAAAACAGTCAGAAAACCACGAGTCTTTCATCTTTGAGTCGTAGGACTCACAAGATTGAATACACTGCAACGGCGAAGACAGTACCATACACGCCTGCAGACGCTTATGAAGTGTCCCTTTGCCAATGAACTGAATGACTCACTACACATTGCAGTTTGAGCAACATCACCCACGGCCTCTTGCATTAGAAAAAGCCCGAATTCCTGGAGGATCTGAGCATCTGCCTCCGAGTTCGAAGCTGACATTGCGGTGAATATGATCGTCCGGCGATCCAGTGGTAGAAGGGAGAACCAGAGTCGAGATGTTGCGTACACCATATATATATATGCGTGGATGAGAATTCGAAGTCAAAGAACGGCGTTTCGGACGGCTTCCAACCGTCCATCAGTTGACCGCCGGAAAATATTGGTTCAATTTGGGGGTTTTCTAGCTGTCACCAGAGCGACTGGCCCCCGGGCCATGTTATTCTCCTCGCAATGATCAATGGTTTATTCTGCAATTGGACGTTCACAGAGGTACTGTAGGATGGTTTAGGTTTAAACCACGACGTTGCCAATGTTGGCCTGGTTTAAACCAGCTATGGTTTAAGCCAGAACAGTTTAAACCAGGTTCAAACCTGATGGTTTAAACCATGATGGCTTAAACCAGGTTCAAACCTGATGGTTTAAACCATGATGGCTTAAACCAGGTTCAAACCTGATGGTTTAAACCATGATGGCTTAAACCAGGTTTAAACCTGATGGCTTAAACCAGGGTCAAACCTGATGGCTTAAACCAGGTTTAAACCTGATGGCTTAAACCAGGGTCAAACCTGATGGCTTAAACCAGGTTTAAACCTGATGGTTTAAACCAAAACATTTGGATCAAAAGACTTCAAATGGTGTGGCTTGAACCAGTTTTAAACCGGTTTAAACCAAAAAGGTCGGACCAGAAGAGTTCAAACAGTGTGGTTTAAACCAAAATGGCTCAAACCAGGTGTAAAACAGTTTAAACCAGAAAATCATAGAATCAATCATGGTTGAGTCAAAATTTCAGATTTGGTTGAGTTCTTTGAAGATAATTAGATATTTCAATCAGAAGAATTGATTTCATGTAGTTGTCATCCACTATAACAGCTGCACAATCAATTTTTGGATCCATGTGCTCAGACCTGATATGTTGGGCAAGACTGACTCCAAGCCTTGGACCAAGTTTACGGACACTATACTGTGTCAAAAGTATTTGCGACAACTTTGTGAAAAATAATGTCTTTCATTGAGGTCAACTTGAGAATCAGCACAGCAAAAAGACAACTCAGAATGAACCACAGCTTGTAGATCACGACAACTTTATTGTAAAGCCAACAACTCCAGAAAGCGCATCTAATTTACAAAGAGGTTCATCTCTTGCACATTGATGTGTGCAACCTTTAATTTGATTACACAATTGGCAACCTATTGAAATACAACTTCATTCTACTCGGAATTGCTAAAGGTAACTGACCAGTCTACAATAGAGCATACCAGTTCAGGAATCAGGTCCTTCTGGCTGAAATTGTACCTGAGAACTCCCTGGGGTATCCCTGGTGTTACATGACACAAAGGGTCTCAACTTATGCTGGCCTGCGAGAAAAAGCCAAAGTTGATCAATTTCTTGATAATGGCTGTGATGTGTCTCTCTGGTAATTTATTCCTGTATGGTGTCAGGATGGGTTCCAATCCCCCAAATTTGTGCGTGTATTTGAAGAATATTGGTCAGACCATTTCAACTCAAGGAATACAATTATATCTGAAATTTAAGATTTCACCAAGTCTCAGAACTCAAAATTCAAGTCCAAATGTCAAATGCACTCACAAATCGAGTGTGGATTCATAATATGTCCAGAAGAATAGGCAGAATCTCAGCTGTGCTCTGCTGTAGGTGAATGGCCAGTCAATTTTCACAATACCAAGTTCCACCTGCTCAGTGTGACAGTTGTACCAATTTCAGAGTTGACCAATCCAAAGTTGTACATTTGTATAGTTGTGTTGCGGCCAAAAGCCAGTTGGCACTGCTGAAGATGTATCATAAGAAAGTTGAAGTTGTGTCAAGTTGAACATGCAAACTGACAAAGTTGCAGTTGTCTGCTTTGAAGTTGTGAGTTGAAAGGCTGAGCTCTGGTAACATGTAGGCTGTACTGGCTTTTCAAGTCCATTTGGACTGTCCTTGCTTGTAACTACAACAACGAACCAAGAAAGAAGGTGTGTGCAGAGGTAGCTAGCATGCATGATCAGATGGGCAAGGATATGCAACAGCAGTTTAAAAAGGTTGGCAGCACTTGGCCCAAGGCTGGAGTCAGTCTTGCCCAACATATCAGGTCTGAGCACATGGATCCAAAAATTGATTGTGCAGCTGTTATAGTGGATGACAACTACATGAAATCAATTCTTCTGATTGAAATATCTAATTATCTTCAAAGAACTCAACCAAATCTGAAATTTTGACTCAACCATGATTGATTCTATGATTTTCTGGTTTAAACTGTTGTACACCTGGTTTGAGCCATTTTGGTTTAAACCACACTGTTTGAACTCTTCTGGTCCGACTTTTTGGTTTAAACCGGTTTAAAACTGGTTCAAGCCACACCATTTGAAGTCTTTTGATCCAAGTGTTTTGGTTTAAACCATCAGGTTTGAACCTGGTTTAAGCCATCAGGTTTGAATCTGGTTTAAGCCATCATGGTTCAAGCCATCATGGTTTAAACCATCGGGTTTGAACCTGGTGTAAGCCATCAGGTTCAAACCTGGTTTAAACCGTTCTGGCTTAAACCATACCTGATTTCCCTATAGCTGGTTTAAACCACAATGGTTTAAACCAGGCCAACATTGGTGATGTTGTGGTTTAAACTTAAACCACCCTGTTACTGCAGAGTTCCTATGGCTCCACTATAGGATCGGTTTCAAGAAGGGATTAGCTAAAAGAATGAGCGGTTGGCACATACCTTCCGTGGTCCTGCTTTTCCGAGCCAAGTTCTTTCCAGCAGCAGGGAGATGCGATGAGATCACATACGACCAGATACAGTTCGCGGGAAGTTGACTGTATGTGTCGAGGGCAAGGATTCGGCTGCTGTGGACTCTCGAAATACGGAGTGGGAACCATCTGCGAAGTTGCCACCGGTGCTCCATTGAAACTGCGGTCTGTTAGCTAGCCAACTGTCTCGAGTGGATGGATTTAGCCACCTACGGATAGGTCAAAAGTTGCCAGTGACAACCATCTGCGAACCTGCCGCATCTTCGTCGCAATGTGGCCGAACCCTCGCACCTATTCAGCTGCGATAGAGGACTTCTCTAACGATGGCTTTCGTCACAGAACGTGGGATGTAGTGGAGACAACGAAGGGCAATCTGTGGCAGATATCAGGAGCTCCGATGGTTGCCAGCAAGCCCAAGGCGCCAAGGCGAGAAACACCGACGGAGTTGAGGCCATCAAGGATGAAACCACAGAAATACATCAAACATGGCCCTGTAAGATGTGTCTGTGTACTATAGAAAGGCCAGACACAGTCGTCGGCGAGAGCAAGAAGAGTGATAGAGAAGAGAATCGACAAGAAGTTGATGGGAAAAGGTAGCACATCGAAATTCGAGTCAATTGCCACGCGGAATTCCGCAAGGTAGTTTGGATTTCAGTCAGAAATTTCTACCTGTGAATCTGTAGGGTGGTGGCATGAAATAGCTGTAATTGAGTGAGAAGGTAAACATTCACTGACCAGGACTAGAACATGCCTCAATGAGTCAAGAATATGGTGCGGAGAAATGCCTCCACCTCCATCAGGCAGTCATGCAGGCAGATAACTGGGCTCCCGTCAATGTGTCATCGCCGTCCATCCCCATTTCTTTCTCATCGGTAGCAGGCTGAGAAAATTCAAACATGGACTTGAATACGGGAGAACGGGCAGCAAGGATGGATTTGTGGATGCGGAAGATCTTCTCTTCGGTGCAGAATGATTAGTGTATCATTGGAATACCATAGTCCCTCTGACTGGTGTAAATTGTGGTCTCCAGTCATGAATCTTTGCTAGGCGGTGCAGCGCAAGTGCAGCGACGTTGTAGGAAGAAGAAAGGAGGAATCAGACCACTGGCACGTGCCGATCCCCATCATGATGGCACGTGTGTTCGTGCCTCTTGCTTGTGTAGACCGTTCCCAGTCTGCTTACAACGAGCAAAAATTCTGGCAAGCACTTTGCTGTAAGCAGACTGGTACATCTCGCCAAACAAAAGGCCAGTGATGCCGAGATCGGCACCGCGGACCGCTACGAAGGGATCAAGACCACCGGCAGTTAAGCGTTACTTAAGCGGTCCGACTTTTACGCTCTCCCATCATCATGGCGTTCCTGTCTACGCTCTTTCTTGCACTCGGGTGGTCTGCAGCCCAGCCCGCGATCGCCAATTCAATCTTCGGTGTGACCTCCTCGCCCGACAGAATCGATGGTCAAACATTTGATTACGTGGTGGTTGGTGGAGGCACTGCGGGGCTCACAGTAGCCGCCCGCTTGACTGAGGATCCCACCGTCAGCGTTTTGGTGGTAGAAGCCGGGGAAGATGACCGCGACAACCCAGAGGTATATGACATATATGAGTTCACAGTGGCGTACGGCGGGCCACTAGATTGGCAGTACATCGCAGAAGAGGGTCGCATCATCCACTCGTGCGTTTGAGTGCAATGAACCATTCATACGCTGATGGAGTTCAGAGGTAAGACGCTCGGAGGATCCAGCTCGATAAACGGTGGACTGTGGACGCGAGGATCTATGGCGCAGTACGACACCTGGACCACGCTTCTTGAACCATCCGAAGCCGACGTAGGATGGAATTGGGATGGTTTGTTGCCCTACATGCAGAAAGTACGTCGATCCAGTTGCATAGTCTGTGCCACTGTGGTCCTGACATTTTTTGTCCATTTCAAGTCGGAGAACTTCATGCCACCGAATGCCGACCAGATTGCCAAGGGCGCTGAGTCTGTTCCTGCAGTCCATGGCTTCTCGGGCCCCGTGCACTCGGCATTTTCACATGGCATGTATGGAGGTCCCCAACAACCGGCGTTCCTGGCCACAGTCACTAACGCTTCCGGTGTCGTACACTGTCCGGATCTCAGTGCGGGACATCCGAACTGTGTCACAAACAACCCCCTGGTAAGGCACGACATTGGTGCAAGTTATCATCTAATTCTGCAACTGCAGTCCATAAACTACCACGCCAACGATCTACGCTCTTCCTCCGCGCAATCGTATCTCACACCAGTCCAAAATACACGAAAGAATTGGGTTACACTCATCCAGCATCTGGTTGGTTTTCCGACGCATACGCGCGGGATATATCATCTCATCAAAAGATGCTAGGTCACCAAAATAGTCTGGGCAAATACGACAATCCCGCTGGTTGCCTCCGGCATTGAGTTCGCGACTTACACAAACACCACCAATGGCACAACGCGCTATACTGCGTTTGCGCGAAAAGAGGTTATTCTAGCCGCTGGAGCTCTTCGCGTGAGTCTCCTTCCCTCCCTCCGTCGCGGACATATTCCAATTGAAGACTGGTCTAGTCGCCCGCAACCCTACAGCTCTCTGGCATCGGTGACGCAGACCTCCTGGGTCCGTTGAACATCACCACCTTGATCGATTTGAAGACTGTCGGGAAGAATCTCCAAGAACAGGTTAGCAGTATCCCTCGTACAGTATAAGTGCGACCCAGTTACATAGTCAAGCGACCTCTCAGGCGAATACTCCCATGACTGCCGGCGGAACTGGCTTCCCTGTCAACGGCACGGGCCCCGACAACGCTATCGCATACCCGAACCTCTTCCAGCTCTTTGGCAATGCGTCGGATGCCAAGGTCGCGGAACTTCAAAGCTCGATTCCAGCATGGGCTGCGAGCCAGGCGGTTAATGCGCACTCCGCCGCCGCGCTGGAGACCATCTTTCGCGCTCAGGCAGACATTATATTGAATGATAAAGGTACGAGGACTAATTTTATCCTGCAGCCCGATTTGAACCGAATGTTTTCCTTCGAATAGCGCCGATGGTCGAGATGTACTACGTCACTGGCCCGGCTGTCGCTTTTGAGTATGTGTTTATTCGGGCGCCCAACCGTACAGAAACCGACTGAAAGAAATCGCAGCCAAATCATTACAGTTTTGTGGGAGCTTCTTCCGTTCAGTCGAGGGCGCGTAGCTATCGTGGTGTGTGAATTTATGGGTTGCGCTATGGATTTTCCGTGTCTGACGCGAAGGCCACACCAGTCCGACGACCCCTTCGAATATCCCAGTGTACATGTCAACTACTTCAACGTCTCGTTCGACATGGACATTCAGATTGCGGGCCTGAAGCTTCTGCGGAAAATATTCCAGACAGCACCGCTCAGGTAGACCGCCCAATTATCCATTCTTCGACGCATTCATTGATGAACGATTCTTTTGCAGTGAGCTCTCAATCGGAGAAACCACACCCGGTTCCGCCGTTCCGGACGAAGCAGACGGCGGCTCGGACGCAGATTGGGAAGCCTATATTCTCGCAAATTTTGGCTCGGTGGCGCACCCACTCGGTACAGCGTCCATGATGCGGCGCGAGCTCGGCGGTGCGTTCCTGTTCTCGCCGTCATTGTTCTCGTGCGTCCTGACTTTTCATAATCGCGTTGTGTAGGTGTCGTGGACGCGCAGCTGAAGGTATACGACACGCACAACGTGCGTGTCGTCGACGCTTCTATCTTCCCCACACAACTCAGCGCGCATTTGAGCGCAACTGTCTATGGTGTTGCGGAGAAGGCGGCGGATTTGATCAAGGCCGCTCAATAGAGTGTAACTAATTAGGCGAAAAGCAGAAACATTGTCGACATCCTGAATCCGTCCCAATGACTTGTTGGATTCAGTGTGTGTACTGGGACCAATCTGGCAAGTCCTGATCTACATTACTGTCGCGCGCCGGTTCCTGCTGCGGCTCCCGCCACAGGGCAACAACTGCGCTAGGTTCGGTCCAAGCCCCGTTCTGACGATGCCGCGCCGTGCCGGGACCCCAAACAGACCAAACATCAAAACAAACACGTCCGGGCCGGAACTGCGTGGGCTTGTACGACTGCGCAGTGACAGCTACTAGTTCGCATAAGAGATCCGCACTGCCGTCTAGCCGCTGCCGAACTCTCCGAAAATTGAATTAATACGACGCGCAATGGCTTTGCCTATCTGGAGCCTATAAACGGTGGAGAACTATGTGTCAATCGACCACAGACTTGACCCGTCGCAAACTTTCATCTCGCTTTCGCGCTACTTCAAAATCCACTCAGAATGAAGGTCATCCTGGCCGGTACAACAGGCTTCATTGGCTCCGAAGTTTTAGCGCAATGTTTGCGCAACCCCGCCATCACAACGATCGTTGTCCTCTCGCGTCGCACCCTCCCTGCGGCACACGCAGACCATCCCAAGGTCACTGCATCAGCCATTCGACAAAAATCTTGCGGTCTTTCGGGCCTTGTGACCTTGTGACATAGCCACCACACAAGCTCACAAGGTCAAAGTGCAAGAAAATCTGAGCAAAAGCTTTCGAAAAATGTAGTAATAAGAGACAAGAGGGCTGTGAGGGTTATGAGGAGTCCTCTGAAAAATTGTGACAACTGTGTGATGCCCACAAGCTTTTCACTTTTTACAATTAATGCCCCCAGCCAGAGTCGAACGAGTGATCTTGTGAGAATCATCTCTGGCTTTGCGGTCTTGCGATCTTGCAGCACTTTGGCTGTGTCTTGCAGTCTTGTTGGGTCTTGTGAGGTCTTGTACAAGATCACAAGATTCTTGTCAAAAGTCTGATGTGTGGTGGTCATGCAGAATTTCACCCTCTACTCTCCTGAGGTTCTTGCCGAGCTCGAGGGCGCGGATGCATGTATCTGGTTTGTTTCCCCCCTTGTCACAGATATATCATATCGATTCTTATTGCCGTTACAGGTCAATGGGCACGACAGCGGCCATCCCAGCTGTCGAAATCGACTACCCGCTTGCGTTCGCGCGTGCTTTCGCCCCCACTATAGCCGCATCACGAGCGACGCCGTTCCGATACCTACACACCAGTGGCGTCCTCGCGGAAAAAGACCAATCCAAGTCGTTGATATTTTTCGGGAACGGTCGGCGGGTTAAGGTCGGTCAACATGGCCATTTTCGGTGTCTCTCTGTCGTACCTTGCGTATCAATAATAATATTAATTCTTACAGGGGAAAGCCGAAACCGAACTACTCGCGTTCGCCCAGAAGGATGCGTACGCGGGTCAGTGGGAGACGTACGTCGCACGTCCGGCGATGGTGCTTCCGAAGAAGGGTGCTATTCTGAAGAGCCTGGTCGGAGGGCTAATCGGTTCAGTGCGCGTGGACGTGCTGGCGGCCGCGATGATCGACGTGGTTTGTGGCGGTAAGAGGAATGGAGAATGGGCACTCGAGAACGCCGAAATTGTGGAGCGGGGGACTGCATTGAAGAAGCGACAGTTGATGGAGTACGGCCGGGGGCCAAAAGGTAAATAATGACTTTCTCTCTCCGCACACAACTGAACGACTTTATAGATGGCTGCCCATGAACACGGGTGTTGTGGACGTAGTTTTCCAGCCCCGCCTGTCCCTTTTCAACATTCGTTCTATTTACGTCACACAGACCTACTCAAAGCTTGAACTATATTGCATGTTTCAGCTCTTCCGCGACGGCCGCGACCCTGTTCCGATGGTTGGACGATTCGGCCCTAATTCTTAATTTACCAATCGACGGCCCCCCGCCTCACTCGTGCATTATCTCCATCTACCATGCCGACCTCACTCTCACACCCTGTACTGTGCGTGGTCCATTTCCGCCTGCCATTAAGGCCATATGTGCGGGTGTGTGAATTTGTATAGATCCCTGTATCTAGATCCGATTTTCGCCATGGCAGAAGGGCTTACGCTGGGAGCAACTGCCTGTGAAGGCTGGATGCTGTTCAACTGAAAAGACATAGAAGCAAAGCAATACCTATACCACATTAGATTCGGGTTCGTTCTTTGCTGCGTGCTCTCGATAGAGGTTAAACTGGGTGCGAAGCTTGCTGTCTCGCTGAACGTGTGGTAATACTGCAGCTTGGCAAAGATATGGATTTTGGAGCTCAAACACCCGCGGGTAGACGGGTCGGGTACGCGGGTTGAGCACGGGTCTGAAATCGCGACCCGTACCCGTTGTCTCGATCCGCGGCCCGTGCCCATCCTTATTCAAATCGGGTCCATGCCAGCCGGGCATCCATTCACCGATGTTTCGGAATGGTGTCTCTGTACCGCAACAAAGTGAATTCAATAAGGGGTTTCAGAATGAAAAACTTGGGCTCAACTTGACTCCAACTTGGCCGCAACTTGGGCTAAGTTGGGACCCAAGTTGGGACCTTGTTTGTGAAACCCCCCAGCTACTGTTTCTGCCTCAACTTTGGAAGTTGAGGCGACGTTGATATGCGAAGCATCAAACAAGTGCGAAAAGGCGCGAGAACCGAAATTGGGGACAAAGTTGGGGCATCAAGTTGGGACCGAAGATGGAGACCAAATCGGGCTCTTGTGCACAATTTGACATCCAACTCCAATTTCGGGTCTCAACTCGGGCTTCAACTTCATGAAGTTGAAGCTCGAGTTGCGACACAAATTTAGGCCCCAATTTTTAATTCTGAAACCCCCCAATGTGACCGAGAGTATCAGCTTACTTCTACACGCCGTTCGTTTGTCACACTGCTTCTGAATCATTAATCAAATTGGACAATTATTCGGTAGCCAGTGTTGGGTTTTGAGCCTAGGGACAAAGCGAAGCCCAGTGACCCTTTGCAAATGCGCAGAGGTCTTCATTCAAAGTCTTAAATACACCAGAGCAAGTAATATAACCGTAACTAGCACCTCAGTATCCATATGGTATCAGAGTTGGTAACACAGAGAAGGGCAGAGAAGAAGATGAGACCAACAGAGTTTCCACATGGTGTCCGCATGGTACCCATGTGGCCATCTTTGATATGCAGGGAGAGGTAGCGCATTGGTGTTTTGATTGCTATTCCAACGCTGCTACTCCCAAACGTCACTGCGTTCCCCACTCCAGTAGACCAACCTTGGCCTACCTCTGACTACCCTCTGTCTACCTTGGTCTACCTTCTGTCTACCTCTGCCTACCCTTGTAAATGTACGTCTACAGGTTGACAGATGTTGGCCTATTTCGGTCTACCCCTGTGTACCTCCGGCTACGTAAGGTGGACAACATTCGCCTACTTCCTTCTACCACGGCCTATTTTGGTACTCCGACCACCGAGACTACGTGATGAACTTAATGTGATCGAGTACTATTTAACTTCTGTGCCCCGTTCGTTCGCCACACTGCTTCTGAATCATTAATCAAGTTGAGCGGTTATTCGGGCGCCAGCGGCTGCTCCCGAAATTCGGCCGACTATCGAAGCGGACGGGAGGGTGATCCCTCACAGCTTTAAAGCTCCATCGTTGTCCAGGCCGTCACGTCCCCAAGTTCTAATCTCTCCCCTCTTGCAGGAAGAGAATATATCACACCCCAGCGGTCCCACAATCGGAACTCCCAGCTCACTATGTAAGACAGAAATTGCAGCTCATGCAGGCTAATAAGTTTAGAACATAGTTTGACCGACCTTCCAAGGAAGATGGCATTTGCAAGCCGATTCCTCTTTTCTTTGGCGGCGACACTGCTGGTCCTGGACGCCATCTCCGGGACATCGGCACAACTTCGGTCGACTGGCTTGTCAGTCGTGTTCAACGATGTACCCTACTACATTTCTCCCTACGCGTCTGGCAAGCTTGTTATCAGCCCGATGGCATCGCTCTCGAGTGTGCCAAGCGTATACGGCTTTAAGCCTGTGACAGTGGTCCAGGAAGCTGTGAGGCTTTCGGGGATCTCATCTCTCCTCTCGAATTGGACAGCCATCGACGATGTTTTCCAGTCCGCGTTCGCGGAAGCCATCTTCCTAGCCGGTGTGGTTGGCTCTTCCATTACCAAGCAGGACATGGCAGACGGATCCTCGTCCCTGGTCTTACCCCTCAGCAATCCCACCATTTCATCGGGACCATACTTCTTGGAGATTGCTACTGGCGATCTTTACCCCGTCTATCGCCTTTACGATGAATTTGCGGGCGCTTTTACTGAGGCTCTCCTACAAACACCCAACGGGACGTTCCAGCCGCTGTCCGCCCAAATCCCGGGCTCCGCATCCCTCACCGTCGGTGTTCCGTCGCGCCTCTACTTTACCAGGACAGCTGAAAAGCCATTGGCTGGCGTCCGCATTGGCGTCAAGGACATTTACCAGATGGCTGGCGTAAAGAATTCTAACGGCAATAGGGCGTGGTATAACCTGTATCCTGTCAACAATGCCACGGGTACCGCCGTCCAGCGCCTCATTGACGCCGGGGTGGTGATTGTTGGATCACAGAAGCTTTCCCAGTTCGCCAACGGCGAGGAGGCCACCGCCGATTGGGTCGACTACCACGCGCCCTTTAATCCTCGTGGTGACGGCTACCAGGACCCGAGCTCATCATCAGCTGGTGCGGGTGCGTCAATCGCATCGTATGACTGGCTAGACGCTGCGCTCGGAAGTGATACTGGTGGTAGTATTCGTGGTCCAGCCGGTGTTCAAGGCTTGTTTGGAAATAGGCCGTCGCATGGCCTTGTCTCGCTGGACCATGTTATGTCGCTGTCGACGGCACTTGACACTCCTGGTTTCCTAATTCGAGATCCAGTTCTGTGGGATGTAGTCAATTCGGTTTTGTATGGAGACAACTACACTTCCCTCGCAAATGTCAATATGACGGCGAAATATCCCACGACCATCTACACCGTCGGCTTTCCGACGGACCCCTCGTCGTCTTTGGCTGCACCCATCTTGAACAACTTCGTCGATGCTTTGGCCAGTTTCGTCGGAGGCAACGTGACAGCACTGACTCTCGAGAACGCGTGGGCAGCGAGTAGGCCTCCCGCGGCGGGAAACACCACGGTGTTGCAGCTGTTCAACATCACCTACGCTACATTCATCAGCAAAGAGCAGACTGCCTCGCTGAGGGACGCGTTTTATGCGGATTATGCTGGTATGTTGTTGTTTCTGTTTTTAGCTCGCAATAAAGCAGGTCTAATCGGTTGTGCTCAGCTGTCCACGATGGTCGTCGCCCCTTTGTGGACCCTACACCGCTCGCCCGTTGGGCTTATGGAGATAGCCTGCCCGATAGCGCGCTCGACGACGCTATCTCCAACAAGACACTCTTCATGGATTGGTTCAACACTCAGATCCTCCCCCCTGTCGATGACCCCGTCCAGTGCTCTTCCGGTCTGCTGCTCTACGTTGGGGCCTCGGGAGGCCAGAACCCGCGCAACCAATATATTTCAGCCCCCACGCCACCGTTCGGTTTCGGCACCGATGGCATCAGTATCATGGCTGAATGCCCGGACAGTGTATATCCCCTGGGACAGGTCAGTGTACACAGCAACATTACAGGTCATGAGGAGTGGTTCCCTGTCGTTGTGGACGTTGTGGCCGCCAAGGGATGTGATGGCCTTTTGGCGAAGCTGGCAAAAGATTTGGCGGCGGCGGGAATACTGCCAGTGCCAGAGGTAGGAGGATCAATTACGGGCGGTGATATCTTGATGAAGAGGAAGGCGGAAGAGAAGGGGCTGAGGATGAGGTATATTGGTTGAGCGCGAGAACACATAGAAAAGTATCCGGCTATAAATTTATTCGTGGTATTCAGCGTATCCTTTAGCTACACTCCTCTAATTCGGTCTGCCATATCACAACGCTGAGATTTCCGTCGCATCAAGGCTCCTGGCATAAGCGTCGGTCGAACGAGGGGAGGGAAGGGAAAAAAGTTCGCTCCGCTCATCCGCGTGCGTGCAGTTCGTGAGTATCGCAGACGGTGGGAGGGAGATAGAAGCTGGAGCGCAGTGATTAGATGACAAGATACAGGAAGCAACGCGTGCGGCGCACCGGCTAAACCGCTACGGCTCTCGGCCGTACGTACCGTATATGTACGGATGAAATACGGCGAATACGGTGTACGGTTTGGGAGCGCATTTTACGGCGATCTCAAACCCGTAACGAATACGTACAGAGAATTTCCCGGGGATAGTCAGAATCTACATCAATGTTCTTTTCCGCTTGAGGGTGGGTGGGCAACACACCGATATATGTGGCTCATTCAATACCTATAGCTTAGGGCCTCAACGCTGCTACGGTGTTCAAAGGTTGGTTGATCGAGGTCAGGTTAAACATGGTTAGAGGGGAGCCTGTGTACTTGCAAACCACGCTACCATTCCTAAAGTTTACATTGGCCCAAGGCTGAGGCCTTATTAAGGGTGGTGGCAAGGCGGTGGTTGTATTTTCCCGGTCATTGTCGAACCAATCATCACGGGGAAGGCTTTATGAGTGACGAGCCGATCGGCTTTCGGGCGCAGAAAAGAGATAAATTCCTTCGGACTTTCCTTCATCCAGAAACTTACACTTTCCCTTCAACTTTCCCGGCAGTCTGAAATATTGTTCCTGGGACTGGAACAGATCCAGGTCTCCAGACGGAGTTTATCGTTTTCGATCACAGTCGCGATCTATCCACCGCCACCGGAGATTGCCGATAAGTCAAAAGACGATTTTGCGCTTTTTCGATCACAGTCTCGATCGTGCCACTGCCACCGGGCATTGCCGATCCGTCCAAGCAAATGTCCTTTACTCGATCACGGTCTCCTCACCACAGCGACCGTGAAATCAATGTTCCGTTTCATGAGTTTCCGGACCCGATCTCGTTGCGATCTCGTTCACTTCCCGTCCGACAGCCCACCCCTGGTCGAATACGATGACCCGCCGTCGTGTCCTTATCACTGGAGCACGTCTGTAACAACCAATGTGCAGAAAACGTTATGTTCTTGGTCGAACCTGCTAAAGAAAGTCCCAGAGAAGGCGTATCAAGACTGATGCTGTGGTAAAAGCACAAAAATCCGCGCGCAAAAGTGCATGCGAGAGGAAAAGGCAGCAGGATCTGCCGCTGAATTGGATGAACTTCCTGCGCTGCGCAAGATGCCTGAGACAGTTTCCCACAAATCAACAGCACCGTCTTCTGTCATGCCATCGCAACGGAGTGGCAGGAGGAAATGAGCCCGCCGAAATGGTTACGTGTAGCTTGCGTTGTATGCAGACGGCGTACCAAGAAAATTTTACTTGAGCCCTGTAACCCCAGCCTCAGCAAATACGACCTTATGCTCATAACATTTTGCCCCAGGCATCCTTTCCAACCACGTACAACTTTGAAGCATACGTACAACTCTTTGTTTGTCTTAACCAAATTAACGTCTTAGCTTTCCGATCTACCGTTCATTCAACTTGCCAAATTACGATGTCAAAGTAATTATCATTTCTCTAAATTGGAGAATGCAAATCCAACCCAACCTTGCACTTGCGCTCGCGTCGACATGCATTCATCTTTCGCGTTCAACGTACACTGCATGGTTCAATGAAGCTATAGTCAAATTCGACGCAGACCAGGATGCTCCGAGGATCCAGCGTCGTTTTATTGCGGCATATTCCTCTTGCTTAAGAGTCGGCTGCTGTTGCTAGGAGGCGTGACATATACAAAATGGAAGCCAACTCTCAACCTCAGTTTTCTGGTAGACAACTATGTCCCTCAAGGTTTCCGGTTGTATTCTCATTTCATCGGAAGATGCTTACTTCAAGGTCGGATTTACAGATAACTGAGCCGGAGTCCAATGCAACATCTACAGGTATTTCTAGTGCAGAGTCCTCTCGATAAATACTCATCAGAGGTTAGAACCTTGTCGACCACTGAGTTCTGGTGGGATTAGTCACCACGCATGCATTCAAAAACGTCGCGACTTTGAATGCTGTTCTGATTCTTTTTAAATGGCGATTCAGACAGGTGTAGACGCCACCCCGTATCAATCGAAACGCAATATACGTCCAATCATGGCCAGCCTGAAATCAAAGCTGGGACTTGGCTGAGATGCCCGAGGACTGCTGTTCAACTTCATGTTACCATATAGTGGGCAGGGTAATCCGCTACTGATCCGCCGCACAGTTTGAATCGGCACAGAACCAGGGTGAAGGAACTATTAATACTTCAAAGTTTGCAGCCGAGTGAGCACCTTGTGAGTGCATCTGGGGTTTTTATCCCAATCCTCACGACTGGCTCATCTACTTAGTTGATCTTCCAAATGTCGTGGGCTTGTACATGCTTCTTCAGTTCATTGGTAACTGAGCTGACTTTTGTTTGTTAGGATTTTCCCAGTTCGAGTTCGCACCTATAGGATTGAATTACGGTTTGTGCAGTTTTTATACTCATTTGTTCTCCGTGCTGAATTCGCCTTACGTACCTCGTAGCAAGCCGACTTGAAGATCACCAAGCCCTGATTCAGCATGGAGGTCATTGCCGATATTACCAATACTGGCGGGTGCGTTTCCCGGCCGTGATTCAACCCATCTCACTTCTGACCCTATCACCATGATTGACGTGAACTCTCACCCAGCTGAAAGGTTGAAACTGCACCAACATTGTGCCACATCAGCGTGCAATGTATTTTGTAATTGATGTTTCACTTACTGGATCCTCGTAGTCACATCCAATGGGGGGCGGGGGGTATATTGTGATTCAACTCGGGGTCACGACTTCTCACTTGGTGATCTTTAGATTCATTAACCGTAGATAGGTGCACGGTGCCGCGGTGCGGATGGCCTATTTATTGTATTCGCAAGCTAACAGCCGCCGACGGAAATCTTAGTTTGTTTACTTAAATATCTCAAATTGAAAATTCAATGCTCAACCTGCCTCCCAAAAAAGCTTTTAAGCATTTTGTGTACATCATGTCTATCACAGTCCCAGGGACGCCCGGGGGGCCCTTTGAATTAAGTATTTGCAGGGTGAAAGACGGCGTTTGAGCCTTGAGTCAGTGGGCCTAAGTTCTTGCGTAAGCTTGATGATGCAGCTCCTAATTTCTACAGCTCCTTGCCGCTAATGTCGGTGAGCACGAGCGACGCAATTGGTGACTATAGTGAACGGGCGAATCGAGATTCGTGAATGAAAGTTGGGAGCAAAATCAGAGGGAATTGTCACGCAGGCCGAAATCTTGCCGAAATCAAACCGAAATGATATCCTTCTGATTCCATCAGCTGATCAATCACCTTTTGCGTCTTGTCCACGGTGCTGTGCGTTTCGATGTGGCATTTCGTGCTTGTACTTTCTTCCGTCAAAGTGCTGATGCATGTCACCGAATCCTCACAGCTACTTGCCCTGGTCGGTCTGTAGGTGGAAAATATCCCTGCCATGAAAGGAGCTGCCCACTTGCAATACTATTTTGGACCCCGTAGTTGGCCACCCCCCCTAGTTGGCCATTTGGTAGCTAGCTTGCTGAGCCTTGACACTTATAACCTGGCATAGTGAGGGATGATAGTAGGACCTATAACGAATGCCTGAACCGAATTTGGAATCAGGGTGATGAACTGATGGTCAGTTATGACATGTCGGATCGGGCTCCGAAACGTGTGAACATCATTTTCTTATTGCCGACGCGGCTCGGTTTTCTTCTCTCAGCTCCCTTTCAACCAATTCTTGGCCATTCCGGGACTTCGTAGGCTCGTTCTGTTCCCCTGGTCTTAGCGAATCATCTCCTACGACTTCCTCTGTGTTTGGGTCAGAAGTTTCTTTGTTACTCTCCCCTGAAGGCACAGCTGCATTTTTTGAGTTGTTCATATTGGCCGATGTCATATAAGACAACAATGTGAGGCTACCCATATGGAACTTGGCAGGAGGGCTTTTGGAGCCCAATACTTCAATTTAGGATGTACTTCAAAATTTTATCTGCTCAGCTCCTTTCGCAGTGCAATGCTTTGCCGCAAACAACACAATTTTGATCATATCAACAATGGGATTTTTTTGGTGTGCTCCAAGCACCTCGGGACAAAGTTATTGATGCAAATATGCTGCATACCTTTCCTTCATGCTGTTTGAAGCCCAATTTGGGGCCTAGCAAAATTTCCTCTTCTGCTAGACATGGCATTGCTTGAGTGGCCTGAGTCCGGGCTTTTTCCCAGTCGGAAGAGCAGTTATTTACACCCCGCATATGGGCCATATGAAGACCAATATATGTTCTAATTATGAATATATGTTCTAGTTGAAATTCCCGATGGCTCCGGTCGCTAAGTTCCGGCTTCAATGCTTGATTTGGGGAGGTGGCCAACTACCCTGGTATTTGGCCTTGTTGAACCCCCGTCCGAAAAAAATTCACTGCCAGGACAAGTCTTCATATATTTGGGTGGGAGTAGGCTTAAACTCTTTGTAGGATGTCTGCCCTTCATCTGACACTGTTTTGCCCATAGGGAACGACGTCACAGGTTGATACTGAGGCACGAATGCTTAGGTGGCCAAGTACCGGGTCAAAAATAGTAGTACGCACGCGAAATCCCTGCTTCGATCTTTCTGGAGTTCCTGGCATTCTGACGAGCGAAGAATACTGAATCTGCCTTTCGCCAACTGAAGCCCCGATTCACAAGATCTTATTTCGGCCATCAACAGCCTGCTGACGGATCGCTATCCTTGAGCTACCGGCGGTATGGAGTCGGAGAAATTTGACTCATGCCATTGTGCCGCTGATCTGTACCGCCAGCCAGCCGGCCCAAACCAAGATCGGTGCACTTTTGGGCATTCGATGTGCCTCTTCCAGTTCCAGGCGGCTGCGCATCAGCTGCGGGCGTTCCAAGCATCTAACTCCACTCGCAGAGCGTTACAGTTTTGCTTGGCAGATGCGATATAAAAGCCTCGAGCGGGAAGGGATTCTCCAACGTCGCCTCGTCATGCATCGTCTGAGCTCATCTGCTCTTGCCTCGCTTTGCGTTCTTGTCGCCAGCTTCACTCAGGCCCAAGATACCTTCAACTGGAACCAGGTGCATATTCATCATCACTTCAGACTCCCTCTCACAACCCTGTTACAGATAACCCCCACTGAAAATCTGCTTTGGACGCCCTGCAACGGCAACTTCGAGTGTGCACGCCTCAATGTATACACAATTATCGCTCGATCGTCAAGATTAATCTCCCGCACAGGTGCCGCTGGACTACAAGAACCCGAACGCAAGCTCCGCCGCCATCGCACTCCTCCGCCTACCTGCCGGCGTCCCCAATAACTCCTCCGACTACCGCGGACCCATTCTGTTCAATCCCGGGGGGCCGGGGGCGTCGGGCGTGAATTTCGTCCTTGGGCTAGCTGAGGAGGTCCGTGCCGCCATCGGCCCGCAGTTCGATCTGGTTGGATTCGACCCTCGGGGTATGTCGCTGTCGCTGTTGCTTCTCTCCCCTAAAACTCAGTTGTCGGATTCTCCATGATTCGCAGGTATCGCCCGCTCCGTCCCAAGCGCCTCCTTTTTCGCCACAGACGCAGAACGCGTACAGTTCCCCGTCCCCGGCTCGCTCAACGCATCACAGGACGCCTTCAGGCGCGCGTATGCTACGGCAATGCTCCAGAGCAAGCTCGCTGCGGCGCGCGATGACGGAGCGCTGCGGTTCATCAACACAGAATCGACGGCGCGCGACATGCTCAGCATCGTCCATGCGCATGGCCGAGAGAAGCTTCAATACGCCGGGTTTTCGTATGCGCTCGCGTTTTCTTTTGGAGTGGTTCGCCCAACTGACACGAGTTCGCGACAAGATACGGGACTGTTTTGGGGGCGACTTTCGCTGCAATGTTTCCCGTGGGTCTTCATCTGAGCCATTTTTTCCCTCTCTTTACTGAGGTTTAAAAGGATAAGATCGAGCGCATGCTGCTCGATGGCGTTGCAGACGCGGAAGATTATTACTCAGGTATGATAACCTCATATTTTCGATTCATTCTAATTTCTCAATTACACCCTCCCCGGCAGGTTCTTGGTTGACCAACCTCATCGACACGCACAAACCCTGGGCCGCCTTCCTCTAAGGCTGCGTCTCCGCGGGCCCGCACCGCTGCGCGCTCTACGAACCCACTGCCTCCGCCATCGACGCGAAAATAAACCATTTGCAGTCGACGCTGCGCATAAGGCCTATTCCCGCAGTCCTGGACCTCTCCGCGTCAGCGCCGTCTTACGCAGTCGTGGACTCCTCGCTTTTCCGCGAGACACTCCTCGGCCCACTCTACACGCCATATGGCACGGGCGGGTTCCAGGACCTCGCTGCGGCTCTACACTCGCTGTCGTTGGGCAACGCGACGGCGCTATATCAGCTCGCCATCGGCGGTGCAGGCGCGCCGTCGCCGTTCTTCCAGTGCCCCGCCAACGCATCGGCCGATGTGTTCCAGTTTCTCGCGGAGGGTGACGGTCAGGTTGCTGTGGCTTGTAACGACGGAAAGAGCGTCAATCCCGATTACGCTGATGTGGAGAACCATTTTAGGGAGTTGTGTGGGATTTCGCCGTTCTGCGATGTTTATGGGGTTGTCAGGATGTATTGCCTGTGAGTCCTATTTGGTTTCGAGCCGTCTGTGGCGGCGCTGGCTAACGGACATCTGGGCAGAGGATGGCCGGAATATTTGAAGAACGATTTCATCGGTATGTTCGCTCGCCAAAAGTGCCTAGCTAGTGACTGATTTGCGTGCAGTATCTTTCAAGACAAACACAAGCTTCCCGATTCTCTTCATCAGCAACACCGCCGGTCAGTTCCCAAGTATCCTTCCATCATCCAACTTTTCCTCACCGTAAGCGCTCTAGATCCTGTAACACCACTCGTGGGGTGCGTCCATTATCAAAATTATTCTCAGTGGATATATACCGACCTTGATTTGAATTCCAGCGCCGAAAAAAATTTCCGCCGGCTTCGACGGCTCTGTGCTGCTCATGCAAGATAGCCCTGGGGTGCGTCTCTTCCCCCGAGTTGCAGTTCTGAGTAGAAAATCTTAATCTGACCAACTTGGCAACACACATCCCTCGCCGCGCCATCACTCTGCACCTCCTCGCACATCGCTGCGTACTTTGTCAACGGCACGCTCCCTGAGAGGGGCACCGTCTGTTCTGTTGACCTGGAGCTGTTCCCGGATCCCAGCAATTCTACTGGCAATTTCACCGCTCCCTTCAGGCGGCGTCTGGCGGATTTGGCGAGCGAGGAGCGGGAGATGCTTGGTGTTTTGCTGAGATTGACGGAAACGGTGTCGAGGGTGTTTGGTTGGCGGTCCTTAACTGGTATTAGATCCACTCCATAGATAGCTTCGGGAATTGTTCTGAGGCTTACTCGTAACTCTGGTTTCGGGCAATAAGCACGCCGCCAATTGGATAAAATCAGGGGCTCTGGAGACATACCTGATACCCTCAGTGCCAGAGCTCAAATCGTATAAACTGGAACTGTACCTGATATGCAAGGAAAAAACGAGCCTGATTTTCTACCTGATTCGGTGCATGTCAGAGATAGTTTTGGTTGTTCCGACCCTTGACGAGTCAGACGCCATTCATTTGCGCCTGATGCTGCTCCTGACACTCGAGGTGTCAGTAGCAGTGTCAGCAGCAGTATGCATGCGGCGTGTCAGTTGTCCTGAACTGGCTCCTGACAACAATAGCATCAGGAACACTGTGGGGATGCCGAACACAATAAGTGTCGGTTACCATATCGGGTAACCAACTAATACGGGGCGTGTCAGGAGGCCCTACATGCAGCTCAGTCGATGTCGGGCCTTTTGACATGCCCCGTATTGGTTATTGTGTCGGGTTGCCCGATATGGTAACTGAAACTTATTGTGTTGGGTACCCCGAAGCCGTACCTGACTCTTTTGTTGTCAGTAGGGCGACCGGCACGCCACATGTATGTGCACCCAATATTGCTCCTGCCACTCGACGTGTCAGGAGCAATATCAGACGCAAATGATCTGCGCCTGACATGGGTGGTGTCGGAACAACTTAAACCAAGTCCGAAACGGTCCGAATCAAGTAGAAGATTGGAGTCATTTATTTTTCATGTATCAGGTACAGTTCCGGGTCACAAAATTTGGTTCCTGACACTGAGAGTGTCAGGTAAGTTTCCAGTGTAACTTATTTTATCTGGTTGGGGGCGTGAAGTCTTGCCTCGTTGAACAGAGATGATTTCTGTGGCTGCATCGCCTTCTGATGTCTCTTGCCAATCTGTCTACACCTTATTTGAGTCCTGAATTGGTGCCCGCTTGGATGCAGCCCTCCTTCGAGGGCGTAGCCAGGTGTTTCATTGCCTATATGCGAACGATGACCTTCATAATCCATACTCGGTTCATTTGATATTGTTTCTCGCGACAGCACCAGAAATACCTTTGAATGTAATCACGGATATTGGAATATCGTCTTCTCCAATCAGTGAAATTGGCTGTCTGACAAAAAACGCGAGCTTACACGTGGGGGCAAATTCGGGTCCTCTGAAACTTCACGAATGTGTGCAGACAATGTTCAGCGAAGCGAAAGAATATATCAAGCTTTGCTACACTTCCACAAAGCATGACTGATCAGTGATTCCTCCAGGGTCGACTTATCTATCCCGGCGTGCAGTTTCCTTCTAAATTAAATGTGGCACACGACGTCAATCTGAATCGGCGCCGGTTCATTCGACGTCATCCCACTCTGTTCTTGCCCCTCGTCTAGACGCCGATCCTTCCCCTCCTCGAGGGTTGTCCCCAGCGTGGGGATGGTAGAAGTCTCCCTCATTTGTGCTCTGTATCGCCGCGCATGATCCTTCTGGTACTCGCAGTAAGTCTCTTCTGCCGGTATGTCGATGATGGTGGAAAAACAGAGTGCACTCCGACCCAGATCGTGCAGCTGCGTTGTGGACTTGTTCTCGGGATGACGCAGGGCGCGTAATGCACGGATGAACGACTGGGTATTGGTGCGATGAGCAGCGGGCAGACAAAGAAGGACACAACTGGAAAAGGAGGAGTGACAGGAGTGAAAAATGAAAACCCACCGGATCTGTAACGGCGAGCAATCCGTAGATGAGGGGCCGCCCCGAGAGGATGGCAAGGTCTGGGTAGAAATAAGTAGGCCACGCTAATATATGCGCAACAGACAACATACCTGCGAGGTTCAGCCTCGATCTCTAAGCACGTTCACGATGAGCTTTAAATGGGAATGACAAGATGTAGAGCGGAGACGCACAAATTCCACAGACCCAGGATACTTCCTTGCGTAGTTCCGGGACTCGCAAAAGTCTATTACGGCCGCCGAGATGTTGAGCGCGCATGAGACGATTGGGTATAAGCCTGTGCGCACATGTATGGTTGTATGGTACTTATCTTTGTCTGGTTGACTCACCTACGCGTAGAATGATATTGCGAAACATTAGAATCGTTAAACCTGGGCAGTGTGAGGCCTCTGACGAATCGTTGGTCTGGGGCCGGCTGTCCGCGTGCGAGCGCCGCGTTTCTAGCTGTCGGTCTGTGATCAGAATTGCAGGTGCAATAGTCACCGGAGTGGCAAAGGCAGACCATGTATGAAAGCAGGTAGCCAACGATGACGACAAAGGCCGCAACCTCTCCCGCGGCAAAAAGTACGATCCAGAAAGTTTGTGTGCCGATAAGCCAGCGCAGCATAGCCTCCGGGTCTGTGCTGCGGTACCAACATGTCTCGTTGACCGCGTCCCATCTGCAAGAAAAGCGCGATTAAAATTTACATGGCTCCGGGAGTTATTAGATACATGCCCGAGGTTCCCGGATGCGTAGGGGGCGAGGTTGACAATTAAACAAGTGAAAACGAGACCAAGAACATAGTATTTTTCCATCTTTTGGCCGTTGACCCTTAGTGCGAGCACCAATCTGGCGAGGGTTCAGGATCAAAAAAAAAAACAAGGACACATCAACGTGAAGATGCCCACGGAAGATTGAGCGCGATGCAGAAGAAGATGCCCGCAGAAAACATAAGACTCAGCTTTGGTGAGTGAGCAGGTTGCTGAAACAAGAAAAATGGAAGAATTTTACGTTCGTGATAAAAGTCAAGAGGTCACAGGCCCACCCAGGATGGACAATCAAGCTGCTCACAGGAAATGTGACGCAGAATACGAGGCTTGGGTGCGTCAATTGAGCTCCTTGAGGCAAAGAGGGGGAACTTACTGTGCCATCAGAGCGTATGTGAGCAAGCGGAAGCTTACGCGGTCCACGTATCGTCGCGAAAGTGGATTCCATGCAGCGTATTGGAACAAAGCCAGCAGGATCACTGTCAGCCCGAACCCAGGAGTCATCAGTCCCACGATGACTCTTCTGCTGGACAGAGTGGTTTGTAAATGTTCGGTCCGGCTGAAGGCCATAGAAACTACATACAGGATCCGCGTGTCGGGGGACCATGATCTAAGGTTTAGTGTGCGCGACATGGGGACAGAAGAGCAGTCCACGCAGGAGTCTTCGCGATTTAAAAGACAAAGCATCAATTTGAAATGTTGTAAACTTAAGGCGGGTGCCGGAGAGATGCTGGCATTTTTGGACAGGATGTCGTATGTTCCTGGTAACTTGGAGCGCGGACTCGCCTGAACCCTTAACAATCAACCCCGTTTGGGAGGTGCCGTTGGTAATGTTTTAGCTTGGCTTGGCCCGGGCGGGCTTTGGGTTCACTTTCCTTAAGCCAAAGCGTAAGCCATCTGGGAGGGCTTGGTTTGGCTTCAGCCAGGACTCACCATGTATTTTTTCTCAGGGCAGAAATTGGGTTCAAAATGCTGTTCGAAGGCCTGGCCGTTCCTGCTAAAAATTTCCTGGGAGGGCGGGATTACTCTTCCTGCCCCTGACCGTTCTGCTTCTTCCCCAAAAAATGTCTCTTATTGCAGTTTCGACACTAAACTTAGGGTATGGCGAGGGCCAGTTGTCCTCAAGGGCAATCCGTCAACTATTTCTCTCCTCGATAGTTGACTTAATTCGACCCCTCGGAGTAGCGATTGGCTACTGTGTATAGGAGACCATATCTAATTATATATGCCCGATCTTCCTCGGCTACACCAATGGAGTCATTGCTGAGAGTATTGGTAGAACTTTCCTCAGAGAACTTACTCCTTTGGATTTTCTGCACCGCAACTCGGCGTGGCGGGGAACGGGAGGCACCTCTCTCGCAACTCTGGATCGTTGTTAAATGGGAGAGACATGACTATTTTTCTTGAATATTTTTACGAACAGTTATTCAATGCGCCGTAGCATAGCTTATGGTGGATATATTTTCAAAAAACCACTGTGTTTTCCAATAGTCGGGCTCGAGCCGTGCTCAAAGGCAAAACGCGTCTATTGTTTTCAGAATAACTGTATTATGCGCTCTGTACCGGCTTTGAATCAAATCCGCTGCTTGCCATTCTGGAATGTATTCTACGTCGACAAAGACCGTTTCGGGAGCGGACACCTGGGAGCACCCCCGCGATTTTTATCTTTTCTCTGACCATAATTTCTCCCGACCCCAGCGCACTCCCTGACGCGTGGAAAATTCGGGACTACGCTGCGATCTGCAAAGTTTCGGAAGGTTTCAGAGCGCTCCAAGAGCAATTTATCTTTTTCCGGCTAGTTCCATTCCCATGCTTACCTCACGCTGCCAGTTCGCGGTTGCCACTGTCCCCTGGTTTCTCATTCCCTGCACTCTCTATCCGACGATTCAATGTCCTGTGGCGTTGATCGGGCATGAAGAACTACGTAAATCGTAACGTCCCGGGTGCAATGCTGAATGAATTGCGGAATAAATGAAAACTCTTAATGCATTGCTTGCTACTCCCACTCATCTCGTAGTCTTTCTAGGGCGAATAACATTGATGCGAAAATCCTGCCGTTTATGCGTGGCCTGGATGATTTTGGGACCTTGGGCACACTCGGGAGGTTCGACAAGGCCCACGTGACGTATGATCTCGACATCGGCGCAGGGGTGGACGCGGGATACTGTACTATTTCGATCAATTCGGCGGTCACGCGTCACGCACCCCCTGTGCCGCGACGAATTTTGGTCTCGGTCACTGGTCACGGCACTCAGTGCCGAATGTAAATTCCGTGACATCCGGGCCAAATCTTCCTTAGAGATGCAAAAAAAGGCGGAATTTACAGTTTTTTTTGTCTCGAGTGCCGAATTTTTGATGATGTCACGCCAAATTGGTTGGTTGCCGAAGTGCCGAATCGGTGTTTTCGGTCACGGGTCACAACCCATGCCGAATTGATCGAAATAGTACAGTAATTCTAATGCCAGGAACCCCGGTTTCTGGGGAAACCCTTGCCAAAAAAAATTGGGTATTATTACAGCTAATTGCAGTACCTAAGGCGCGGATTAAAAATCTCTGTTTTGAGATGTTTTCAAAGAATTCCCAATATCTCAGTCAGTTCTTCACCGATTCACATGAAAACTATATAGATCTACTCAGCTAATTCATATGCAATTAGTGATAGAAAGAAATCCATGAAAATATTATGTATTTGGAATTTTCTGGTTTTGGGCTGTTTTCACACCAAAAGCTGTCTAGCATTCCGAGAACATATCCCAGTGGTCTGATATATTGAGAAGGACAACATGTATAACTGAGGGAATTAGTGATAGAGCCAGAAACATGTGAGATTCCTCAATAAATACAATGTTTACAGTATCTTTCAAGGCCAAAACTGGTGAATGTATCTGACGGAGCCGCAGGGACTGTGAAGTAATTTATCTGTATTTCTGGCTCGATCACTAATTTATTCCAGTCATACATGTTGTCCTTCCTCAAAAATTAGGCCACTGGAACATGTTTTCAGCATGCTAGATGGCATTTGGTGTGAATACAGCCCAAAACCAGAAAATTCCAAATACATGATATTTTCATGGATTCCTTTCTATCACTAATTGCGTAGGAATTAGCTGAGTAGATCTACATAGTTTTCATGCGAATCGGTGAAGAACTGACTGAGATATTGGGAATTCTTTGAAAACATCCCAAAACAGAGATTTTTAATCCGCGCCTTAGGTACTGCAATTAGCTGTAAGAAACCTGGTATCTTGAGAATCCCTGGCTGAAAACTGCTGAATTGCCGACACATGCCAGATTGTTTGGGATTAGCTTCCATGTTTACCATCGTCGTTCCCTTTTTTAATTCAGCAGCTAAAGAGTGGGGACGAGTAGTGCTGGTCAAAAATACAATGTGACTGAATATATTAACTTTAATACGAATATAATAGGGACGGTCAGAGTAGGTGATTCTCGGTGATTCTGACGGTGATTCTGACGGTGATTCTGAAGTGATTCTGTAAATTATTTTGAATTAAAATCATGCGAGAATCATCCAGAATAAACCTGAACTCTGACCGTCCCTTTCTGAAATGTGATTCTCGGAATGATTCTACATCCAGAAAATATGACGGCAATTATTCGGTTACCTGATGGCTATGCTGTTCAAACTCTCCTCGCAGCTGTCATGCCTCACACCACTCGACGCGCTGCTCGCGCAGAAGCCTTTTTAAAATCCTACATCCCTGGACGCCTTTTTGTAACAAATTTGTCCTGCTCTTCGAGAGCTTCTTCAGCAGCCAGCTGGGGCAGCTTTTGCCTTCTCCATGGTAACAGCTGCTCGAGGGGCCATGGCAGGCCTGAATGCAAGTGCGTCGGGCGAGAAATCGAATAACAAAGGCGGGATTTGTCAGCTTGCCCAGCCACTGATATGTAGCCACAAAATAAATGTAGTGTAGTTTGAAATCGTGATGAACGAGAATCAGAATCACCCAACAAATAATTGTTGAATCTCCTCCAGAGGCGATTCAACAGTTCATGGTGATTCTTATGGCGGTCAAAGTGCACATTTATTATTCCGCGAAACTTTTGTACCTTCTGCGAAATAAATGGCCATTTTTACGTATTCCCGCGAAATACACAGGTGCCAATCACTCTGTGTATGTTTCGGGGAAATCATTGATTCCCCGAAATAAACACGGACGTAGTCGGCACCCCCGCGAAACTTTTGGCCGACCCCAAAACTTTTTTTCGACTTCCCGCAAAACGTTTCTAAGGGCACTTGGATATGCCCAGGAATGACTGGAGCCTTGCAAACAATGCAAAGTACTCGATTCTGAGGTAGAAGTCACGAGGTGAAACTGTGAGACCATCGACCATCTCAGTGACAACGGCTAGGCATCGGTTTCCTTAGATTTCCTTGTATCTTTGAGATTTAGAACGGCTTTCATTGAGAGGAGTATTTGGCTCTGACTTCTTCAGGCTTAGGTGTGCCAGGTTGCTAGATGCAATGAATACGGTTCCAGCTTCGGTGTTTCATTTGCAAGCACATTGAAGCCTGGAGGCCCCCGTTATCTTCCAAGTCTAAACTGGGATTAAGGAGTGTTTAAACAGCGTCTAGTCAGCAGAAACTAAACCTATGGCTATCAAGATCAGTGCTTTGAACTTGAGAGTTGGCTTACTTCCTCAAGGCTAATAACAAATACAAGGGTTCATTGAACACAAAATCAGTAAGAACACCGTTACATTGAATGTGCAGAACAAGGTCTCTGGATGACTGGGAGGTCAAATACTCAAATAACCTCGACACTGATGAATTACCTTGTGAGTGTTCCTCCGGAGAGTACGCATTGGGTATGATATTTGTCTTCACCCTCAAGACTTCAAGTTCCCGTTGTTTGGTTGAATTCTACTTGAAGTCCTCCTGCCTGAAGCATGGCAGTGATGAGGCAGTTTGGCCTGCACTTCACAGAGATGAACGTCACCAAGATAGCCGCTAGGGTTCCCATGGTTTGATCTCGTACTTTGTACCTGGGAATCGAATCTAAGACCTGACAGTCACTCCGATCATTTCTCAGAATATACAATAAGTGTATGAACTTCAACGGAATACTTGGGCAAGTGGAACAAAAAAGTTTCGGGGGTGACCAAATGTTTCGCGGGGGTGCCGACTAAATGTTTTGCGGGCATCCGTATTTATTTCGGGGGATCAATGATCTCCCCGAAACATCCAGAGACCGATTGGTACCTGTGTATTTCGCGGGAACGCACTAAAATAGCTATTTATTTCGGGGAAGGTACAAATGTTTCACGGAATAATAAATGTGCACTTTGACCGCCATAGATTCTGGTTTTCGATGATTCTCTCACAGTTTATTAATTCCAGAATCAATAACAGAATCACCGTCAGAATCACCAATATAAAAACAATATAAAAGCTACTCTTACCGTCCCTAATATAGCCCGGAGGTCTATGAATATATAATATGAATATAATACAATATGGCCGTGGGGCCATCATATTCAAATATATTTGACTATGCTCAAGTCGTCTTTTCACTAACTGAGGACTGCCGGAGTAATATACCCTCAACTAGCAAAGCCATTGGTGGCCATTAGTAGATGGTGATTGGCGATGTCCACCATCGTGATTCAGTACCTTCAACTGATATGCACCACTGGCCACTGTTCTAACTACCACCGAACTCCAGTGGATTCCACCAAGAATGATCGCCATTCAGGGCAGATAGATGCGACTCCGTCAGCCATTAAATCTAAATAGATGATGTGATAGCTCCGCGTGTATTACTGGACTGCCGGAGACTTGACTCGGCTAAGTCGGAGATTCAGATTGTGCTGGTGGACTTCTAAATGGCCCTGAGTGCCGTGTCAGCAGGGGGTCATTGAATCATTGATCCGTTTAGCCAGATCAAAACGGTATGATCCGGATGTTGGGCGGCCAATGACAAGTTCCATAACCATATACTGGTCTCGGATCTGCGCAATTCAGGGGCTCTTTCAGGCATCTGAGGTGTCAGTGATTTCAACCACTTTCATTCTTGCCCAGTATTCACAGGTTTTGTTCAAATTGAGTATATTTTTGGGACTGGAGAATATATTCCAAATATATTTATATTCACTCAACTGAATATGAATACAAACACTACAAATCTGATACGACCCTGTAGAACCAAATATAATAAGCCCAAAGAGCCGGCGAGCGGCAAAGCCTGCTACATGCTCCGTCAAAGCACTAGTTTAGCAGAGTAGAAGTCAACGCTGAACAAAGCATATAAGTAGAAGTCAACGTTGAACAAAGCATATAACAAAGTGGATGGTCAACTTAGCAGGAGTGATGCCATCACCTTAGAACAATAGGCACACACAGCCTTGCCAAAATTCGCTGATCTCTGCCGAAAAATTACAGCTTCGTCTCTAAGACCCACTACCTAATGGTAGCGGGAATATGCATATGAATACAATACGGGTTTTGTCATATTTATATCATGTTTGGCCAGCACTAGGGACAAGCGCCGCTGTTGATCAATATGCCATGTTTGGTCATTGTTTGGTTCGCAGAAGGGACGGTTCCCATTTTGCAAACTTATCTACGTTTTTTGTTCACTGTTATTCTGGAGACAGATCCATAGAAAATATCCTAGAAAATATTTGTATCATGCTGGATTAGTGATGTTTCGGCCTGGCCTGAGGCCGTAAAGATTCAGCAGCTGGATCCCGTATATTTGCCACATGTCAGCCTAAAAATATAGTGGATTTCACCAGGAACTGAGATGGCTGTGAAGAAATAACATGATGAGGAAGAATCCACCATTATAGCAGTGTAGCCTGATTGAATTTACATATTTGCACTGCGAAACCTTGGAGGGAAACTAGCAGGGGAATCCGACGAAGCTTAATTGACAATACTAGTACAGAGCAGAAATACTATGCACCTAGCAGGGGAATCCAAAAAGAAGGCATGAGGATTCCCATGCTAGGTGAAGGTTATAGACTAATAGGCACTAGCCAGTAGCATGTGTCTGAAGGGATCTACAATGATCCCAGGCCAGGTTGCATAACACATGCCAGTGTGAGTAACCAGAGGGAGTGGGAGTCACTGTGTCCCCCCCCCTGTAGACCAAGGGTAAACCGACCTGTTGGTCTACCTAGGTCTACCCGGTGTAGACATACCCAGTCTAGGTATGTCCATCTCGGTCTGCGAGGGTACACGGACCATGGCCGAGGTACACTGATGTGGCCGAAGGTAGACCGACCCGGCCATAGTTAATTTAGCCTAACAAATTAACTGATGAAGCCGCCAAACTTTAGCGCAACATTTGATCCGATGGCTATGCGTATATGTGCACCTGCTTGGCAATGTCGCTTGTCGTTTCTTGCTCTCATCAACTCTGCCTCCCTCGGACTTCTGTGAATTTTCTGAACTTGAAAGTGCTATCTGCTGACTAAGAGAACATCCATAGAGACAAGTAAATGAAGACGGGCCAGTTTGAGCTTGGCCTAGGTCAGTGTACCGGAATAAGCCGAGGGTAGCCGGAGGTAGGCGAAGGCTGTCCATCTTACATAGTCGGAGGTAGACAGGGGTACACCGACGGCGGCCAACCTCTGTCTATCTGTTGTCGTAGATGCACGTAGACGTACATGTACCAGGGCAGACAGAGGTAGGCAGAGGGTAGACCGAAGTACACCATGGTAGGCCGAGGTTGGTCTACGGGGGGGGAACACAGTGAGTCATCAGAACGGAAGCCAGAGGGATGGAGGAGGAAGTTCTGGGCATGGATGGAGCCGGAAACGGAGCCGAAGGAGGCCCACTACCCCGTTTTTGCCATTTTGGGATACCCCCGCCCCCCCGAAGACAAATTCGGTAGGCCGTGAGACCTTCGCATTAATTCGCGGAAAATATCTCGTTTCACCCACAGGATGTATACCTTAGTTCCAAGACCCATATACCTGTATCCATGCCACTTTATGCATGGTCTCGAGGTCAAAATTGCTAAGGTGGCCCAGTACCCAGTCACAGATAATAAGGCTTTGAACAAGTTAATCAACTTGTTAATCATGAAGCAGCAGGCCACTGAGCACGAAACTGACGATGAGACCTCTACATCGTCAAGAAAAGCCGCCCGCTGCGGTGCCAGTGATCATAGGGTTAGTTGCAGACCCATTTTGCGGAGGTCAATCAGGAGAATCAAAGGGGGATAAGAAGCCATTGCAACTGGATTCGAGCGGTACATAATTAGGATATAATTTTAAAACGAAATCAACCTCGCATGCCTATTGACGGTCTGTACATCTCGGTTATCAACCACAAATACCTATGAACAGCCGGTACACCCAGAAAATATCACTGCCTTACTGCGTCTACAGTATCCCGATTCTTGTCCGCACATGAGCTTCTGGTGGATTAGCCGGCCGCTCCGCATCTACAGTCCTGGTAACTGATTGCATTTCACCGGATTCAAGGGCAGAGTTGTCCTGGAATTTCGACCAGGATGATTCGTTATACCGTCCGCCGGCCGAGGAGTCTTTTAGATTGAGGAATATCCGCGTTGACTACAAGTTGGGATGATGCGTTCGAACGTGTATCTCAGAAGGACGTCATCACGTACTGTCACCGAGTATGTGGCTAGCAACCACCTAAAAGGATTCCCGACCATTAGCTAGAAGTTTCTCATGAATGTAGCAAATATAATGCTTACGCCGTCCCCATGTACGCGTAGCGGTCACGCGCCAAGACGAGGACGACGTTGACAAGCAGGACACCTGAGATATTGTTTGTTAACAACCGTTACTCCAGCAAACATACGGAGACAGGCATCCAACACACAAAAGACGACCCCAAAATATATCGCTGGAAACCAGAAATTGAAAATGAGGTTCCGGCAATAACGGGGCACATTAAGGCTTACCTGCATCGCGCAAACACAGATGAAGAGTGGGTGTCCTGTTCGTCGTTTGGAACGCAAACAGGTGGCCCACTTTTTTTATCGTCAGCTGGCCTTCTGCGCCATTAATATCGTCACGGTGCGCTATGTCCTTGGCTTTATGAACCACGAGGATGAGGTAGATGCCTATGATAAAGATGTCCACCATGATTCTTCTAAGGCACAGAAGGTTGCGCACCGACTACCGTCATGGAGGTGAACCTGAGCAGAATGGGCGGGAATTTGTCCTCAGTATTCATATCCAAGCGGCTGGGAAGCCTTACCACACTATGCATTTGTGGCCGCGGGAGTCAACAAATATGAAGCGCAATGGAGAGTGTGGCTCACTGGAGACATTGACGTCCGGAATGTATGCTTGTCTCGCATTACAGGTGAGGATTTCGGTGCTGTTCAACAAGCCCTTGGCGCCTCCTCGAATTGATATGATAGTCGTGGTAAAGCCAATCTAACACAAGGGGCGAAGGAAATGTGGACAGTTCCGTCATTTCAGGACGTGGGACTCACCACGCTCTCGGCTGCAAAGGGAGAATAATTCAAGCAGGTGCTACATTGCAAGAGGTCGATATTTACCAAAAAATAAAAACAGGGTAAACAAAACCACTGCAAGGAAAAGATTACGGCTCTCAGTAGGCAGCCTCACCCGCAAGTTGACAAATGCGACACACCGCGACGGCTCCATCCATAGACAGCGTTGATTCGGATGAGAATCATGAACTCCCCAGACATGATGGAGAGCACTTCAGTCAAGCCCAAGTACCAGCGCGATACATAAGAGCTTATTCAACCAAGTCAGGAGGCTACCGGTGTTTCGTCGCATATTCTTACTACTTTAAGGAAGTGAGTGACACAACGACAGCATTGAAGGTGTGCGACGCACTGGGAGGTTCGCTTTGCAAGGCTGCGTCGCGTTAGATCCAGGAGTGAGACGGCACCAAGCGAAACCTTACAGCCCAGAAATTCGCATCCGTGGGAAGGCCCCCCCCTGTACCAATCCTCAAGGTGAAATGCTTGGTCCCAACTAGAAGGTATTAGCATTCCGTAAGAAACGAAGTAAGGACATACTAGCTTCCATGAGGAAGAATCTGAGAAAAAATGACAAGTAAATTTGCTGACCCCAAGCCCAATCAACCGAGACTTACCCCAGCGCAAAAATTGTGTGGTAGCGGCTGAAGATGAATAGAACCTTCGAAATCGACCAAGAGGAGCTAGCATGCCGACTCAGACTTGAGTGGAAATTTCGACAGCCTTAGGCACATACTTCCAGACCGAGGACCGCTGGTGCATTGGTGTCAGTATAACGCATGACACCGCTGGAAGCTAAGACGCACCTCTCGGTCTAAGGTAAGACACATATCATACACCACCCACGTCATCGCGGCGACTTCCCAGTTTCTATCGTCAAAAGAATTGAAATGATCTCTTAACGGACACCTACCCGCACTTCCTTGCAGAAAGTTGGGGTTGCCATCGGGAAAGAGGAGGGACATGAGCACAAGCGCGTCAGGCGAGGGGCGAGAGGTTACAGGATAGTTCGACCTAGGGATTTTAAATATGTGCTGTCACATTCTGCAAGGTCCAGCCTCGGCGGACAGTGTGTGTCAACGGGGAACTTCTCATTGGTGGAAAATGTCCAATCAGAGAAATTATGACCGTCGGTCTCCATGGTTCCTGTGGCGCGGTTTGTAATCGACTCGGCGGTCCCACAGCGGTTGCCGTAAGATGTACCCTGGCAACTTACTGTACTATTTCGAAAGGGAATTGATCTCTGGATCTTTCAATTTGATGCGTCACGCGCGAATCAGTGATGCGGAATTTGTGTGGACCACATGCGAGAAAACATTGAGGAAATTCTCGAGTTCTAGTTGCTTTGTAAAACCTTCAGACATCGAATCCTATACCACTTTCGGGCTAAAAAAACATGTGTTCTCAAATTCAAAGAAGGTGCGCGAAGCGACTTGCAAACAAGTGGGCTGATGGACTGATGATCATTGCCTTTTCTGGGGTGGGGGAGGGTCGTGAGATTTATTGGCTGATTCAGAGATCGGACGTCTCTTGACTACAAGACACCTTCCGCTTCGCTCCGGTATTCCAGAACGTAAGATGAAGGGAGCCAATAGCTTTGCAGTCAACATAATTCGTGTGGTTGACGGAAAAAACCGTTTGGGAAGGCAATTTAAGAGCTTTCTTTCGACATGAAGAGATGAATTTATCCAGTTGTTACAATAAGACGTCCAGACGTGCCAGAATGTGGCAGATTGTGTATTAAATGTGTTTCATTTAGACATTTTGAACAGGAGGTCCGACCAGTGCCGTCAGCAAAAAGCATTTGTCTCAGCCAAGCAGCAGAGCAGAGAAAGCAAAAGGAGGAGAAGACATAACAGAGCGCTGATAAGGAGTTGAGGGTCGTAGCTTGCTCGCGAGATGAGGAGAATAATTTTGGATAGCACAGAGATAGAAATGAATAGAAATTGATTCACGGCCCGCCCTGCATGATCACGGCAGGAACTCATCAAACGTGGACACGTGCGCGGCACACAGGCATGAGTTTTGATGAGAGGGTTACGCTAGGTCGGAATGAAGTAAGCAATGGGCGAGAGGCAAATGCGGCTGGTTACTTTCCAGAGGACAGGTGTCCGAGGTCGGGAGTAAATGGCTTGAAACGCCTAATGGCATGGCTTCGGTCAGATAGTTGCAATACGCAACACGCACCAGCCCTGGAAAAATCCACCCATTTGGAGATTCACCGAACCCTACTGCGACAGCAGAAGTCAGAATTTGAAAGAATGGGAGACATTTCAGCGTACATTGAAATACTGAAGCAGCAATATAGGTGGGCACTTGGGCTCGGGCCTTGGTTGTTGTGTCTTGAAGTTGGGCAGGAAAACTCGATCTCGAGGGTAATTTTGGGGAGGACTTCATCAATGGGTGCATCAGCGTGCGGAGAGGAGCAATCCGGATTGGTTTACTCCTTACAAGACGAAGCTTGGTCGGTTTTAACGGTACATCAATTTTTAGAAGAGATTATACCCGGTGGTTGTGGGAGTGAGACAGTGATGGGGGAAAGGAAGCAAAGGCATTGACGCACCATTTATTTGAACGGGCCTTGAGGGCCCGAATAATTGGAAGGTGGTTGATCCAACATGGAAAACACGTTAGAGCACAGCCCGAAAGATAGACCTCGAACCTTGGCGCATGTACAGTTGAACTCTTTGCGGCGGTGAGGGGGGGAAGAAAGAAAGGACCACCAATAGATCATGGTGACTCTTTAAGAGGTGTAGCGCCTGCATGAGTGCGAAGATTGCAGCTGGCTCGCAACCCAAGAGAGGCCAATTTGGGCAGCTCAGATTGAACAGACAAAATTTTGATGGCACAGTCCATAGTAGGTCATGAGGGCACTGCGCGAGAGCAAAAACAGATTAATTAGGCCTTATGGAGATGAAACACAATATATGCAACGTGATGGGCCCCGCCGAACAAGCAAAATTAACTTAACCGTTCTTTAAGCAAATGGCTCCTCGGCTGTGCTATTCCCCCATATATCCATCTCCTTTTGTTTTTCCTCTCCTCTTGCTCTTCAATTAAGCCCTTCCGTCCACGCTTTTCACCACTGCCTCTGCATTTGACGTCAAACAGCTGACCTTTTCAGAAAACGTCTTGAAAGAAGGCAGCGCCGGATCGCAGCCCACGGCCACATGGTTTCAATCATGCGGCCGAGAGGCTCACGTATTCCCCCGACAGTTTCATATCCTCTTTTTGCTTTTCCTCTACTCGTTCTCGTGCCTAAACCATTTCGTTTTGGACTTCTATCACGGACTTTCCATTTCCGTTCAAACAGCTGACCCTTGCGAAGTTACAGGCCGCAGTGGATCGCACTTGCTGCAGCCTCCGGCGCAGCACGACTATAAATCTTGCCGTGAGACTATGTAGTCTTTCCGGCAAAATTCCTGGCATGGCAACTGTTCTTTAACGATTACTTTCATTCAGGCTCTCTTCCCGTCCTCCTCTCGCAATGTCAAATCATGTTTCGCAGCTTAATTTTCCATACGGAAGGCTTATGTGGCCGACCAGCTGACTGATACGCAGTTTTTTTTTGAGGATGCTTTTGAGATGCTGCATACGGCGCAGCCCAACGATTTTTATCAGGCCGGGAGGCCACGCAGTCTCCTCGGCATATCTGGCGACATAAAACTGCGGTGATTTGTTTTGTTCGGACCACTTATGTTTCCCCCGCTTCTCTCCGCCTCAATACTTGGACCACAGTAATCATTCGGAATAATTCTTGCCTGGGTACCAGTGACCGGGTCTCTCGACGTCTGTGAACATTTCTTTCGGCTGCTGGGCTCTGCTATGCTGGGTTCAGTCCCGACTAATCTCTGTGGATTCGGAAATTGTTGTCTTCGTTCAAGTCCTTGGTCTTCATGCTGAGCCCGACGAACCTGCTGTGTGTCATGATCTGCAACCTGCCGGTCGCACATGTGGCCTTTGTCGGCCATTCTGGCTCGTGTTAGTTTTTTTTTGGCGTCGCTCATACCGGAAAGTGAAGTTTTCGTCCTCTGCGTTTATATGCCAAACCTGCTGGGGTATTTTCTTTGCTCAACTGGAAATGCGAGTGTGCGAAATCTTTTCTGGAATCTGGCACCAATTCCGTCTGCTGTGTTACCACTCCTATGTATCAATAACAACTTCTCTGGACCAATGCGCAGATCACAACAAAACCGGCAATTTTTCTCGAACTGTAGCTATACGAAGCTCGTTAGGAAGAGGGTCCTCCAATTCACTGCTGTAGAATTGCTACCATTGTAGTATCGAATTTAACTCGCTGTCCTCTCATTTTAAACATGTCCCCGACGCATCTAGTGAAGACAAAGTCTATGAACCATTTTTCGTGTTTCCTGCCAGTCACTCGACGCGTTGGAAGCATGTGCCGTGAGGCGTTTGATCTGCAACGATGATCTTGGTCCGGACTAATCAATCTCGATCTATGACAGACACTCCGCAAATTTTGAATCAACTTTTGTACTGAGGTTCGGGGAGCGGGACGCTGCCCTTGACATCTGTGCGTTGAACGTTCACGTTACACTTCCTTCATTAAGTTTCATTGCCCAGGCTCAGTTGCGGAGACCCCTCGTCATTTATATACTGAACTGTAACTCTTTATTTTGATTTTTTCTGCGCTGGCTGATGTACTTACATTCAATCTTGAAGCCTAATTGGCTGCCTGCACGCCTCGATATCATTTTCCTGCCATTGCCTACGTCCTCGCTTTTCCACCTAATTCTCCAATTGGATCCCAAACTCACTCATGATCACAGCACAAGGTATGAACTAGGAATACTCATTTGAGGATGCTCGGTTTTTATCATAGCAAGAGTTTTGCTAACATGAAGGCCTTCTTCCCGGTCTTCCTCCAACAGTCTGACAAGAACTTCCACAGCCTAGCTTCATCGTTCCCTGCAGAGTCGTATTTCCGTGGAGTGTACTCGTATCTCGAATAACATCGGTTTTTCTTGCCCATTCCGAGTTGCCGGAGCGAAGCGGCGGCAAGACTTGTCTTAAAGAACGGGTAATTTCGACCAAGGAGAGCATCTGGGAGTTGGGATTGATGGGATCGGCGGCATGATCGGCGGTATTGATCGCGGCATTTTGCCGAACAAACACCTTCAGGCCATCAACGGCACGCGAGGGGCAGTGTAAGTATCCTCAGCGCGCTGTTTGTCGCGACACTGCCTGGTGCCATTCAGCAATTTTTGTAGATCTTATTGAGCCATGCTTGATTCCAACAAGTGAAACTATGATGGAAAAATTTTGAAGCAACATTTTCTTCAGTAAGAAGTCTAAGAATGAAGCTAGGAGTATCATAAAACTGAAGAGAAAGCCTGGATAGAAGCAGACAGGAGAGGTGCTGGGACGCGTTAGTGCCTACGTGATGGTTGAGAATTCAAAGTCCGCCAAACCGTGCCGATTGCGGCCGAAACTGATGGCAGCAAAAAGCCCAGCATTCCCAACTCCCAGATATTGTGCGACTGTGTTCCGGTGATGCGTCCTCGGAATTGAACACTTTTGGCCTCGGTGACGTCAACTTTTGTTGCCCAAATAGACAAGAAAATGTCAAAATTTTCGCTCCGGTATTCGCTGGATTACCATATATGATTTTTTTCCGTGATGGCCGAGAAATGAATAGCTTTGGTAATTATAACGCGTCACAACAAGATATGTTCACAATAACCTGCAATAGGATGAAAATCAACCGGATTCATTGACGGAAATCGGTGGGTGATGTTCCAGCGGAACTGGCATATTTCCGGGTAGACTCTCGCCTCGCTTCACATGGCGCAGAATTTCTTGTTAGCCTATGAAATTGGAACTCGGCTTCTTTGTACCATTTATCGAGCTCCTCAAGACTCTTCCTCTTTTCTTATGGATATTTGTATTCAACAAGACGCCACTTCAACGTACAACCACATCACTGTAATCTAAACACCCTCTTCAGTTCTAGTACCCTTCCGATAGCGCGCATCCGCCCCATGCCGTAGAATATTTGCATTCTCTTCTCGCTCCTTCTACATTGCTAAGCTCGATATTCACCCGAGGGGACATCCACGAGAAGGTCCTATGTTTCTTGACTTCAAGAGCCTCTTGTTGTGGTATTTGGCCTCTTGAATACTTTACAGATCCACCCAACAGTCACTCAAGCTTTCCTAAACCCTTCCATGACTCTAACCTCTTAATTTTTCAACCTTGACTCCATTCTTACCTGAGAAGGCACAGCCAACGGTTTCAACTTGGAGATCGACCTCCTATTGCTGGCACTCTACAGCCCGTCACCAGGATTGGCTTTGCTCCAGCGTTCATCAGATTGAACATGTTTGGAGGGAAGCCTGTATACTGTCATGAATCACCCGGGTTCTACTTTTTTCGCGCGACGCGTCTGTACCACGTACAGACGCATCTGCGTCACGGGACTCTCATGACGCGACCAAGGGACCTTCTCACAGTTGAAACCCGATCGCGGGTTTCAAAGGACTTGGACAAGAGAAGATGTTAAGGGTTAGGGAACCCGCACAGCCGATTCCCCTAACCCTCCGACGCTACATACAGGAGCCCGATCACAGGCTTCAGGTACCAAGATATTGGAAGACGTTAAGGGTTAGGAATACTGCACCACCGGGCCTCCTAACCCTCAGGCGCTATGGTGATAAACACACAGGGGACAGGAGCATCACGCATTAATGCTCCTTAACGTTGCTACACAGGAACTGATCCCGATCACATTAATTTATTCATAACGTATATAAACACGGTAGAATCTCCTTGTACAGTAGATTCTACCTCGTCTAATCTCAGGCTTCTGCTTTGGCTTGACTTAGGGATTGTCTCCACCCTGTCCCACTTCCCCTCCATTCTATTGCGGGTTGTGTCCACACCCCGGGTATCATACCTGAGTGGATATCATACCCTGTTCGACTCGTTCCGGGTTCCACCTCGCATCCCGACCCACAATATACAGCCTCCTAACGAGGAGTCCGTTCGGTTGGTCTTGCTGCTTGGGGATCGTACCAGTTATTAGCGGCTGTCGGGTTTCTCCTGGTTGGGGTTCTCGCCGGGTTGCTCGTCGTTTAGCCAACCCAGAGGCCGTTGCTGACATATACTTGCAAACCACGCGACCATTCTTAAACTCTACATTGAGGCGGTGGTTATATTTCGAGGTGATTGAACTGAAAGTGAACACTGTCATTGAGAATCGACCACTTCAGCTTCACTTCCTGTGCTATTCCTGTGTTAAACACCACTAGCATTGAAGGAATGGTGGGCGCGTACTGTACTATTTCGATCAATTTGGCGGTCATGCATCACGCACCCCCTGTGCCGCAATGAATTCTGGTCTTGATCACGAGTCCGCAAAAAGGAACTTATTTCCTAACTTGGTAAGTTCACTTACCACCCAAACTTAAGTGGCCGCACTTAACTGATCTTTTCCCACACTTAGGTCACTTAACTTATGCAAACATACGCGAACTTGGTGGTGTCCGACTCAAAGTGGTGTTCCAAATCAAAGTTGTAAGTCGTGTAAGTTGCTTGAGGCTTGTTAATACTGATCTGGAGTATGTATTATGTTTCAAACATTGTTTTGAAGCCGTTTTTGAGTTCAAAATTGAGAAATGCCAAAATTCAGTCACACCACAAGCCCTCGTGCTGTGTGATAGAACTGACTGAGAATCAGTTTCCTGAAATCTTACTGCTACCACCACCATTCCGCCCCTTACAGCTTGCTGATTGTGTACCATCTTTTCTTTCTTTTCACATCATCCTTTGCAGCAGCCTTATCTGCGATGTATAGTTCTACTGTCGACATTTCACTCCTTGCATTCACATTTCAATTTGGTATATATTATGCCTGGCCACAACTGTTCATGAGTGTCTGCACTTGAATGCAACAGTGGGTGCGGCTTCGACAGCATCATGTCTTTGTACTTCTATTTTTGTTATTCCGGTTTTCGGCTCCGTGGCCACCCGTGTGTTGTAGTATCGTTGAATGCATGCATTTATTATCAATAACCTGAAGTTCACTTCTCATAACTTAGGTTCACTTTCGGTCACTTAAGTTCACTTCCCGTAACTTAAGTTCACTTGACTGCCAAGTGCCATCAGAGCAAGTCACTTATGCCATCAGATGGCATCAAAAACTTGCACTTTCACTTGTGAAACTCACTTAGCCTGCCATAAGTTCACCTAAGTTAACTTTGGCAGGCTAAGTTAATTTACATAAGTTACTTAGTGAGGCATCTCTTGACCACGTGTCATGACGCCCAGTGCCGAATGTAAAATGCGTGACATAGAGGCTAGATCTCCTTTGAAGGTGCAAAAAAGGTCGAATTTATATAAAAAATCGTCTTGAATGCTGAATTTTTGGAGGTGTCACGCCAAAATTTGCTGGTTGCCGAAGTGCCAAAATGGTATTTTGGGTCACGGGTCACAACCCGTGCCGAATTGATTGAAATAGTACAGTATATTTGAATTCGCTTACCAGCCAATGATTGTTTCGGCGGGCAGCAATTAATGGATTACGCTGGTATCGCATTGCTTGGCAAAGGGAGTCAGAAAAGGCAATCTGAGTACTCGCGATGGTCAGGATCCTCGTGAATCATTAGGTTCGGATCAAGCCCCGTTCTCAGATCACATGATATTCACGTGCTCACCGTCTCTCCGAGAATGTCCGCTTGCGGACCGGAGACAGGCTGGCTCCGAACCTAGCGAATCATATATTATGGTGCGCAGAACTCGTCGACTCTCACGCTTTAATTTCCGTTCCGTTCCTTCTTCCTTTTCGTCATCGGTCTATCGCCGGAAGAACATATTGGCGATACGTGATGCCGGTAAATCCCTGGACGCATCTGCCAAGGACGTGCATTACTGATGCCAACCACAATATACTCTATGGTCTCGTTCGGAGCCATACTTCATGGGAAACCACGAGCGGCCGTCGGGCTGTCCTCGGGAGGATGTCCTCGTCGCCAACGAACACAGGGAAGAAATCGGCCTCTGGTTGCCGAGGATTCGGTGGTATTGGGGCCGAGACGAGGTTGGGTGGGTCCACGGAGGAAGATCCAACCTCCACCTGTCGCGTTTTCGGAGCAGAAGGTTCAGCACCCCAGGAAACGGGATTATTGTCCAACTGCGCGGGTGAAGGATGGTCCGTGGCGACGAGTCGTTCGAGCACCAAGCTAAACACCATCAATCGAAATTGAATCCATGCAGGGTATGAACGTACACGAAGAACCCAGAAGATGGCCAGCTGGAAAGTGTGGGTCCGATCAGTATACGCACTGCATCTACACTACTCCGACGTACAATTGCGACTGATGTCTGAAAATCTCGATGCACGTGGATACGAGCGCCAGATCGGCCGCGAGTCCGGGGGGGTTCATCGATTTATTCAAGATAAGCATCAGTGCTGCAGTGAAAACAGGGCTCTGCACCGACCCGAGTAAGCAGACAATTCTGTGGGTTCTGCACACAAACCTGACTAAGAGGTAAGGGATTATTCGGTCTCCGTCGTTGCTGATTAGCCGCCACTCGGATACAAGCCCGGGCCGCGGCGGTGCATACTCCTAGCGCAAGAGGATCCTGTTGAGGAAAAAATAAGCAAATTGCGCAAGAGTGCACATGAAATGCGTCCTACAAGGGGCATGAAGGAATATAATCCGGGAATGAACGGCCTATGAATGATGATGCGCGTGTAGTAATAAACACACATCAAGGCCGAACTTTGGTCGAAGAATAGCCCATCCGGATGTTCGGGGTTCAGATGAACTGAGAAAATCAAAAGAAGTCAGAGGAAAACACATGAACTTGGGCAGTCAGGACGCGACGCACGGTGCGCCGGTATGGAGCTGAACCAGTGGTCCAGCGCCGAATCCAGTTCCGCGCCAAAATAAGGAAGGTCCTCGAGTCGATCGAGTCGCACATGGTTGGCGTAGATTGTATACTAGAATATAAATCAGCCGGGGTTGGAGAGTGTAGGACGACATGGGACACACGAGGGTTCGGGTACTGAAATGCAGGATGCGGTACAGGTTTAACAGGCAGATGAAAAAAGCTGTGATAGACGGTTTGTCCGTGGGCTGTTCCCCGGGGCCCGAGGGTCCCCAATATTCGTCGTCGCAGTCGGACGGCAGGGTAAGATCGAGTCTAGAGAAGGATATTTCATCAAAAAGATCACATCGAGGAGTACGGGACATGCTCAATTGGATCGTGGATCGGAGATCTCCCCAGTCCGCCGCTCAGGAAGGTGTCCAAGTATAGGAGTGTCCTGACCAACACATTAGGTGAGCAGAGAAGCCGACACCGACAGATGAGCTATGGCCTACCAGAATGCACGCTTTTCGAGTTCCTCGTCGACAGAGATGGTCGAGTCATTGAACTTGTGACGATGGAAGCCGACGTCTTGTGCGAGGCGCAGACCAAATCCAACTATGGCCCAGGCGAAGCGGGGATTGGAGGTGCGGTGCAGAAACTGGACGGCCAACTGCAGCAATCCACAGAAAGAGATTATTTACTGGAATAACGTGGGTGGGTGAGAGACTAACGCAATACGCTTGGATATTGTGCAGCGTGGGCGGCCGACGGAGGGAATCTCCACAGAGCTCCACTTGATTATACCACGTCCACGCCAGACTTTGCTGCTCCAAATGCGAAAGGGTGGGATCACTTAAATGGAGGGAGCCTAGAGTTTAGGGTTTAGTAAGCGGCGTGCGCCTTCGAAGTGGGCAGGGCGGGGCTTGTAGCAGACCTAGCGCAGCGACGAGGAGCACGAGTGTTCCGAAGCCCCCGCTGGTCTTGTGAAGTCCGTGCTTTAAGCTCGCTTCGAATTGGGGACGAAGTAACACGGGAAGGAAGGAGTTCACGTTGGCGAAGTACAAGTTAATGAGGGCCACGAGCAACTGATCGTCCGGGAAGGACAGATTATGTGGCGGAGCTTTGAGGTGACGTTCCCACTGATGAGGGATGAGTGACATGTATTTTAGTAGAGGTCCTGACTTACTGGTCTGTCAGGCGCAGGGGGAGTTGGGTCTCGAAGGATTGGGGGAAAACGTTCTTCGCCTATCTTTGCTTCCACTGCGGCCTTGACTATAGTGTGGAATTGATTAATATTCAACCTTTTGGATAGCTTGCTACTACCTAACATCCCCGCACTAGACTTGCCCTTAGGGAATTCAACCAGAAAGTGAGCCGGGCGAAATAATTCAGAGAAAGGAACATACCTGGAAGCCGGGGTCCGACTGGAGCGAAAGAGTTCGGAAACTGTCGACCACATCAAGGAAATCAGAATCCTCAGGGTGAGGAGGAGCCAAGGGCTTTGCAAATGATCGAATGATTTTTGGGGATAGAGATAGCCGCAGTAGTGTATGGTGCTGTATTTGGCGCAGGGATGCTGCGGCCGTCTCTAATCGCAACTCCAGAGATTTGACGAAATCACTGTCATAAGTTTGGGGGAGGGAATCTTCGGAGCAATGCTCCGAAGGCGCTACATGCCGAATCTAAGGTAAAGCGTGAACAGAAAAGTCAGAAATGGCATGATACTCACTTTTGCTGGTTCGATATACGTGCAAGGAAAATCCAATTTCTTGCAGTGACCACATAGATCTCCCCCATCGCCTGAAATTCTTTGAAAACACAAATTGAGGCCGTCGAAAAAAACTTTACATCGTCCTGGACGGTAAAAGGGGACAATTAGAGGATTTTGAAAGCACAAGCAGACAACGTACGTTTTTTGCGCCTACACATATCACAAGCGCGTCCTTTTCTCTTGTGAGTATTCTCGTGGATCGAAAACCCACCGCCGGTGGACATTGTGGAGGGGCTTTGGGTCCGATGGAACATGGGAGTTTTGGACAAGGTACAGATCAGCTGCACTGCCATTCCCACAGCCTCAGAACGGAGCAGATTCCGTGATGGGTCACGAATTGAAACTCCGACCACAGACAGTTTTTTCGGCAGCACGCATGGATTGATCTCCACCTCGTCACAACCGCCGCCTTTCTGCCTTCCATTTGCGCCCGCCGCAAGCTTCTTCCCGGAACATGAATATCGCGGAATAAGCCCACACCCCACCCAGTTCCCGAGGGCGGGCGAGGGGTTTTTATCAAGGTTAGGGTTAGGTGCATCGTCCCCTCCGAGCCGCGCGTTAAGTATGCCGACGAACCGCCATCTCAATGAGCTTATGTATCTGGCGGCCATTAAGTAAGGTAAGCGACCTTCTATTCCGCTCCCCCTCATCTCATCCACTGCCGCAATCCGCACATCGTTTTTGGACGTTAAAATTCTACGACTCCGAAACCTTCTGGTGACTATGCGCAATACTGGGAGGAGAGCCGCGGGTAACAATTCGGCATCCGGCGTGAATCGTCTCGGGCGTCTTCTTCGCTTCCACGGCGCTTCTTGCTACATTCAATGTGCTGCCCACACTTTCTTATTGCTCTCTTGCTACTCTCATGAGATCCATACGCCTTTCGGTCGTCCTTGCTGCCGTGGGTATTGGCCTTGTTCAAAACGATGCTTCAACCGCACCCACTGCAAACTTCAATCTTCGTACGCACAGATCTCTTTTGCTCCGCAAAATTTATCCCGCTGTTTCACAGGATCGTGGACCGAGTCCTATGCACTCGCCAACGCCACGGTCGCCAAGCTCACATTGTCAGAGAAAATCGGGCTCGTCACTGGTATCGGACGCTCCAAGTCGCGCTGCGTAGGAAATGCCAGCCCTGTGCCGCGGTTGGGTATTCCAGGACTTTGCTTGAATGACGGTCCCGCGGGTGTGCGTCCGACCACCGGTGTTACGGGTTTTCCCCCTGGAATCGCCGTCGCTGCGACGTTCAGCCGGAGACTCATGAAAGCGCGGGGCGTGGCCCTCGGCGAAGAATTCCGCGGAAAGGGCATCAAGTGCGTTGTCCTCTTTTTAATACCATTATTTCAATAATTTCAAACGTCGCCAGTATGCACTTGGGACCGGGTTTGGATCTCGTTCGTGGTATTCAACCCAAACCCTATATTATTCATGACTTGGCAACGTCAGATGCGCAATCCGAAGGCAGGTCGGGGATGGGAGAGGTGACCATAAACTGCCCCACGTCACGACGCCGTTCTTACTCGTTACCCGTTACCCGATGACAGCTTTGGCCCTGACCCTTACCTCACCGGCGAAGCCGCATACGAGACTATCACCGGCATCCAAAGCGTTGGCGTCATGGCGTGTGCCAAGCACTTTGTCGCGAACAACCAGGAGCATTGGCGGTACGGCCTCATTGCCGAGGTCGACGACCGCACTATGCACGAGATGCATTATTATCCATTCTTGCGGAGCATCGAGGTGGGCAGTCTCGACTCTCTTGTGAACAGAAGAATACTAATTGCGCACAGGCTAATGTGTCGTCGGTGATGTGCGCCTATAACCAATTCAACGGCACGTCTTCGTGCCACAACGAAGGGCTCCTGGGTCCAAACGGGCTCCTGAGGCGAGATGGATTCCAGGGTGGGTGCTCTCTCATGTTCATGGATTTCGGGGTTTCCATCTTCATTTCAGGCTTTGTGGTCAGTGATTGGGGTGCGACGCACGACTCTGCTGCCACCAACGCAAATGCTGGGCTCGATATGGAGATGCCTGGAGATTGGATGGGAATTGGTACCCCCGCCTTCCCTTTCTATACATTCATGCGCTGACTAGCTTGCCATGGCAGGCGGTGGGGTGTTCAGCGGCGGCTTCTTGGGTCTAGGCAAGACATTGACTTCTGACGTCAACTCTAGCATTGTTCCTCTTTCCGTGAGTATTCTATGTCAACCTCGATGGTCATTTCCGACTGACCTGTTTATCAGCGACTCGACCAGATGGTTGCTCGCATCCTCGCCCCATGGTACCGTCTCGGACAAGATTCCGTGCGTCGAATCCTCTTCTTAGGCTTTTAACTTCTTTGCGCAACCGACTTCCTACCAGGGCTACCCAGCAGTGAACTTCGATGCACAGCGCTCTGATGGTCCGAACAACCTCAACGTTTCTGTGCGCTCAGCCCAACACACTGCGCTTTCGCGTGAAATTGCCGCCAACTCCGCCGTGCTGCTCAAAAATGCCGCGAGAACGCTCCCTCTCAAGAAAACCGCCATCAAGCGTGTCGCCATAATCGGCAAAGACGCCCTCTCTCCGAACTTGAACTGCGGCGAAATGAACCAATGTGATGATGGTACTATGACGGTTGGGTAAGTACCAGTCTCATCGCACGGCGATGGGGGGTAACTAAGAAATCTCGCAGGTGGGGCTCGGGTTCGAACTCGCTAGAATTCACGGTGCCTCCGATTACGGCTCTCAGTCAGATGCTCGCTGGTACTGGCGCAATGGTGACCACGTCTTTGTCGAACGATGACACCGCCGGAGTCAAGGCGGCAAAGGGACAAGACGTCACAATCGTGCTGGTGAACGCGTATGTTCCTCTACTTGCTTCTTTTTTGGGTTGCTAATGGCTTTAGTATGAGCGGAGAACTCGGTCCCTATGTGATAGTCAATGGAAACGAAGGTGATCGAAATAATTTAGACCTGTGGTTTGATGGGAGTACCCTCGTACGTACCGTCCGGAATTCCAGCTCGCCTATGTTCATGCTGCTCATGAATATTAGATCAACGACGTCGCAGTAGTATGCAGCAACACAATTGTCGTGGTGCATTCCGTTGGTCCGGTGAACATGACGTGGGCGGACAACCCTAATGTAACCGCCATCCTATATGCCGGCGCTCCGGGCGAGCAGACGGGTCCTGGTCTCGTTGATGTACTCTTCGGAGCTGTGAATCCCAGTGGCCGGCTTCCGTTTAGTATTGCGGATGTGCGCATGGTACGCTCTTCTTGAAAGACCATCTTGTTGATCCATCAGCAGGACGAGAGCTCGTACGGCACTACCATAGTGACGAACCCTGGCTTCCCGCTTGGATTTCCTGTCGTGCGTCGTTCATCTACGTTGTTGTTGACCTTGACAAAGTTTTCCTGCCCGACAGATCAATTACACGGAACGTCTCCTGCTGGATTACCGATACATGGATGAGCACGATATAGCACCGCGCTACGAGTATGGCTTCGGGCTGTCGTACACAACTTTTGGCTATTCAGATCTCTCGATCGGCTCGTCGGGCTCGTCGATAGTGGTTTCGTTCACCATCAAGAACACAGGCGCTGTCTTCGGGACGGAGAAACCCCAGCTGTACCTGGGGTATCCCCAGACCGCCGGCGAGCCACCGAAAGTTCTGCGGGGCTTCGACGAGGTGCCACTCAACGTGGGGGCGAGTAAGCTGGTGAGTATGATTGTTGGACTACGGGAAATGAGGTTCGCTTGCGCTGTATCTGTAAATGCTACTTATTGATTGACTGATATACAGCATCTGGGACACGCCGAGTCAGACGTGGATACGCCCGCCCGGGACATTCATCGTGTTTGTGGGAGCATCGAGCCGGGATATTAGGCTCAATGGGACATTCTGAATTCCCGACGCCCGTTCGCCTTCGACGAGCGCATTTCTATTTTTTATGTTTGGGAGAGGCGTCTAGTAATCATTGAGCAAGGTTCTTGATCAGAGCGAGATGACTTACGGAGACTGCAAGACGCGCAGCGCCTCCTTTTGTGTGAGTCTGCTAGCCAGCATCGGTATCTCCTGAACGAAGGCGTTGGAAACATCAAGTAATCTCTCGGTCCGCAGCTGAACATAGCCGTTGTAGATGGGCAACACGTTAACGGTCAGACTTGTCATACACGGCAGTGTTGTCAGGGTGGAGTCGGAGTCGAGGATACGCAAGAGTCCGGGGTGTGCCTCTTGGGTGTGGATGTTGATGACTAGTGCGAGCGCCTGCTGGGGGTGAGTAGACAAAGCCCGGCATCCGCCGGCTCCGAGGGGCCACATGTCCACAGAGACGTGCCCAACTGGACGAGCTGGTGTTAGTCGAGCGCACGTTTGACTGGCTACACGTTAGCCTCGGTTCTGAGGTGCAAAGTAACAAAAGGACTGACAGTGATTGCAATGTGTGAGCTGCAAGCGCTGCAGGCTTGGTGCTGCGGCTTGGAGGAGGCGTTGGACTGTGGCGCATGCATAGTCGGCTGGGATACTGCATGCCAGCGAGCACAGGCCTGAGATATCGATTTCGATCGGGGATTCACTGGAGAGTATCCGGCGAGTGAAAAAGTCAAGAACCGAGGCCCCAAGTCCGAGGAAGAGGTGCTTCAGCTGCATTGGGGGCGATCCTGAGCAGTCGGCGAGGGCCGAAAAAGTCAGTATCGGCGAAGGTAACCCCGGTGAGCGTCAACGAGCACAGGGTCGGACAGTGTTCTGGGAAAGAGAACAGGGACTTTCGCCGAGAATCCTCCTGCTGTCGATACACGCGGGTTACACTGATGGAATTCGTAAGTTCTTTTCGCGTCTCACGGATCAAAGTAATGCGATAGGCTCGAACCAGCCGCTCGCACAAAAACCGGCAAATTTGATGACAGTCGATCAAAGGCGTTGGGCGAAGCGGCTGGAAGATCTCGACCGCGTGCTACCACAGTCGAGCTTTTTCCCACGGGAGTTGTTTGGACTTAGAAAAATTCGACTCATGGAAAAATCAAACTCGTATTATTGAAAATCTGAATAGACAGTTTTGTTCCAAATAGCTCGTTCCACGTACTCTGTAGATATCAGATTATTTGAGCTCAACATGGCTGCGCTACAGCCCATTCACCGCCGATCACCCCTTTACAGACACCGTCATCGAGCTTCAATGCCTTTCACGCCTCTCGTCGATTTGGACCCAATCAAAGTCGAGGAAGCATCTCGGAACCTCTGCGCTTTGTTTAATGTGCCCTCACTGCGCCCGTACCAAGTGGAAACTGGCCAAAACACCCTCAAAGGGATATCTACCTTCTTGGATGTACCAACGGGAGGAGGGAAGACTCTGGCCTTCTGGTATCCGCTATTCTACCATTGGGCTCCAGGAAATACCGATCCGGACTGCCAAAAAATTATATTGGGTGTCGGCCCTCTCACCGCACTCTTAGAGTCTCAGGCAGCCGATCTTGCGGAAAAGGGTGTACCTGCTATTGCAGTCTCTTCCACAAGCAAAGAACGCGACCAGATCCTGGAAGTAAGACCTGTTCACCTGCTTTTAATGCCTGCTTAGCATTTCTGGCAGGACATTGCTCAAAATAAATACCGCGTCGCACTAATTAGTCCCGAAATGGGTGTCTCTAATAAATTTCACCAAACCGTTCTCTCCAGCGATGTCTTCGCTGACAATGTTATCTCTCTTGTCATAGACGAAGCCCATTGCATCAGCGAGTGGGGTAACGATGACTTTCGACCCGAGTACTCAAAGATTACCGTTCTTGTGGGCCGCCTCCCGAGTGGGGTTCCTGTGGTCGCGGGCTCGGCAACAATGCCTAAACATGTAATCGCCGATATACGGAAGAAGCTCGGGCTTCCTGCGAACTGCCCCCACATAGCTGTCTCGAATGACAAGCCAAACATTGCACTTTCCGTGCGAATAATTCAGCACCCGCTAGATACTCTCGCGGACCTCATCACCCTCTTTCCACGCGACGCAACAGGTCCACAAGACTTTGTACAGACCTTGATTTATGCAGAAGATCGTGTCACGACCGAAAAGATCCAAGACTTCTGCCGCAGTAACTGCCCGGAGACAATTCCGGCAGACGCCTTCGAATTTTATCATCGACATATTGACGAGGCCCGCAAAAAAGTCATTCAAGAGCGAATAAAGAATGGAGCACTTCGGGGGATTGCCGCTACGGACGCACTCGGAATGGTGAGTCTTGTCTTCATGTATCTGGTATATCTAAAATTCATTCAAGGGAATAAACTTCATGCTTGTATTGCGGGTCATTTTATGGCTCTGTCCGAAATCTTTCCTTTCCCTTGTACAAAAAATCGGGCGGTGCGCAAGGGCTGCTGAGCTTTTGGGAGAAGCGATCCTGTACATCACAAACACCGCCTACATGCAGTACAAGATTGAGCTCGATGTTCTGAAGGGCGACCTCTCAGACAATGATGACGATGAAGCTTCCGAGCAGCTGGAAGGTGCAGTGGAAGGGGAGCAAATGGACAGAGATGCAGCGATAGAGCAGGAAGAGCCTGAGCAAGACAAGGCACTAAAACCGAAAGCGAAGAAAGCCATGACCGTACTGGAAGCACGCGACCGCCGATATTTGCTTGAGTATATTGTAACCACGAGCTGCCGCCGCATTCCTTGGAACAAGTTTTTCGGCAACAACTCAAAGCGTATTGTATTCCTCTTATCTCAACATCCATGCTGACGTACTTTTTGCAGTTGCTCTCCCATACCCTGCCCCACCCGGAGCCCGCTGCTGCGACAATTGCACCCCTGATCTGTTCCCGGTTGAGACTGTCAGACTGACAGGTGGACCAGCCAAAGCAGCTCGCAGTCAGAACAGCCAAACTACTGAAGAAGTTGCTGCGGCAGTGAAGGAAACACTGCTCATACTTCGTGAGACAATTGCGCAACGGGAATATCCTCGGCAGTACATTGTTACTGGTAAGATTCTGATGTCTAACTTGGTTGTTGAGGGTCTCGCGAATCGCGCTCGCACAATCACCTCATTGGATGCCCTCAAACAAGCGGTCAACTGGGTCTGGGCTTCCGACTTTGGCTCGGAAGTTGTGGAGGCTATTCAAGCCCGGCTGCTTGACTTCCCTGATTTAGAGCGCCTTGCTCGAGAAGAGAAACAACGGGAAAAGGCATTCACAACTCTTGCAGCTCTTGCCGAGAAGGATTTCCGACAGAAGCTCACCTCAGTCTTTGACGGTTGCTACCAGGCAATTCAGGCCGAGACCACAATTCACAGGGGAAAGCCAGTCAAACGGTGCCAGGTATTTTTATCTCTCCCGAGGAAAACTGTATGTCTTTTGCTTTTGACTTACCCCCACTGACTCTCAATTGTAGACCTACCCTGATTACTATGAACTTATAAAGGAACCAATTTCAATGCCTCACATTCGAGACTTTTCGCACTCAAAGCTTATTCGGTCTACAGCGGAATATGCAGCCCTTTGGCATCGCATGTTTGACAACGCTCGATCTTACAATCGTGACGACTCCACTATTTATCAAGATGCCGAGTACCTTCAAGCAATTTTAGATGCAAAGCTGCAGGAGTTATCCATACTTCACCATGTACCCGCACCGTGATTTTGTATCAGAATATATAAATTACAAAGCTCCAATTAAATCAGTCGCAATACCGAGCAACATACTGGGATCCGAATACAGCTCTTCATCATCGACGCGAAGGTCATCTTCCGTCACCTGATAATCCTCATGGATTATCTCATCCTCCTTCTCCTCCGGCTCAGGTGCCACACCGTCCTCCATCACCTCAATCACACCGATATTCTCAGGCTTCTTGGTCTTGGGTGTGTATTTCTTGAATGCAGCTCGGGTGTCCGCGTACTTGGATCCCTCTTCAAAAAGGTCGCGGACAGGGGTTACAGCGGTACTGTTGGATGGGTCGTTTGACGGCCGATTGGCAACATATTCTTGGATTTTTTCGTCTCGGAAGGCATCCGCGAGTTTCTGAATCTCTGCGATCATGTCTGGGACCGTGTGATGTTCGCCGTATGCAGGAATATTGAAGCTCTTTTGGACAGTGCGCATAGTTTGGCGGAGGGTGAAAATGCAGACAGTTATCATGGAAAGCCACTCCCAGGACCGGTTGACGCCCTTGGCATTATAGATGATCTGGTACAGGAATGAATAGTGATAATAGTTTCAGAAAGTGCACACTACCTTGGCCCAGAAATTCTGGTGTTCTTGAAGAAGATCAACTTCTTTGAAACTGAATGGAAGGCCCGTCAAATTCACGAGCCAGTTGTGCAGGAAGAACTTCCTAAAAATTATCTTTGTCAAAGGTATACGCATGGGGCCATGAAAATACACGCACTTCAAAACAGGATTGTAACGGTCAATACGAGCCAGTGTTTCAAATATTGCATCGGCATATTTGGGCATTGTTTTGCTGGATCTCATCATCACCATCCAAACCCGCAAAACATTTACGACACGGCCGATATCACCTTTCTTGATGGCAAAAACAAACTCGATGTAAAATAGAGCATCCCGATTGAGAAGAATGACATTCTCGTGCGTAATATCACGTAGTTCTGGGCGAAGCGCGCGGAGTTTGTCGAGAGCCACAGTAGAGAAGAGATTGCGGTAAACGCGCTCCGCAACGTCTTGGAATTCGGCGAGCGATGCAGTAGCTGCCCAAGCGTCGAGATCATCCTGATCACAGTGAATCCGGAAGCCGTCCTTGACGTGCGCGGCCAATGATATCTGCAGGAGTTCGTGGGAAGGTTTCCACGGCGTCGCTTTCTTCGCTTTCCATCCCGCTGTCATGGGCTTACGCTTCAAAAGTTTGTTGTGTTCCCACCAGAGGCTCCCCGGCCAAACCGAGTTCGGCTGCCCCCAATGCTCATTTACAACAAGACGGGCGCCTGCCATCTTTGCATGGAATAAACCGAAACGCCGCACAGAGGCCTTCATGCCTTCAATCTCGCTGTCACTGTTCCTGCGCGCGGACTCAATCTAAAAATAATATTAGACTTGGACAGCATCGGTGGATTGCATTGGACATACCTTATCTATCAGTGAATCTGTTAACAAATCCCCATCCGTGAACATGAGCCCGTGTGCCCGTAGGTCCTCATTACTGATACTGAGGTTTTTTAAGATTCTTTCGTAGACGCGGATTGTCCCATCAATACTCGACTCATCCTCGTGCATGGCGGGCAAGGGATATTGCTCGGTTTTGTGAACCGCAATGGGGTCGACTTCTGGGCACTCTTCAAAGTCCTTCTTGAGATGAGTGAGGCCAGGAATGTTCTCGAGAGCAAGGCGTTTGATTTGCCAGAGACAACATCGGGTTAATTGCTCCATATTGGTTGCCGGTGGCAATATATCTTTGGGCGACCAGTCGATGATTGGAAAGGTCGAGGTGCGTGGGGGTTTCATCTCCAGGGGGAGTGTTCCGAGAGCTGTGGGTCCATTGGTGAACGGATTCCAGATGGGAATTGCGGTCGCAGTCGTTCCGTTGTCAAAGTGATTGGCAGAATTGAGTCTCTGAGACTCTACTCGGAACGCAATATTCAAGTTGTCCCAGACAATGGAACACATCTGCTCCTTTACAATCTGCTTCAAACACGCCAAAGCCTCATTTGAGAGGGTGTGAATGTGGTCTTGGATTGTCGAGTAAGACACGGACAAACCCGCGTGCGCGAGAACTTCAATCTCTCGTTTGGCGGATCCAGACGCGAGGAGGAACATTCCGATGACGACTTGGTAATTATTTGCCCTCTGCGAGCGCGACACGCTGAGCATTGCGCACACGGACGTGAAAATCTGTCAGTGGTGGGAAGTAAGTGTCGTCCCAAAAAGGAAAGCGGGACCCACAAACCAAAGTCTTCTCTCGCCTCGACTCGCCTTGACTCTCTCTTCGTGTTTCTCGTCCTGTAACCGACGTGCGCTGAAGAATCTTCCAAAGGGTAGGTGCGACTTTCTGGAGATCTTCTCCAAGCTGCTCCATAGAGAATTCCTTCAGCAGTTCCGTAACATTGGTAGTCCAATGGCGGGTCAAATGCTCTTGGATGGCCTTTCCCTCAGTCTGCAACACCCTCTCCAGCCTTGCATCGAACTCCCTGTCGATAAATTCCTGCCCAACCTCTGGTACTCGGTCAACAATTTTCTGCAAGACGTCCCCGCCATTGTGCTGCAAGAAACGCGTCAAATTCGCCGAAATTTGGGCATCGCCTCCGCAGCCAGTGGCAAAGAGGCTCTCCATAAAGCTCTGAATCGTTTTAAAGCCGGCACCACCCTGCTCCTCGGATGCGGTGATCTTTGAGAAGAAGTTTTGAGCCCGGACATGGTCATCTTCGGCTGCCGCCTTTGCTGCAGCTTCCCGTGCTTCTGCTGCCGCCTCCTTTGCCTCTTCCTCCTCTTTGCGACGTGCCTCGGCAGCCTCAGCTCTCTTCTTTCTCTTATGTTCATCGGCTCGGGCTTTTTTGTCAGCGGTTGCTTGCGCACGCATCTGTTCCCTCTCAGCTGGCGTGACTCCGCTGCTGGACTGTCGCGGATTCCTAGTGGGTTTTTTGACTCGTGGACGACCTCCCTGAGGCTTCAGTGGACTTGGATCGAAGATGGTAGAGGTGGCTGGAGAAGGAACTTGTGTAGGGGTCTCCGATGCTGCGCGTGGCTTCCTTGGGGTCTGTGGTGGAGTTCCGGAGCATGAATTTATCGGCGCAGAGGCAGAGTCTCTGTTCACTAGTCTGGACATTAAGTCTGGTAGTCTCTCTAGTGTCTGCAGGCCATGCAATTCGCGTGACGAATCAAGTTCCGGAGCAGGTGAGGTGCGTGGAGATGTGGGGGCACTACTAGTTTGGAAGAAGTGCCGGTCTCTTGGGACGCGTTTGGAGGCCCTCAGTGTCGACGAGGGACAGTAATCGCTGTCCGAATCTTCTCGCACGCGTTTGGGCGGCATGGTGTGGGCGATCGGTGAAGTGAAGAGGTATAGGAGATCCCCAAATGGGTCGGCATAATTCAATTTCGATATAGCGGCCTCAATTCTGGTTATCATACTGTGAAATCGATGCATTCAAATTTTCAAAGTACTTAGAAGCGAACTGTCTCTTCAGTTTTTTATTCATACGACTTTGATTTTGGACGGAACGAAAATTTCTCTAAGTCCAAACAACTCCCGTGGGAAAAAGCTCGACGGTTGTGACGCCTGGTTAATATCTTCCAGTCTCTTTTTCGCCGGCAGGTTGATCGATTGTCATCAACTTCCTTATCGCGAAAAACGTGACTGGTATAAACGAGTCTAGTAATGCGAGAGGGTTGTTACCGCGACGAGGAGATATAACCTCACCGCGATACCTGCTCAATCCTTTGCTCGACGGTTTGGCTCTCACTGTATCCCTTACCGATCCTTTTTTGCGGTGGGCACGGCGTTGAATTCGGGATTTAAAATTCGACCTGAACCATGGAGAGCACTGGATCATATTTTGCGTGAGCCAAGGTATCCAATAAATATCGACGAGTCTCATTTTAGGTCATTGGACTGGTTGCTGACTCGGAAGCGATGCAAAATTACCAATCCGGAATGCGTTCCTAGGACACCGTGTATCGTCGAAGAATTGCGGGGGTGAGGAACGTGTGAGGGAAGCCCATAGAACAAGATCGATTTCCAGTGTAGAATACAGAAGAAGGGATCAGTTCTCATCTTCGTCATCTTGCGCAGCAGATATTTATTGTTGGTTCAAATACAGAGACGTGTTAACTGTGTATGGAAGTCAACACATATGAGTCGGGCAGATGACGAGGGACATGCCAGTCTAGAAGAAGTTCTCCGCGCAGAAGACCTCGGGTGAGACGATAACGCCGTCGTCCGTGGGGTTTGCACATGCTGTAATAATAGTCCACTCAGCATCTCTCCACTAGACCAGGAAATGTGAGGGTCAGTACGTACTGCCGGTAATGGTACCAATCTCTGGGGTGCTGAAGGAGCAGGCATCGCCGAGGGCTTTGCCGTTACACGCGTCGTCGATGATGTTCCTCGTCTGAAGGACGGGAGCAGCCAGCGTGGAGACAAAGAAAAGGGCGGAGATGAAGGAGAACTTGAACTGCATGTTTGAATAAACGGAAATGAGGTGGGTGGTTGAAAGAACGAGAGTGATGATATGCAACCTGGCTATGGGTTACAACAAGGTTACAACGTCTCCTTATACTGTTCTATGCGGATGACCAATCAGCTGCGGAAGACAGGGGATACTCTCACACGTGGGATTGAGGAGGTTGCGATTGATGGATGATTGATTAATTTCTGAAACTAACGTTGCCATTGGCAGCTTCGAGATTTTCTTGTAAAAGCCAGCTAATAGTGTTCTGAGTGAGGAAAGCTCATGCTCAATTGTTTGGCCTGATGATCAGTCACCACGGCCAATTGCAGACGGTGGCCATAAGGCAAAAGGTATACTGACACGGTTTTTATAAGGGCATACAAGGCGTAACCGAAACCAAGACTTTTGACGTCAAACTTAAAGCTCCCATCACGGTCGGAAAGATATGGCCGTACGAGCTCGGTATGCGCGGGATACCCTGATGGTTGGTGAAAGGAAATCGCATGATCACCATGACCACCATACCCGCTATCTTGTCGGTTCTTGCGCCAGCTTGCGCCACGCCACAAGCAGTGGTGTAGGCTCGCCCCCATCCGGTAAATTCAAACAACTCAACAATCACACAAGAGAATTGGTTCTCACGTAGTTGTTCCCATCGCCGATCTGCGTGATTTCTGTCAGCGTTTTTGCATAATGATTTGTGAGCGTCGTTGCATAAGCTTGGGAACCGACAGGCTTGCGAGAGCTTGCGAGCCTAGCAGTGGTGTGGCAGCTGCAGGAGGCAACGTGTGGATCCGTGTTTAGTAATAACTCTTAGTCTTCGTGGTCCGGTGTAGCGGCGGGCAGGGGTTGGGTGGTCTTTCGCCTCTTCGCGGACCGGCGGTTGGGTTTTGGGGTGTAAATTTGGAGAGACGCTAGTCTCGTTCCCGACGTTCTGAGGGGGGTGCTCAATCCTAGCAGCTGGAATTCTTTATGGAGTTACAGATGTTGAGATGATAAAATGATATCGAGGCAGAATTTGATTACAATTTTGGGGTATACACACCAGTGCGACCAACTTGAACCGGGACCGTTAAAACACTACGGAATTCTCAAGACTTTCGTTCTCTCTCACTACAGTTCGTGCTACTGTTCGGGAGTCATTAAATTTGGGTCCATGCCAACTCATGCCGTCGCTGGCCTCAAATTCGCCGGCAACTGACCATCCGCAATCAAATTCGGGTTGGGGACCGTATAATTCCCGAAACACCCAAACGCAAAGTCCACCTCCGCAATGCGCTGCTGCATCCCCTTGACGAAGGTGTCGAATTCGCATAAGCCCTCGTCGCTTTTTCCGCAGCCGGCGATCCCAGTGAGAGGGACGACCGCGTCGTTGAGGATCCACCGAATATGGGTTGGAGGTTGGGTGGTCGCGTTGGTGGGAGATGTGGCCGTAGGCTGAGGTGGAAGAGAGGAGGAGGAGGAGGAGGAAGGGCAGGAGAGCACCTGCCCGACCAGGTTGGAGCCAAAGGGCGAGATTTGGTTGACGATGTAGGACTGCAGGGTGCAAACGGATCAGAAGGAGGGTACAGGTCAAGAAAAAGGAGAGCGATACGCGGTTCGGAGGTATGTGGGTTCCAGGAAGGGGACCAGTTGCTGCGAGGCTCGTAAAGTTCATCGCCACCACGACTGTAAATTAAATTCATTCGATCGGCTCGGAAGAATGAAATGAATGAAACGCGGAAAACGTACTGGCAGAAATCACAGTATCGTGGGTGGCGTCGACAAACATGGGCTGCGAGAGGGGGAAAGTGACGTTGCTGCTCACGATCGTGCCGTTGACCGTTGACGCGAACTCCGTGATACGTGTCTGGGTCAAACGCGACACGAGCTCCTGAACCCAGCCGATTCCCTCCGCCGCCACTGCAGGGTTGCCCGGTCCATTATCGTACCAGAACGATATGTCTTATATCCATTAGGAGAGGTATGCTTCGCTGGAAGGCGAGGACGCACCAACGGAGTATTCGTACCCTTTCCATTCCTCTTCTGTGAACAGGTCACAGAAGGCAGAATAACCCAGCGCCACAGTCTAGAAGTCTTCAGCTGGCAGTCCGCGATAAGTGAAGCAAGAAATGCATTCACCTCGTACGCACACGTCTGCTGCATCGCGAACAGCCATGTCGTATTCAGCGTGAAACCCGTCAAATGCGGTGCGAGCCGCTTCTGCGCATCCGCGAGGTAGATCGACTCCCATTGATTTGTAAAGTTGGCGGCCGCGGCCGAGATGGCGTTATTGGCATTGGGACACTGGTCGTATGGTGCCAGAGTACCTAATTCACCAGTTAGGAATCGCTTGATAATTAGTCAACCTTCGCACTGTTAAAGCCCTGCGCTTCGATTTCGATGAGCTGGTGGTAGTCGTTCTGGTACTCCTGCACCCCAAAGAACCCAGCGGCGAAGTGAAGGCTAGGGCCGAGTCGTCGGCGTTCAATTTAAGCTAGTGCAATAATAGAAACCTGCACCCACGCGGAATCAACCATCCGTTCTAAATAAAATACGTTAGTGAACGAATGATTGATGCCATCCGTACACATTTATACCTTCCGAGGTCGTCCGCCAAACGGGGAGGTCAGTGAATTCCTTCAGTATGTCACCTTCACCAACAGTGAATCTATGGCCAAATAGTGCAAGGGTGAGATATACCATATTTCACTCGGAACCCAACACCGAGCTCGAATCTGATGGAATCAGGTTATATCAGCTTCCGACAAGAGGCACTCACAACTGCGCCCGCCCAAACGGCGTGAGTATCTCTGCCCCAAGTTTGTACGTCCATGTGTTCAGGAACGCGAGAGGGCCCGAGGCACTTAAATTCCCTGTCGATGCTACGGCATGCAGTGCCGTAGCAAAAGCTGCAGGCGGAGAGCCAGTGGTGGGGTAGCGTGCGCCATGGCGGTGGAGTAGGTGCACCTGCTGGAGACTGCATCCGTCGGGAATCTTTGCAGAGGATTTTACGCCGAGGTTGCTCGACTGGAAGCTGAGTAATGGCAATTGATAATGATCTTGCGTGCTGTGTTCAGAATGACGTAGACTTACGGCGAGAGGTTACCCCAGCTGTGGATCACATCGAATTTCTTCTTGTCCGAAGTTCCAGGCTCGACGAGCGGGAAGACATTGGCGTAGTCGGGCACTACCGGTGCAGTTTCAATTGCGAAAGCTTCATCTCCCGCTGATCACATATGCGAATTCAGATTTGAAAATATGGCAATGGGCAAGAAATACTCACTCGGCGTGGGTCCAAACACGTTTACTTGGGTCGCATCGGGGAAGAACGTATCGTTGGAAGTTATTGTGACGCCTGGAGGTGGGAATAACGCAGTAGACGTCGACCCAGCAAAGGACGACGCAACAGCCTGAGTAACAGCGGCATGCGCCGACCGAGCAACCGCCAAAGCCACGATGAGGTCCAGAGCTTGAAGCATCATGGAGTTCAAGAGCAAGAAATGAGGAGACTCGCTCTATATGTACTCCACGCCCATTCCCGCGCCGCAATAATGACCTGCAGCTCCGCATTATCCGCTAATAATACTCATCTTGCTTCGAACGTTCGTTTGATGGCCAATTTTAGAAAGTCGCGGATGCCTGGCCGAGGCTCTAGATCCAGCTCTGCGAGCTATCCTATTTTCAAAACCGTGGTATGAAAAAGCCTCGAACAGGAAAAATAGTATGTTGCATACCTCCGCGATCAGGATGAAGTCAATCCGGGTCTAGGCAGTTTTCACGGAGGGTAAAACCGTAGGCAGAATGAGACGCTAATCAAAGGAGTACCCAGAACTTGAAAAGGAGCACCGTCGGACCAAAAATTATACGCCCGGACAGATTCAAGCCTCCAGGTAAGATTCAACCAAAGAAAGTCCAATCCACATTGCGCCGGCCTGTGTCCGGGTCAACTTTCAAAACTACTTTTCAAGCATCAAAAGTCAAAAGCCAAGAGATGGACGAAGACAAAAGGTGAAGTTGTGACACGTGACGTGATCTGATGTCACTGATTTCGCGCGCTTTGCCACTCACCACGAACTCACCACTGAGCGAAGCTATGGTTTGCAGTCGTTTGCCTTTCTTTTGCGTCACGCTGCGCTGACTTTTCTGCTGCCCAGGAAGTTTGGCTGGGAGTGTAAAGGACAACCACTGTCAGCAGCTGAAGCGCCGGTGACCGGAAACGCGACGCGTGTTACAAATTTAACTCCCAATTTTGTAGATGCATCTTTCCACTCGATAAACTCTTTTTCGCGCTCGCAAATATACTACCCGGTCCCCATCGCGCAAATACTCCGTGAATCATGTGAATGGCGAGCCGCGTTTATGAGCAAGTGTGCTCGAAGCACCCACCCGCCAACCTGGTGCATCAGCGCTGTGCTCTGGATTTTTTATACGCGTGAAGTAAATGCCCTTATCATAATCCAATCTGACGAGGTCGGAGCCATGTCCAGAGAGTCTCCATGACGGAATTTCCAAAGGTAAAATCATTGCTCGTGTTTCGACGGAGCAACGACCTGACAGCAGGCCTTGCAGCATCTAGCGTTATGTAGTGATGCCTGCAGTTGACTATGCCAAGGACCAAGTCTTTCTGGAGCTTTGGCTTGACTCGAGCGATCGCAAGGTAGGAAACATCACATTCTATTCAGGCTATCTCTGCGCTAGTCTATTACCCTCGACATCGACCGTATTTCCCCGGATACCTTCAACCTCGACCAACGTCGAACCTTGGTGTACTTGGCCTTTCCATCTGATGACCTAATCCATGTGCTGATATTTCAATGTTGGCGTCGAAGCCGAACGCAAGATTACGTCTCGACCAGCAAGTGAGCATAGCTCACTTGGTCCGTTTATTCATAGTAAGTAATATCGTATGCGATTTCAGTAGCGGACTACTCAGTACAGTAACTATTAGGTTTAAACCAACAACCAGTATGCTAAAAACGACAGGAAAAAGTAAAGAAAGAATAAAAGTAAGTGGGAGTAATTAATCGCGGAAATAAGTCAGTCTAACCTTCATCCCTTCCTCCCGTAGCTTGTCCAGTCGCAGGTGGTCCGGCCCATACACGTCCTCGAAAAGATGCAGGTCGATGTGTACGCGCTCTAAGCGGGCGATATCAGGCGCGCACGTCCGCCAGCGCGACTCGATCATCTCAGATAGCAGTCCGTTGGGGCACGTCCAGCATCCCTTGCCGAGGTCGAGCGCCGTGAGTGCGGGGAGGAGGCATTCGCCGGCGTCAGCATCCATCGGTAGCGTGAGGAGCTGCACTAGCTGCGGCGTGATGACCGGATCCCACGTCCAGTCGCGGCTGTCGTGGATGACGAGCTCCGCGATGGTGCGCACGCCCGCGTGCTGCAAGCACTCGATGAACTGTGTCGCCTGCACGCCCGTGTCGTGCAGCGCGAGTCGCGCGAGGGCGCATTTAGATCGCGAAAGCAGAGCCACGAAGGATTCCTGCGGCCAGGGCGCGTGATTGTCGTACGCGTCCTGCAGGTACATCGTGAAATTCTTCAGCGCGGGGAAGACGGCGCAGTCAATGAGGGCGGCGAGCTCGCCGGCGCGGATGTGGAGCTCGAGCGAGGTGAGCGCGGGGAGGACGATGGGGACGGCAGGCAGAGGAAAGGGAGCCTGTTCCGGGTCGACGATCAGGTTGCAGCTCTCGAGGTTGGGGCAACTGCTCATGATGGATAGGCACGCGCCGACGGACGGGATGAATCCGAGATCGAGACGCACGAGCTGCGTCCAGGGGATGGCGACGCTGGTGGCCTCAGAGACGACGAGATCGCTGAGACGAGAGACAGAAAAACTAGACAGCCGCGGCGCACCCTCCAGCATTCGCAGTAAATCCTGCGTAATTTCCTCGTTGCGCGTCATCCGCCAGCAGGTCGTCAGATGGAATGTCTCAAGTAAAGGGGCGTGGAGATGAGACGAAGGTTTTAGTGACATCCCGTAGGTGGGGTTAGCAATGTCCAGCCGCACTTCTCGCCAGCGCGGGAGATGGCGCATGTACAGGGCGAGTATGGCGTCTGCGAGCTCCTGGTTTCCGTCAGACTCGTTTGTCTGACATAAAACCAGGTCTAGGGGGAGGTCCCCTGAACGCAGTATCCAACTGGAGGCGACGACTAGAGGAGGGAATGCCTGCCCGTCGCGAACAACGACGGACAAGGATGTCCACAGATCCGGGAGCGACAGCGCTACCTTCCTCCATGCTCTGCACACTTGGAGCAAGAAGAGCGGAGCGGTGCTAGGTGTTGTGAATTGGGTGGCGCGGCCGGTTGTGTCAGAAGGAGAGGCAAAGCGGGGAGGAAGACAGTGCATGAATATCTCCTCCCAGACGTCCCGGGGCATGCGCCCGGCGGGATAGGAATAGTGGGGACGTTCGTTGCAGTTGGATTTCCGGCGTTGGTGGCGAACAAGGGGAGGATATGTGCACGCTCTGGGCCGAGAGGAGTGGGTGAATTGGAGAGAGGCCATTTTGTGGAAGGAGAAGAGATGGTGCGGAGAAGAAGGTTAGTAAACAGGGGTCAGTCGGAGTGTTCAGCTTTATAGGAGCGACCGCGATCGGCGATCGAGGACGCTTCCTCTTCCGCGGATCGAGATGAATCTCAGACCCAGTGTTGGAGCCGGAGCGGAGAGATGCCTCGGATGTTTTTCGCCTTGTATATAGCAAGACGACGGGTCGGGATGGGAAATCATTTTACGATGGCCGAAATAAAATTAATGACCCTCACATATCTTAATTCTGATCCACAGTACATTCCGAAGCGAACCTGCCAATAGCAAGATGAAGCGAAGAGACGGACTATGGTACGTACTACGCGAGAGAATCAGCGAGATTCGCCCATAAATCAGGTAGTTGAAACTTGATAGTGTCCTGCATATTGATGGGCGACTGTTTAGCCTACAAAGAGTTACGATGTCATATGTAGTAGACTGGCTGTTCCAGTTGTGGGACCGTGTCAGTATAATATACCTCCTCCTCCTCCAAGTGCCATCAGTACATCATTGTCGGCTTTAAACAGCAAGTAATGGCTGAGGCGACAGAACACCCAGAGAGCTACGCAGCACACATACAGATAGATCATCACGCAGAGCATGATGACGGCGCCGCGCGACCTGAGACCATTTCGACTTCGAGAGGAATTGGAGGGGTTGAGCAGATGGCTTCGGAATAAGACGTCCGCACTAGATGGAATACACGGTAACAGCGAAGAAGATTCCATATGCGCCTGAAAGCATTGAAGACGTGCACTGCTCCTGACCGAAGCAGTCACCACAGAATATGCTCCCAGCAATCACACCCACGCGATCCTGCATTATATCTCGGCCGTAAGCCTCCAGGATTAATGCATCGGTTTCCGAGGGTCGTGTCACGTTCAGTGAAATAAAAGCATTCCAAGTCCCACGATACAGCTTCCATCCACGATGATCACGGGAGTTGCAAAGAAGCTGCTCAACAAACACTACGGCACGAAATTGCTCACAACGGTAAGACGTGATTCGTTGGTTCAATGTTATACTCTATGGATCTGATATCCTCAGCCACACATCAAGCGGTGGTCGCCTTGGAAAATAAGATTCTGAGAATACTTGACAAATCGGAAACGTTTCCAACGGGCACTCAATCGACTGAACTTGTCTAAGCTCAACCAATCAGCCATCGTGTTTCGGGTCTGGTTCACCGGCATTCGGATCCCGTCCAGAAAGGGGAAGGGACCGGGCGATTTGATCGAGGGTTGAGATTGGTACAGGCCTGGGGCATTCGAAGTTGAACATGTGCTGGGGTACACGCGGATATATTCATTGAATACTGACAATGACGATTTCGACAGCGAATGGATGAATGGTCCCTGGCCCCACAGTCCTGTTCTACCTCCTGAGACAGACCGCTGCCGATTGAAAATCTGGGGAAGGGGATGTTTGTCGATTGGGGGGTGTTCACGAGAAATTGAAATCACGGGGTTGAGGTGAATGTCGACTGCGCGCTGGGTCCCCACAGTGTCTGTCAGCCCGCTGCTTGAAACCACCAATCGCAAAGAACCGACGGAAGCACCATTTTCGGCTGCTACTGGGGAGTCCTCCCATGTCGTGCAGTTGAAACTCACGATCACAACGATAAGTGTCGGGTACATGCCCGCAATTTGGTGGCCCATCGCGTCGAGAACGTCGCTTAGATGGAAACAGGGTGAATCGCGGGTGAGGTCTATATACGAAACGATGTTAACCAACTCGGTGCCACATTGGTAAAGAGGTACAAGGGAGGGGAGGGGGGGGGGTATTTTCGTACCCATAGTAAACTATAAAGATAACCGGACTCGACGAGGATTGAAAGGATCTTTTCTGAGGACATCTTGCAGGGTTTGCCAGGGAAATGGAACTCCCGCATCAGCTTGCGATGTTGCCTGTGTATGCACGTCGTCAACACGCGGGTGCTGACCCCTGGGGGTCGGGCTTACCTAGCTTTCACCTAAATCAGAGCGGTGCAGCTCACATTGGTCGCAAAGGAGAGAACCCAGACAGTGAGTGTTTTTAAATGGATCGGCCCAAAGTTCCACTTGGTACAGAATATATTTTCAGCACTGATCCGCACACAATCGTGCATTATATCACGTCCGTAGATTTTTAGGATCGGTGCAAAATCTTCTATGTTAGAAGATGCGTTGAATGCCGAACGAGAACGGCCCAACCAGCGCTCGAGGGGGCACAGCAGAATGCTAAGTATGACAACAGGAGCAGGTACAAGTGGTGCGGTGGATACGACCTGAAATGGTAACTGCATCAGGAACACCGCAGGTAGCCGAGTGCTTCATAGTGCCCATAGCTGCTCGCGGTTTTCCTGATGTATGCTGAAAATCTGGTATGCCGCACAACTTTGCAGAGCCCCATGTTTTGAGACGTCCAGTTTTCGGACCGGTCATGAAATCATGGAGAAGAAAATATACTGAGGCGCCCTTTGCATGGATCCCAGTTTTGTCGTGACTGCAGGAGACAAGAGGTGTTGCTTGTCAGTGTTAATAAAGCTCTCATGGTTTTGGTTTATAAACAGTTTTAAACCATTAAAAGGGTTTCTATTTGCATTTAGTTTACGGGGGCTCATAAACCATAAACAGATGAAATTTAAACCTTTTCTGTGTTCAAGATGATTTGTGTCCTATAACACCTGTAATTTGCATCTGCAGTGTGAGGACTCATCTGTTGAGCTTTATCCGTGAGGTTCAGTCATGATGAGGAAATGTAATTGGAGGTTGGCAAGGTCGGCAACCCGGCCCGAAATCGGTGATGTCCGATTGATGTCCCCTGATTAGGAAAGGCTCCGACTTCTGCCTGCTCTTTCGCTCGTCCAGAGACCTCACGATGCTGTTAATTGATCTTGACGAAGTATCTTACCTCAGAACAGCTTTCCTGAGTCCCATCTTCTGTGCTTTACCCTTTACATAGCAAATATTACTGTTTATAAACTGTTTAAACAGTTTACAAACCTCTTTCTATGGGTTTGTTTCGTTTGCGCCCAACTGTAAGCTTAAACTAAACAGTTGGAGCCTTAGGTGTTATTAGAGAGCTTGCGCAAAAGCCGCACGAGCCGCATGCGGCTTTAGGGCATTGCGCAGAATTCCTTGATTTGACGGGTTTGTCTTTGGTTTCTGGCGAGTTAAATAGTCTCCTCCGTCCCTGAAGGCGGCTATTGTATACACAGAGATAAGTATCAGTTGGGTGCGCGGTTGTGGGAAGGAGCTTTTCCCGTCATCACAGCTCCACGCAAACTTCCCACACTTTTCGTGTCCTACACACAGCAGTTGAGGTGCAGACAAGATTTCTTTGCATCTCCAGTGCATGTACTTGGGCCCACCTATTCTTCGACCAACCCAGTTTTTTGCTAACCTCACTTTTGGTTTCCGCACGCGGCTTTGCGCAATGCCGAAAAGCCGCATGCGGCTCGTACGGCTTTTGCGCAAGCTCTCTATTGTTCCCGATAGCCCCGACATCAATGATGGGATAGCGGTTGCAATTCGGCGCTCTGATCTGCTCCGGTCACGTTTTCGAAGAAGCCGAAATCCGGGGGAATCTAGGTTCTTTGGCGCTACCACAGCAAAAAAAAAAACGTGAAACCCAAGTCTTCCTCTCAATATGTTGTTGAACGTTGAACCACTTGACAGCGTCATCGTCCTGTACACACCAGAGACATTGTCCTGGAAGGCCATCATGATTCGTGGATACAAACCTACCTTATGACCGAAACGGCCACCCTATGACCGAAACGGCCACCTTATGACCGAAACAGGTTGCAGACGGCCGACCGGTAGTGTCCCGGATTCCTCACGATTCTCATGGAACATCGTATTTCTCGGCTTCCTCTTTGCAAATCTCTTTCGCGCTGATCCTCCCCCACTCGCCTCGACCCCCAACGTGTGCCGGCCTTCTTGGGTTGGATAATTGGATCGAAGAGTCATGTCGCACACGTCCCCGGCCAGCTATCTCGTATGGGGGATTATCTCGGGAGTCGTGAGTCGCGTCTACCCTCCTTGTCCGGGGATTAGCTGTGAGCTCACGGGATTGCTATTCGCTTACTATAGCTCTTCGCGTTCTTGGTGTACCACATGTACTCGTTCGACCGCTTCCGGTGCTTGAGGTGGAATAGAGGCCCGCATTCGGGGACGTTCAAGAGGATCATGACCGTATGTGGAATCAGATTCAATGCGTCCAGACTGAATTCAGGCCTTGAAGTATTCATATCTATTGAGCGTGCCATTAATAATGACCTACGCGCTCGGCTTCGCGGTCATAAAGTATAGGCAGGGGTTCATTCCGTTCGAGGGTGGAAGTAAGTTATCTTCAGTAACTCTCCAAAACAATCGAACCAACCAACCTACCTAGTCATTCCGAAGCCGTACACTCTTTGGCCGGAGTCAGAGAGACGCGCCATCTTTCCGTTGATGCTCACCTTTACATTTGCGTGGAGTCTTGAGATGTGTGTGTCCTTCTCTGTCTTCACCAATCTCGCCTCTTGATTGAATATTAATATATTATAGGATAACGCATCTGGAAGAGCTTTGCTTTTGGTTCTTCGTCGTCAAATCTATTGAAAAGCAAGACTGGTTTCGCAGTCGATACTTCCGCGCCTGGATCGCAGGCTCTTGCGTCGCTATAATATATATGCCCCTCCTGACGATCTTGACCCGGGCGGATCCTCTCCGGGTATGTTTCACACTCTGACCTTCCAGAAATTTTGATCTGACTGGGAGGTCTTGGTTGAGTTAGTCAGAGGCGTTCACTTTTTTGGGCGGAAGTTTGGGGAGCTTGACGGTGACGCTGTCGTTCGCTCCGATTTTGTGGGCATTTCCGGGATTTTTAGCAAGTCTGGTTTGTTCTTCCGCAAGCGCCTAGGCATCTCACGCAGTACTTATCGGGCTTTCAGAAGGCTGCAGGCGTAGATAATGCAAGCATCGTCCGAATAACGAAATTTCATGAGCTTAATGTGCGTTCCGAAATCTCTCCCAGTGTCTGTCCCCAATTCACTAATCAACCCCATCAACCCGTCAGCAAATCCGCGTCGTCTTTCGGTTCATCTTTGTAGTTCCTTTATTTATCCTCGGCGTGGACGGTGTGCGCCCGCACAAGCATATCAACGAGAGCATGCTCTGGACTGGTGGGCGAAATTTAGAATGCTGCATTGATGGATATACGCTGAGGGGGTAAATGAATTAGATTTCTTGACCATGATCGCCGCATTCGGGTGCTGTATTTCATCAGCCCTAACCCTTGTCGTGCGTCCTTGAAATAACTCTCGTCGCAAGCGTCTGAGTTGAATTTTATTTAGATCTTCTTCCCCCGCTCCGTGGAAGTCGAGATCGCCGCCCGTGACACCGCCCGTGAAAAACTGTCCAGGCTGTCCAATCGTCCCTCGTACACTAGTTGGCACAGCTCCAACTTCGGGCCTGAGACCCCCATGCTGCAATCTCCCTCGCAATTCAACACCACCTATCCGCTCTCTATTGCTAGTCCGAATGGGAACAAGCCTTCGGCGTATCGCGCAGTGCCTAGCCTAGATGGGCATCCCGGCGTTGTGAACCAGATTCCGTGGCCGCAGGTTGCGCACAAGGAGTGGCACTACGACCGGGCGCGCGGTGCGCAGCTGTACCAGACGCCCGCAACCGTCAGCGGACAATCGAGTCAGTACCACTACCGACAGCGCAGGCCGTCGGAAGCCATTCACCCGCTGATGCATGAATTCACTTCTCCAATTGGTGTGTCGGTTTAGATGTTATGGATCTGTGAGTCCACGGCTGACCCCTCTCGACTTAGATATGTAGGCTGTAACCCTAATCGCTTGGTCATTTTGTATTCATCTCTGGCGATGTTGTATGCATGTATGATACCCAAGTTGCAGAGTGCCGGGATTTGACATTGGCGAACGGCGCACAGTGAGACTTCTTGCCGAAGTCCTAGATTTTGCGGTAGAAATTTAATTTTTTGATGGCATAAAAAATACCGGTATTGCGTTGACTGTGAATGTTGAATGTGACTCTAATGTGCCTACTTCCAAGGAAATCTGATCGAAATTGAGCTCAGGGTGGACAACTTGCTGAAAATCCATGAAATAAGAAAAAAAACAGGCCCTACCCTAAGTTCTGCAAAAAGCTGTCAGAGTTGGATTAGATCAGAGAGCAGATTAAACCACAGGGTTTAAGCCAAGCTGTACAGGTTAAACCACTGGGCTTTCCTGCCTAAATGGCACCTAATTGAACCCCCCAGTATCACAATGCACAACACCTCACAAACCTTCAAGTGATGCAGAAAGATGGAAGGAATTGATTATATTATTGGGGTTGTCTATGGCTTGGGTTATTTCATTCAATTCGTCTCAGAAAGGAGGGACAAAAGTGGTTCACCGGTAGAACGCTCAGAAATTTTACTGTCCGGAAGTATAGCACGCTAAAATCCAAATGAGATTCATAGCAGACAAAAGCGGAGGGGGCACTCATAGTTTATTTCTCCATGCTTCGAGGCATCCAGTTTTCGGAACGGTCATGAAATCATTGAGAAGAAGAAAATATACTGAGGAGCTTTTTGCATGGATCCAGTTTCTGTCGTTACTGCAGGAGACAAGAGACGTTGCTTATGATGGTGCCATGTGAACCGGCCCGAGAGTCCCGAGATCAATGATAGGATAGTTGCAATTCGGCGCTCTGAGTCTGATCTGCTCTGATCACGTTTTTCGAAGAAGCCGAAATCCGGGGAATAGGTCCCGTCGGCGCTGCCACGGGCGATAGAGATACCTGAAACCAAGCCTTCCTCTCAATATGTTGTTGAACGTTGAACGTGTCATCTTTATATTGCACACATCAGATGACATTATCCTGGAAGGCCATCATGATTCCTAACAAGAGCGCGGCGGCCCACCACTCCAAAACTGGACGACCCATGACCCGGTTAAATTGAGAGAGAAGTGATGATGGGGATGGTGCGATGGCGGCATGGTGCGCCGAATGATCGCCGTCATTGAAGCCGAACAGCGACCAAATGTATAAGGCTCGAGTGCGTGGATTTCTACTTGGAATGGGACCATATTTCAGAATTATTCCAGCTCCATGGTGACTTTATACTGCACTTCAGCTGATGAATAAATGAGCAAAGGTTATGTGCCTTTCCAAAAATGTGGGAACAGATAGCGCAAATCGGACTTTAAAGGCTTAGAGGGTAAAACCGACCTTATGACCGAAACGCTCCACGTGTACACAGCCGAATACCGGTAGTTGCTCCCGGATTCCTCACGATTCTCATGGGACATCGCATTTCTCGGGATCCTCTCTTCCACGCTGACGCCCTCCCCCACTCGTCAACCCGCGACGTTGGCTTGAGTCATCGGAGCGAACGGTCATGTCGCACACGTCCCCGGCTAGCTATCTGGTATGGGGGATTATCTCGGTAGTCGTGAGTCGCGTCCACCTTCCCTGTCTGGAGATTGGCTGTTAGCTGACGTGACTGCTACTTACTTGCTATAGCTCTTCGCCTTCCTGGTGTACCACATGTACTCGTTCGACCGCTTCCGGTGCTTGAGGTGGAATAAAGGTCCGGATTCGGGGACGTTCAAGAGGATCATGACCGTATGTGGAATCAGACCCAACTGCTTGCAGACTGAATTCAGGCCTTGAAGTATTCATATCTATTGAGCGTGCCATTAATAATGACCTACGCGCTCGGCTTCGCGATCATCAAGTATAGGCAGGGGTTCATTCCGTTCGAGGGTGGAAGTAAGTTATCTTCAGTAACTCTCCAAAACAATCGAACCAACCAACCTACCTAGTCATTCCGAAGCCGTACACTCTTTGGCCGGAGTCAGAGAGACGCGCCATCTTTCCGTTGATGCTCACCTTTACATTTGCGTGGAGTCTTGAGATGTGTGTGTCCTTCTCTGTCTTCACCGATCTCGCCTCTTGATTGAATATTAATATATTATAGGATAACGCATCTGGAAGAGCTTTGCTTTTGGTTCTTCGTCGTCAAAACTACCGAACAGCGAGACTGGTTTCGCAGCCGATATTTCCGCGCTTGGATGGCAGGCTCTTGCGTCGCCATAATATACATGCCGCTCCTGACGATTTTGACCCGTGCGGATCCTCTCCGGGTATGTTTCTCATTTTAACCTTCCATATTTTTTGATCTGACTGGGATGTCTCGGTTGAGTTAGTCAGAGGCGTTCACTTTTTTGGGCGGAAGTCTGGGGAGCTTGACGCTGACGCTGTCTTTTACTCCGATCTTGTGGGCATTTCCGGGATTTTTAGCAAGCCTGGTCTGTTCTTAAGCTTCCGCAAGCGCCTAGCCATCTCACGCAATACTTATTGGGTTTTCAGAAGGCTGCAGGCGTTGATACTCCAATCATCGTCCGAATAACGAAATTTCACGAGCTCAATGTGCGTTCCGAAATCCCTCCAGTGTCTATCCCAATCCACTAATCAACCCCATCAACCCGTCAGCAAATCCGCGTCGTCTTTCGGTTCATCTTTGTAGTTCCTTTATTTATTCTCGGTGTGGACGGTGTGCGCCCGCACAAGCACATCAACGAGAGCATGCTCTGGACTGGTGCGCGAACTTTAGAATGCTGCATTGATGGATATACGCTGAAGGGGGTAAATCAATTAGATTTCTTGACAATGATCGCCGCATTCGGGTGCTGTATTTCATCAGCCCTAACCCTTGTCGTGCGTCCTCGAAATAACTCTCGTCGTAAGTATCCGATTTGAATTGAATTTAGATCTTCTTCCCCCGCTCCGTGGAAGACGAGATCGCCGCCCGTGACACTGCCCGTGAAAAACTGTACAGGCGGTCCAGGCGTCCCTCGTACACTAGTCGGCACAGCTCCAACTTCGCGCCTGAGACCCCCATGCAAGAATGGGACCCGTCGCAACTCAACATCGATGACTATCCGCTCTCCACTGCTAGTCCGAATGGGCACGAGCCATCAGCGTATCGCGCACTGCCTAGCCTCGATGGGCATCCCGGCGTTGTGAGCCCGATTCCGTCGCCGCAGGTTGCGCACAAGGAGTGGCACTACGACCGGGCGCGCGGGTCGCAGCTGTACCAGACGCCCGCAACCGTCAGCAGACAATCGAGTCAGCACCACTACCGACATCGCAGGCCGTCGGGAGCCATTCACCCGCTGATGCATGAATTCACTTCCCCCATTGGTATGTCGGTTTAGATGTTACGGATCTATGAGTCCACGGCTGACCCCTCTCGACTTAGATATGTAGGCTGTAACCCTAATCGCCTCGTCATTTTGTATTTATCTCTGGCGATGTTGTATGTATGATATACGATACTCAAGTGGCAGAGTTTCGGGATTTGACATTAGCAGTGAGACTTTCCCTGGAATTACCAACCGAGTAATTCCAGTAATTTGGTAATTTTATGGTAAACGTTTTTGTGAGGCAGTTCGGCGGTTCCGAGCACGGTGCGTATTTTGAAGTGAAGGATCTAGTTCTTTGGTATATCTACGACCTGAATCTGACACGTCCATGTGAGGTCTTTGCCACTCGGGCTTCTCGGACTTGTCTCGGACAACGCTCTGTGTCTGCGTATGCCTACTCAGAGCTTGGTTACAAAAATTGACTCAAATGTGCTTTCGACACGATCCGTCGATGAGTTTACCGACGGATACGGATCCCGTTTAAACTTCCCCATACCTCTCAGTTTCTGAAGTAGTCAAAACGGTTCTACGGACGGGACGAAGACCGTCGCGACGAGCCGTCAACCCCTCTGAGTTTGCCAGCGCAAGCTCGTTCAGCCGCTGGGCAAGGGTTCCGTCGCAGACGGGCACGGATCGGAGCATTAGAACCGATGTCACTGCGCTGGCGGAACATCTGGGTGCCCACGGGCGGAAACCAAACCGATTACTGGTATTCAGGAAAATGTGAGCAATAGGCGGTCAAGGATGCTTGAATGGTTGGAAGTAAAACTCAAATGGCCGACCGATTAAAAGACGTTCCAGGTCGACCCGAGGTCCCGCCATTCTCTTGACGTCGGGACTCAAATTTAGTGCGGGAAAAAACTGGGGCGTTGAAGCGGTCCGAATCACAACCGCACTCAAAGGTCATTCAAATTAAAATCTTGAAGAATCAAGTTCAACTTCAACCATCGGAATGATGGTTGATGATGTGGCGCAGGAATCCCAGGGAAATGAGCGATTTAAATTCCCTGAGGCTGGTGTCAGTGACAGATGTGGACAGCCTGTGAATGACTAGGCTTGAGTGGAAACTGGCCTAACTGCTCAAGTAAACAAGTGACCACGCGAAGCTGTCATTCAGCCGATCGGTTGTTCGGTATTGTGTCATCGTGGGAACTACTGCAGGCCTTTACTTAAAGCGACTTAACCTCAAATTTAGGTGCAATCTTGCCACATGGGGTATGAAACCGGACCAGGAAACCTGAGCCGGAGAGATTAGAATTGAATGCCCCGGTCAATTGCGCAGAACTGCCGGGTCGATACCACTTTGGTAGGAACTGACTCGCACACAATGGCCACAGGAAAGTCCCAGGTGGCTCCGAGACTCGGCAATGATTTCTGGTCAATGAGTTCCTTTTCGTCATGGAGACCTCAGTTGCTCGTGTTTCTGAAAGTGTATGGATTGTACCCGGGCACTTCATCACATAATTCTCCGTGTACGTCACGGCCAAAAGTCCACAATGGGGAATTTCAAATTGAGGTATTCAACCAAAGGTTCAGGTGACGGGTGACGGGGACCCCTGAACTGATCGATTTTGGTAGACGTGACGGTGACGCCGAGTGAATGAACAATGACTTATTTGAAGTCTTCAAAGCAACTTCAAAGGGTGCCAAACTAAATTTTGAGCTACTCTGAATTTGAGAGCAAAAAGGTGCGAAAAAGGACGGAAAAAAAGCTAGCGTTCCTCGAGGCCTCTCAAGTGGGGGGCCTTCATAACGCCTCGTGACAATCCTCTTGCGTTGACCCCGTCCGAGAACTGCCAGCTGCAACAGATCGGAGCCAGTTCACCCTGTCTTTACTAATTTTCAGTGCCTTCTTGAACCCCATGCATGCGCGGATTGCCTTTTGGCGAGGTCGGATACTCGCATGGGCCTGCATTGGCGCAGTCCAAAAATTCACTTGGCAAATGAACAATTGCCAAGCCCGTGATGGCCCCGGTCAACCTGTGAACAACGTAACCAGTGAACAATTGACGGGTGACACCCTGTGAACCTTTGGTCGAAACGCTACAGTAATGCGGCATCCCCGATCTCCTATTCACTCAACGCACGACCTCGGTCATTTGTGGTTTTGACCATTCAACTTGAATCAGGCCAATAACTTGTCAGGGAAGCAGTGAAGCTTTCCTAAACCCAGTTTCTTGTGTGCGGAGCGTCACCACAGGAATAGGATAGTTATCGACGCTAGATCTCGTAAGGTCCTCCGTCAGAATGACGAGTCAGAGAGGATCCGTCAATCTTTACCGATTGCTGCCTGCTCCAGAATAGACAATATTCAGGGACGTTGCTTTCTGAGAAGCCCGAGGCCGTAATCAGTTAGCCCATGTGTGAATAAATGAAATCACTGAAGACGGTTTCTTGACCAAGTGTCTCTCAGTGTCCCATTCTTTCACGATGCCCGCTCTGAGTCCAGAAGACCCTCTCTTCGGGCTGATCTACTACGTCCTGGGTGGCTGGGTGCGCACCTTGCTTTGTGTTCACAGTCGCCTATTCTAATTTTTGTTCAGTTAATCGGCTCCAGTGGTGTCCTTCTACTTGAAGGGATGCTCATAGTCCAGGCGCGCTTCTTGCAGCTTTCTTACGTTAAGAAGTTAAACTCACCATCGATGCAGGTCGGTAATTATTATGCGTGGTACACAGAAGACACTCCAAACCTCAAGATCGCGGTGGGAGGGCTGTTTCTTCTGACGGTCCTGAAAAGCATACAATCATTGTGCGTCTCGTGCGCGTTCACCTCAGGGCCTCGAGCAACTGACGACGTCTTGTAATTTAAAGCGCCGTCACATGGATTAATAGCATTATGTACATGCAAGACCCTGCGGGTACGGTTGCTCTTGAGAAGCAGTGGTACCAGATCCTCAATATTCCTCTGGTAGGCCCTCTTATTGCGTTGGGGACCATGTCCTTATTGCTCCCATTATTCGCAGGGTGCTTTGATCGCTGCATATGTTCAAAGTTACTATTGCTATCGACTGTAGGTGGATAGCATTGCCCTGCTCTAGCCGCAAGTAAACCCACATTTTTAGATGGAAACTGAGCGGGAAGTGGTACTACGTCGCCCCTCTGATAACAGTCATTATATTGAGCCTTGTGTCCGCTATAATCACTGTACGCATTCGTCTCACGTACCCTCCGAAATCACGTTCTCATATCCGACAAGGCATCCGTCATTGCACAGAGCGGCCACTCTAGCAACTGGTGTACGTCGCCCTATATTGGTTTGACGTTGAAACTGAGTGATATTCTCTCTCTCCCGCACACAGTCGCTGTTCATGTCTCCTGCACATTCGGTACCGTTTTACTAGCATCCAACCGGATGGATGACTTACCTTGAAAACACACAGCGACGGATCTGCTAATCACCGCCGCCTCGACATTTTTCCTGCTCAAAGCCCACGAGGAGGTCTTGTCCCACACAAGAAAAATCATCAGCGGGCTCATCAAGGTATGCTGCCAGACCGCATTGCCGGCGACCATTGCGTGCGTTTTCCTTGCTTTTCCGACGCAGTTTATCATCAATGTACCTTACCCCACAGAGCACTTCTTGAGCTGATTTGTTCGCGAATCGGAGGTGTGACGTTCAAGCTGCAGGCGACCAACTCAGCCGTGTTGGTCTTAGTGGACGTTACCCCCATCATATATGCGTTCGTATCCATTGCCCTTTCCCGGCGAGAGCATCCTCCGATGTATGCTTTCCAGGAACTGTATGCTCTACATCCTCAACACGCGCCGCTCGCTGAGCTCCGGGGGCACCTCCACAGGTCTGGGGAGCAGCAACACGGGGAATCAACACCACACCATCAGCGTGGGAGTCGGAAAGTGGCAGCCTGACGGGCGAGTCGAGCTGGCTACCCTCGGTGGCGTGCAGGTCCACACAGAGGTCGAGACAGAGAATGGCAACTACGGTGTAAGCCATATATTCCTTCCCTTTTTAATGGCGCCTGAATTGACCTGTGAACACTAGCAATTCGATTCCAAAAGGGCTTCATCCAGTCTGTGATTTTTCACCACACCTATTGTTTTCTGGGCAATTGCCATATTGATCGAGGAATTATAGTACATATAAAGTGTGCGAAATCTTAGAAGACGTTCACTGGGTCCAGGCCCAGGGTTCTGAGTCACATTCTCAGCAGCAATTGGGAACGAGCTACGTTGGACTTTCGACCCGCAAGCTGGATACCACGCGCTGCTTATTACTGTGGAGCTATCTACGTTGCCATCCTGACTACTTAACCGAGGCTCCCTAAAACCCGACACAGCGACACATTTTGCAAGTCCGACACGAGTTGAAGATGCGACACACCCTGTTGATATCTCATAAATCCCGTCACACTCCCTGAAATTCCTAAGTACTGACTTACTTCCAACTTACCCCCAACTTGGGATCGCGATCTTCGTGGTGATGGGATCAATTTCAACCTCATGTGGTTTTTGTGTGTCAGCTGCCCCTTACACGTATACCTTGACATTAATTTAGAGTTCGATTGATTGAAATTGTCCATTCCCACTTTTAAGAATGGGGGTGGGCATCAGTATTGTGGTCATATTCTGACTATGACCCAACTCTGTATCATACGGGTCTATGTCACACTGTCTACCAACTTCTGACTGCCTCGCGCACCATCGCCTTCCTTCAACCAATCCCAAAATATCACTGATCGCCTGGAGGCCTGTGCCCCGCCATAGTGCATTCTTTATCTTCCTCCAAAACCCTCCTCTAACAAACCCTCTGTACATTGGATCCGAAGCGCACCCCGCCAGCCTCTGCCAGAATTCGTCGCGGTGAATTCACTCGGTTCCGTGGGGAACGGCGTACACCGCCCTTGAGAGCAGCCCGACGTCAAGGATGAATTTCCGGCGTCAAAGATGCAGGGAGGACAACGAACCAGAGCAGATAATAGAACGCACCGGCCACGAAACACCCTCCAAATATTGGCCTAACATCCGTTATATTTGACTGGGCCTCAACGCGTCGGAGATGGTGGTGGGAGAGAACAAGAAGCGGCATCACATCGTGACACACAATTCAACTATTCCCAAACAGGTCGTGTCGTGTTTGCTGAGGGGCATGTCACTTTTGCTAAAAACTGACACAAATTTGTAGGCTTTTGTGAGATTCCATGCAATGTGTCGGATTTCGTGGCGTGTGTCGGATTTCCAAGGTGTGTCGCTGTGTCGGCGTTGGTATATCCTCTACTTAACCTGCCGTTCAAACCATTCTCTCTCTTTCTCCCGACCGAATTTCGTACCGCTAAGTTTTTCTTGAGGATATTCCGATTCAGTTCATGAGTGTTCAAAGGGACTTCCTTTTCGCCTCATCCGTCGTGCCTACCTTCAATGTTTGGCAAACCCACGATTCAATGGTATCCGAGCGAGCAAGGTACGAGGTCATAGATTGTTCGAAGTACGCAGTCATTGACGGTCATACTTATTACTGGTTACCTCTGCGGACCTGCCTGAACCTTGACGGAATACTGTTGTATTTCGTTCAATTCGTACGAGGGTTTGGGGTGTGACACCATCGCACGAATTGACCCTTTCGTACGGCATCCAAATTGGGACATTTGATCCGCCAGCTCGGCTAACGTTCGGATAACCTCGACGAGCTGGGCTAAGCTCAAAATTGCCTCTGTGACTCAGTGACTTACGAATATGGTCGTGTGACATGTGACTATACGAATTGAACGAAATACTACAGTATCCGTTTTTCCTGTGCCTGAGCTATTTTTTCCCTTGTTCCTGAAATTCTAGAGGTCTAGTGCTTGGATGAGAAGTAAATACAGGAGAGCATGGGCTGAAACTGTCTCAACGTGCTACCACACATTCCGACAGTCACTATTACTGCAGTATTGTCCATGCAGGAACTTCGGGGTTCACCGATGCCTAGATACGATTCAGTTACCTCACCATTGAAACCCGAGACAGCGCCTACTAACGAGTATCAGCCGAACTCCCCCGCTGTGTCACGTTCTAAATCCGTCAGTGGCGTGCAGGGCCGGACAACAGAACCAGGAACTGCCGTTCAATGTCAAACGTCCGAGACGGGCCTTGCCAATGCGGAATACGACTTCGCTTTGAATGAAGCGAATATGCGCTTTTCAACAACATCGCATAGGGCAGCAGCAGTTACCGAAACACCCTTGAAAACATGACCCGCTGTGAGAAATGACCGCCGGCTCGGTAGCGTTGTATGAAATGTATAAATTTCATCATGCGCGCGCGAACTCCAGCCATCAAATGAGAGCGTGAGATAGAACCGGGCAGCGAGAAATGCTTTCAAGGCGACCATAAAAGCGGAAAGCTGTTCCGTGATGAGGCGAATAAAAAACGCGCTCCGATCGGGAGTGATGTAGCTGGGAGCAGCAATGAAGAGCAAATTGATAAGCCACGGGTTTTCGACGAATGAAAATGGGAGGGCAGCACAGATGACAAGCTGGAAGAGGGCGATGTCAAGTGCAGCCTGGAGCGCAGCCTGCCGAGCGTCACTGAGTTTCTTCGGCGCGAAGTATTCCTTGATATTGGAATCCGCAGTCGAACTCCCTGCCTCGGTATTGGGCTGATCTACTTCCATTGCTGGCCGTAAATTCCCAGGAATAATACCTTGCTTCTGTTTGGTGCGAAGCTTCGAAGACGGTGCAACACCATTCCCTCGTTCTGCGTTAGCTTTAACTGAATCCTCGTAAAGATTTGGAAAGAGTTCGGCAAGCTTCTGGAAGAACACAATCAGCAATAATTTACTGGGCGCAACATGACCTACCGTGCATTGAAAGGCATGCTCTTTGATGCGCTGTGGATTGCGGTACACGGTGCGCTGATCACAGGCAATGCAGTAAACAACCTTGACGAGTTTTTGCTTTGAATTGAGTTCGTCCTCCTCGATGATTAGATTATCCACCACTTTGTCGCGTCTGCGCCCCACTTGCTTGGCCCGGGCTGGACCGACTTCGCCCTCGGCTGGGGCACCTTCTAAATCTAGTATACGTTGTGCACGAATCTGGGCGTGGCGCTGGTCCCTTTCGAACTCCGGAGCCCCAGGTACGGGAGCCGCAGACTTCTTCTGGCGTTTACCGCCTGAGATGGCAACAGTGCTGCCGGTCGCGATGGCGGGAGGCTGCCGGGACAGTACAGTTAGACCATCAGTGATACTTCAGAATATTTACATACCTCTGGTATATTTTTCTCTTCCTTAACTGCGTCGATCACCGCCGTGAGATGAGCTAGCCATGCTGCACGCTCCGGAGTCCCTTCGGCGGTGTGGGTTTCAATGACAGCTTGCCAGTCCGGAATTCCGTAGTCGTCAGTTTCGATGTATGCCGAACGCGCAATTAGAATTGCTCCGAGTGCCGTTTCTGATAGCGGCCCGGGCATTGAGAAGAATCGAGATGCTAGTCTGGACTCTGAAGTCACGGTGCCGCGAAAATTTCGTTCTCACAATCACGTTAGTACGCCACGTGATCCGGCTGTCACTTGCCATTTCCAGGCATTTTATCGGGTCCTGACGTTCAATTCAAGGCCTAGGACACTTCTAGACACATAATATTCACTTTTTTGAATTAATAGCAATAAATAGCAGGCCATTTTGGACCGCCCCGGCAATAGCAGGCTATTAGCAGCTAATAACATGCTATTAGCATGCTATTAATAGCAGTGTTATTAACATCGGAGTTTCCAACACAGCGCTACTTGCCATACTTGAATATGGTGGGCGCCACATCGCCGTTGCGGTTGTTGCACAAGACAGCACCCGCCGGCCGAAAGTGTCTGACCAAGAACCGTGACTCACTGTTCATACCGTGCACCGCTAACCTCGTCCGGGTCACTTATCAGAAGATCATCCCCGATTTTCCTATTTGATGGCGGAAGCTGGCGCAATGATTGCGCTACCTGGATTTCTGAGGTTGGACTCATATGGTTATTGGGTCGATGATATATCTTGACCAAAACAATGGGATGATGTGCGCCTAGCATGCCTCGATTTTGGGCGTTATTTGATGACCAGTCATACCTAGTTTACCTACCACTGACTAGAGATGAGCAGAATAGGGAGTTGATTGAAAATTCGAGATCTGGCAGGAGACCACATATGAGTCCACCCTGAATGATTTATTCTGAGACACAGGCATCCATATAAAAATTCAGAGACCACAAGCCGAGTTTTTAGAGTGTTCTTTGTGTCTGTCCCATCCACACACCAGAAAGCATGTTCCCGCCTTTACTGACTGGCCATGAATTGCGGTGGTCTTGCCGATCACACTCACTCCCTCGGATTTATCACAGGTATTGATTTTGTGTCAATTGAGAGCTCCACAAGTTTTCATTCCCAAGTGGTTCACTGCCCACCTGCAGCTTGCCACCACTTTTGGTATTGGGGACTCTGCATTCCCCAGGTATTGATAAATATTATCAGGGGCATGTATTATGGGCCTGAAAACCTGAATATTGGCTTTCCATAGGTTTATTAGATACCGTTCCACATATGATGCAGCTGATGGAAAACCGTATTTTCAGTTCCGCTGCCCGTCTGCATTGCTCTGCTAAGGTGATTCATGCAGCGGAATATTTTTCTGGGCTGTTCCAACAGAATAAAGATGCTACTGGGTCACAGCCCGACCGTCCAAGCTCCCCAGATTTCAATATTAGGAAACACATTTTATTCAAACTTTGGTTCCGCGCCGAAAGGGTCTACTGACTGCTCAATCTGAAACATTTCTACAAAGTATCATCTCTTTCGAACAGTCAATCAACTGGGTTGAAAAAGAAAAGCTTCAACAATTTTCTGGTGCTAGGATCTGGTGATCCCACGTTTTTGAGACTGACATGCTAGCTATAGAGGTTACAGGATTCAACAAAAAAATCAATGAAACTCCTACAGTGTCCAGTGAATGAACGCTTACCGGCTTGTAACCTGTTTGCTGCCATCCAGTAAAATGTGAAGTACGAGTCACGCCACCCACACTGCGGTGGCCGCACCCAACAAGTTAAGGAAAAGACGCAGTTAAGCAGCGTGTTACATCCCATACCACCCGGTACCTCCTCCGGCGGAATCCGGCTTACCGGCTTATTACGCCGTCCGGCTTATCACTATACTCCGCCACTATGCCGGACTTTCCCCGGTTCACATTCTCCGATCCGCCGGTCTTCGGACTAGCGTCCGGCCTTTGGCCGAAGACGGGTTTTTACGCAATGAAGTATTCTGAGCGTTTCCCGTTTATCCGCCTTCGCGTGGATCTCCACATGCTTTCCATCTACACGCCCCCATGCATTGTTCTCCATCCGTATGTTCCCTTGTACTCGCTTCAAGGCTATGTTCTCCATTTGCTATATTCCTTGTGCTTCCCGATTCATAATTAGATCCGGCTTTAGTATTTAAACCCCGTATCTACCAGCTTGTACTTTAGATTAGTTATTAACGTCTTTGGACTCCTCGTTCATTGTCTAAGTCGTTCTCCATCCTTCGGCCTTGTTCACTTCGGCCGCTCGGTTCCTTATCCACTCCGCCGGCTAGTAGTCTAGCTCGCCCAGCACCTCTGTGGCGTTAGCGTCCCCACGTCCGTTCACCTTCGGCTTTCGGCATTCCTACGCCGACCGGCTTTCTTATCCCGACCGGCTTTCATTCGCCGGCCGGCTTATCCGGCATAGCCATTCCCGCGGCTTGGTATATAACAGTATAACTAATCTCACCTACCTTGCTGGCAAAACCCATGTCTAACAATCTTCTTCCCGGTACCAACGACATTCAACGTCGTCGTCAATCCCGGTTCTTTTCAAACGTCGTTCCTCTCAGTCCACCCTCTCACCAATCGGGTGTCTATACTGGACCCATTACTCCGTCACCCCAGCCCTTCTTACCCTCATCATTGGCCACTCGCCGTGCGGCGAATCCCGCACCGGCCGTTGCATCGGTAACAGTTCCCGGGCTGGTTTCCTCACCCCATACTCCGGATAATCCCCGTCGATACCCTGCTTCTCCTTATCCGGAGCGCGGCAGGGCTCAAGATATGCCTAATGTTGAATCTATACCGTATGCTCACATATCCCGGCAGGCTTCTCCCGCCGGTGATAACGGTTCACGGCATGCATCTCCTCCACATCGTCCTGCTAGCGCCGGGCCGACCGATCACGGTTCGCCTGTGCCGCCGGAGGGCGGTGATGAACCTTCTCACCATAGTTCTTCCGACTCGTCAGATGGCGGCAATGGCGATCCCGAGGGCCCCCCTGGGCCTCCTTCTGGACCACCCGGCCAACCTGGCGGCGGAGGCGGCGGAGGTGGCGGCGGAGGTGGAGGTGGTGGCGGTGGTGACCGTCGAGGTCCCGCCGGTCCTCCTGGCCGGCCCCCGGGACAACAACCGGACTTTGAGCAGTTGCTCTTTACGACGATTTCCGGGCTCTCTGCGGCCCTCATTAATCACAACAACAACCAGTCCTCCGCTCCTCGCTCAACTCGCTCGCTTCTCCGCAATCCGGACACTTATGACGGTGCCGATCCGGCGAAACTGCAGCCCTTCCTCAACCAGTGCTATATGCATTTCGCTGAGCGGCAGCAGGATTTCCCGTCGGATGATGAACGTATTCTCTTCATCATGTCGTATCTTCGTGGGACCGCTGCCCTGTGGTTCCAGCCGAATCTCTACGACAATTCCGCACCGCCAGCCTGGGATGGAAATCTCATTCTGTTCCTCCGGGAGCTATCCGACAACTTCGGCCCCCAAGATCCTATCGGGGATGCCGAAGCCGGCATTAAAGTTCTGCGCATGAAGTCCAGCGATAAAATTGCTACATACATCATCTCCTTCGACCAGCTCGCTCCGATTACCGGTTGGGATAATCGTGCCCTCCGGTCTCAGTTCTACGACGGCTTACCATCTCGTATCAAAGACGAAATGGCCCGGCAATACTGGGATAGATCTCTTGCCGGCTGCAAGGACGCAGCCCGACGCATCGATCAGCGCCACTGGCAACGCGAAATGGAGAAACAGCGTGAGCGTGCCCAAAACCCCCGTTCCGACAATACCGGCACGTCTGGCGGTAACGCCGACGGCGGACAGAAGTCCGGCCGGCGGGATAAGGGCAAGGGTAAAGGGAAGTCTGGTTCCGGCGACAAATCCCCTCCTTCCAACGCCAACACTCCTCCGAAAACCGCCGGCAATAACTCCGGTGGCAAGGAGAAGTCCGGCGGCAAAGGCAAAGGCAATACTCAAACGCCGAAGCCCTACGCCGCCAAACTCGGCGCGGACGGGAAACTTAAGCCGGAGGAACGTGAACGCCGGGAGAAGGCCGGTCTCTGCATGTTCTGCGGAGGTTCCGGCCATAAAGCCGATGATTGTAAGAAGAAGAAAGAACGGCCTGCGTTCGGTAAAGCCGCTAATGTCACTAGCGACGCCGATAGCACCCCCGACTCAAAAAAATAGACAGCAGCTCGGGTTCCTCCTCACCCAGTCCGAGTTGCGTTGACTCCGGGGTGTCTACCGAGGTTCACCTCAACGCGTCCGCTCTTTCCCCTAATGCCCTTTACGTCTCTCTCGATGTCTCTGCGCTCCTCTCGGCCTATCTCAAAGCCGGTTCGGAGTTAAGCGCAACCTTACTCCCTTCCGTTGTATCACGTATTGCCTCGGGATTCAACTCCCGCTTACGGACTCTCATTGATTCCGGCTCCTCACATTGTTTTATATCTGCGAAAGTCTGCGAATTAAATGCTTTTACTCTGTACGCGATTCAACCGGTTAACCTCCGGTATCTCGACGGCTCTACTTCTGTGATCGACAAGCAGGTCCGGCTGCTCACTCGGTTCCCATCCGGCGATGTCCACTTAGTGGAATTCTACGTTACCCGTCTTGATTCTCCATGTGACTTGGTTCTTGGATACTCGTGGCTCACCCGCCATAATCCGTTGATTAATTGGGTTGACGCTACTATCTCTTTCCGGACCATCGACACTTCGGAGTCTTCTGTGTCGACACCCCAGGCTATTATGCCTGATTCTGTTTCGGTAGCTCCGGTTACGGACGAGGCGCCCCCGGCGATACCGGCATATTTGCCCAATACGCCGGCCGGCTTACCTACACCGAGAACGTCTTCGCCACCTCTTGCTCCTTCCATGGAGATCCCACCTGCTCCTTCACCGGAGTCTATCCCGGCCGCGGACCTTCCCCGGCCTTTCACCACTGCCCCGCAGGTGTCTCTCGTTAACGCCGCGGCGTATCGCGCCATCATCAAAGATAAATCCACCCAGCAGTTCACCTTGCGTGCTCACCTTCCGGACGAAGTCCTTTCCCGGTCGGCCGAAGCCGAGCCGTTTAGCACGGCCGGTATCCCGCCGGAATATCACGACTTCGCCGACGTCTTTTCGGAGCAGGAAGCCTTCAACCTGCCTCCTCATCGGGACCACGATCTGAAGATCGAACTCATTGGCGGCGATGCTCCGCCGGTCGGCCATGTATACTCGCTCTCACAAAACGAGTTGGCCGCCCTCCGGACATTCCTGGATGAAAACTTAAAGGCCGGTTTTATTTACCCGTCTCGTTCCAGTCATGGCGCTCCTATTCTTTTCGCTAGAAAGAAGGACGGCAGCCTCCGGCTTTGTGTCGATTACCGCGGTCTCAATCGGATTACGAAGAAGGATAGCTATCCGCTTCCTCTAATCTCGGATTTACTCGACGCCCCAGGAAAAGCACGCATTTATACGAAACTCGATCTCCGACACGCTTATCACTTGCTCCGGATCGCCGCTGGCGATGAGCCGAAAACCGCATTTCGCACTCGGTACGGCTCATTCGACTTCCGGGTAGTACCCGAAGGTCTCACCAACGCCTCGTCGGCGTTTCAACGCTTCCTCAATAACCTCTTCGCCGATCTGCTGGACGTCACCGTCGTCGTCTATCTGGACGATATACTCGTCTACTCCGATGACGAGAAACAGCATACGGCTCATGTACGGGAGGTATTAAAGCGTTTGCGCGGCGCTTCGCTGTTCTGCAAACTCAAGAAATGTGAGTTCGGCGTAACCACTACGGAGTTTCTAGGTTTTATCCTTTCACCGGACGGCTTTACCATGTCTCCGGAGAAAGTCGCGGCCATTACCGACTGGCCGGAGCCTCGAAAAGTCAAGGACGTACAGTCTTTCCTCGGCTTTTGCAACTTCTACCGGCGTTTTATCTACGACTACTCGGCCATCACTATTCCGCTCACGCGTCTAACCCGTTCCGGCGTACGGTGGACTTGGTCCGACGAAGCTCAAACGGCTTTTGACACCCTCAAACGGGCATTCACGGAGGCACCCATCCTACACCACTGGGTTCCCGGTCCTCAGCTTACCGTTGAGACCGACGCCTCCGACTACGCCATCGCGGCGATTCTCTCCATCGCCGGTGAGGACGGCGAAATTTACCCGGTCGCTTTTCGGTCTCGCACCCTCGGCCCTTCGGAACTTAACTACGACACACACGACAAGGAGTGCCTCGCCATCTTCGACGCCTTTAAACACTGGCGGCATTACCTCGAAGGCTCGGCGCTTACAGTCGATGTCGTTACGGATCATAAAAACCTGGAATACTTTGCGACGACGAAGATCTTAACCCGTCGCCAAGTCCGGTGGTCCGAGTACCTATGCCGATTCAACATGGTCATCCGATTCCGGCCGGGCCGGCTCGGCGGAAAACCTGACGCTTTAACTAGACGATGGGACGTCTACCCTAAAGAGGGGGATAGCACATACAGTAAAGTCAACCCTCAGAATTTTCGTCCTATCTTTACTCAGGATCAACTTTCCGCTTCACTCCGAGCCACCTATCTCGAGGATGTCGTCCTCCGAGCCACTATCATCATGGATGTTGAGCAGCTTCACGCCAACATCTTATCCCACCTCAATGACGATCCCGCCGCGGTTTCCGGCTTAGCCGCCGCCACCGCCGGCGATTCCCCACGCTGGACTATCGACAACGCCGGTCTACTCCGCCGTGACGAGCGCATTTATGTCCCATTGGTTTCCGGTACCTCCGAGGAGCTCCGGGTACGTGTATTAGTTCATCATCACGACCATGTTCTCGCCGGCCATTTCGGCGAAAACAGGACTCTCGCTCTCATACACCGAGAATATACCTGGCCCGACCTCCGGACGTCCGTCAAGGATTTCTGCCGGTCTTGTGTCCTCTGTCGGCGTAACAAAAAGCCTAGGCATCGGCCGTACGGCCTCCTTAAGCCTTTACCGGTCGCCCTCCGGCCTTGGCATTCCATCTCCATCGATTTCATTGAAGAATTGCCGAAAGCCGGCGAATCTGGTGAATTCGATTCCATCCTCGTCATTTGTGATCGGTCTTCAAAACAGGTCATCCTCATCGCCTGTGACGTTCACGTTGACTCCCGGCGTCTTGCCAACCTTTTCCTCATTCACGTCTTTTCTAAACACGGTGTTCCATCTCACTGCACCAGCGATCGTGGTTCCGAATTCGTATCGGCGTTTTTCCGCTCTCTCGGCGAACTCCTATCAATGGAGTTTCACTATACCTCGGGGTATCACCCGGAGGCCGACGGTCAAACTGAACGTATGAATCAGACTCTGGAACAATACATCCGGATGTACTGCTCGTACCAACAGGACGACTGGGATCGGCTTCTACCCCTCGCCGAATTCGCACTCAACAATGCGCCGAACGCTTCCACCGGCATATCCCCGTTCTTCGCGAACAAGGGTTATAACCCGGCAATTACCGTCCATGCCGAACGCGATGTCGCTAACGTCTATGCCAAGGACTATGCCGTCGATCTCGAATCCCTTCACGAGTACCTCCGGCAACAGATTACATTCGCCAAGGATCGGTATAAGGAAACCGCCGACTGAAAGCGTTTGCCGGATCCTCAATTCAACATCGGTGATTCCGTCTACGTTTCGGCAGAACATCTGCGTACCACTCGGCCGACGAAGAAATTCGCCGAGAACCACTTCGGCCCATACGAGATCCTCGCCAAACCCAGTGCGGCCTCTTATACCATTCGGCTTCCGAAAACGCTCAAGGGAGTTCATCCTACTTTCCATGTGTCACAACTCGAGCCTCACTTCCCCAATCCTTTTCCTTCATGCACCGAAGAGCCACCTGGCGCTGTAGAAATCATTGACGGCGAAAGCCACTTTGAAATCAAACAGATCGTCGACTCTAAGCTCGACCGGCGTTTCAAGGACAAGAACCGGCAACTCCGGTATTACGTGGAGTGGCTTGGCTACGAGAACACCGACGACCAATACGATTGGGTCGCCGCGGTGGATATTGACGCTCAAGAACATGTTGACTCCTTTCACCGGCGTTACCCTCGTAAGCCGGGGCCTGTTCCTTAACGCTTCTGCTACGCCGGTCTTGACCGGCTCGAATGCCCGGCATATCGCCCGGCTTATTGGTTCACTCCGTCTTCCACTTATCCCTCGATTGGACTTCAAACCCAAGAAAACTCTTCATTAAATACGCAAATATACAGCGGCATTTTCTATCTATAAAGTGTCCGTTTTTTCTTTTATTATACATTCAAAAAATATTGACCGCTCCGGTCAATCTACTCCTCCGCCGGTCCGCCGGTTCCACTTCCCTCGGCACTCTCGCCATCCTTCGGTTCTTCCACCACTACGCCCGGGAGACTCATCTCCCTCCGCGTCCCGCTGGGTCCCGCCGTCGGTGCCGGTTCGTCATCCGAGAGGTCGATCTCGATCGGCTTTCCTTGCGACCCTCCGACTTCGGTCTTCGATATCTGTCGGGTGACGACAGTTATCGTCTTGGCGACGATCTTCTTCGCGCCCGGCACAAGTGGGTCCTCTTCCTCGACCTTCACCGTAACTTCTTCTGTCGTCGGTTCCTCGGTCGATCCCAGCTCCCCGGACGGCGCAACGTTCGACGGTCCAGCAACCGGCTCTTCAGCCGGCGCAACGACTGGCTCTTCTGCCGGCGTAATCGTGGGCGCCCGAGGCGGCGCATCAATGGCAGCGGTATTCACCGCCGGCGTAGGTCCCTCCGGCGCAACCGCGTCTTCCTCTACCTCCTCCTTCACCGTCACCGTGGCCAACTTTTCCCCCGGCCTAAGGGGCTGCAACGGATCGTACGGCCGCTCCAGCGGCACCGATGTGTCCACCTGCATCTCGTTCTCGTCCTCCACCGTTGGCATACTGACGTCCTCCGTGACCGGCGAAAAATGCCACAAGGCACCGGTTGGAACTTCGCGGTTCCACGAGACGATCTTGTCCCGGTCGGCCGTCTCGTTGTCGGACTCCGGGTTTGAACCCGGCGGATGAAGCGGCCAGCGTGGAGTATCGACGCGGCGATTCGAACGCCGCGACGACGGTATACGAGATGGGCCAGCGACTGGTACCACCGGCGAACGTCCTCGCACGGACTTGCCCTTCCGCGGCTTTTCGGCCTTCGGCTTATCCAAAGTCGGTGCGGTCTTCTTCGCCTTCTTCTTCTTCCGTTCTTCCTCTTTCTCCTTCTGCTCCTCCTCGCGCGCCACCTCCGCGACGTAGTCGTTCTCTAACATCACCTCGAACGTCCGGAGTGCCGCCAACGTCTCGTCGTTCGCCGCATTGCGAATGTCGTTGACGAGCCCGGCGCGTGCGACCGTCCGGAGCATCGCGATGCGCTCATGGTCTTGCGCGACCGTCGCCTCCAGGCGCTCCACACGCCGCGACAAGCGGGCGATGGACGCGTTGGCATGGGCCGACCGTGTTCGGCCTTCGACGACTTCTTCCGCCGGCGTCGACACCCGCGAATCCACCACGACCCGGACGGGTCTCCGGCGCGGCTTCGGCCTTTCCTCGCCATCGGACTTCGGTTTTTTGGAAGCCGCCGGCTTTTCATCTTCGTCTCGCTTCACGAGCGAGCACTTCGCCTTCGCGTCGTGACACGCCGCGCAGGCGCCCCTCTTCCGCGTTCTTGTGCCGACGTACTCCCGGCAATGGATTCCGTTGACCGCACACCGGTCGCATCCTGTTAAGCCGGTACGTTAGTCCCAATCTTCCCCGGCTTACTGCGGCGCACCTTCTTCAAAAATTTTCCCCTTTGATGGGGCCGGCATCTCCTGGATCTCGTCCTCCTCGTCCTGGTCAACGTCCTCCTCCTCCTCTTCCGGCAAAACCTGCACTTCCGGCTCTTCTCCGCCGGGACTTGGCGGTTGTGAGTCCGGCCTATCGAGGCTGGACGGCGCTCCCTCGGGCGACGGCGGTGGCGTCGGCATATCCTCGTCATCATCCACCAATCCCGCCTGGCGCATCAACAACGCCATGTTCCTCCTCGCCTGCTCCGCGGCCTCGATAAGCCGCTCGTACTCCCTTTTGTACGCCGCGGCCTGTTTGCGAAGTCCCTCCTGGTCCCGCGCCGCGTGAATCCTCCCCGACGGTCCCGCCGCGGTGATCGTCGGCGCATCGGGTTCCTGCGTCTTCTTGGCGGCGTCCCGATCCGCACGTGCCTTTCGTTCGGCGGCGAGCTTCTTCATGGCGGCGTTCCGCTCACCCTCCGTCCGCAGCGTTTCCTCCCGCTCCCTCTCCTCGTTCCGCGCCACTCCCAGCGCAACCTCCGAATCCCGCTCCGACAGCCGGGCGAGGTCCTTCTTGCGCGCCACTTCGGCCGCGTCATCCTCGTCTACGCCGTCCTCCCTCATGCGCTTCTCGCGTCCCTCGTCCTCACTCTCAACCCCCGCGTCGGCCGCTTTCCTCTTTCCCTGCCTAACGTCCGCCCGGCGTCGTGCGTATTCCGGAGAGCCGTCGCGGCTTCCGTTGTTGTCGCCGCCGCTGGGTCCGGGGTTTCCTGGTTCCATTTCGTGTCGGTGTTGTGGGTAGTGGTTGTGGAGAAAGAAAATTTTCCTTGTTGTGACGTGTTTGACAACTGTCTTAGACTTGTGTCAATACCGCACGTGACGGCATTGTTCTTCTCCGGCATTCCATTACCTTCGGCCGTCACATGCTTCCTCCCACGACATCCTTGTTCCTTGAGGGCAAGGAACGTAAAGGGGGGATACTGTTACATCCCATACCACCCGGTACCTCCTCCGGCGGAATCCGGCTTACCGGCTTATTACGCCGTCCGGCTTATCACTATACTCCGCCACTATGCCGGACTTTCCCCGGTTCACATTCTCCGATCCGCCGGTCTTCGGACTAGCGTCCGGCCTTTGGCCGAAGACGGGTTTTCACGCAATGAAGTATTCTGAGCGTTTCCCGTTTATCCGCCTTCGCGTGGATCTCCACATGCTTTCCATCTACACGCCCCCATGCATTGTTCTCCATCCGTATGTTCCCTTGTACTCGCTTCAAGGCTATGTTCTCCATTTGCTATATTCCTTGTGCTTCCCGATTCATAATTAGATCCGGCTTTAGTATTTAAACCCCGTATCTACCAGCTTGTACTTTAGATTAGTTATTAACGTCTTTGGACTCCTCGTTCATTGTCTAAGTCGTTCTCCATCCTTCGGCCTTGTTCACTTCGGCCGCTCGGTTCCTTATCCACTCCGCCGGCTAGTAGTCTAGCTCGCCCAGCACCTCTGTGGCGTTAGCGTCCCCACGTCCGTTCACCTTCGGCTTTCGGCATTCCTACGCCGACCGGCTTTCTTATCCCGACCGGCTTTCATTCGCCGGCCGGCTTATCCGGCATAGCCATTCCCGCGGCTTGGTATATAACACAGCGGTGACTCAGACGACAGAGACAACAGCGGGGAAGACGATGGCGATGACAATAGAGAGCTTGCATAAAAGCTGCACAAGCCACATTCGGCTTTTGGGCATTGTGCAAGATTACCACGTTTTTACTGGGCTTGCAGGATAAGTACATTGCACTCTCAGGGCTGTGTGACACCCTATTGTGTTCGCTCAAATTAATATCTGGTCAATGCGCCTCTTGGGGGAGCGGGTTTTCCAGCCATCACTCCGGTCAAGGGGGAATTGGGATTTGAAATTTGGATATGGGGTCGAAAAGTTTTTCAACTGGGTTACCCCCCTCCCCCCCCCTCCTTCCTAATAGGGAAGGAGCTTCCCACCCCTAGCGCCGGGCCGGCTGTCCGCCTTGAGCCGGCGCATTCCAACTTGCTTCCTATCACTTTCCTTCACCTGGAATGCACCCAATTGCCTTTCCCATGACCTTTAGCAACATTTACATTCATCTTGACTGCAACAGTTGCAAAAAGTTCAACCTCAGCATTGACAACATTTGGCTTGATTCCAACAAAATCTACAGAATACCCTAGTTGAGAGTGTAAATATCATCCAATACTCTTTCTAGAGACTTGAGTGACTCTTTGACTATGAAATAACACATCCCTGAGGCTCTAATGGCTGTTTGGATGCTCTGGATAATATATACTACAAAGTTTTTTTCAGGCCACCCTAGACCCCCCCATCCCCATTTATGGAATTTTAATCCCAATTCCCCCTTGACTCTGGCTCCATTCAGATTTCCCACACTTTTCGCATCCTGCATGGCGCATTTCCAGCCGTGATGGAATCTTTTCACTCACCAGGGCTTGTCTCCCAACCTGACTACCTCTCCACTGATTTGGCTTCTCCCTAACCTCAGATCGGATTTCCGCATCGGCTTTTGCACAACCTCACTAATGATCAGCGGAGGACGTTGTTCTGCAAGTGAGTCTATCAACCATGACCTCAAATCTGGAGACACATGCATGGGAGTGAAGGCGTTGGGCTCGCTGCCGAGGGCAAACCTCTGCTACAACACAGACCCTCAGGCTCACGGAGCGGAGAATGCCTGTGACAAGTTGGCCGCCAAAGCAAGTTAAACACACCCCCAAGCTGTCACAGCATTCACCACTAAGTTAGTGATAAATTGAAATAAATAATGTTAGTAAATCTAAGGCATGGAGGGTGGGTCAAAAAATTCTGAAGAGGCGCACGCTGTTCGTCGTGCGTGGTGCGATTCTACAGTCATCGTTGTCGGGACTGAAAAGATCGCACAGCCTCTCGCCGAGATGATCCCATTCGGCGAGTGGACGGCAACTTCCGCTTCTGTTTTTAGCCAGGCTTAACTTGAGCTTTCTCGCACAGTTCGTGCCTCACAGCACTCGAGCTCAAGTCGCCAGCTCTCTAATGATAAGGTCGTTGTTAATGCCAAAGGCCTATATAATTTAATCAAACCATCTCGAAGCTCTTGAAGAATCAGCTCTAGTCGTTGTCAATTGTCGATAGCCGAACCGTTGATGGATTTGGACAACCAAACGCGTGACAAGCACGTGCTTCCACGTGCTGTTCCCACACTTCAGAAGCCCCACTCCTACGTCCGAGCACGCCAATAAAATTCAAGGATGTTGCTGCTTCCTTCTATGGCCCATTCAATGGCCCCAGAAGTGTAAATTGCAATAATAAGAGCAGGATTCAATGTCAGAACAGCACGTGAATACACGTGAAAATCACGTGAATTTATCCGCGGTTTGACCATCAATACCTGAATCAGACTCAATACAACAAAAATTTCGACTGTCTTAATTTTTTTTTGTATTTGAGTCTGACATGGGGAGACTAAATCAGCTCAGAATCCAGTCCCAAAGCGGGGGGGTCAAAGTTGATGTAGCTTCTTGATGGATTCACATCTGTGAATCCAATTGTGAACAAGATGTGCCGCCGCTTCGCTCTGGCATCCACAAAATTCACGGATCCGCCGTCTTGGAGAGGTCAATCTCACACCCTACGACAACCTGAGCCATACAAATTGATGTGTTCGAGGCAAACTCGGGGTTCAAAAATTTCGACTATACTGAAGAAAGAGGTCAATCTCACGCCCTACGACAACCTGAGCAATACAAATTGATGTGCTCGAGGCAAACTCGGGGTTCAAAATTTTCAACTATACTGAAGAAGCAGCTAGACGTATAATGAAGCAAAATTCAAATAAATCAAGTCCCATCTCAACAGAGTACCAGACAAAAAATCAAGAATAGGCAGTTGCAGAAAGGACTGCTGCTCCAACCCATTCTCCTCCTGTTTAAGAAGACTTTCAATAGATGTGTACACAAATATCCGGGTCATTGGGCGTAGACCAACAGTCTGTTTGCATGTGTTCCGTGCATTAATTGAAGGAGAGAAACAATTAAAATCAAACCAGCAAGCGTTGGGGGAGTCATCCAGCTGTATCCAGTGAGTAAGGGTGAGCTAAGCAATACCTTTTGAGTACTTGAAGCCATGCAAGCAAAGCGGAGGCTCAGCGAAGGAATACCAGGGGCAAGGGCGTTGAACCGAGTTAAGAGCGAGGAGAATAGATTATTGCAGCCTCGAAGCACATAGTTTGACAAATGGTATCAGGTGGAGCCGTGCCAGGATGACAGAGCCAACCCTAGAGATAGTGCAACAGATTTGAACGGGCCAGGAGATTTTGCCGCCAAGTGCCGCCAAGTGCCGCCACTGCCGCCACTGGCGGCAATTAGGTGGCAGTTCTGAAGGTTACTCACAAGAGTAGGGCAATGAGGGGGAAATGAGAGGGCAGCAGGAGGTAGAACATATATGACCCATGTGCAGCACCATTAGAATTACATATACTGCTAAATTTAAGATGTTTTGGCAGCTCAAAGTCCATTTTTGGTTGGTATATTGGCGGCAGTTGGCGGCAGTTTGCATTTTTCTTGGCGGCAGTGGCGGTAGTGGCGGCAACTATGGGCGGTAAAGTGGCGGCAGTATGGCGTCAATGTGGCGGCAGATGTGTTTGCTTGGCGGTACTATGGCGGCACTCTGGCGGCAATCTGGCGGCAGTTGGAAGTGTGACTTGGCGGCGGTGTGACATGCTGGCGGCACTTTGGCGGCAGATTTTTTTGGCGGCAATATATCGTGAAATTCATATTTTGAGATGTCCATTGTAGCGGATAGTTCGAATGACATACAATATGGTCCTGAAGGACATTCCGCGTGATTCTATGTGCCAATTGAGATATATCAAATATAGTGATTCGTCAGGATACTCTTTCCACTCGGTCGCTACCATTGCGTTGGCTTTCCAAAAGCCCCCTTGAGCCTGAAAGCTGGCGGAAACTCTACGAAAACAAAATCGTTTTCCGCTCAGTATATTTTCTTGTGGTTTAAGAAAGCGGTAGGGGGCGGCAGCACCGATCAATCACATCACAAATAGTATGTGAGACTCAGTATCAGGGGATTCTCCTGCTTGCCGCCATGACCGACCTCCAGTTTGGCCGCAATGATGGACAAGGTGAGAATTTTTTTATTGTGTCTGTTTCGCACATCAACATCTGTTATTACAGGAAATTTGATTGGATTAGTTAGAGTCCCACCATGCTTTAACCAGGGTAATGCACAAGTACTAGCCCCCCTTCTCGTGGAGGATCGCACTTTGAATAGAGATGTTTCCCTTTCAAGTGCAGAGACGTCCGCAGAATACCCTCACACAAATCTGTATAGAATCGCAAACCCATGGTGAGTTTCAATAAATGCTGCTCTGTATTGAACTTGACAGTTGTAACTTGCAGCCAATTTCGATTCCACCAAAGCCATGTGCTGCCAAACATGGTAAAAAATGGGTTCTAAAACCAACACCTGTCGGAGCGCGGCGGAGTGGCCGTAACAATCGTAACAAAAATAAGTAGGCAGCTGGGGTATTTATTTTATGTAAAGAGCCATGTTAAAAAAATGTTTGGCCTCATCAGTGTGGGGCAGAGCTATAGTCTATCCAAAAAGCCGAATGTGCGGGGCAGCACTTGGAGGCAGTTTGGCGGCAGTTGTGTGACAGGGTGGCAGTGTGACCAAAACTGCCGCCAAACATAGCGGCAGTCGGCGGCAATTTGGCGGCAGTGTGGCGGTAACATGGCGGCCATGGCAGCACTTGGCGACACCTGGCGGCACTTTCACCGTGCCCGATTTGAACCTAGTATCAGATAGAATAGTGCTTCCAACGCACAAAAACACCGCTTTTATATGCCAAGAATTGGCCGGGTGGGACTACGCGGCCTCACGGCCAGATGAATAAGTTCACGCTGCGCCGCAGACAGCAGCAGCAGCGATCTGTCGCGCTCTGTCAAGAAAGGACTACCCACTGGTCAGCTGTTCCACCCGAAATGAAACAGCCATGTCAAGAAGCACACAAAGTTGATGATGGAAGGGGTTAGCGCAAGAGGAAGAGCAGAGAGAAACCAAAAGGAGCTGGGATAGATGGGGAAAGAGCACAGCCGAGTGAGCAAAATATTAAAGAACGGTTAATATGACACTTACCATCTAATTTTAAGCGGCCGCACTTCACACTTGGCTCACTTCACTTATGCGCCCTTGGCTGTACCCGAGCCAAAGTGATATGTGAAATAAAGGTTTTAAGGTCTGTAAATTGCTTGAGGCTGGTCAATACTGATCTGTGGTATGTATTGTGTCTCAATCATGATTATAAATCCACGGATGAGGCTGTTTAGAGCTCAAAATTGAGGAACACTGGAAAATCTTTGATAAAGAGCTATGAAAACACTTATCTATAATATTTTGTCCACGAATTGTGACAGCCACAAATGGCTTTCAGGCCCCTAGCCCCTCACGCCTGGGAAGTTGTTGAATGCGTACGGTGGAAGGTGCCTGTTCGCATTATAACTACGGGCCGAGTACGGGCGAAACTGTTTTTTTTTTTTTGATGTCCCCAATGCTTCATCGATTATGATAATGATGCAGCACACCCTCGAACCCGGAACACCCTATCGAACTTGTTTTAAACCAAAATCCGCCCAGATCGGGTCGACCGAACAATCCTGATGTCCTCGACCTCGCTTCCAGGCATCCCTTCTGGCATATGTAACTTCCAGGTTATAACCCGAGGTCTGTTGGAATCAATAGTACAGGACGCCTGTTTGACTCAGGCCCGAGTCCTTCTGGCCATTCATCTTTTTCTTTCGTTCTTGTCCTTGAACCGATCTGATGCATGATCCCAATTCCAATTCAATGCACTCTCAGACCGGCGGAGCTCGACACGTCCCCCACTCATCCGTGCGTCCTTGACCTCGCTCCGGCACAAGAACAAGACTCGGTCGCGGAGGGTCCGCGTCCACGCCACTTGAAATATACGGGCAATCTGCTACTTGAACGACACCTGTTCGATTTCTTTTTCTGATATGCCGATGGAGCGATGGATCCTACTCGGGAGGATCCCCGATTCCAGATGAAACCCCAAACCTTGTGCACACGCGAGGATGTCTTAATACGACACGGTCGCAGGTGGTCCGCATCCGCAGCGCCAAACATCTTTGTCAATATGCGTCAGTGGAAGTCGCCTGTTCGAATCAGGCCCGAGTCTTGGCACATCGACTTCCTTTTGGCTTTTTTTTCATTTCGTCCCGTGCTCGATTTCACACGCACGCCCGGTCTTGTATTCATGCGCGGTTTCAATGTCTCGAGTCCTCACCAACCTGTTTTGACAGCCATTCATATGTGGTGAACCCAGCTTCCGGGCAACAACCCGACTCGGCCGCGGATGGTCCGCCTCACTCCGCCTGATTTTTTCCCGCAGTACGGGGAAAATGCCTTTTCCAAGCCTGTCCGAATGAGAGCAAGTGCTTATCTGGCTGGCGTTATATTTGGATTCTTCTTTGATATATCGGCCATAAATTCGGTTTGAATGCACCCAGAGGAAACTACAAATTACAGCTCTTTGCGGTACAACAGGCGCGAGCCGTTTTTTTTCCATTTTGGGCCACTTTTGAGTGTTTTCCACTAGGACAGTCGCCCTGCCCCCAATTTTTATCCGTTCGCCTTGGTTATAGGCTCAATCGATTCGAATTCAAAATCCGCAGGGAACAGGCTCCTCATATTTCAAACCGATCGCCAAGGTAGTTTTCCTGGTAAGGGAACTCAGTTTTTTCCGGCCACTTTTGATTGTTTTCCACTAGGACAGTCGCTCTGCCCTCAATTCTTACACGTTCACGTTGGTTATAGGCTTAATCAATTCGCCTTCTAGTTCCGCAGCGGAAGTGTTTCTCAGAATTTCAAACTGGGCGCCACAGTGTTTTCCTGGTAAGGGAAATCATTTTTGTATGGCCACTTTTGATTGTTTCTCAATAGGACAGCTGCCCCGCCCTCAATTCCTACCCGTTCGCCTTGGTCATAGGCTCGATCGATTCGCCTTCGGAATCCGCAGCGAACGGGCGTCTCAGATTTTGACACTGATCGCCAAGGCGCCTTTCTGGCAAGGGGAATCAATTTTTTACAGCCACTTTAGATTGTTTCTCAATAGGACAGTCGCCCTCCCCCCAATTTTTACCCGTTCGCCTTGGTTATAGGCTCAATCGATTCGCCTTCGGAATCCGCAGCGAATGGGCTTCTCATACTTTCGACCCGATCGCCAAGGTGCTTTTCTGGTAAGGGAAATCAGTTTTTTACAGCCACTTTTGATTGTTTCTCAATAGGACAGTCGCCCTGCCCTCAATTTTTACCCGTTCGCCTTGGTCATAGGCTCAATCGATTCGCCTCCATAATCCGCAGCGAACGGGGTTCCCAGGCTTTCAAACCGAAGGCCAAGGCGCTTTGCTAGTAAGGGAAATCACTTTTTTTACCGCGACTTTTGAGTGTTTACTCAGTAGGACAGCTGCCCTGCTCTCAGTATTTTGCATGTTCCCTTGGTTATGGGCTCAATGCCTTTGCTGTAAAAGTGTGTGGGGCATCAGTAACTCAGATTTCCTCATCACCCCAAGAATGTTTCCCTGGCACAAGAGTTTAGTTTCAAGTGGATTTTGGCACAAGACAGCTGTAGGGTTGGATCTGGGTCTGTTAGAAGTATTATTTCATTGTATGTGGGACTTGTATCCTATAAGTAACATACCACATTTTTATGTTGGTGTAATACACACTATTGTATGTTCATAGTGTGGTGCTGCCCGCACAGGAGGTAAAAATAACAAATGGTTTTAGGTGTGAAATGAAGGGTTCTGAGGGGACCGTTCGCTGCGGAATTTGCAGGCGAATCGATTGAGCCTATGACCAAGGCGAACAGGTAGGAATTGAGGGCAGGGCGACTGTCCTATTGAAAAACAATCAAAAGTGGCTGTAACAAACTGATTTCCCTTACCAGAGAAATCCCTTGGCGATCAGTTTGAAAGTCTGAGAACCCCATTCGCTGCGGATTATGGAGGCGAATTGATTGAGCCTATGACCAAGGCGAACGGGTAAAAATTGAGGGCAGGGCGACTGTCCTATTGAGAAACAATCAAAAGTGGCTGTAAAAAACTGATTTCCCTTACCAGAAAAGCACCTTGGCGATCGGGTCAAAAGTATGAGAAGCCCATTCGCTGCGGATTCCGAAGGCGAATCGATTGAGCCTATAACCAAGGCGAACGGGTAAAAATTGGGGGGAGGGCGACTGTCCTATTGAGAAACAATCTAAAGTGGCTGTAAAAAATTGATTCCCCTTGCCAGAAAGGCGCCTTGGCGATCAGTGTCAAAATCTGAGACGCCCGTTCGCTGCGGATTCCGAAGGCGAATCGATCGAGCCTATGACCAAGGTGAACGGGTAGGAATTGAGGGCGGGGCAGCTGTCCTATTGAGAAACAATCAAAAGTGGCCATACAAAAATGATTTCCCTTACCAGGAAAACACTGTGGCGCCCAGTTTGAAATTCTGAGAAACACTTCCGCTGCGGAACTAGAAGGCGAATTGATTAAGCCTATAACCAACGTGAACGTGTAAGAATTGAGGGCAGAGCGACTGTCCTAGTGGAAAACAATCAAAAGTGGCCGGAAAAAACTGAGTTCCCTTACCAGGAAAACTACCTTGGCGATCGGTTTGAAATATGAGGAGCCTGTTCCCTGCGGATTTTGAATTCGAATCGATTGAGCCTATAACCAAGGTGAACGGGTAAAAGTGGCCCTAAATGGAAAAAAAACGGCTCGCGCCTGTTGTACCGCAAAGAGCTGTAATTCACAGAGGCACCTTGGAGTTTTCTGTCCAACACATCCCCAAAAAATCTCATGTCCTCAACCCATTTTCAAGGTGGGAACACAACTCCGTTGCGGATGGTCGGCGCGCACAAGACCTAGCGGCCCGCGGGACTATACACACACTGTGCAAGTCGCTTGTTCGAATCAGACTCGATATTGGACAATAGAGCTTGTTTGCAAGTGATTAAAAATGATTTTGCGGTGAAAAATGGGGGGGAGCATCAATCAAGACTTGGTGAAAAACGTGCTCCGCCATCGTAATTCGCGATCACATGATTGATGATGCGCTCGCTCCCCGGTCAAACGCCGTTCTTCCACAAAAGTCATGTCCGCTTCTCTACGGCTCTTCCTGTGCCATCCCTTCGGGCGAGTGACTGGCAGCGACGTTGATTTCCTCCGTGTGTTTACCCAGGTTGCCCAACCCCCGGATGATACCCAATGGGCTCTTGTTTTGGGTCTATTCACGTCTTCGCCGGACAGATCAGGGCCGGACATGTACATTGATGAGAACCGAGTCCTAAAAAACACCAAAATTCGGCTCCAACCGTTGCTCCACACGGTTCAAAATATGTGGTGGTCTGATGTGAAAAAATCCATTTTTCATCAGTTGCAAACAAGCTCTATTAAATTCTTGGATCAGGCACCACTTGGTTGGATCTTACACCGGGGGCAAAAGCGAATGCATATGATGGCCCATATAATTCTTTTTCTCAACAAAGGTATCATAAAGCGTGATGCCTCTTGCCCAGTGCTATTGTCACTTTGCGCATTTTCCTGCTTCTGTGTTTTCAATATATGCGGCCTTTGAAGTATCTGCATGCTACCAATAACCGGCTGGTGTGACCGATTTTTGGCCCAGAAATCTTGGCTGACACAAGCGAATCAAAATTCTACCAAGCATCGGTTTATAATTCAGCATATAACACCTTGCCAAAATTCCCCTCTGTTATTCTGCGGCCCATGTGGGCTTGGAGTCACCGACTGTTGGGAGGTCCTGGAATACCCGCAACTTCACACGTCTCAGTTCAGATTCGGCGATCTCGGACATCAATGACGTTCGCTGTCAGTTGCTGTCATCCGGTGAAACAGTTGGATGACTACTCACAATTCTACGAGACAAGCGTTCTCGAGGACCTACACAATCGGCCCCCAGAACTCGACGCGAAGTACATTTCGTGTCAACTCCTGGCAAGATGGGAATGAACCTGGTTTGAAGCTTGTATAAGCGTTTAGACACGGAAACGGTGGGAGTTTTAGAGTCGACACACGTGCGCGAAAGATGGGTAAGATGGGGTTGGGGCTTTGAGACTTTTGGGTTGCTCGATATAGCACCCCACATATTCTTAGCCCCAGTACGGCATATCCCATGCCAACCCACGGTCGGGGGTTTAAGCTCCGCCTAAACCTTTGCACTCCGCTCTTCTGCCGAACTCGGTCTTGTGATTGACTAATCTTGAGAAACAAACCTTCAATTCAACGGTTGAGAGACTTAGCGCTGTTGAAATTCCGGGGACCAGCGCAATGTGAGACATACAGCGCAGCAAGACTCAACTTCGGTTCCCGTTCGGCACGGCTCATCCCTGTTTATTTTTGATTTCCGCTGGTGACCGGGGATAAAAATGATGGATTGCTCCGAGGACCTGATTGCTGACGAGCTATAAAAAGGGAGTAGCAACGTGACATGAGCTCTCTCTGCTTCTTTAACTCCCACCACGCCTGCTGTGTGGGGTGGCAATGAGCGTGTCTCTGGGCCCGTCTGCGTTCACCGCGCCAGGAGCTTTCCCGACGTCGATCTTCAGCTCGTACTACAATGATCCGACACAGACAGTGTCTCAAGTTCAACCGGTTATCTCTGACCCCGTCACCGTGAGTTTGCCTTGATACAGCCCTTTCGAAAACCCTGTTACAGTACCATAACACAGAATGTGGTCTACCCTCTCGATCTGACGAGTCCCGATACCATCCCTCAAATTGATACCAAGGACCCGACTCCTTTTCCTCCGCGAGCGTCCGACGACGCCATCGTGGCTGCCGCAATCCGTCAAATCCAGCTCATCGCGTCTCCAAACTCGCCTTCTTCTCCCTTCATCAACAACCCGTGCGCTGCATGTCAAGCTGTTCTTCTTCCGGCAAAGATGGCACTTCTCGCTGTGCCCTCCCAGGGAGCCGCCATCTCCGTCGCGCTTTGCGAAGCTTTGGGTTTTGCCGGCTCTGCACAGGCATGCGAGGTCGGACTCGGTCCATTTGGACTCGCGAACGTGATCACGCAGGTGATCTCGAATGCCGATGTCGCTGGCTACGACGGTCAGGCCATCTGCTTCGAGTTTGGGAATGGCGTATGCCCGAGACCTCCTACGACCCCGCTGAATCTGACGGGATGGTTTGCAACGCCAAAGCCGGATCCGTTGCCAGCCCGTCGTACGCCAAGCGGAGAGCGTTTGAAGGTGTTGCACCTCTCGGATTTCCATATTGATCCTCGTAAGCCTACGCTTGGCTACGATTCGCAGAATTGAACGTCTAACAGCATTATATAGGATATGCGACTGGCGCAGAAGCAAATTGCTCTTCATCTCTGTGCTGCCGTGAAAACGCGGTTGCGGAATCAAGCCCTAATACAACTCTTTTCCCCGCGCCGCGCTTTGGGTCCTATCTTTGGTGAGTTCTCCGAGGAACCCGCGCCTTCCCGCAAACCCTAACCGATCTTCAAGTGATACACCATACGCACTGGCTCTTGCCGCTCTTGAATCCATCCCTGTGCTTGCAGGTACACAAGATACTGGCTTCAAATTTACGATCTATACGGGGGACTTGGTCTCGCATGATCCCATGAACGAGCTTTCCAGGGATTACCTATTGTACACGGAGGTCACTATACGAGCCTTTATCTCCTAGCTTTCAGCTAAGCTTCAGCCTCCCACAGACTTTAGTGTACGATCTTTTCAAAAAGGCTCTCGGTTCGGGTCCGGTGTACGCGTCGCTCGGGAATCACGACACACAGCAAACGTGAGTTTCCAATGTAATGTGGAACCGACCGAGCTAACATCGAGTAGAGCTCAGGACTCTCCACACTCGCTCGGCGGAAACCTGACGGATCAATTTAGTTGGAACTACGATCATGTTGCGGGACTTTGGGAGCTAGAAGGCTGGATCGACGATACTGCCGCTCAGCTCGCTCGCGCTAACTACGGTGCATATATGGTGCAGCGCGGGGATGGGCTGAGGATCATCACACTAAATACGGATTTCTGGTACGAGTATGTCTTTTCCATGCGGTTCACAAGCAAGAAACGTCCAGACTCATATAAACCAAAAGATCAAATTTCTTCAATTACTTCAACATGACGAACCCGGACAACTCGGGCATGCTTCGTTTCTTGACGGACGAGCTTCAAGAAGCTGAGGACGCTGGTGATCGAGGTCTGTCACATCTCAATCCTCTTCCCAAGAATTCAACTGAATCTTATTCCACAGTCTGGATCCTTGGTCATGTCTTGAGCGGATTCTCGGGAGGAGATGCTATTGAGAACCCCACTGATCTCTGTGAGTCGTACCAAGTGCTTTGAGCATCTCGAGGATCCCGCTGAGACCTCCGACTACCAGTCTACCAAATGTTAGTGAACATACTTGTGGTGAGGGTCGAAGCTGATCTTGCCATGTAGCGTTGATCGTTTCTCACCTCATGTAATCGCCAGTAAGCTACATACTGCCTCGCCTTTCCCCGGCGTCTCTCAATTCCAGTCTAGATATCTTCTGGGGACATTCGCACGAGGATCACTTCCAGGTATGTCGCGAACGTGCACACTCCATACGCAGAATGCTTACTTCGTTCCGCCTTAGATTTATTACTCAAACAACGGAACAAACATGTCTGCTGAAACTGCGCAGGCCGTATCCTGGGCAAGTACTTTCCAGTGAACTTTGGTTGTGCATTGATTCGTTGGCAGATTGGCCCATCTATTACCCCTCTGACCAACTTGAACTCGGGTTTCCGGGTGTACGAAGTTGATTCCAACGTGAGCGAACCTGTCGTGAACAATCCCTTCAGCGCTCACCACCTTCCCTTCCTTGCAGACTTTCGACATCCTAGACGCGTACACGTGAGTTCTGAACCGTCATCGATACTATTCCCTCTAACAATAATTCGCTGAAGCTGGACGAGCGATGTTTCTTCATTCCCTGGGCTCGATTCTCAACTCGAGTTCGGGCCAACGTATAGCCTAGAGTACAACACCCGTGAAACATACGGAGTCGCAGTCCAAGGGTGGGGTCCGAACAATCCACTCAACGCGACCTGGTGGCATCTCGTGACGGAGGCCATGGAGGCGAACTCGACGCTTGTGTCGGTACGCATAATTATTTTATGTTTTCCTGGAAATATGCAATACTGACGTTCCTATTTTCAGGAATTCAACAACTTCCTGACCAAAAAATCCCCCTTTAACACACCATGCAACTCAACGTGTGTGACCGCACGGATTTGCTACATGCGGAGCGGCTCGTCTTCCCTCGCATTCCAAAACTGCGCGCCCGGCTTCTGATCTCCCATAACTAACATGGGTAGTCGAAACAGAATGGGTTAAGTAGAAGGAATGTTACTCGCGTAGGGTTTCAGACACTTGACGTTCTTGGGCGAATTTATGATGCCCGGAAATTTCAGCTATGTGTGATCACATTTTCACTGGTATTCCAGAAAACTTGCTGGCGATGGCGAGCGACGTCGTGAGTACCCTGGGCGAAGCGCGACTGAGAAGAACAGGCTCGACCCCCGGCGCAATATCGTTAGCTCAAGAAATACATTCGGAAAAAATAACACGCCGTCAGTTTAGAACGATCCTCCTGTCACAGGAGCGTTCTTTACAGTAGAACCCGTTCCCCCTGTGACCGTTAATCCAGCAAAGTTCTGCCGTTGATAAGCCAACAGAAACCACCGGAATAGGAGTGAGTTATACATACCCAAGTTCCAGTGCAAGAACTCGTGCTTCCACAGTTTACCTCTACCCGATGCCCGGTGCTATCGACGGCAATGGTGTTGGTGCCGTCAAAGGTAATGTCGCTGATCACGACGCCTGTTCCGGGCGTGCCCAGAACAGCCGGATAAGACTACAAGAAATGAGATGCGACTTCAAGCGAACGTAAGAAGTACTTGGTCGATAAGGACTCCGAAGCCCGTGGTGCCGGTGGCCGTGTTGCCAGAGTAAACAACGTTGGAGACAGTCGAACCCGTCGCAGTTGCATCCGTTTTAATACGAAGGGCATTTGCACTGCCCTAGAATGTTAAATAAACGGCATAGCGGAGTTATAGACGTACTTGTTGGTTACTATAGAGGTCAGGTTAGTCAATGAGAGGTTGATTTTTGGAAAAGGACATACCGACATTGTTGGAGATCGTGATATCGCTAACAACAGTGTTGCTACTGATTGAGCCCTGCAGGATATGAGACTTACGACACCCTCTCTTTCAGCAACTCACAATGCTGATGCCGTGGCCCCCAGTGCAGCTGTTTCCGGTGAACACAATGTTAGAGCCTCGGTTAATGGCGAGACAATCGTCGGTGGATATCTGAATCAGAGACCAGGTGCAATCAGCAGAAATTAATTCGAGCCTTGGTTGGTTACGACATTGTTCTGTATGATTATGTTGCTGGCAGCACTGTTTATTGGAGTGAGTGGTGGGCAAGATTATTTCTCCGAAAAATTACACATCGAAACCCTGTGCGTGTAAATTAATATCTCAAGAGACGATCAACAAATATTACACTGACATCGGTGTTGGCCCCAGCGGGCTGCCCGTTGGATAGGCTGTTGGGAGCCGCCCCGGCGGCTAACTCACTCTCAGTATTCTTGCTACAAGTAATACAAATACGAAAGCGCACCATTGTTCACGATAACTCCGCTAACTGTGAGGCCATCCGTGTTGACGGCCACAGCCCTTTGAGGGCTGTTGAGGATCTGCGCTGTTGAGAAGAAAGAACTTTCTGGGTTGTCGTTAAAGCAACTCACCTGTACGTTCTCGAATGTACCGCTCATCTCGAGTGTAATCATCGGCGCGGGCTTCTCGATACCACCGCTGCCTCCCAGACCATCCCCTGCGCATGTGTTATCGCCCCGCCCTGCCAGTATGAGAGGAAACGGAAGCATACAGTACAGAGTTCCCTGCCCATCGAGATTGTGACTGAAGATTGTGTCAATACCGTATTCTATCAAAACACAGATGCCTTGTACTTGTTCCCATTGAAAGTGATATCATTACCGCTGATTTCCATCAATGGGCCGGCCCATGCCTAAATAAAACTCTGTAAGTCGACGTTCAAGCTGGGTTCAAAGTGAGGATCACCAACCTCGAACCCAAACGTAATCTGCCCCGTCAACGAAACGACGGCACCGTCGGGAGGAGACAGCGAGAACGTCTCACCAGCCGGGACCGTGAACCCAGCAATCTACGCAGGCAGATTGATATATGGATTTTCGCATGGGTAGAGAAGGTGAGACGAACATTTATAGTGGTGCACTCCTGCGCAGCTGCAACGTCCGCAAGGGATTCGATAATTCCTGTGCACCGCCTGCCGATTTTCCGGGGTGGAACTCTTGAATCGGAAGTCATATTGACTGGGGTGGCAGCAGCCACTGAGATGCATGCCAGAGATAGAGCTAGAGAGAGCGGAAGCATGTTGAGGATATTGGGATTGGACACGGTGCATTGAAACCACAAAAGATTATGAAGGTGGACATTGAGGGCGCATGGACAGGGAAGGATTCAACCGGAAAAATAAACCGGGAACAAGCGGACCGTTTCGGAAAATCGTCGCCGACCACAGCAAAATCGGTGAAAAGCACTTTATCAAGAATTCAAGTTTTCACTCAAATCTGAGTGGATTCACGGAAGCTGAAGAACTACCGACACATTTCTAGAGAATCTATTGACCTTTTGTTCGGGGGAGCTACTGTGCCTTGTATTCATTTACCATCAAGAATGCCTACTGCCTTGCTGTTCATGGATTTACGCCATAAATAGAACTTGCATGGTTAAAATAGAACAAGAAGGTTCAACATGATCACGTGTTGTTCTGGATGGCACGTATCTATTTACACATTTGGGTTTGCAGTTCCCACCGGGCCTCATTTGTAATTTAGGGAGAAGATGAAATAATCGGCGGCGAGTGTAGAAATTTCGGTAGAGTCAACCTCCACGAAAGAAACACGGAACCACAATCTGGCCGAATGTACAAAATACAGTGAAGCGGCCGCCGAAGACGTTTCTGCGCCCCATGATGGTTTGCACGCGGGGTAAAAGAGGCCGTCTTTTGCTGGCACGGGCAGCGTGACGACCATGGCGGTCCGGATGTACATTTCATTGGCGGCGAAAGATTTCAGTGCTCTATTTCTGCGCCCCATGATCGTTTTCACGCGGTGTGAAAGAGCCAATCGGTTGCTAGCAGCACGGCAGCGTGACAACTGTGGCTCAATCGGCCGCAAAAGATTTTGCCCCCGTGATTGCGGCCGCCGACAAACTTCTCCCGCACGGGCATATCACTCAGTCTGCTCCACTGATTCGAGGCCGCCGGTCACTCCTCAGCAGGTCGGTTGGTCATAGACTAGATCAACGACCGAAAAAAACCCCTAACTCCGACGGATTCTGCAGGAGAACAGGCTTGAAATGAAATAGGCGATCTCAGTCAGTTATAGGGTGGTTCAACGTGGAGCGCAAGAGGTTTTTTTTGGGAATCCCTACGTTTCACTTGAAAGTTCGAACTTTGTACCTGGTCAGCAGGCGTGTGAGGTGCAGACCAGTGCAGACATAACTGGACAGGCTGAACCTTTGTGCATGGGAGCAAAAAAATGCTTTTTTTCACTTCTAAACCTTCGTTCACACAGCTCCGAAAGATTGAATCAATGAACCAACCGCTCACTAATTCAACACCCGCAGAACAGCCAGAGGCGGTGGTCAAGTTCCAACAAACAGTGGCGCAGCCACAAAATATTATACCCGAGTCATGAATCACGATCTTCACGCAACCCGTAACCTTTGGGTCATTGTCATTCCCCTCACCTGATGCGCCATGCTTCATCATTGCTGATGACCGCCGGCGACACTTCACCACTTGGAGCACAGTCACCCTGGCCGACGGTTACCCTCTTTACCGCCGCCGCCGCGTCAGATGTCTTGAAGATCCAAGGTTTTACTCTGCTCACGGCGCACTTCCACTGAATGTCGATTCGACCCAGCCCGCGCATGCCACCGCGCTTCCTGCGGATCTCGAAAGTGCAGTCTACGAAAGTGCAGTCTAAGGAATCGCTATTCTCCGCATTTCTTACAGTATTGTCCTCTACGGATGTTAGTATTATGTGACTGAGACGAAATACTCGTTGGAGTAACATATAATGCTACAATGATCGTCGACCTCCAAATTTAAGGTCTGAATAAATAATACCACATGCGGTGTCAGTCCTGAAATTTGAACAACTATGTATTCTAATCACCACGATAATAGGCTTTATACCAAGTACGAATAGCGTCTAGACATCCGAGTCGAGCTTCATCGTCAAATGCACCATTGTCATATCAAAAAATGGCGCTACCCGCACAGCGCGCTGTCCAATGACCCGAAAGCCGTAGCTCTCGTAGAGTCTGAGCGGGCCTGGCTGGAACCCATTCTGTATCGTCTCAAGCTCCAGCGTCTTCAATGGAGGCCCGCGGTTCCGCGCGTGATCCATTAGAGCCGTCATCAGTAGGGACCCAATCCTCCGCCGTCTATGGCGCGGGGAGACGATCATCCTGCGCAGTTCCGCCGAGGTCGGATCTGTGTTTGAGCGGTAGTCTACAGATAACGAGGTCGAGGTCAAAAACCCTATATGCAAGTTGGAAAACTATAACAGTGACTCACCAAGCCCAACATAACCGACCACCTCCGACGTCTGGCGTTCCGGAATTTCGAGTACGGCGACCCAGAAGCCACCCGGACCTTGCTTTTCCGGTAGATATAGACCATCTGCCGTGAAGGGGATCCCATATGCCTCCACGATATTCTTCATGTCCGTTTCACGCGCCGTCGCGCAGAAATTCATAAACCATCTCTTGATGCACCAGCGTGCGTAAAAGAACGACGCTGCAGAGCCTAAAGATAGTGCCCCTCCGGTAAGCCAATTGATATAGCTGCTGGTCGACATAAATCCTATCCCAGCCAGGAACCCGGCATAGGCGAGGAACGACATCAGGCTAGTGACGTTTCTGCGTTGTGCTCCTTTCTGGGGAGATCCGGCTGTCCAAGACGGAGTCAGTACAATCTAGAAGAAAAAATCTTTTTTCCTAGTCTTGGACGTACATCCATCAACGAAACCCTCGGAGAGCAGCGCGTACACCTGCCGCGCATCACTTGGTTTAAATTGGCGAATCACAATTTCGCCGCCGCTAGATGGGGTCTTCGAGCTGCGTTGAGAGGTCATTGCCGACGTTGGTTTCATCTTCCATGCCAGGGCTTATTTATAACGCACCGCAATATCAATGAACACCGGGATGACACCGTGTGAGTGGCCGACTTCCTGTTACCAAGCCTTTACCAAGATGTGATGGCGCAGCGCTCTTCGCGCCTTCTTCGGGCGGCGTCGACGTTGCGCGGGAGGCCGTCGCGGACATCTTTGCTACGGAGCTCCGACGGTTTGGGCGCCTAACCGGCGCTCTACCCTAATTTGTGCCTGTACACGTACATTGTTTTCGCAAACGAAGCCTACCATTCGCACCTCAAGTCACCGCTCGAATTGAGTCGAATGAAGGCGCGAATCACTTCACATTGGTCCGTGCACTGCACACGACGCGAGCTCGCCTCACACGTGATCGCGCACCTGGCCATCACATCACGCGCACGCGTCACGCCTCTATTTCTTTTCGTCTGTTCGTCTCACTTAAGATCTGCCCAATATCGACGCTGCCCTCACTTCCCTTTCCTCCACAGGGATCCGCGCTCTTTCCACCGCATCCCAACAGCGTTTGGCAAGTTCAACGAGTGAGGGAAGAGGGCGGAAGAGGCGCGGGATGATCTACTATGTCCGTACTGTGCGTTGCTCCTTTGTTTCTTTCCTTTCATTTCCTTTTCCCCTCCCCGTCATTTCTCATCTTTCAAAAACATAGAAATCGAGTATCCTCGTCTTCAGGGAAGGACGTGAATGTAACTCTACTAGCAATCTATCAGCATCTTACGCCGGCGCGAAGGCACAAACGCTGTGAATGCACCACTGCGAGGACTGCCTCGACTCCGACCTCGATGGATGCAATAGCGAGCTGAAGGTGTGGTGCGCACTCTCTCCTATGATAATAAGGCGATTCGCGCCGCTACTTCTCTCTACCCCTACCCTGACGCTGCACTCCGCTGACTCTCGCTCTAGCTTCCCTATTTCTACCTTGTTTTCTGCCACTCTCAACTCGAATTGATGCACGGTGCGCTGCTCGTTCACTCGTTCGCTCGTTCACCCGTCCCTCGCCTTTGCTGCCACCGACGCCGTTCTTTATTTTCTTGCCCCTCGTCTAGCCGCTGGATCACTTGTTGCCACCGCCTCCCCCGCTCTCCCGCCGTGCATTCGATTCCCGTACTCGAGCCTTGCAAATCTTTAGTACTGCTTCGTCTCTTCCCCGCCGTCTTGCCCCTTTGTTCTTTCCCTCAAGACGCCGCTTGCCGGCCAAGCAAACGTTTCCCCCAAATCTTCAGAGTCAAGTCGACTCAGGACTAACAAGCTCTGTGGGCAAATCCCTTCAAGGTTCTTTTTTCTTTGATACGGCAACGGGTTGCTCCAAAAAAGGGCCTCGGCTTCATAAACTCGCACGCAGTCGCGGAGTGAGTGTCGCGAATTACGCGCCCCCCAGCTGTACACTCAAATTTCGCATGTGTTGAACACAGGTTCCAAGTAGAGGCAAGACTTGGCGGCGCAGGGTCCGAACCCACATCACGGTTTCTCTTAATCATGGCCTGTTCGAATTAGTTTCGAGTCGACTTCTAATTGTTTCAGTGGCGAACTCCGTATTGCCAATATTCTCATTTAACCGTGCAGGTTCGGAAACGCTAATTCTTGATATTCTCACGTATTCAAGCCAGCTTCAAAGAATCAGACTCGCCAGCGGATGGTACGCATCCCCAAGATTTGGCTGTGCATGGTTGGTTGATTGCGGAAGTTACTTGTTCGAATCAGGTCCGAGTGCTGTACAGGTCGCTTTCTAAAACTTTTTCTTTCGCCTGCTCAACTACGGACTATGCATCTGATGATGTTGGTGCCAATACGGCGGACTCGACCCGGGGAACTTAAAGCCAAATTCGGATAACATTCGGTTTGATATATATTCATGCGTTTCTCTTCGATATCCTGTTCGATCTTAATCCTGGCCTGAGTACTTCATGGTTGCAGTGCACATTTCATCCTTTCACGCATGCAGGAGATTTGAAGTTTGTGACTGAATGCACCCTCCCAGTCAGCGAACGCGCAAGATCAAACACCACGTCGCGTCTCCAGGTCCGCTTCAGCACTCCACTCGATGATCTACCTCAACTGCCGACTAATGCCACGTTCTGTGTGGCAACATTTTCGTTCAGGTGAGGTCAATGGGCATATAGACCAATGAAGGCGAGAGACGTAGCTGAATGCCGACAACAACCGTTGAGCTTTTTAAGGCGGAAAACATAACAGATTGCGTGTATATGGGATGGGGACCAAATACGGGTAGACTTATTGGAAACGGAATCAAAAGGACAGGAAAGTTGGGCTGAGTATAGTGCTTCGGAGCCTTCGGATGCCATCCTACAACACTGTTCAGTCTGATCCATCATCGTCTGATGAGCCCTCCTTTAATTCGGTTTCTCAGAATATCCTAAGATCAAAGAGGGAATATACCTGGAGAATCTTGTACAACTCGTCTTTGTCTCTTTGACGGAGTTTGGCATCCTTCAAGTATCCTATCCATTGGACAATCATGGATGGAGGGGGGTCACAGGCAGCCTGGATAGGTTTAAGCTTTGGCCTTTGTCCAAGGTAATACTGATCACAGACCTTGAGCCACTGAAGAACATAATGAAACTCGATGGGGCTTTGGAAGTTGAAGTCGAGTCGTGTCAGGTCCCAATGAGGATTAAAATCCTGAAGAGTTTGCAGAAGTTCCGGGCTTTCTGGGGGAGACATCCTGACAAAATGGCCAAATTTGAGATACGGGTCCAGATCAATATGGGTTCCATCCATAAGATAAACTTTGGTCAGGTGTGCGTCATGTACAATTAGTTGACTCACCCCTCGAGGTACTGAGGCAATGATATGATTATCCGGAGAGATCCACAGGCCAAGTCTCGAGATATTTGAGTGCGGAAATCCTCGGTATACAAGTGAGGCGGATTATCAATGAGCAGCATACCAGAGCAAAATAGCCCTTCTCATTTCGTCCCACGAAATATCCAACAACATCCGCATTGCGAGTAGATCATGAAAGGCGGGAATCCGAATTTTCATTAAAAATCTTGGCAACTTGAAGAATCTTGGTGAACGTGACGCACGAGGATGGTGAATCTTCCTTCAACATCCAACACTCGGCTTGATCTGCAATGATCCGGAGATTACAGGACTCCATGGAGCAGTAGTCTTCCCAAAGCTGAATCAGTTCATGGGGAATAGGACAGAATTCCTGAAACCGTTTAGAACAGAACAAAATTGTAAGAGAGTTCGACTTACTCTGAGCCAAGCGATAAGAGATCCCGCAACACGTTGGAGGTTGATCCAGGGAAATCTATCTGGATTGAGGTCTTGGATAAAAGGAAGAAGTTCTGCGGATGGTGGATACGACACAATGTACCGAATAAATTTCATCCATCCAATGTTTCTGTAGGTAAAGATTTTAAGAAATGTGAATTGATCCATGAAATACGTCAGCTTACTCAGGAAGACGCTGGAAAGGTTGGTCACACTGTCGTGTGCTGAGGGGGGTGGAAAATGCTTTGAGAACCGAGCGCACTACGTCTATGCAGGCCCCGATATGAAATGACGATGACCGTTGTTGGTCTTCTAGAAATTCGCGGAAAGAGGCATGGTGAGGGGTAGTGTTGCCGCGACTTGGACTTGAAGTCTCCAAGTCGACTTAACGGAGTCGACTTGAGTCAAGTCGAGTCAAGTCACACACAAGACTTGACTCGACTTCAAAGTCAACCCAAGTCGACTTCAAGTGACTCAAGTAGACTTGAGTCGGGTCTCCAGATCGAAAATCCTAGAATACCCTGAGCTTTTGATCAAGATGATTATTTCCTGGTTTTCAACTCTTATAAAGCATAACAAGTGTTGTGATGTATTGCTAGGTCACTGGTAGGAGATGGGTATCTACGCCAAAGGTTTCCCACTGGAAACATGGATATGTGTGCAATGTGTGATAGCAGAGTCAGCACAGCATAAAACCAATGAGACTACATAGGAAAAGCTTGGTTGAATTTTGAGTTATGGGCGCGGCAGGCACTTTCCTTCTGCATGTTGGTACCCATTCATCATCTCCGGCCTCAATAGTTCTTCAGGTTCTCTTGGCTCCGCTGGATAGTCACCTGCTATCATCTTATGTCAGTATACTCACTCCGCTGGGTTCAATTCCCATTGGAGGTTTTTTTATTTTCTCTGACAATTTTTATTTTTTAAACACTTCTTTTGCCACTTTTCACTTCATCAAAGGTCTTAAATTAAGATACTTATCCATATTTTGCAAAAATCTTGTGCAAAAACTGTCTCAGGAGCCCTACATAATGTGCCCTGGTTAGCTCTACGATGAAAAAATGATCGTAGAGCTAACCAGGGCACATTATAGGTGGTTATGCCTGTCAATCAAAAAGTAAGGGCACGTGTACCGGCAACCTTCTGATCCCGAATCAAATGGTGTGCATCCCGCGTACCCTAATCAAGCTGTTCAGTGCCTTCAGTGGTGCCCAAATACTGACATTATGATTTTCAAGATAGCAGCATCCTTCTATCACGCAGCCAAAAGATACAAGTATCATACAACATAATATATGTTGTACTCCTTGAGCGCCTACATATCAGCATCAATGAGATCAGGCAGCTCATCTGAGCCAACATCATCAGTCTCCAAACAGACACGGAAATTGTTCTAATTTGTACCTCATTTATTAGAAAGCTTGCGGCAGCCACCAGGAGCCACCCGGTGGCTGATCGGGCATGCGGTAGCCGGTGGCTGTAGCTGGCTGGTGGCTGGCACATTGATTTCATGTGTAATGTTAGAAAAGCCCCCCGCTCTCTGGTTCCTGTTTATAGCAGGTAAAGTCATCCTGGTGTCCAGACTGCACTATACTGCCAAAAACAAGCTGTTTTTTTGATGAATGGAAAGAAAGCTTAGCTGTGCTGCCTTCTTCATGCAGGCATAATACAAATTGGTGTCAAATATAGTGGTAAAGGACCATAAATAGACTTGGGTGCCACCCCAAAATGTGCGAGATTCAGCCACTGAAGGAGCCACAGCCACCAGCTACCGCATGCCCGATCAGCCACCGGGTGGCTCCTGGTGGCTGCCGCAAGCTCTCTATTACAGCTCCATCTAGTGTCCATAACAGTCTTGGCAGATGTAAAAACACAGTGGGACTCTGTGTTTTATATGCTGTGTCGGTTGCGATACTTACATCAAGTATATGGAGTTGACTTTAGTAATGACACTGTTAATTAGGTGATTTTAGCCTGTGGTTCGCTTTTTTGCTTTGAACCGGGATGCCTTTTTATTTCGCCACCCGCTTGACAAGCAGCACTGGAATCGCTTGGAGTTGATGGAATTGATCCTTCAGGTGAGTCTTTGAATACTGTGTGCCTCCTGGTCTGACTGTGTTTTCAGCAACCCCACATTATCCAAACTACCATGCCTGCAGAGAATACACCCATCTTGGCTGGTGCAATCCCCTCGTTCGAACTTTTTATGGCTTCCTGGAAGGCCATGCTCCGTGATCCTGCCTTGCAACATGAGGATATCGGAAAGTTGATTAACCCTGGCCTCGCGATTGCAAACAAGTACTATGATAAAATGGGAGAAACGGATGCATACATTATCGCAATGTGTGCGTAGACTCAGTTATTTTTTTCCATGATCTCTGGAGGCTGAATCCTTACAGTCATTAACCCTTCAATTCGGTTCGAATGGATCCGGAAAAATTGGACACGCAATGGGCAAGATAAGGCAAAGAGAATCATTATGGAGAGAGTGAGTGGAGCTGAATTTCGACTTTTGAATTTATTTGCTGATTCTCCCTTGAGCTCCGAGCATTATTGGAGCATATGAGTCTGAGGAAATCAACGACCTCAGGGATTCTACTCCCAGTGGATCAGGGTCCGATTCTCACCCCCAATCCCGGTCTCACTCTCGATCTCGTTCAGTTACACCATCTATGACTGGATTGAGGCAGGCAGCGAAGCATTATCGTAATGTTGTGCAGACACTTGATTTTTCTGCTCCCACTGGTGGTGGTATTGAAGATGGCAGTCAGTCTCTTGAAGATGAGGTGAACCACTGTATCACCAGTGCTCTCCTACCCAGGGCGTCGACTGACATGATTGGGTATTGGATGGTTTGTTTCCTAAATTTCAAACAAAGTACCACTTATTCAAACCAATATTTAGAATCATGGGAAAACTACGTGGCCCAAGATATTCCGCCTCTTCACTGATTACGCACCTATCCAGGCCACTTCTGTGCCTTCTGAGAGGGTTTTCTCCTCATCGGCTGAGACTGATACTAAATGACGGAATCGTACCAACGCCCTACTCTTTGAGGCACTCCAAATGCTGAAGTTCAATTATCAGAAGGAAAGGCTGAACTTTATGGCTGAATGGCAGTCGGCGGCTGTTCCAGATGATGAGGAAGACTGGCTTCGCATTCTCGCATCCTCCACTGATGGAACACAGAGGGATGGAATCCGGTGGAAAATTTTAGATAGCTGCGAGTTAGCAGTTGCAGATATGGAGATGCCAGAGGAAAATGATGGATGATATGACTTGACAGGTGTTATAAATAATCTGAAACGGTGTTTGATGACTTGAATATATGTATATTATGTCCTTCTCTGGTTTAAGATATTTTGGAATCGACTTGGCCGACTTGAGTCGACTTGGAGTGACTTGGAGTGACTCAACCGTGACCAAGTCGAGTCGAGTCGAGTCAAAAGTGAAATTAAGTCGACTTATCAAGTCGCGACTCGACTTGGCGAGTCGCGGCAACACTAGTGAGGGGTGATTATACATGGACGGCAGTTGAGAAGGGAGGGAAGGCCTCGCAGTATCAGTGTGATATCCCCCCTCAGCTCCAGAAGCGTGTCGATTTCCGTGGGGGTCAATTCAAAGTTCAAGATTACACAAAGCACATCCCGCACTTTGGCATGCAATCTTGTTGGGTACGCAGTCAAGATCTGGGTGTAGAGCTGATCGAGCGCTGCAAATGGAGAGTCGCCAATCGGGACTGGGATGAGGTTCTGAATAATCGCCAGACGCTCCACGGGATTTGCGAACTCGTCGTCAACAAAACCGATCACAGTCGCTGCGTAGATAAAGTATCCCGAGGATTTCTCGATCAATACGTCAATGACTCCCTCGCACGGCCACGGAGTTGGAATATTTGACATCTTGACCTCGTGAACATGGCGAATACGCGCAAACTCGGTGCGCAAGTATCTCCGTATATCGTCGAAGGATTGTTCTACTCCTACGCGTCCCAATTTCTGCAGGAAAACGGGCGCGTTAAAAGTCTCCTGTATGCGAGGTTCCGGCCTGCTCGCAATGAGAAACCGTAGAGTGGAATGCGGTTGATCCATGACGTGACCAACCAAAGCCAAGACCTCCTGCTGGGCGGCCTTGGGATCGCACTCGTCCAGTCCGTCCACAAGGAGAGTAATAGGTACGGAGTTCCTGAGCTCTTTGCACGGTTCAACGATGAGTTTCTGGAGCTGAACTGACAAACTCCGCATTGTGATAGACGGATCGCGCTCTACTACCCGTGAGATCAATGGCCTCAAAGTGGGATTATGAAGAGCGAGCTGGTAGGCAAGAGTGACAAACAAGGCCACCGCATTTCCGCGCTTCGCATGCCCTCGTTTGAAGAAGAATGCAGCTCCAAGCTTGCCTTTCTTCCGCAGCCGTTGACACAATGTGTGCATCACCGCTGTCTTTCCCGCCCCAGCAGGTCCATACAGCCAAGACATCGGCTCCGCCCAGTCCTCGTTGGTCGCCCGCTGATATAAATCTTCGAGGAGTTTTACGCGTGTTTCGGGATGACACCGGGGTTGAGGATGGCTGTTTGCAGAGTCTTCAAATGCCTCCACGACGGAAGCATAATGAAGGAGCGCGATTCCCCTTTCTCCTGGGCGATCGCCGACGAATATATTGGGTGTGTAGAAATGGCCGCCAATACGAGAGCCTTCTCCCCGCCCTCCTGCTCCGCCTTGTTGGCCCCCATCGCCTCCGGCTCCTCCTTCACCACCTAGGCTAGTAAATGAGGGACGGTCACACCCAGTAGCTAATCAGGCACACCGAACATATTAATGCTCCACGATCTTCCTTGCTCCATGTCAAATCTATGCTTTGCACAACGGATGGGCGAATACCAACGGAAGACGGATGAGAGACGTGGCCATACCTCGTGTATTATGCACGTGCCTCGAATCATTACGCGCACTTTTGCATTTCCGCCTCCACGTGAATTCCCAATGGGGAAATTCCTTTCGGCAGCTTCGGCAGTTCACTGCCATTTGCCGAGATCCGAGGCTCGAGCGTTTCTGTGACAAACCGTGACAAAGCGCCTCCTTCCTGCCACTGTGATCCTCCCTCTTTCTCTCTGCCCTCTGCTTACACAATACAATGATATTTGGATCTCGTGTCAATATCAACGACCCCCGAACGTTTCGATGTCTGAATTGCACATATCTCGCCGAACTGCAGATTCTAACGGTCCAATCCCCTTCAATATTCTCGATTCTCCCTGGTGTTAACTGATCCAGCCTTGCAGTGTTTTCGTAAGACCCACTAGCAAATATGGCATTATTTCGAACCTGGCGAGCTCCCCAAGAGCTCCTTGATCCATTGCCGTCGTTGCTTGCTCAGCAAATATCGCGAACAATTTCGTCTGTGCAGAACGGCCCTCCTCCTGTGTATTATCCTCCGCCAAATGTCTAGAACTATGTTGTTGAATTTTTATACATGTGCGGATCTCTTCACATTGTACGTGTAAAGGCGTGCGATCAGGATGACTTCTCATTACGCGTTTGACACGGCAAAGGCGGAGATTTCCGGGCACCAGAGCCAGATTCTGATCCGATATTCGGCGGGCTGAAATCCAGAATCTGATTCACTATTGGCTGGGGAATGCCGGACCAATGAGGAAAACCACGGACACACAGATTCTTGGGATATCTGAGCCCATTCCGGTCTGCCTTATATCTAATCAGAAACCTAATGATCTTGGACTAACTTTTGGCGACCGGAAATTTCCGCCTTTGCCCTGTGAAGCCCACTGTGTAGAGCGCTGGTTTGTTAGTATGTAGAGCACCGGTTACTAACCGGTGCTCTACCCTAATGTGTGCCTGGATATGTACATTGTTTTCGCAAACGAAGCCAACCACGTCGGCACCATAAGTCACCGCTCGAGTCGAATGAAGACGCGAATCACTTCCCCCCGCTCCGTGCACACGACATGAGCTCGCCTCACACGTGATCGCGCACCTGGCCATCACATCACGCGCACGCATCACGCCTCTCTTTCTTCACGTCTTTTCCTCTCACTTAAGATCTGCCCAATATCGACGCTGCCCTCACTTCCCTTTCCTCCCCAGGGATCCGCGCTCATTCCACCGCATCCCCCACAGCGTTTGGCAAATTCAACAAGTGAGGGAAGAGGGCGGAAGAGGCGCGGGATGATCTACCATGTCCGTACTGTGCGTTGCTCCTTTGTTTCCTCTCCTTTCATCTCCTTTTCCACTCCCCGTCATTTCTTATCTTCAAAAACATAGAAATCGAGTATCCTCGTCTTCAGGGAGGAACATGAATGTAACCCGAATCTATCTGCATCTTACGCCAAGGCACAGACACTGTGAATGCACCACTGCGAGGACTGCCTCGACTCCGATCTCGATAGATGTAATAGCGAGCCGAAGGTGTGATGCGCACTCTCTCCGATCTAATCGCCCGAGTGGACAACCCGAAAGCACGGCTTTCTGGGGACTAGCGGATGCTTTGCGGCACCAAGCCTGAGTGTTGCGCCCGGCAGGGGCACTCAGTTGCGCGTGTTTAGCCGAAATGCGACTCCCGACATGGGAGCCCGAGTAAATTCAAGTGCGAGCCGTAAGGTAAAGTAATGAGGGGGTCACTGGAGCCGAGGAGCGGAAAAGGAGAGGAGCAAGGAGAGGGAGGAGCCAGAAACCCGGGTATACCTAGACATCGTAACGAAGGATGGAGATGGGGAATGATGATGATGAATTTTTATTTTATTTTTAAAAATACGTAGGGATGATGAGACTGGGAAAATAGAGAGAGGTAGGGATAAGAGGGAGGAGGGAAAATTAAGCGTACTAGAGGGGAGCTAATGGGAAAGCTAGCTGGTTGCTATGCCTGGGGCCGTCGTGCGCCGAACGCCCCGCGAAAAGCATTGATTGTAGAAGAGCCGGATTCTTCTGCATATAGATCTGGAACACGTTCGACGCCCAGCGGCCAATAGCCTGGATCTTATCCGGGGCGACACCAGCTTCTGCGAGAGACGTCGCGCCGCCAGCTCGAAGGGAGTGCCCAGCAATGTCTTTATCGAAATAAACATGGAGGCAGTTGAGGAACCAGGACTGGGTAGGGATAGAGCTGTCCTCGCGGACGAAGAGGGCGGGATGGTGAGGGAAAAGGGTGTCGCATGATGCGAGGTACCTCCGGACTTTCGTGACGGTGTCGAGTTCCTTGTCGGCTCGAGCTACGATGACAATCTGACTCCCCTCGAAGAAGGCATCGGCCTTGTGCCTGGGGAGGAAGAAACTGACAGATGTGTCAGTAAATTTGACAGAGTTACGCGAAATGACCTTCTTCCAGTTGCGCAGGGCAACGGCGTCAGGCCAGGTGAGTTCGCCAAGTTGTAGCAGGCCATCGAAGCCTGTGAACAGCATTGCTACGAAGAGCACGTCATCGTGGGATTGGGCTGGCTGAGCCTCGATGGCCCGGGCGACTGTGAGGAGATCGGTAGTGGCAAGGGGGCGCTTGCGCTTCACCCCCTTCCCGAAGAGGCGCTTGCCGCCCTTGAGTGTCCTCCTGACAAGCGGAGAAGCACGGACCTTGCGGACATCCGGGAACACGTCTTTGAGCTGGTTGCAGATGCCAGACAGGTAGGAGTCGACGGAGTCAGGTTTGATAAAGTGGCACATATAGATGACGAAGAAAGACATGGTGTCCTCCGTGGGTTCAATGGGGAAAGCGTGCTGGGTGCAGAAGTTAATATAGGAGTTCAGGGCAGAGGTGTAGGTGAGATTTGTCGACTTGTCGACAGCGTAGCCAAGTGCGATTGCGCGTTCGTGAACGAACTTCGGAGGGGACCACGTCGGCCTCTTGGGCTGGCGTGATCCGGGTGTCAGCTTAAAGATCATAAACAGGCTGCCCCCAGCGCATCTCGAGGGGGTATAAAGGGGTGGATGATCAAACCGGGGACAAGTGCTTGCGCGAGGTTGTTCCTCCAGCGCGAAATGGCATCTGCCACTGAGTTGAGCTTGCCTGCGACATGTAGAACACGGAGGTCAATGTCCCGGGTAACGAGGATGTCAATGGAGGACTTGAGGATGTCGTTGTAGGCCGGGAGCGCCTTCAGCGAGTTAAAAATACTCACGGAGTTGGAGCTGTCCGTGTAGATGGTGATGCGCACACCTTTCGGGAGGAGAGTGGCGGTGTGGTGCAAGGCTGCGCAGACGCACAAGGCCTCGTAGAAGAAAATCTTCAGTGCGGGATTGATGCCCGGGGGTAGTTCCGACTGAAAACCCAATCCCATCGCCGGGATGTAAAATCCCATGCCACCTCTGCCGGCGCCATGTGTGGACGCATCGCAATATATTGCGAGGTTTGCTTCGTCAGGGCTGAAGTCCACGGATTTGATGAGGTAGATCCCATTGCTGCTCTCGACGTGGCCCGCGAGCCACAACAAGTCACGATGAACCGCCTCGTTGACGTAAATCAGGGTGTCCGCTCTCTCCTTCCCCTCCATCTTTGCGTAGACATTGCAGAGGGCAGGCTTGAGTAGTGGCAGGACGTTGAACACCCAGTTCGAGTAGCCCGCTAAGGCTTGCCACTCGCGGAGGGTGCGCCTGACTCCGTGCGAGGAACTCGCGGTCCAGCGCCGCAGCTCGGTGACGAACGCGGCGCGAGCTTCCTCGGGAATCGTTACGCGCATCGTGCGGGAGTTGACGAGAAAGCCTATGACAACAAGCTCAATCTCGAAGACTTGTTTATCCTCCGAATGAGGGATACCAAGGCGGTCCCAGAGTAGCTGGAGGCGAGTCTGGTTCCTGGGGAACGAGCGTTTGTAGGGCTCGTAATACTGCATCTCACTGGCACGCTGTGCAGAGGGGAAGTCGTCCATGTAGGCAAAGAGGTGGGGGATTAAGAAAACCACCATGGCGATCCAGAGAATAAATCCGGCCAGCATGGTCCAGATCGGCGGCGAACCGACGCTGCCAAACGTAGCCGCTTGGTCGACATGAAACCTGACGGAAATGCAGTAGACTTGCCATGGCTGCCATAACAAGTGCATGGGGAGCACCTTGAAAGCTCCTTTGACGTCCAATTTGAAGATATTTATCTCCGCATCCGGGCCCAGAGTGCGCTGGAGCTCACGAAGGTGATCTGCAAGCTCGCGAATACCATCCATCCGCGTCGGATTCATGGCGAGCCGCGAGATGGTCGAGTTCCTCGAGAAATCACCGCCACTGAAGTCCGTGACAAGCCTGAACTTGTCTGAGCGGGGTTTCGGGACCGCGTGGATGGGAATGGCGTGCATGCCTGGGAGGAGAGAGGTAAAAGCCCCAGAGAAACGGCCTGCCTCGATCTCCTCGTCGCGCGTTTTCTCGAGAAACGCCCGCTCCGCGTCCGAGCGAGCGATCTTCGAACCGTTGAAAGTAACCGGGTGCGAGGGGTCCGGCTGTGACCAGGGCCAGAAACCCTCGCGCAGGCCTTTGCAGAACGACACGACCAGCGGGCGGTTGGGGTGCGAAGCCAGAAGGCGCTCACAGAGTGCGACGTTGATTGGGGTTGAGATAGCGAAGAGGCTGGGGTGCTGGATGACGGTTTTTACCAGCACCTGATTTGCGAACGCCTCGGGCGGAACACCGGGAAACGGGGGGTCCGACTCTGTCCCGAGCGCAGTCTGGCTCGTTCGCCGCCTACCGTCCGACCAGACGAATTGCCGCAAGTAGCACGGCCTCGGCGGCGCCACGGCGAGGTCCTTACTTCGGGCACTCGGACTGCGGATGGTTTTTCCTGCATCCAGCGCAGATATGGAGGTGGCGACAATCGTCGTGTCTGCACTTGCCAGCGTTCCACAGCCGGCAAGGTTCGGTCGATTTTCCCTTGGGGCGGAGAGGCTTCTGCTGCGCGGCGCCTCTTCCACCTCCAGAGCCGTTGGCCGAATGGTTTTTCGACCATCTGAGGCCCTCACCGTGGGATTTGACTGCAAGTCTTCCGATCGAATTGAGGTGCATGGTCTCGAGGGTGGTGAAGTGATGGGGTTGGTCGAGTGCCACGTCTGCTCGTCGACTAGCGAGGAGGCGGCCCGCCTTCTCGAAAGCAATGACGCGGGGGTGTTGCGAGACGTGGACGGCGCCAAATTTGCCGAGGATGTAAATCCCCCACGCCTGGTACTGGGCGCTGAGGTGGGGGAAGACGGTGAGCCCGGCCTCGACGGTCTGCATCCACGCGAGGGTCCAATCGGACTGCGTAACGACGGTGCAAGAGGGCTTGCTTGAACCGGCACCGTTGAAGGTGAAGACGAGGTCCCCGACGGATTCTGTGTGAGCGGTGCTCGGAGTGACACTGTAAATCCCAGAGAGGACAGCATCGAGGTCGATGGCTTTGTTGGTAAGGAGCCGGAGCCACTGTGATTCGGGAAATTCGACGCGAGCTCGAGTGCGAAGGGAACGGAGCGCCCGTTTAGGATCGACTCCATAAACACCGAGAAGTCGCATGGATTCTGCGAGGTCGGCGCGGAGGGGCTCAGTGCTGACGAGGGCGTCGTGTTTGATCCACGGGAATTCTTCCTCGTCGAGGGCGAACCTGCTGCGCTTTGCTGGAGGCTCCCCGTCGCTGTCGTCGACGTCCCCGTTGGAATCTGTGTCGTCGTCCCCGTCCGCAATTTCTTCGCCATTGGCTCCGAGTTGGGGGTTAGCTCATTTCTTTCCGCGGGCCTTGGCCTTTTCCTGGTCTCGGACCCATTGGTCGCACCGGTCCATGTAAGGCTCCATGAACTTTTCGATCTCTTCAGCTGTTGGGATGGGACCAGCGACGCCTGAGGTCGAGACGGAAGGTTCGGCGAGAATATCGTAGATGGCCAATGTGGCGGCGACCCGAGAGGTGGTACCGGCCTCGAAGGCAGAGATGAGGGCCTCGCAGCGAGCGGAGGGAGTAGTTGTGACATCGGACATTGAGCGAAGCGATGGGAAACGGTTGCTCGAGCGGGCGTTGAGTTTAGAAAGCACGAAGTATCCTAGTGACGCGTGAAGCGTAAGGATTTCTGCGGTAAACGCGATGAAGTGGGAATCCCTTTACCTAGTGACGCGTGAAACGCGCGAGAGCAGCGGCTCTGGAAATGACGCGACTAGGGGATTCCTACAGCCAACTAGACAGACTGAGCTCGCTGCGTGAAGTACTGCAGCCACGGGCGGACGTACTGTAATTGATTCACGGTGTATGGGCGACGCGACCGGGAATCAAAATGTAGCTGGGTTCACGGTGGAGAAACTGATACAGACGACGCGTCCCGAATCAGCTTCCTGAACGCAGCGACCGGTCTCGCGGAGACTCACCTAGGACGAGCGGAACAAGAGGGTATGGGAAAACGCCCTTCTCTTGCCCCGTCCTAAGTACCGTTGCGGAGGATCCAAGCGCACGACAAAGCGGACAATGAAGTAAGACTTCTATTGTGCGCTTGGTCCCCGGCAGAGAGGCGCCATCGAGGCGGAGGGCCCTCGCTCAACTCGATCGACGGGCTGAGCGAGGTGGAGACAAAGACGACCCGAAGGTCACAGCCAAGCTCGGAGATCAAAGAGATCTCCAGCATCAGAGGCTATGACCTCGGGTCAAACTGCCTGAGTCAGGCCACGGGCCGATTAGACACGCATAAACATTTCTTTTTAAACACCATATAATAAGGTAATTCGCGCAGCTGCTTCTCTCTACCTCTGTCCTGATGCTGCCCTGACGCTGCCCTCCGCTGGCTCTCGCTCTAGCTCCCCTATTTCTACCTTGTTTTCTGCCACTCAACTCGAATTGATGCACGGTGCGCCGCTGCCGCCGCTCGTTCGCTCATCCCTCGCCTTTGCTGCCGCCGGCGCCGGCGCCGTTCTTTATTTTCTTGCCCCTCGTCTAGCCGCCGGATCACTTCTTGCCACCGCCTCCCCGTTTGCTCGCCGTGCATTCGATTCCCGTCCTCGAGCCCTGAAAATCCTTAGTGCTGCTTCGTCTCTTCCCCGCCGTCCTGCCTCTTTGTTCTTTCGCTCAAGACGCCGCTTGTCGGCCAAGCAACCGTTTCCCCCAAATATTCAGAGTCGAGTCCAGTCAGGACTAACAAGCTCTGTGCGCAAATCTCTTCAAGGTTCTTTTTTCTTTGATACGGCCACGGGCTGCTCCAAAAAAAAGCCACAACTTCATGAACTCGCACGCACTCGCGGAGTGAGTGTTGCGAATTACGCACGCCCCAGCTGTACACTCAACTTTCGCAGGTGTTGAACACAGATTCCAAGTAGAGGCAAGACTCGGCGGCGCAGGGTCCGAACCCATATCACGATTTCTCTTAATCATGGCGTGTTCTAATCAGGTTCGAGTCGACTTCTAGTTGTTTCAGTGGCGAACTCCGTCCTGCTGACATTCTCATTTTAACCGTGCAGGTTCGGGAACGCAAACTCTTGATATTCTCAGGTATTCAAGCCAGCTTCAAAGTAGGAATCAGACTCGGCAACGGATGGTACGCATCCCCAAGATTTGGCTGTGTATGGTTGGTTGATTGCGGAAGTTGCCTGTTCGAATCAGGCTCGAGTACTAAAGAGGTTGGTTTCTAAATCTTTTCTTTTGCCTGCTCAACTACGGACTATGCGTTGGTACTAATACGGCGGACTCAACCCGGGGAACTTAAGAGCCAAATTCGGATAACATTCGGTTTGATACAAATTCATGGGTTTCTCTTCGATATCCTGTTCGATCTGAGTACTTCATTGATTGCGGTGCACATTTGATTCTTTCATGCATGCAGGAGATTTGAAATTTGTGACTGAATGCACCCTCACGAGCAGTCTCGCGGCGCACAACGTCGATAAGGACGAGAGGAAGGCTGCGTGCGCCGAGAGGGTATGTGGGCGGATATGAGGAAGTGCTTACGGAGTTGGGATGAACGGAGGTGAATAGCAAGTGGAGTACCGCGGGAGTTATGTTTTTTTTTTTGGGGGGGGGGCGTGTATGGTGTTGAAGACAAGGAAGTCGGAGTGAGTCGTATTCAAATTTACCCTTCTTATGTCTGCCAAATCGTTCCCACGATTACAAGCTTCTCATTGTGTTCTATATCTAACACAACAATTACAATCTAAAAACCCGAGTATAGACTCTCAAAGAGGAGGAATCCAGCAGAACCGAAGAAAATTTATAAAAGGGCCCATGTCACCCCGATTTAAAAGAGGGTCCACTGGACGTTGATTAAACCGTCGTTCACATAATTAGGATCAAGCGCAGCGATGGCCCCCGAGGACAAGTCGATCGAATCAGCGCCATGCAAGTCGTTGCAACCTGCGCACCTGTCGGCGACGATAACCGAGATGCTGATGCCATTGTCTAAAGCGCAAAGTAAAACGGTTATTTCCCTTTGTTCGGTGAAGTGAACGACGAAATGCGTACATTTAACAGTGACGGTTTCCCCGCAGTGCGCGCCATTGTCCCAGGTGTCTACTCCGAGGGCGACGACGAAGTCGGAGTTCTGGAGCACGGTTCCGCAGGCGCCGATACCACCAGCGGGGTAATAAAATGAGGCTACAAGAATTATCTGTACCATTGCTCACAACTGAAGGTTGAACTTACCAATTGCGTTGAAGGTGGTTCCTCCTCCTCCAGGGGATCCCCCGCTGACGCAGAGAATTTGGCCGACTTGAAGATCTGACAAAAAGCATTCAGCGCGAATTGCCTTGAAATGGGGCAGGGGATCATACTTGTGCAACCACTGTTAATGGAAGGATTCTGTGCATGCAACTGAGCGTCAGAGATGCCAGTCTTCGACTCGATGGCTGGGCAGGTGTCTCCGCTCACGACAGTATATGTCTGTGAACATCCACTGCTGGTACCCCCGGAAACGCAGAGGGCCTCGCCGATTTGAAGATCTAGAGAAAGAAAAAAAGATTCAGCGCAAATTGAAGGAACAAGGGAAGGCGGCCATACTTGTGCAGCCACTGTTAATGCTCGGATTCAGCTGATGCAACTGAGCGTCGGAGACGCCGGTCTTTGACTCGATGGCTGCGCATGTGTCTCCGCTGACGACAGTATATGTCTGGGCGCATTGGCGTTTCTGAAATGTGTCATGTTAGGAAAGAAAAGCAGTTGGGATTATTTGAGCACCGCAAGTCTAGACAACGCGTTCGCCTCCGGGGACGCAAGAGGACTTGCATTAACCACGGCGCCAAGCACCATCGCAAAGAGAGGAGCAAAGACCTTGGAGACCATTTTGAACCAGAGTATGTAAGCAGAGAACAAATCTAGCTTGGAAGAATTGCGAACAACGCTGCAGCTTTTATACTGCGAGAGGAAGGAGCCCCTGGGCTAGGCGTACTCGGTGTACCAAGTTGAACCGGATGTACATGTCCGGCTTTCTGTTGAATTTATCCTCCGTCGGACAAGGATACTAAACAGCTAAATCCGAAATCGAGCTCGGCACTCATTTACTTATATGTTATGATTTAGGTTTGGTGACCCGGCTCTAAGTTCCCCCAAATCCATTTATAGTCATTGCCAGCCGTCACCGACCCGTTAAGTTATCCACCAGCTAAAAAAATTCCCTTGTTCAGTGGGTAACTTTGAACAATCGACAATTGATGCGAGGAACCGATCCAAGCTCAAGGCTTCAACTTGGCAAGCCGCTTGAAATTCCTGCGATCCAGATCGGACTTCACGGACCTTCCTTGTCCGTTAATTATGGAAAACCCAAGAGTTAATCCCTCTCAAATAGCACCTAATGTCGGGTGAAATTCACCGAGTCCATTTTGTGAACATGCGAATATGCGGGACCGTGCAACGCGACTACTTGTGAACTAACTTGAGAGGGTATTGTGGTGGTTACTTGCTGGTGGGTCGCATTTAGTTGCAACACCAAGTCCATGTTGACTTGATGCGACACTGTCGGCTTTCGGCATCCCACCGATATGTGTTGATTCCCGCTACCTTTAGGTATGGGTTTTAGGAAGCCGGAAATTTCACTGAATTCATTTTCTCGTCAGCAGCTTTTGCGTAGCTGATCGAGGACATGATCTCTCTGTAAGAAAACTTTGGCATCCCCTCGGTCAAAGCCGATGATTGCGGCTCAAAACTTATAATTCTGCTTAGTAATTGGGCCGATTCTGTCGCTGCAACTTTCACAACTACCGACTAAGCACCGACGACGTTTTCTTGCATGCCCTCCTTCAAAGCCTAGTCAGCCCTGTTTCTTTGATCTTTTGCTAGGAAGCCATCCAAATGATTAATGTAAGACGTTATTCCCTTAACTAGAGATTTCTCTTTTTGGTTCAGCTCTCCCTTGCAACTTGTGTTGAAATTTGGTCGAAGGCGCGCCTTTCTTGTATTAAGTATGGCCCCGGGGTGATCGAGAGGTGAGCTTGCCGAGATGTTTGGAATCCTTCCTTGTCGGCCTTGCCGACTTCATCGCATCAATTAGGCCTCTTGCCAATCCCCATCATTCACCCGGCAAAAAAAAGAGGTATAGGGCTGATCCTTTTTCCGACCTCAGCCTCGAACCGACTAAGCCGTAATTGTTCCCATGTGTGTTACGTCCAAATCAGTATAGGTGATGTTTGTGTCATACGCATCCCGGACTGAAAAAGGAGTTATTGATTTTTAAATTCAGTATTCAACTCAGTCGGATGTGGAAGGGGAAGAGATAAATACTAGTGACAAACATTACAGCAACAAATAGACACCAAAAACACATGGAGCTATGAACCACATGGCTTCCGCGTACATGATACAAGTTCTAGCCAGACAGATCTCCATTCTTCAAAAAGTTGGGGTCAATTTTTTTCCCTCCGAACCTGCCCTTAGTCGCCGGTTCGAATGCTGGCGCCTCGCATGTCGAGACGGAATCTGAGTCAGTGTGCAGCAGGCCAAAAGTGCGTACTTGGATTCCGCACCGTGTCCGGCTCGATTGCGCCGGAATCCAATCCCGTCTGCCTGTTAAGGGGCTTTGTTCTCGGGATCCGGCCCGTTTCCATCTAAGACGGGTTGACGGACCGTCGAAACGGTTTCCGTTCCGTCCGTCGAGGGCATTTCCTCACCCGTTTTAAAAACGGGTAGAATGGGTTCATCCATACCTCGATCACTAGCCCTTATGCCCACGTCCGGTCTTCCTGGAGAAGCACTTCAGCCCTCTCGCATTAAAGAGGTAGGAACGGGCTTTGATTTGCGCCTTGAAGAGTCATGAAGCAGAGCCTCGAGTCTTGGTACTTGAGAGGGCTTGCGAGACACGTGATTCGTATCAAACGGACCGTGAACTTGAAGTACAGTTACGGCCAAAAAACTTACCGGAACGAAAGTGGAGCCAAGCTGTCCAACGCGAAAGGAGGCCAAATTAAAACTCCGACACTTATGTAACAAGACTCTACTCTAATCGGACCCCCGCACTTAATTTAACAGATCGAGGTACGAGATCGCTTGTTGAAGTGTCTGCCTGCGAGAGACTAGGTGGGACTTGATCACATCTCAGGTTATCCATTCTTTAAGATTTTGATCGTTCGGCGGTGCCCATAACATTACACGTGTTGAATTATTAAGCTCTTTCTGCTCTTGCGCAGTGGCCCCCATGGTTGTACTACGGACTGCGCCGTCAAAAATTGCTCTGCTTCTGAGCTGCCCAAATCGGTGTCTCGGCTTGCGAGCCGGCTGCGATCCTGATTCCTGAGCTTGGCGCCTCAAGAGAGCTGCCTGCTTCAATACTCCTTCCTTCTTCCCCCATCATTGCGGCCGCAACCATCTCTCACTGCTGCTTTGGGCGCAACGAACTCGTACACTTCCTGGATCAGCACTACCTCAAATTATAAGCTGCAAGACCGCCTCAATAAATCTCTTCTCCTAGACTTCGGGGAACTCGAGTTATCGTACCAACACTGGACATCAAATGGAAACGTGCCACAGCAACCAAAATCATACATCTCTCTCTCTTTATAAAATAACGGGTGTCTGTCTGAAGCCTTTAACGCCCTTCATTTGGTCTTTCCAACCCAAATCTATGGATTGTCTCACACCCGAAAGAGAGAGACAAGCGCTCAGCGCCAATTTTTTTTCACGGCGCTTGGGGCCTCGATCGGCGCTAACTAATCTGTCTCTTGCCGCCTTAACTTCCCACGTCTTTTTTCAGCAATGCGGCGATCTTGCAATGAGTCTCGAGCCCCACAGATCCAGTGCCTTCAAGTTCCCACCGTATCAAGAGAGACATGAGTCTAAGGATGATGTTCTCATCTAAATCTTTATAAAGTAACGGATTTGTCAAGTGTTTAAACTCTGCTCTGGGTAAATCAACTCCAGAGTTATAGAAAGCCCAGAGAAAGCGCAGTTTACACGGTCACCGGATGATGTTTTGACGCTGAGAGGCTTGTTAGCCTTCAATTCGAGGTCAAGACTGGGCCGCTTGCCCTGGGTCCATCTACGAACTGGGATCGAATGGTACCGGGAAACTTGAAACACCCGTGGCTGGCTCACTCCTCGTGCAATGCCTATTCAAGACATATCTCCATCGAATTGTTGCTGCTTCCTAACTCCGTCTGGGGCCTCCGATATCTTTTAGCCACCCCATTCGCGGTTCCTAATTCGCTGTTCCTGCTGAGGCAGATGGAGACTGGCTATCATACGGATCTGATGAGTCTCACCGTATTTTGACTCTCTCTTTCGTCCTCGAGTTTCCTCGCTCAAGCACCCTCCCCTCCCTCCTGGCCTTCTACTTCATTTCTGATTTCTGTGTTTCACAGCCTACGCACCTTAGGTCTTTTTATTTTGAATTTTCCTACTGGCTAGATAGCAGGTGAGGAAGCCAGAACACGCGGCCACACTCATCTATCTCTTTGGCTCGCCCCAATCTCCGAAGTCCGGATACGCGCATGATTTGTTCATTGATGCTGGCGCCGTCGCAGAAAATCTCGATCTCTACGGAGGCCAGCCAGCTGCCACGCCCACCCACACACCCCGTCGGGCCATCCGCCACCGCTGTTCGAATTTCTGGTATGCATGCATAGGCTTCGCTTGCACCAATCTCCCGTCCTTCGAACACATTATCTCAGGCTTCTCGGTGACTCTGATTCTTCACCCGCCAATTTCAAACATGGATCAGGAGCAACCTCCATGGCACCGAAATATTAATGTTCGATGAGTCCGTCAACTCGAACCACACCGAATTTTTGTAATAGACACTGTCCCCATCGCGAAGCAGTATTTATTCCCTGTATTTTCCCTAATTCATACACCACAAACGCACGAAGTGAGATTTATTGGTCGGCTATTTTCAACTGAGATGTCGGAGCGAAGCGGAGATCTGTCTTGTAGTGTATATGTACATCCGCTCCAGCATTTGACCCAATTCTCATGTCTCGATGTCTTGTTTGGAAGCCGAGAGTGTACTGTTGCTCGGAGCAAATTTCAAGCTACCAGAAAAGTTGCCACTCCAATCTTCTTGCGGTCTCGAAAGTCCCGCTGCGACGCGCAAGATAATAAGCAAAGGAGCGAGACCCTAAATTAAGGGGTGTGTTAGCCTACTTCGGAGTTTCCACAGACCAGATATCTCACCGCCATTTGGGCGTGAATATTTTGGGCGTAGTAGAGATTTGTATTCTTCTTCACATCCAAGACCACAAATATAAGAAGAGTGGCGGAATATAATGCGGCTGACTCGATGAGGATCTCCATGATTGGGTTGAAAGTGCGATGAGAACCAGTTCCGGCCTTTTTGCCCATGCGTTGAACGAGGAGGATTCTCAGAGTAATCAAAAAGGTGGTGGTCAAGCTGGTTGCAACCGACAGCGAAAAGTAGATCGTGCTGTGTCTGACAAAATTCGCAGATTTTTTTTCAATCGTGAATGGTTCCGAGCTCTGCTCCGCAATGACTTGGTCGGAGATCATCAATCCGGCCAAAGCTATTTTGTAGGTCTGGATTAGACGGAGATGAATGGCCAAGACTTTGTGACTCACTGGCTCCACTGATAGTGGCAAGTATTGGAAGCACGACAATCTGCCATCGACGGTTCCACACAACCCAGCACCGCCATATCTTCGGAAAATGAGCCGGAAAAAGACATGATCAAACCACAGAACTCACGAAGAGACAATCTGTAATAAATATATTGAGGCAGAAAAAGGTGTCACCCGTTGCCTCAATCCACACTTTCAAATGGGTTAATGAGTACAAGAGACCTGGGCCAGTAGGAAGCTCGTTGTTGTCCACAGCCTGGGAGTAATACAGCCAATTGAGTGAAGAATGCATCGTGGAGCATATATAGGACGCAAGAACAAGCGCGATTTGCCACCGCATCCGGGAGCCAGCATAACGCGTGCCGGTAACTATTGTGGTGGGGTCAAGAATTGTGTTGAAGCGAGTTTCTCGAGACCAGCTTACTGATTACCCAGAGCGTCAGCAGCATCGCGGCTGTGTACAATCCTGCCAACATATTCGTTAGGATAAAACTCGGGACTGAACCGAAGAATATACCATTGAACCAATTCTCGACGATGAGAGAGCTGATGGGCACCGGTGGGGTCATCTTCACTGTCAACGCACGACAGTCTTGTGTCCGTTATATATCACCGAGTGACAAATGATTTGGGAAACATGAGGCTGAGGTTTTATCCAGAGGTTGGGTTATACCGCAACATATCGAGTCCAGGATTATCGGAGATGGAGGCTGGCTTTGAATCCAATAGAAGGAAACGCCGTCTTCGGATTTTTAGAACAGGCGAGTTGCTGTGCGTGAGAAGACTTCTCACCGTGCAACTCAATTGGAATGCTATATCCGTCAGCACCCTCTTTTTAAAATTAAGCCACTCTGTCCAAAGCCTTTTAAAACTCCGACTTGTCCGACCTAACTGCCCGCCGCGGCCAAGTTTAGCGCTCTAGCAAGCGCCAACGTCAATTCAACTCCGCCGCCACCGCGCTCTTGTTTCTTTTCGACATCTCTTATCAACTCAATCGCCCTTGTACCTGGGAATATCACGCAAGGTTATTTTAATATCTTAGCGCTGCTGGCAGAGATCATATCGGTCTCTATACATTCCCAACCGGCTGAACGCGAATGACTCGGATCTATGTCAAGCCTCAAAACTGGACTATACTGAGCTTTCTTGTTGGCTTCGACCCTGAGTCTCCGCGCTAGTATACGCGCGCATGAATGATTGCTACAAATAGGGTCGGAAGCTCACACGCCCCACGCCCCACGAACGCTTACCGCGTGCCTCGGTTCTTTGTCAACTGAAAATGGCTGTGACATTGCTGTTCATTGTCGACCCATATTTTGACCCGTTCCAAACCTGCTTCCGCTTCAACGAAATTGTGGATCTTATTTCAAGCTGCCTGTCTCGGCCGGAGATCTCTATCAAGCTTCTCGCGGCTATGAAAGAACGAGCATTAAAGCGACACTTTCTGATCACTACCCTCCTAGTACCACCACCATGTCGCTGGCTCCCAGAATATGGCTGAGTAGGTTCGCTTCTGCTTTCTGCCTGTAAAATCTGATTGGTCCCTTGAGTTACGGGCGCCTCCTCTGGCTTCGGAAGAGCGCTTACAGAGGTCGTGCTTTCCCAGGGAGAAATCGCCGTCGCGACTTTGCGGACACCAGCGGATCTCGAAGACCTCGCTGTCACTAATCCCGATCGCCTCCTCGTGATCAAATGCGACGTAGCCAAGCTCGACGAAGTACTTTCCGCGTTCTCCACTGCCATAGAAAGGTTTGGGCGAGTGGATGTGGTTTTCAATAACGCCGGGTACGCGATAGTGGGCGAGATCGAGGCCGTCCCGGAGGAAGCAGCACGCACCCTGTTCGATGTCAACTTTTGGGGTGCAGTGGCAGTTAGCAGGGAGGCGGTCCGGATTTTTCGCGATGTTAATCCACCAAATATCGGCGGGCGCTTGTTGAATGTCAGCTCTGGGGTCGGATTCTGTGGAGGACCAATAATTGGGATGTATGCTGCTTGGTGTGTCTTGAGATATATTTGTTAAATGTGTCACTAATTCATGATTTCCTTCCAGTAAACATGGTGATTTAATATATCTATTAATCATTAAAACTATCCTGACCTGTTCAAAAGCCTTGGAGGGCTTCACAGAGTCGCTGCGATTGGAAATGAATCCGGCATGGAATATCAAAGTTTGATGCCTCCAAATTTCTGCGCGGCATTTAACAGAGGCACAGATATCGACAATCGCACCGGGAGCATTTAAAACCCGCGCTCACACCACAGGCGCGGTTTTTTTCCCCGTCCCGGACACTTACGGAGGCGAGGGTTTGCCGTCTCAAGTCGTTCGCGATTGGTTTCAAGACGGATCTGGTATTCGTGGGGATCCGCGGCTGGGTGCCGAGGCGATATATCGGTTCTCCAAGCTGGAATCCCCTCCGATGAGGTGGGCGATGGGGAAGGATTCTATTAAAGGGATTAGGATGCAGATTAAGCAGGTTACTTCGGAAGTAGATCAGTTCGAGAGCTGGTCAGACCACCTCGAAGTGATTGTTTAACTTGAGGGAGTTCAATGTTACTTTCAATTCTCGTTATCCTCAGTAGTGGGTTTGCCCTTAAAATCCCTTAAAGACACAGATTTTGACATCGAGAGCCGCTGGGCGATCCACTTGGAGGGATTAAGCGGCTGAGCGATCTACGGGATCAGCACCTAAATCAATCCAGGATTTTGCGACACAGGTAACGCACGGAACGGGCTACGGAGGTAATGTTTCGGTTGGCTCCGCTACAAGGCTGGCCGTTGCCAAAAGAAACTCAACAGTACTTCTCTGATGGCCGCTGACCACGAGCACGACAACGAGGTGAAATCTTCCAACGGGAATCCTGTCACTTCTCGGCATCATCGCCTCGTGGTTGTCAACTCCACGTTGAATTTCGATCGGTCTCGGAGGACCGTAAGAGCGAAACCTATTCTCGTGCGGAATCGTAACTTAAGCAACACTTACCATTCGCCAACATCTTCATTCACCGGAAGAAGCGATGTTCCGTTTTTGTTCCATTTCCATCAGGGTTGGAGGATTATGAACAAATCCTATTCGAGGACGAGGGAAACGGGAATTCAAAATAACTTCTACCCTCTCGATCGCACACCCCGCTGGCCATGCGGAGTGCCTTGGGCCAAAGCGACGTGTAACCCCTAGTAGTTCGAGAGTAACCGTCCATGTTCCGTGGTTATCATCTACTTCCGTGCATTCCACAGGCTATATCGCGATTTCAATCATAGACACTTCGCCTTCGCAAGTGTGCCGGAAAGAAGCGAGAATGTATCTTGGAGATCTACCTGAGTTAACCTTTACCAGAAAAGCACCTCCAACTCTCAGTCTGCGGCCTGTTTTGGGGATGGGACGTCGATTGCGTCCAACGCCACGCAGTTGGTCGGTGCTCAGACTATCAGCACCGATGATAGGTGAAACATGAAATGAGCGCTGAACCAATTAGATTTGGTCAACCTCATATCAGGCCCGAGTCCGGGATTTTGGCTCCATTCAAAAGATGGGCGCTCGTCATTTATTTCCATGCAAATTTTTTGCTTGATTAATTCGTTCCTCGGATTGAAATTTTGCTGGGAACGGTGCAAAAGGCAGTGCAGTTTGCACTGAGACGTTCAACCTTCTGTGGACACGCGTTGTTCCGCGGTAATGGTGTAGATTTGGTTGATCCCACCGACGCTCTGGTATTCTGTCACCAGAATGTCAGGGAAACCCCGCTCCTATACTATCATTCTAACGCTCAGGTCCTTCCATTACCGGATATCAAACTCCGAGTCACACTTCCCGCTTTCAGTATTGAATAAATACCAGTCTAGGATCTGGAGTTTGAGCACTGCAGTATGTTGCCCCTCCACAGTGCGTTCGCCCTTATCTTCCCTTTCATCCTTCCAGGTATAATTCCGTCAAAATGGTGGTCAATGCACAAGACTAATGCACCCTAGCTTTCGGTCAGTTGACTGAAGTGTGCAACCCCGGAACTGGACTTTGCTTCAACCAGGCTTTCGTAAGTACTCATTTTTCATTACTCTCATTTCGTTCAGAGTTTATATGCTGCTAGGATGAAGCAACGGAATCCACCTTCGGTTTCGTCCTCCCAACTGAAGGCATCTTCACCGACGACTTCATCACCACAATCACGACGCCGGTGCCGTATGGATTCGTCGGGTTTGGAATAGGAAACGCTGGCAAAATTCCTGTGTAAGTGCGGAGATATGTCTGATTTCCATGCACAATGGCTAACGTACTCTCCACAGAATGAGTGTTGCGGGAGTGATGACCGCTTTCACCATGTGAGTTTATGGCGCCATTCTTTTTCCATGCTGCTAAAGCTCTGCCAGTCCTGGTCCCATTGGAACACTGCAGAACGCTATGCTCATGCAACAGTCAACGCTTTCGTGAGTTCCCCCTTTCCGCCAGTCTCACATGCGTTGACATCATCTCAGGACAAATGGCACCCAGCTCGTCCCAAATTCATCGGGCGGACTTGTTTCTATTTCGAAACTTTCATTCTGGAACGCGACATCCGCCACCTTTATCTTTCGGTGCCAAAACTGCTCCCTCGCGGCCCCGCCGGCCGTTGGAGGGTTCCATCTAGCCGTGTTCCAATCCTACGAGCCGGGTATCTATCCGGCTTTCGACGCCTTGAATGCCACCTTCAAGACAGACAAGGCAGCCGTCAGCGGTTTTGACATCCACAACATTGCAGCGCTGAGAACCACTGATTATGATGCATTTTTGGTCGCGGCTGGCTTTGTGTAGTATAGCGGTCTGTAATAGTAGTCTTTTTTGGTTCGTTTATTGGCGAGTTCCTTGTTATACGCAAATTTTTCTGCTAGGATTCAACGCAATATTGCCCTGTGGTCAACCCGCCTCAAAGGAAGAACACGACTCAGTCGCAGGTGGTCCGCATCCGCATCGGCTGGATCTGGAAGCTATGTCAATGTTAACTACTGTGGACTCAGGCCTGAGTCATAATCCTTCTTTTTATATTGCCTCAGGGTGTATAGGTCCGAAGATCGCAACTCGGAACGCTGTCAAATGCTAGGTACATGTTCTGGAATATGGTCCAGGTTGCGCAAGCACCGGAATAGATTCAGTGTGTTCGACACATCGTAAACGGGGTCTATTGCTGTGGAGGTCGCCCGTTCGAATCGAGCCCCGAGCCATAATCTTGCATGCGATTTTTTTAAAATTCCAGTCACCGCTTCGTTAAAATTCCTCGTGCGCAAAACGCACCCTACAACTCCTGCGCTTCGAACCGCGGAAGACACCTGTTCGAATCAGGCTGCTCGCGTCATCAACGTCCCACTAACAAACTGCTCCGATGTTCGAAGCTCTTATTCGTGGATGGTATTTGACACCTACACCCTGCTCGCGACCCCCGAGAAAAACCGAGAAACCCATGGGCCGAAATAAATTCAGTGTGTTCAAAACACGCTGCAAAACATGATTCCTGCCATATATCTCAACCATATCCATTCGCATAGTGTGTGCGACATTGCTCATGAATATGAACACGACTCGGTCGCGGATGGTCCCCACCTTGACCGGAGCTTCGCCATTTCCCCCACTGTGGAAGAGGCCTGTTCGAATCAGGCCCGCGTCACTATCGTTGGACCCTTGTGTTTTTATTTTCCGTCACTTCTTCAGGATGTACGCGTTTACCGAAGATTGTTTGAAACTCGAAACTCCATACAATAATATTATGCTGTATTGAATCGGGCCTGGGTTGTTGCCGTGTTTGGGAATATATCCTTTCTCATATCTGCCCCGCTTCCCACGCGGATTCCAAAAGGCAGGGCCGCAGGGGAAAGTTCAACCAAGTAACCAGGTTTGGAATGAGACCAACCAGGCTATCCAGAATGTTGGGACAGTTGCGGGTGCACCCACGAAGACAAAACGGTTGTTCTTTTGTGCAATACAATGACTCTCCCTTCACCAATATCTGGATCGTCCCAGAAAGATTAGGCCAACAATCGGCGGAGCGGCGGTCCATGTGATCCCGACATGTAACATCATCAGTGACGCGTCACCGATCATCCCGGGATCATTCTCTTTTTCTTTTCACCTCCTCTGTTGATATTCTCGCTGCTTCGCCCTGCCCTTCTGCTGCTTTGAGAACTAACGCCAAATTATTCCGCCATGTCGCTTTGCGCAGCGTACTCGACCGAGGACGGGCGCAAGAGGCGTGGGATGATGCACTGGTGGTGCGTCCTTGGCTCCTTTCCTTCGCATATGTTCTCTAACTCATGTCTTTTTTCCCTTCAATACCATCTCCCCGCCCAAACTGTCTCCGCGAAGGCCACAAACGGTCCGGTCACGTGTGGCGTCAAGGGCCACCAGCGCCGCGACTCCCCGAACCTCGACCCGAAGCGCATTGAGGCCCTCTACGCTATGCCCATAAAGTGCTTCCGCTACGGCGAAGAGGGCGGCCCAAGTGCTTCCACTGCGGGGAGACGATGCGGCTTGCCTCTTGTATCTGTTACGTTACGCTATACTGGTTGATTTCCGTGTCCCTCTCCCTCCCCGCTTTCAATCGTACTGTTCCGCCTTTCGCCCTTCGTCGCGGCATGCCCGTCGCTCAGACCCACATCTGCAAAAGCCGCCCTCCGCAGCCGCCGCCCGAGTTCAAGGCCACTATCGACGCCAAGCCGGAGGCCGCCGCCGCCGTGTGTGTGCACCTGCGGTACGCATGCCCACCGGAACTCCGTGCATCTTCGGTGTCGCGTAGCACGTCCTCCGAACCGCAGGCGCAGTCCATCCTCTTTCTGGACTCGTCACGCCCGTTGCATCGTCGTCGTGATATCTTTCCGCCAGCAAGTACTCACATGCGCGCCCCAGCATTGTCTTTCCCCTGCAAACAGGCTCGTTGTATCCTTTCCCAAGCTGGCTGCAAACACGTCCTCCACATTTTCTGGTGCTACGGACTACTACCTCTGCCGGACCTGAGTATTTTAGGGCTTGGCACGTCGGGTGGTCTCTCAAGAGGTGTTGCGAGTTGGTTTAGACCCATAAACGTGCTTGCTATTTCCGCCGTACTACCAATTCACACCCTCAAAGCCCGCTTTTTTGGGCTCCCTTTCCGAGCATTCCCACTATCCCCCCATCTCCTTGGTTTGGCTTGCCGCTACCTCCTGGCCATTTATGCATCCAGAAAATATCGCCGCAAAACTCCTTACGCAATGCCCCTTACTTAAGGTTCATGCACTGCCTGTTGGGTTGAGATCCCTCCCGCCGTTCAATTCGGTGTCTCAAGCCCAAGGGGAGTACAAGACCACACAAGCTTAGTCGGAAATTCATCTCCTTGGCGAAACGACTCGTTCGCGCGTTTTCCTACCTCTCAATACAGACATACCCCTCTAATCGGGCGCACACTTCCCTTTACCTTCCGCATCCCTCGCTTTCGCTTTCGTAAACCTCTGCTCCTGAACCCCAGCGAAAACCCTGTATACTCAAGTCTGCCCGGATCTGCTTCAATCTGCTCGATATTGGCTAACTTCGGTGATATATGCTGAAATCTGTCAACTGCTGGAAGATCTGGAAACTTGGCCAAAACCGTTTCATTCCCGCGGATGTCCCTCAGTGAAGAAACTTGAGATTTGTCCCATGGACAGGTCAAATTTATGTTTAAGTCCAGGTGCGTCATCACGTCATCAATAGCGTCGCGACGACCGGCGAAGTTTGAAACACTGCTTGTTTCCTACCACCTCCATGCACTTCTCTTCCTGCGACTTTCTCTAATCTTTCGTTGATGGCCTGGCCACTATGCGACCTCATTGAGTTTCCTTCAGCCTGCTGTCGACTACTTTCCCTGCTCATCTTCCCCTGCGTTCAGCGATACTCCCTGGACCAGTTTTCGAGACCCTTTTGATCGTGTAGGCATCTTCTTTGCCTTGAGTTCACCAGATTGACGCTATTGACAGAACTGGATTGACATATTCACTGTCTGGGATGACTGCGAGGCCCCTTGATGTGTCGGTAACAAGGTATACCTTCACTTACTCGGTCCATACTAGTTTTTGGAGCCGAATACGGATGCGACGCCCCGCCTTCGAGTGCTCTACTCCCAAGATAACTGTGTGCGAGCTAGTAGCCTACACATCGATTCTCTTGTGCGTGCTCCCAAGCTATCTTTTCCTCGCTCCTTTTCCACCGAAATTTTGACGCTCTTTACTGCCGATTATCAAGTGGTTCCGGCGATTCAGGCAAGCGTATCAATAGCTCTATCACCCCCAGCATGTGCGGCACCGTCGGTGTGTTTCTTTTCTGCCTCTGCGGTTGCACACCACTCTCATTCCTGTGTCGTATCGACAGCGATGCCACATCAGGTGGCACTCTCAAAGTAATCTCCCACTCATCAAATTCCCTGCAGACACGGTGAGGTTCATAATTAGTCTTCACGCCCTGTTCATCATTATCATGTCGCACGTCGTCGTGATGGTGCGGTCCGTGCTTATGCTCACTCCTTTTTCCAGCAGTTCATTCTCAACAACCTTCCTGCCCCGCAACTCCTTCCCCCGTGAGCTTTGTTTGCGTGATGGGAATTCTTGAAGACGGGGGGACATCTTGTGTGTAATGACCTAGTGTAGCATAGTTTACTGTGCCGTAGGTGGTGGAATAATGGATATTTTAAATTAATTGAGCCTAGAATACAAAAAACAATATATTAGAGAGCTTGCGGCAGCCACCAGGAGCCACCCGGTGGCTGATCAAGCATGCGGTAGCCAGTCGCTGTGGCTCCTCCAGTGGCAGTCTCCTACCCGCCCGCACGATATTCACAGTGCAATAGTAATACAAAACGACAAATTCTTGATAGCCGACACTAATACTTCCGAAGATCAAAGCCCCAACCCCTCCACGGCGGCTGGCACTTAACAAATGTAAACAACATAGCCACCCATTCCACTTATTTTCTAAAGCTCATTCCCCTCAATGTGCTGTCCTCTGAAAAATTGCACGAAGGGCTTGGGCGCTATCCAGCAGTTATACAATAGAGAGCTTGCGCAAAAGCTGCACAAGCCGCTTGCGGCTTTTTTGCATTGCGCAGAGCCGCAGGATTATTTGAATTATTACGTTCACAAATGCCATGTTGGGGTTGAAAACTGGTCTGTAATATCGGAATCTGTGTATTCTGTAGACGCTGTGGTGGCCCAGGCGTGGGAAAGCTAACATTTGACTGCATCAATAACCCTTGGTTTCCGCTCCGCCTCGCCACTCAGGTTCCATGATGTCACTGACGTCATGTCTATAGCGGTTCGGTTCATCTGACAACATACCAAATGCCCACAGACGGCTACTGAAGAGGAAAATCATACAAATTCTATTCATATGCATGTGTTACAAGCCATCAGAGCAAAATTTTCCCATGCGGCTCTGCGCAATGCAAAAAAGCCGCACGCGGCTTGTGCGGCTTTTGCGCAAGCTCTCTAATCCAATCTGTGCATTTTTAAAGCTGGTGTGCATCAAGAAGGAATATTTTCACAAAATGTGGCTATGTTGTTTACATTTGTTAAGTGCCAGCCGCCGTGGAGGGGTTGGGGCTTTGATCTTCGGAAGTATTAGTGTCGGGTATCAGATTTTGGTCATCTTATATTACAATTATGCTCAATATATGAATTTACTGTGCGTACTACTACTAGGTCTTCCCCAACCCCGTAACGTGTGGGTGGGTAGGAGACTGCTCCAGTGGCTGAATCTGTCACATTGTGGGATGGCACCCAAGTCTATTTATGGTCCTTTACCACTATATTTGACACCAATTTGTATTATGCCTGCATGAAGAAGGCAGCACAGCTAAGCTTTCTTTCCATTCATAAAAAAAACAGCTTGTTTTTGGTAGTAAAGCGCAGTCTGGACACCAGGATGACTTTACCTGCTATCATGGCCTCTTGCGAGAGCAAGGCCATGACATATCCAGAGCTCTCGCCAGAGCAACACCATGATATATCATTTCAGAAGACTCACCTTTTCCGGTAGGTGTTGCAGCCAGGCAAGAGCTCAACGAGGACGACAATGTCGATCGTGTGGAAGCTTGTTTGCCAGCACCCTCGGGGGCGGCCTTACAACATTTACTGGAAAGGCAATTGTCGGCTATAATTACCATGTATTGTAAATAGAAAATACAATGTACTGCGACCCCTGTACAGTGTTTGTTAGTCCGAGAGCCACCTAGAGTCCTTCTATGTCTCCTCTCCCTCCTCTGCCCCATCTCTGTCGTCCAGCTCCATCATCGCATATCCAGCCCGCATAATTTCCAGAGACTGCGCAACATCTCTCCACTGCGTTGCAAAATGCTCCCGAATGTCCACCATGTAGGTGGCCTGCTTGTGAGTGTATTTAGCTTGGCCCTCGCGTAACGCCTCGTCATCTTTTCTCCTCCTCCAAAAGGTCCACCTCCTTGTAGTGCAAGGCCCTCACACGCTTTTTTGCCCACTCTATAGGCAACACTGTCCGGAGACAGATGAGTCAGCCTGCAGCGAGGCCTGTATAGCCCACTACACTCACATTTGCTCTTCACCACCTCCTCCTGGTCCCCCATGGTCCCTTCTGCCAGCCAGATCCAAGACACTTGCTCCTTCGCCTGCGCCTGTATCTCCACTGCCTCTGGATCTTCATCCACCCACGCCTTCTTCTTCCTCCTCGCCCCCTTCCTGCCCTTCCTTCTTTCGTCATCTCCAAACATGGTGCTCGCTCTCCCCCGCACATCCTTCACCTTCAAAGGCTGCAACCCCCCCCCCCACTCCTTCCACTTCAACACTGCACCCAGTTTCACGACTGCCGCGCGGTAATCCTCCGCGGTGCTCTCAATCTTAGCCTTCAGTGCCTCCGTTCTTGCCCCTGAACACATCTTCGCCTCCACGCCATGGACGCTGTCACAGTAGATGAACTCCCCCGAGCGCACTATCAGGGCATCCTTCATGTGATTCAGCACCAGGATGGCCTTCCCCTTGTGCAGCTGGTACTCCTAGTCCTGCAGCGATTCATCGCATCTTACAGTGTTCCCAATGGTGGACGGAAGCCACAGTTCCATGTCTTGGGCCTTGATCCCTGGAAACACCTACGTTACCGCCACTGGTTTTCGTTCCGCGTCCTCTCGGTCCTACAGCAAACCTTGGGGATGAACAGCAGCTGGACCACCCTCCACGCCTCTATCTTGTGGTGCAGCTTCGGCTCCCGCTCGATTTGCTTCTGTTCTTGGTCCACGGTCTCATATAAGCCAATATGCTTCATTTGTCCCGCCAGAGCTCATCTGCCCAAAGGTTAAATAAATACGAAATTCTGTCACGGAAAATTGTTCCTTCAACTGCAGGCCCATCGAAAACATCTCCATCTCGTGCATATCACCTCAAGCCCGCTCCTGGTCCACATCATTCACCGCAACCTGAGCCAAGCGACGTCGCACCTCTGCCAAGTCTTCGGTCTCAACCGTCGACTCAAACAGAGTCGGATTCGCGCTGTTCTCCTCCAACACAACTGCCATCTCCGTCCACATTTTGATCACAGCCGGCTCAAATGAAGCTCCCACGTTGACCCACTCGGCACGGGTCTCGAGCATCAGCACCTCATACTTCCGCATTTTCGCCAGCAAAACCATCCCTAAACCAGTGTCAGAGATGTGCAAACTATGTCTCTCAATGGTAAAGCTTACCGAGCCTCACAATTTTCTTCCAGTTTGAGTACTGGAAATGCGCATCGAGGGTGTCCTGTCGTGCGCCTGGGCCCGATACACTTGTGCTGTTTGCGAGGTGATTCGTGTCTGCCCATCCCCGCATGGGAGCCTCCCCATCCGTCCGGCCCACAAACGGCATCACATTGAAGGAGAACTTGATGTTGCACACCTCAATGTGCACCGGGAGGTGAAACTTGGGGACAAGGAACGTGAAAAAGCGGTCCTCCGGGTTAAGCTGGGCCTCCTCAGGGAACAGTCTCATACCCCTCCAGAGATTCTTGTACCATTGGCATGTGATATCGTAGGAAATAAAAAACCGAAGTAGTAAGGCCGCCAGCAAGCTCATGAAGAACAAGTAGTCAATGTTTAGATACCTGGGAATGATTTTGTCAGCCTTTCAAGTGCACTTGCGCCACAAACAAAATGTACTTTTCCCCCCCTCTGCAAATCCCCCATGCCATTCGGACATTTCATATTGTGCCTAGCACAGTCCACCATCACTATCCCTGACGACGCCGTACCCCTAGACTCACGATCAGGTTTGTTGACCGCATCATGCCACCTGATAATACCACCACCCCTCGATAACTATCGACGGGTCTACCCCCCCAAGACCCATCGATAGTTATCGAGACGTGGCACGGCCACCGTACAGGTTTGGTGGCAACTACGGCACCCAGCGGTGGCAGAGCAGCCATGCCACCCAGTAAATACCTCCTATTGTTTGGTCATTTTTTTCGAACAAACAATGCCACATATGCCACGGAACTGCCATGTGTGCCACAGAACCGCCAATTGGGCTGGATATCGTGCCATGGGTGCCATGAGGCCACTGACCCAGGGTCAGTAAAATTTTGTTACCCAAATAGTGCCATGGGTGCCACAAGACATTTCGACCCGGGATCAGTAAAATTTGTTACCAAAATAGTGCCATGGGTGCCACCAGACCTTCTGACCCAGGATCAGTAAAAAAATGTTGCCAAAAGTGTGCCATCGGTGCCACCAGACCTTCTGACCCAGGATCAGTAAAATTTTGTTACCCAAATAGTGCCATCGGTGCCACCAGACTTTCTGACCCAGGATCAGTAAAATTTTGTTACCCAAATAGTGCCATCGGTGCCACCAGACTTTCTGACCCAGGATCAGTAAAAAATGTTGTCAAAAGTGTGCCATCGGTGCCACCAGACTTTCTGACCCAGGATCAGTAAAATTTTGTTACCCAAATAGTGCCATCGGTGCCACCAGACTTTCTGACCCAGGATCAGTAAAATTTTATTACCCAAATAGTGCCATTGGTGCCAGCAGACTTTCTGACCCAGGATCAGTAAAATTTTGTTACCCAAATAGTGCCATCGGTGCCAGCAGACTTTCTGACCCAGGATCAGTAAAAAAATGTCACCAAAAGTGTGCCATGGGTGCCACCAGACTTTCTGACCCAGGATCAGCAAAAATTTGTTACCAAAACAGTGCCATCGGTGCCATCAGACATTCTGACCCGGGATCGGTAAAAATTTGTTACCAAAAGTGTGCCATCAGTGCCACCGGGCTTTCTGACCCAGAATCAGTGAAATGTTTGAATTTTCCTTAGACCCATTGATAGTTATCGACTGGTAGTGATAATTTCAGCTGTGCTGTTTGTTGCTTTGCTGTGGATGCCATTCCTTACTTCACCTATTGGTATGGAAAGCCAGATGTTTACACTTGTCAATCAGTTGATAAGTGCAACAAGCATGATGGGCAGACAGATTTGCTAAGAAGACCAATGCCACTGCCCCTATCCCATTCTACTCCAAGTCTCCCTGTCTTCTGCTCAGACTCAAGTCTATGCTAAATGCATTGACTTAATATTTCAGGTGCTTTATTGACACAGATTTCCCATGGCAATAGTGTGTGCTTCCAGGAGAAAGGCACCTCCACTGTATCTGTGGACTCCATTGGCCCCATTGTATCAGCCTAATTCTTATAGTTATTTTTTCAGCCTACATTGTCTGTGCTCCCCAATGGAGTTCCAGGCAAATTAAATTATTATCAGCTGTAGATCACATTCTTTGAGGTATATCTTCTGTATACCTGCATTGGTCCACTGTTGGTGTCTAACGAACCGATGTATATACACTGTTCTTCCAAATACAGGTCTTCATCCATAAATCAATTTTTGTTTCCACATTCAGGCCCAATTCCCAACATATGGTGGTGTAGGAACAGTATTCGGGGTATCATTGACTTCTCTCTAAATTCTTGGGGCTGCTGGAATGCTATACCCTTAGATCTGAGTGGGAATCTTTTTTTCACTCCCCCAAAAAGAAAGTATCTCAATTGCGACAATTTCAGAAGCTTAAACTGCCTACATGGAGGATCAAAAAATCAATTGAATATGGTGGATAATAACCACCATATTTCTGGATTTTTGCTGCTAGAGGTTCATTCCACTCATGCTGAACAACATATATTTCTTGAGCAGTCATGTGCCAATTGATGGGCAACTGTGGCTGTGTCTTGACATGTCACATGCTCTTCCAGTGGCCCCATGCCATCTTTCTTCCTTCTCCTCCAGGCCCTCAAGGCTCTTCCAGCATTCTAATGAAAGAAAAATTGTGCAAGTCCCAATCAAGCATGGGACTGTCATGTTTGCCACAGATGCTGGGTGGCACCTGTGGCATCTGTGGCACTGACCCCCAAATCAAACCAGCCATGGCACTGGTGGCACAGTAACGTAAAATTCATCAAATTGGGGTGATTTCTTTGGGGCTGACTCAGCTTTTTCTTCTTTCGCCACCATCTGCCTTTCTTGCCTCTGGGGGAGCCATGTGAATTAACCTCAAGCTCCAAGGTAAATCCTATCTCTTCTGTCCATGTACTCCTGTTGGGGAACACAGACACCCATGGCTTTGGGTGGCCACTGAGATCTGTGCCAGGAACTCATGCCTGCCTTATTTTCGGTTGTTGTACTCCTGCCGGGGAACACAGCTGCAAGCTTTGGCAGGCTGCTGAGATCCGTGCCCGAAACTCGTGTCTGCCTTGCTGGGGAACACAGACACCCATGGGGTTGGCTGGCTGCTGAGATCCGTGCCCGGAACTCGCACCTGCCTTCTTTTGTCGTTGTACTCCTGCTGGGGAACACAGACACTCATGGGCTTTGGTTGGCTGCTGAGATTCGTGCCCGGAACTCGCACCTGTCTTTATTTGTTGTTTTCCCTGCCCTTTTTCATCTGTGGTGCTCTTCCTGGGGAACCCAGACCCTCCATGATACTCCTGCCGGGGAACCATGTGCTGCCATCGAGATCTGAGCCCAGAACTCGACAGCAATGTCTCCCAATGAATGAGACCCACCCGTGCCACCCATATCTTGATTTGCATTCGACAGCCATGGATGCCATCGCTGACCCTCTTCCTACCAGGCTCCCCCACTTGGATTACTGCTACCGGGTTTATTGGGCTGGTGGGCCGACAGGCTGCTGGACGTCTTTGGGGATAAGCCCAAGCACAAACACTTTAGGCTTGTAAAGTTGAGTGGAAGGTGTGTTGCGCTGTATTCTCTCTTTTCTCCCTTGTCTAAGATGATTTCCTCCAACACTGCCCATCCCATTGTAGACTCGGACAGGAAGGTCTGCCCTCTCTATGGCGGCATGCCCAACAAGGGTGTTGTGACTGACATCCATGATGCCGCCGCTGTCCACCCTCTGGAGGAGGCTCAGGCCACAGCCTCCCTGAGTTATGAATGACTGGTACGTGCACAGCACCTACCTCCCTCCCTTCCCTAAACGATTGCTTCTAGAGGAGGTCATCTGTTTCGCCCTGGCACCACTATTCTCATTCCCAGCGCCGCCATCTTTCACTCCAACATACCCATTGCAGTGGGGAAACGCTGGTACTCGTTTACTCAGTATACGGGGGGTCTCTTCCGATGGTTGAGCCCAGGTTCCAGACGGAGGAGGAATTTTTGGCGACACTTACGGATTCACAGGTGGAGGAGGAGCATTTGGGCTTGAAGTGGCAGCGGCAGGGGTGGCATTATTCTCAACTCTTGACGAACTGAAGGCTGAGGCGTAGCACATCCACTTTGACATGGTTTTCTTCAATTTAATATCATATGCCACCGATGCCACGAACTCCTTGTAAGAAATTGACCGAGTTTGTGAATCATGCCATGAGCGCCATGGAATAAACTGAGTGGTGCGATGAGTGCCATGTAAAAAATGGCTGGTCCCATCGGTGCCATCATATAATTTGGCTGTGACACCGTGATCCCGTAACTCGACCTGCCGTGATCACGTACTCGTCCCACCACATTTTCGCTTCGCATCTCATCCCAAGCCCCCAGCCACTCAATCTGAATCGGCAGAATCAAAGTAACACATCACTTGGGTGTCCCCAAATATTTTTGCATTTTCTCTTTAAGCATGTGATGTGATATATTTTGAAACATCGAACAACCCAAAAGGTTCGCTACTTCCATATGGGTACCCCACCTCTCGACTCTTACCACGACACCAAATTTTCTCAACCTCAAAATTTCGACCCAGTTGACTTGGTAAGTGATCTCCTTGTCCCTCTGGCTCATTCTGAATGCCCTGCTGTCTATTTAGGATGCCAGAGAGGGAGAAACGCTCCCCAGTGCCACCAGTGCCATCACGTACCCCACCTGCCAGACGGCTTGCACAGGCCAAATATCGTGAAAAGTATGTACACAGAGTCAGCTAACTGCAATCCATACTCATCTGCTGCAGCCATAAAGAAGAGGAAGCGGAGAAAAGTAGAATTCGGATGGCACGGTATGTGGCAACTAACATTGTTTAAGATATCTTCATGGAAGCTGGGTAGATATAGAGCCAGCATCAAGGCCGACCCTGAGCGTGTACAGGAGCAGAAGGACAGGCAAAAATGTGCCAACAAAGCCTACAGGGAGAAGTAATTGCATTGACTCGCCCTCTCCTACTTTGACCGACCCAATTAAAAATCGGAATCTTCTAGCATTCAAAAAACGGGAGAAAAGGAAGGAAGCAAATGCTCAAAAGGGAACTAAGCAGGGTTATCAGACGGAAGAAAAAAGAGATTATGCTTTGGAATATGCACTTTGGACCCACAGAAAACAGGACGAGCTCCAGAAAAAGGTTTCTGACGCTCTGTGGAGGGACAAAGACGGGTATGTGATGCACGATGGCCAGTAGCTTACAGACTCCTTGTTTACAAAACTCGTGGCATACGTAGCACCAGTGGCTGTGCCTCGAAAAAATAATTTGAGATCAAGGATTTTCGGTGGCAACAGTGGCATAGTCAAGGATTTCCAGTGGCACGGGTGGCACAGTACGCAACAAACAAATGGATCAAGCCCCGTGACCAATATCAACTTGTTCTTCGCTCTCAATGCCATTGCTCTATCGATGCTCACCACCCTTTCACACTGACCCTGGTGCTACCCAGATCCAAGCCCCTTCATTTTACCTTGTTTCTAGCCCCGCTGCCTTGGACAACCGTGGGGTCTACACCTTTTGGTGTGTCACCTTTTTTTTTTTTTGGGCCAGCCCTGAAGGAGACACAAAAAAGGTCCAGTGCCCAGAATATATCCCCTGGGGAGGTGCCACCAGGTACTCATCCTGGGAGGCTTGCCTCCCGGCTTGGCATGCCTGCTACGGCGCTGGGGAGCACACCCACCCTGCAAGCCCTGCAACCTCTGTGTGCCTGCAGCCTCCACAGATGCCCATGAGCCCACCACACCATCGCTGCCTGCACCCCACCTACTCCCAATGCAGTCACTTCAGTTTCTCCCAGCACCATGTTGACACGCAGTGCCACCAGTGCCACCTGTTCAACCCTCAACCTCCAGGCCTATTCACACACCAACCCCTCCCAGGCTCCACCCTGCCCCTGTCGAGAGGGGTGTGAGCAGCCATTCATCCTCCATTCTCGATCAACTCCCCCCCCTCCCCTTGAGCGCCTCCAATGTTGGGCATCAACTCTGTGGACAATCATCAAGTTGCCACCTATGTGGCAGCAGGCCACACCCTGGAGGAGGTAAAGGCTCTTTTTGGTGTTCACTATTCAGGGGAGGGGTTGATTTTGAAGGAGTATGCATATGATTCAGACAATGAATACTGGCAGGATCCATAGCTATTGTAGTCCAATCTTCTCACTCTTCCCTTCCTTTTTTATCTACTTCTACTTGTAACAATTTTTTTTTAGAATCAGATGGCATCTGTGGCACAGGAGGCCAAATCAGATGGCATTTGTGGCACAGGGAGCCAAATTGGATGGCATCCATGGCACACACTGAAGGAGGCGCTGTAAGACATTGGTGCTACCTGTGCCACCTGTGCCACTGGATGTTTGCATGACATCACTAGCACTCCAGGCACAATGATTGACATTGGTAAGCCAGGAATGATGTAAGTATCCATATTTGTTCTTGCCACCGACATTCTTTCCAATGCCAAAGGATAAGAACAAGACAAAGCCCTGGTCAACTATACCTTCCTGGCAGACTTCGACCTTCTCCAGAATCCTGATACTACTTCCTCCATCTGTGCCTGGGCCATACCTGCGGCCCGTCAGCTCCTAGGCTCATATTACAACCTCCAGCAGGCCAGGGAAGAAATTCAATGGCTGAACAAGGGCAGAGGATCCTGTATTGGCATAATTGTCGGGGTAGGTTTGATGATGTCCACTGGAAGTGGCTCCAGGCAACAAAAAACAAGCTGGGCCCTGCCTTCACAGGGACCCTTCAACCTGGAATCTGGGTGATCACCACCAGGGCCACCGTTGCCAGATCCTGAAGAACAAGGGCCAGTGCCACCGATGCCATGGGTGGAGGAGCCTCAAACAACAGAGATGAGCTCACAGGAGGGGAGCATGATGAAGGATCTCAGGACAGATGGCTTCTGGGTGATGGATCCAGTGATGAGAATGAGGGACCAGATGATGAAGGAGAGGAACTGTCTGCAGTATTAGAGGAAGTAGCATCACTAGGAGTCGACAGATAGTTGGACTTGATAATGGGGTGGCACTGATGGCATGATTGACAAGTGTAAACATCCAGCTTTCCATACCAATAGGTGAAGTAAGGAATGGGATCCACAGCAAAGCAACAAACAGCACAGCTGAAATTATCACTACCAGTCGATAACTATCAATGGGTCTAAGGAAAATTCAAACATTTCACTGATTCTGGGTCAGAAAGTCTGGTGGCACCAATGGCACACTTTTGGTAACAAATTTTTACTGATCCTGGGTCAGAAAGTCTGATGGCACCGATGGCACTGTTTTGGTAACAAAATTTTGCTGATCTTGGGTCAGAAAGTCTGGTGGCACTGATGGCACACTTTTGGTGACATTTCTTTGCTGATCCTGGGTCAGAAAGTCTGGTGGCACCGATGGCACTATTTGGGTAACAAAATTTTACTGATCCTGGGTCAGAAAGTCTGGTGGCACCGATGGCACTATTTGGGTAATAAAATTTTACTGATTCTGGGTCAGAAAGTCTGGTGGCACCGATGGCACTATTTGGGTAACAAAATTTTACTGATCCTGGGTCAGAAAGTCTGGTGGCACCGATGGCACACTTTTGGCAACATTTTTTACTGATCCTGGGTCAGAAAGTCTGGTGGCACCCATGGCACTATTTGGGTAATAAAATTTTACTGATCCTGGGTCAGAAGGTCCGGTGGCACCGATGGCACACTTTTGGCAACATTTTTTTACTGATCCTGGGTCAGAAAGTCTGGTGGCACCCATGGCACTATTTTGGTAACAAATTTTACTGATCCCGGGTCGAAATGTCTCGTGGCACCCATGGCCCTATTTGGGTAACAAAATTTTACTGATCCTGGGTCAGAAGGTCTGGTGGCACCGATGGCACACTTTTGGCAACATTTTTTTACTGATCCTGGGTCAGAAAGTCTGGTGGCACCCATGGCACTATTTTGGTAACAAATTTTACTGATCCCGGGTCGAAATGTCTTGTGGCACCCATGGCACTATTTGGGTAACAAAATTTTACTGACCCTGGGTCAGTGGCCTCATGGCACCCATGGCACGATATCCAGCCCAATTGGCGGTTCTGTGGCACACATGGCAGTTCCGTGGCATATGTGGCATTGTTTGTTCGAAAAAAATGACCAAACAATAGGAGGTATTTACTGGGTGGCATGGCTGCTCTGCCACTGCTGGGTGCCGCAGCTGCCACCAAACCCGTACGGTGGCCGTGCCACGTCTCGATAACTATCGACGGGTCTTGGGGGGGTAGACCCGTCGATAGTTATCGAGGGGTGGCGGTATTATCAGGTGCATCATGCGCGACGCAAGTACTCCGCTGTTGTGAGAGATGTCAGATCACGCCCAGGATGACGAGAAAGACTTACCTCCTGCACCTCGTCCCAATGGTCAGCCAGGTGCTTCATGTATTTCTCAACTTCCCTGAAGAACACCCAGCCTTTGCTCAGGCCGATTGGTATCCTCGCTCGACACGTCCTTCCTCTTGAGGCGGCAGTTGGCATCGATGGCCAGAAACAAGGCATATAAAAAACCTGCATACCAGACTCCTCAGATCAGTTGCACTACCCCTCTGAATTCCACTTACGACCTCTCAAACGGTGCGTTCTCCCATCCATCCGGAAGGTTCTTCCCCGGGTGGGGGCATGCAGGGTAAAGCAGTGCGAGTTCACCTGCTTTCGTGCAATTAATACGATCCTTTTGCGGGTCGTGGCCTCGCCCCGCGCATTTGAGCAGCATTAGATGCTGCCACTAGCACGTCATCTTCATAAACTCCTCATATCTGTCCTACACCCCAGGATTAACATCGTGACATTAGGCGAGCCAGCCCAGACTCACCCGTGATGGTTCTAAACCCGTGTTGTTAGTCTCGTGTGCCAAGCTGTTGTAGAATTGGTAGGCCGAGCATTTTGACTCCAGTGTCATGTGGGCGAACCGATGCAGTGCACTGTTGAAATCTCAGCCAAAAAGTCTTGAGCGTAGGGCGAGTTATTCCACTGTACATAACAACATAAGGTACAGTGTGTTTATGGGCTACTAGGTGACCGGGCGGGGTTGCTGGTGAGTGGCTAGTATGGCTTACCTGCTATGAGGATGGTGAGGAAGCAAAAAGAAAAATTAGGCTCTGAGCCATGAGGCCCAAGAAGCGGAGATAAGTTCGGCATGATGGCATGCCGCTGACTCATTTTCGGGAAATTCCGATTGGCATATGAAATTCCCCACTTCTTCGGTCCTACTACAAAATGAAGGTTTTCCTCCTTCCTTCTCACAGTCATGGTCCTCAAATATTAGGGGACTTCATGGTAGGGCGCATTTTCTCGTTTGTGAATATACATATTCAAATGATGGGACCATTATTTTTACAAAAAAAAACTATTCCACAAACGAGATTAAATCTTGTTTATGGAATAAAGATTTTTTTGTGGAAAATTTTAAATATATCTATTTGCGTAAGGTGCCCGTGACTGCCTTCACCCTTGCCGCCATGGCCAAGAGGCCCGCCCGAGAGTGAGGCCATTCAAGAGCAGCTCAAGGGGCCTTCAGTGGCCGACATGAGAAGGTTACTGCTGCTTGGTCCAAAGCTTGACGGCTGCAGCAGCAATTCACTGGCAGTAGGTTTTTCGGGAGCATGTGAGGACTCTGCTAGGCGATATAGGGGTCTGTATAGTGACTAGATGGTTTAGATACGGTGTTATCAAATAGTGTGTTAAGGTGTGTGCCTGGTGGGTGGAATTAATAGACATATGTATATCCTGAAACTTAAATAGGGTGATCACAGATTTTTTCCACAAACCACGATTTTATTCGTGCCATCAAATGAATATATATATTCACAAACGGGAAAATACGCCCTACCATGAAGTCTTTTATTGTTCGCAGATATAGCTATATTCTGTTGTATCCCAGAACAAATGCAGGTCCTTTCCGAAACAATTGTTTGACAAAAGAAAAAAGAAAAAAGTAAGTACGAGTCACACCACGCGCGCTGCGGTGGCTCCACCCAACAAGTGAAAATAATAGCCATTCTCTTTTCAAGCCAAGCAAAAATTGCTCTTCTGGTAGTCCAATAAGAGGCCCGCGAAGACAAGGAATCCTGTGTAGCAGTTTTGACGAAACATGGCTGGGAAATTATTCAGAAAGAAAGAGAAACCCAGAATATCAGTTTTCTTACCGCCACAACTCGATGTTTGGTTCAAATCAACTGCCCACAGCTGCCATATGAGATGCACCGCGGCACCACCTACAGATACCGCATAGAAGCGCTCAGTATGCCCGTCCACGATCCCAACCCAGATAAGCGAAATGACGAAGCCTAGGGCAAGGCAAGCCAAGATGGGCTTTATAAGGCCCCCAAACCTGAGTGCGGTCGACTTTACTCCGGCCTGAGCGTCATCTTTTTTGTCTTGGCAAGCATAGATGGTATCTTTTCTAATTCATTAGACAATCGTTGAGGAAATTTGTGAATTGCCGGCTGACCGTAGTACATTGTCCAACTGTGCAACTATTGATCAGTATCTGTTCAAAACGATTCAACAGACGAGCAGAAACTGACCACCAAGCCCCACTGAGAAGAGGTAACAAGCGAGAGTTGTCAAACACATCCGTCAATGTGAGGTAGGCGATCGGCAGGCCCCAGTTCGCGGTGAAGCCGAGCCATGCCTGTGGCCAGTAGGTATAACGTTTGAGGAGCGGGTACAGAGAGACCCTGTTTATTTTTGTCAATTTAGAATGCTGGTAGAAGAAACAATGAACAGACAGCGGGAACAGAGCAAACATTCCAAACCAAAACCTGCGCCAATATGAGCTCAACAAACACGTCTTGGAAGCGTCGCGCACGCTTTCGAATTCTCCAAGGAGGCGAAGAACAAAATGCACAGTGCAACCTCCACAGCGAGAAATGACAAAGCGTTGAACACCGTAAGTCTGCCGCTGGCAAGCGGTCTGTGTTTCGTGCGCGCTATAATCGGGTTGAGACTAAAACAACCACCCCTTGCGCTGGAGTTGACATACCGACTTGTTGGTCGAATTCACGATCCAAGATATCATTCCAAGTGCACGCAGTACTGCGTAATAAAGCCGATCCATAGAAAAAGACAGAAAGCCAGAAGGCGCCCATCTTGGGAGTCACACATTGATCAGAAGAAGCCAAGGAAATGCCCCATGCTGCAACAAATTAATGTGGTATAGAATGCAATTTGCGGCGCCCACGTACCGAACGGCCAGAACGCGAGGATGATTCCTGTCGGCTATATCGAAGTTAGAACCTTCACAGGCATCGATAAGACCGCACCTTTTCCAGACGGATGAGGTCTAAATATACATATATCGGGGAGGGGATGTGTCTTGACAAGAAGGTAGACATAATAGTGGATGTCTGCTAAGGCATGAGCTGTGGATTTTATACTGTCTCTCCTTCAAACACAGCATTAGTTAATGCAGTGAACTATGTAAGTCGAGTATCTTTGATTGAATCTCGCAGGGCCAAATCGCCTACAAGATTAAAAAGCTCAATTCTATCCGAGCCCCACGTCATGAGCGAGTTCCATACTCCACGTCGTGAGTCACTGACCCGGAAACCGGCCGCTCCATTAGTTCTACGCCTTATTCCCGAAAACGAACGGCGTTGAATTCAAAACTGGGGAAATACACTGATCGCGGCAAGTGCACAGCGCACAGAAAAACCGTGGCGTCTCAACTGCTTTCCCGGACATGATTTTGAAAGTAATATGGGAAAGTTATTCAAACCAAAAAGGAGCAACTGATCTGAGACCGTAACCGAAGGCAAACTGGCGAGGGTTGGTGGAGGGAGGGAGGATTTTTCGATGCCTCACTAAGTCACTTATGTAAACTCACTTAGCCTGCCAAAGTTCACTTAGGCGCACTTATGGCAGGGCAAGTGAATTTCACAAGTTAAGTTTGATGATCTGATGGCATAAGTGACTTTCCGTGATGGCACTTGGCGCACCAAGTGAACTTAAGTTCCTTTAAGTTTCTTTAAGTTCCTTCAAGTTCCTTCAAGGTCTTTTAAGTTCTACTTAATAAATGGCATATAAAGTCAAGCCACATATAAATTGTTCACTGCCAGCCTTCGGAACATAAGGCACGAGCACCTTTCTTCCGTTTTGGGCACTTTATGATGCTGAATTTCTTTTCCCTCTAGCACCTTCAATTATGTTCCGATCTCCTCGGAACCGGGCGCGTTCGACTTCGGGGCTCCTCATCCAATGTATAGGTGATTCAACATATTTTTCCAACACATTCCCCTTCTTTTGCGCAAAGGCATCAATGTTTCAGTTGTTTACCCTCCCAGAACCAGCCAAGTGCTCGGGAAGATCCAATACCTTGTCAGAATAGTCTAGCCTCGTATAGTACTGCGCTGGATAGTTTAAATCTGAATGATATCACTATAAACACTGAAATGAGTGTAGTAAAGGTGGATCACAGCAGTATTGAGAGTAAGATTGTTGACCCTACGTCAAGAGGATGGGCCACCCCCACAAGCTAATATTTCGACTGAACAATCGTTTCAATAGTGATTACTGCACTGTCAACTTAGTGTTCGGCCAACAGAATCAGGCACCGAAATCCGCATGAGAGTCAGAATCCCACATCAATGTACTCTCTGGCCTATACTGGCCTTTCTAGCAGTCCCAAAATTTGTGCGGCTCCCAAAGGTGAGGTTTAGCAATACAAAAATATTTAGGAACGTGAAAGGCGCGCCGAAGGTGCTCAATACGCGTGAACAACGGGTCCGAAAGCGCGATCAATTCGATGTGACCCAAGGTGACGTGACTTCATTGCGCTTTCGGACGCGTCGTTTACACGTCTCGAGGACGTTCTGCGCGCAATTGAGGTTCCCAGATGTTCTTCCATTGCCAAATCCAATTTTGGAGAGCCCCAATAAGTTTCAGAATGCTAGAAAGGCGAGTATAGGCAATAAAGTACATTGATTTGTGATTGCAACTCTGAAGTGGATTTCTGGGCATCGTTCCGTTGGTCCAATCCGGTATTAGAAAAACTGAGTGAACTGGCCAATAATAACGATCGAAGAGAGTGTTCGCTCAAAATATTAGGTTCTGAGTGTGCCTCATCCTCTTGAGCTAGGGTCAGTAACTCTGGTTCCAAATGTTGCTGTGATCGACCTTCACTACGCTCATTTCAGTGTTTATAGTAGCATTATTCAGACTTAAACTATTCAGTGCAGTATTATATGCGGGCTAGACTATTCTTACAAGGTATTGGACCTTCCCGAGCACTTGACTGGTTCTGGGAATGTAAACAACTGAAACATTGAGGCTTTTGCGCAACAGAAGGGAAATGTGTCAGAAAAATATTTTGAATCACCTATACACTGGATTCAGAGCCCCGAAGTCGAACGCGCCCGGTTTCGAGGCAATTGGAACAGAATTGAAGGTACTAGAGGGAAAGGAAACTCAGCATCACAAAAGTGCCTATATTTAGGCACAGCCAAGTGCGCGTAAGCGAAGTGAGCTAAGTGTGGGAAAAGATCAGTAAAGTGCGACCGCTTAAAATTGGGTGATAAGTGAACTTACAAAGTGAGGAAATAAGTTCCTTTTTGCGGACTCGGATTTTTCCCATCTGGCATGAATCCTTCCGGCCAAAATCGGTCTGGATCGGGATAAGTGTTTTTATCATGGCCGAGAGCTCTGGAATACTTTGAACAGGAGTTCATAGCAGTTGATTGACGTGAAATGGAATGCTGAGGAGTGGCGGTCACCGGTGGGTCCAATTGCTGTCATTCTAGTCCGCTCTGTTGTGAAATTAAGCTGTCTCACTGCGCTCCAACCCCCTGTAGACGGAGGGTGCGTCTACGCCCGTAGATGGGGGGCTAGACAGGCCCATTGTCTACCTGTATCCACGAGATGTAGACACAATTGATCTACATATGCCTACATGGGTCTAGTCACTTACATCAACGTACACGCATGCCAATCAACGTAGGCACACGTAGGCGGATCAATTGATGGTCAAGGTTTATCCGGTAAGCTTTTATAGAGAGCTCAACTAGCATGCCAACAAATGCTTTCAATTAGTCAAGGAGGGTCCTCCTGCCTGACCTATGCCACAGAATATCAGAAATGGTCCAAGTCGAGGTGTGTCTAAGTGCGTTGATGGCGTAGAGACATGTGGCTCATCAGCAAACCCAGGGTCACTACGTAGCGAAGGTCCCCATTTACGAGTCCGCAAAAAGGAACTTATTTCCTCACTTGGTAAGTTCACTTATCACCCGATTTTAAGTGGTCGCACTTTACTGAACTTTTCCCACACTTGGCTCACTTCGCTTATGCGCACTTGGCTGTGTCTGTCTCAGACTGATATTTAAAATAAAGGTTCTAATGTCTGTAACCTGCTTGAGCTTTGTGAACACTGACCTGTTGTATGTATTATGACTCAAACATGGTTGTGAATTCAGGAATGAGGCTATTATGAGTTCAAAAATTGAGCATCGTTGGAAAGTATTTGCGGAGTGACTTTTTGAGCCCGATGTGCCCCATGCGCAGCTGGGTGAGTACGCTGGTAGCTTCCTTCCCCTCAGCATCGACAGCTTTGTTCCCAGCGATTCCGACATGCACTGGGACCCAGCACAGGCAGATCTTCAGCGATTTGAGCAAATGATGTCAAGGGCAAGGAATCCTCATGTGACTTCAGCCTTGAATACTGTGTGCTCCATGGCAGGGCCAAGGTGCTTAGTCCGATGCACATGTGTTACATTGCCTTTCATCACTGCCACAGGTGCTCCTACGCCACCTTGAAACACTGAGCCCCGTTAGATCCACGTTCCTCCTCTCTGCACCACCTCATTTAACTCCTCTGTTGCTTCCTTCTTGCTCGGGGTGATGAGCGTCGACAGGGTGTCCTGAGGTGCTTGCGAAACCTTGAGCAGAGGGTCGACGACCTGAGCCGAGTTTTTTGAGATGTTGACAGAATCCAAGAACCAACTTGGTTGATCTTTCAGAGCGAAATAGAGGGACTGCAGAGGACCCTGATGAGGCTATGAGGTCCGGAGGAAAAACGAGGACGTCAAAGCAAAAGGGAAGAAGGCAAAGAGGAAGAACATGCAAGAGTTAGGGCTTCTGCCCGTCACCATCGCAATGGTTCGACACAGAGTTCTCATTTGGAGTCAGTGACTCATCAATATTATTCCTGGTAGCAGTGGACCAGCAGGGAACAAGTATGAAGCCCATTCTGAACTAGTTAGACTCTGAACTTGTATTCACTGAACTTACCTGAGGTTCACTTACAGTAACTTAAGTTCACTTTACTGCCAAGTGCCATCAGAGAAATTCACTTATGCCATCAGATGGCATCAAAAACTTGCACTTTCACTTGTGAAACTCACTTAGCCTGCCATAAGTTCACCTAAGTTAACTTTGGCAGACTAAGTTAATTTACATAAGTTACTTAGTGAGGCATCCCCATTTACGTAGCGCTACACACCGCTACGCAGAACGGCAAAAAACTACACGCCGCTACACTGCCTGCAGTGCGGTACTTAGCGCTACGTAAGTGGGTGCCTTGACTGCAGCCGGACCCAGGGTTTACTGATGGCCTTATGGTTCGTGTATTCGAGCGTCCTTGTCCTAGAAAATTGAAGAATCCACCACACAGATCTATTGAAAGAGGTTCTGGATGAAAATGATACGACTGGGGTACCTGTGAAGAAATCTTGTGACATTTTCTCCAGGAATCATGATACTCTATCTCCCGACGTACTCCCCCGACTTCAACCCCATCGAGGAGTCATTCTCAACTTGTAATGTCCCCTTGTTTTACGTTGTATGTGTGCTAATTGACTGTGATAGGGAAATCATATCTCTGCCGCCACAGAGAGGCAATACATGAAGCAGAAGATCTGATCGCAGCATTGCTCGAGTCTACGTCATGCATCAAAGCTGAAATGGCGGAGGGTTGGTTTCGGCATGCAGGTTATATCTGGTAAATTGCGACAGTAGTTGTATCTATATAAGAAAAGACGTGGTTGTCTTGGACAAACGCCAAAGTGGAGCGAGTGGAGCAGCACACTGGTTTCATTCGTGAAGGGGTCCGTGTTCGTCCGGATGTTGAATTCCGGCATCCGACTCCACAAAGATGTTGAGATGTTAATTTCTCACCTTCCGGATGTTGCTGCAAGTGGGCAAGAGAGCCAAAGAGAGACTGGAAGGACCAGGACGTTGCAGACTGTATCAACACGAGTGAACCCAAGTGAAGGCCGAGTCGCAGGCTACTCGGAACAAAAATAATATCAGAGTGACCATTCCGAGTCCGTCCAAGTTGAGAAGTGTATATGGATCAGGACCAACAAATGACTCAAGACAGATCATTGCTAACAGTTAAAAGCGCACCGTAACGAAGAGTTCTGTTGAGACGAAAGAGCCTAAGAGCAAAATGCCGTTCTGGGAGGCCAAGAATGTTTTGTCAATATCTATATCTGTATAAGAATCGAACACCTTTGACTCGGGAAATTACAATTGGCTGTCATAACTTTATCTCTGTCAATTGCTCCAACGGCTCCGTATGAACTCACACAGAATTTAGAAATAGTGTCCTCACCAGGCTGTCGCGCTATTGAGTTTCTATTTATACATATCATCGTTCCGATGACCCGATGCTGTAACTTCGGTTAACGACTCCACCACTTCTCTTCTTTTCTAATCTCCCTCGACCGTCATTCTCCGTCGCTCCACAACAGCTCCGCTCCTCTGCCCATGCTGTAGGGTCACATAAAATGCCTGCAAATGCACTTACCTTCGCCGTTTGAGCTAAGTAAAATCTCAATACCCAGAGCTTCCGACCTTCTGAGCAATGTGAGTGGACTTCCTGACCATTTTTCCTTGGTTCAATTGGACGCGACAGGAATATGATAACGCCTCCAACCGCTCCTCAACGGCATCAGCAACGCAGAAGACGACGTCAACGTGACTTGCGCGAATCGAGGACAGCAGTCCACTCCGACGTCATGTCTCACAGACCGGCCGCGATGAAAATGTACATGATGTGCGCGCTTTTTGGGAAAGCTGAAGTGTCACCAACGAGATTGCAAGAATTGTTCTCCCCAGCCCCAAACCCCCACCGACGAAGGCAGCTCTCGCACAGCAGGCACGGAGGAGACGGGAGCACGAGAACAGGAAACGCGAATGGACGTAGATTAGTTCGTCTTTGGACGCGATTTTGACACTCTCGGTCCCCACCAGTCGTTAGAACCTGCTTCTCTGGCGGCTTCTGCTAGACATCTCATATCCCTGGTGATAATTTCCAGGAGCTACATCCTTCACGAGCTCTCCAGGTGCCGTCTAATTGTCTTTGCCATTGAATGGTGTCCTGAAGGTCTTCTAGCGTTAGAGATTATCCCGTTGACTCTGCCTCCGACGGAGAGTATACCAAACGCCAGGCACGAGGAGCAGGGTATGTTTCCCCGCTTTGCGCACCCAGCCTTTATCCAATTTCATTTCATATGTTTGCTGCGCCCACCAAGCCCTATCCGCGAGGTGTCAAATAATGACGGTGATCGTAGGACTCGAGACGGTGCGTATTCAGATCTAACATCGTTCTTACATCTGAAATGTCGCTTCCTAGCCAGCGGTCGTCATATTACTCGCACCCTGGTAATGCTTGGTAGCATTGACAACAATGCGACCTTGGAGGTTACGGCAATGCAGTATATCTCTGCGACCAAGGAACACGAGGTCTTCCCATTTCGCTGCCTCATTCTTGACTCTCCGAAATGGCCGAAGTGTAAGCCTATTCCCGCTAACAATAAATTTGTCTCGGTTACCGACTTCCTCATCGGTGTTGTGCGCGACGATGATCACATGGGGAAACACTTCATCGTAGATGTGGACCAAGTTGTTTTCGGCCAGTCTGACTCAGCGTAAGGCTAAAGCTAATCTAGCTAAAGGTTGGGCTGTCTCTCTAGCTGTCATCAAATCGAAATGGCTGAGTAATATTCTTTTCAAGTTTCTGGAACTCCCTGCTCGCCTTGAATTCACCGGGTTTTTTGGAAGTAAGGATCTTGATGCAGCATCCAAAGCACCTAGGGCCAAGAAGTGTAAGACGAAGGACGATCGCGCAGCGCCAGAGACGAATGACAAGGGTGAGGGTACTTCAGCCCAGGGTCGCAATCATTAAGTTGAATGAAAGGATGTATTACTATGTACTCGACTCTAATAATCTCTTATTACACTTGAAGTGACTCATTAAAATTTGTGAAGTGCCCACCGTGGCGAAGCACGGGTTACTGCTAGTTGTATTTAAAAGACAAGTAGTACGGCGATTGCAGTTGTAAAAAATGGAAATGTGACGATAAGGGGTACAGCAGGTGTCAAGTAAAATAGCGATGAGACAGGGACGGCAGTGGTCGTAACAAGCGAGCGATAATGCGAGAGGAGACGTGCGATACGGGAAATGAAAGCGCAAATAGAACAAAGTCCGTGTGCATTATCAATCATGTATACCAGCGGCAAGATCTGCCTTGAAGCGGAGGTTGGCGATGTGAATCTGCTTCCAGCTAAAAAATGTGAACCCAATGTTCTTCAGTTCGTGGTCGAGCGCAGCCTCTGTTTTATCACCAGGCCGAAACCCAACTTCGTTCAACAGAATCACATCTCCATCGTCAAGGCCGTAAACCTGGCAAAATTGTTCTGTCGTGACGTTGTGGCATTTGACAGGAGTAACAACAATTTTAATGGGAGTGGGACTGAGCGAGTCCCCACTCCCGTGCTAGCCGAGTGCGACTCAGCCACATTGGTGCGACTGATCGGAAATAGATCATTAGTGCGACTGAGCCCCATCAATGGTCTTTCTGCCGGCCTGTCTGCCATCTGTCGAGCATTAGTCACCGAAATCGTAATCAGACTATCGGCCCGTTGAATTGTCCCATGGGCGCCATAAAAAAAATGAAAAGCAGCGAAGTTGAAGTTGACAAAGGAAAATGAAGTGTACAATGACAGTCAGCGTACGAACTTTCTGCTGTTCAATAGAATCACTGGCGCCGGCTGCTTCCAACTTGGAATAATCAAATGCAGGCTCAGGCTCCATCACAGTGTATCGTCAAGCAAGGATCCAGTACAAAGACAACAGCGTCATACCACAGGTTCATCCCCCGGCTTCATGGGTGGTGGCATATAGAGTAACACGACACGTTTCTCAGGTGTCTTGGCTTCTATATCCATTACCAGGGCTGTGTATCCTATCTCGTTTTGAAGGGGGAGCTTATCCGCGCTCTTGGGTAGCTTCGGTTTCCATGTAATCTCGGATTTGACAATGTTTTCGACACAACAAGGGAGCTCAGATGCGATAGCGGAAAGCAAAGCAGCATATGGTTTGGAAGTAAGCACAGGGCCCTTTGCAGTATATCGTCGGCAGTCGCCTTGGCACCACCGCACTTATTGGGTTCCGGAACCGGAGGCTTTGTAACGTAGATGTAGTAAGTGACGTCGATGGGCAGTTCACCGTCGTCGTCGTCGTCGTCAACCTTCAAGTCCGAGTCAAGTTTGCGCTTGGTCGCGCGTTTGTCCTTTTGACCGTGCCTTCGCTCGTTTCCGAGTCTCATGAGGGCAGGTGTATTTACGAGGAGTTTGGCGGTGGCTGGACATGTACATTCGTAAAGACTCGTGTGGGTGTCACTGTTCTGTCCAGGAAACTCGCACTTCGCCCGTATACCCCGGGCTACTGCAATTCTCACTGTTATGTTCTTTGGCCGTGAATTGTTGAGTCTGATGTGGTTGGGATGTACCGATGACTCGGACTGATTTTGGGTGAGGTAATTGCAAAGATAGAAATGATACGGTGGCGTACATCTTCTTCCACAGAAGAATGACAATCTCATATTTGAAAGATGCGTTGCACCTTCGTGGGAATCATAATGAATGAGAGAGCGCTGTAGCGGTGTTTTCAGTGGGTGTTCATTTTCGAGGAAAACTCAGCCGTCGGCGAAAATGATCAAACCCCTCGCCACTCTTGCTTGGCTTGAGATCATCCATCTGTCGTTGCAAGATGACGGCTGTTGCGGACGTACTAGTTTGACGGTGGATAGGGTTCTCCAAGCTTTAACTGGAGGGTTCGCAAAGGTTCACAGGCAGTACGAACGCGGAGAGTTCATTAAATCAACATGATGATTATCCAACAGAATTATACGCCGGCATTGGTTCGAATTGAAGTGACCAATCGAAATTCATTGCACACTCAACCGAGATCTTTAAAAACAGCGGGAGCGCCGTGTAATTTTGCAGCTAAAGGGCAGCGGATGGCTATGAGATCGGATCAGTTCAGGTTCCAACTGAGTCACAAAACGCACGAAACAGGGGCGGAAGTGTAGTGCATTTCAGGCATGGTGGGCTGTCCCGTCGAATTCAAAGCTGGGGCAATGTTGATCGCAGCAAGGGTGCGCGCAACACACAGAAAAACTGTGGTATCTCCAAATTGCTTGCCCGGACATAATCTTGAAAGTAATATGGTAAAGGTTATTCAAACAAAAACGGAGCAACTGACCTGCGACCGTAGCCAAAGGCAAACTGGCGGGGATCAGGAGGAGCGGGAGTTTTCCCATCCGACATGAATCTTTCCGGCCAAAATCGGTCTGGATCGGGATAGGTATCTTTATCATGACCGAGAGCCCTAGAATAACTTCAACCAGCGAAACATCATTCAAACCGAGAGACCAACCACAAGTTCACAACTATCGTGGATCCGAGAGGGATGTGATATCCTTCATACTGATCGTCTTTCATAACGCTATGCAAAAGCACGGGAGCTGCTGGATGAAACCTGTAGAGCTCTTTGATGAGGCAATCGACATAGGGTAGCAGAGGTCGATCGCTCAAATCTGGTAGTCGTCCATCGTCAACCACGGCGTCGATTTCGGCTTGAGCCTTGCGTTGAATATCAGGATGCAGAATCATCATTAGGAAGAATGTTTCCAGCGTGGAGGCCGTCTTCAACACAATTAGTTCGTAGATACAATATGTAGAAACGTGGTTCTCACCGTATCTGTGCCCGCTGTTGATCTTATTAGAAACACCTCACAAAGAAAGATTACTCGATCATACCGGCGTAGAAACTGGATGCGACGCATGCAATGATATGCTCGGCATCAGGGCCTAATGAGTGATCCGTAGAACTTAGGAGATCCTCGGTGAATGAAGGCAGGGCCGTCCCATTCGCCTGAACAAGGTAATCAACGAAAACCAGCTTTCACAAGTCAATAACAAAGCTACCATTTGTTGTCGAACGAGCTCTATAGGGCTGAAAATTATCTCGTCGCCACGCTTTCGCTTCTGCGCGGCCCAGTGTTGAAACCCCGCACCAGGAAACCACGAGGGAACATGCCGAACTAGAAAAAACTTCAAGTTGCTTGGTAGAAACAGGAAAAACGGAAAACATACGGAAAGGAAATGAGTCAACGAGCCACCGTCCTGGTTGAATGGCCTCCCCTGTCATTGTCGCGAGCTCTTCCGCGAGATCAACAAAATAATCTTTGGCGCCTGTGACGATATGGCCATACGCTATGCGTAAAACAATTGAACCAGTCATCCTACACGACGCTGCAGCTTGAAAGACAGTGAGATAGAAATTGAGAATACTTACAAGCGTATCCGGGGCATGGTTTCCTGTGGATGTTCCAGGATTCCGAGAAGGAATTGGTCGATGGCGTCGGTCTGAGTCTTCACGTGTGACTGGGAGGATTGCGGATTCAAATAGGTGTGTAATAGCCTCCGATATGTGCGCAGACGTTCGCCATAGTGCGAGAATACCACAGTCACGTCCCTTCCGACGAGTTCGCCGCCCATAACGAAGGTAGGTCGATCGCTGTAAATTGCGGATCTTTTCTCCAACAAGTCGATAGCGGCTTTGGCGGTGTTCAGGACAATGTAGTGAGTCGAGAAGACATGAAGATGGTAAATGTCTCCTGCACTTCCAGTTTGAGTTCTGCAGGATCTGCCGAGGACAAGGAAGGTATACCATAGATGCGGGCCCAATCTCTAAACCGAATCCATTGCTGCTTCCTTGGCATTTGCATAGCATTTCCTATCCACGGCAACCCTCGCGGCCCTGACGAAGAAAGTTTAGGATAATTCGCATTCTGTGGCCCTTTATAATGCACACCTGGTGGGAGTGGGAGGGTCGTCGAACGTCTGCCAAATACTACAGCTGCAATAAGCAGAGTTGAGGCGAAAACAAGCAACATCGTGTGTATTCGCAACTATGGTCTGGACTTGGGCGGAGGAAGTATTGCAGCGACACGTTGACAGTGAGCGTTTCGGGCATACTATATTAATACAGCACCAGTATGGCACTGCAGAGTCCTGTTCGGGAGCCAGATCGGGTTTCCATATTGGCTCTACTCGTGAAGGCGCCTGGTGTCAGGGGCGATTGGGAGGGCCACTGGTGGCAGATTTATGTAACATGATGTGATGGTTTCTAGTCTAGGCATCCACCGCCGGGCCGGCGCTGCTGGCACGCTTTAATTACCTTTCTCTTCTTCGACCAGGAATAACCCAGAAGGCGAGAGCACCGTAACATCGGGACATTGTCAAGGGTCTATTATTGGCATGATTAAATGCCGTCGACGCTGGCACATTCCAGCGCTCTACCACCATGGACTCTTCGCCATTCCACGCGCCATTGAAAAAAGGGCTCTTGAACATTCCCGGGTCATCGCCTAAATCCGTTGAACTTCTGCGGGACCTTTTACGCAAGGATTACGAAGAACATCATTGCTTTTGGAGTGACTCCGGTCTCCACAACCATCTCGCACACCAGTATGTCGGCTGACTTCGTTACGGGACATGCCTAATGATTATTAGCCTCTTGGCAGCTCACGATCTTGGATCCCCCCCGTCCCTTCTGAGTGCCATATTTGACAATGAATTCGGTATGCAGCAGCCATTGCGCAAAGAAGGATCCGACGGGTCGGCAGAAAACTTGACCGTTGCAACCTGGACATCGCACCTTGGAAAATCGGAGTGACTACAAGCATTTGTTTTTCCAGCCCATCTCGCTGAAGTTGCCGTTTGTCAGAGCCTACGCGGACTATCTGGCCTTTTTCAGTTCTGAAATCGCCACTGTTGGAGTACCCGAGACTCTCAAGCGTTACGTCTTTGCCCCATCCGCCAATAGGAATGGAGCTTTGATGCTTGTACGCGTCGTTAGTGGCTTGTGCGTTTATTTCATATCCAGTCGTTCAACCAAGCTGATTCCTTTCTCCAGAATGCATCCTTTCATCCAGCTCGGCGTATGTTTCGCTCGGCTCGTACTATCGTACATCAATAATCTTGTTTCAGTATGGCGTGGAATTCGGTCAAGACTTCATGGTTGCCGAAGGTACGCATCTTTGAATTCGGTTTGTATTCTTTGTTAAATTTCGCGGTAGGGCTCGCTCGATCAGCGGTCACGCCACCCGGCGGCGTACCAGTTTTCGAGATGCCTGCGGGGATGCCTAGCTTGGAGAATAGCAAGACGCCGTCTCCGTCCCTCCTCTCGCTACTTCGAGAGGTGTACTATTCTCCTCTCCTCGTCCCAGTCATGCTCTATGAGGCCGACGCTTTGATGGGCAAACGACTCCGCGACTCGATGTCCCATCCCAAGCGCGGCGCAGAGATCCGCCGCATCTATTCTTAATGGACGTTCGACCTCAACGGCGGCGATGACGAAATAGAACGCAAGGTCGCAGAGTGCATCCTGTAGGCGACCCTGCTCTTCGCCGGCACTGGCAAACAAGGGCGCAAGCCACGGCTCGACTTCTTCTTAATGCACTACCTCACCGGCGCGATATCCCTCTCCAACGTCTTGAAAGTCCTGGACACCACCCTGGCAAAGGCGCAGCTCCTGCATGGGTACGTACGCGTAGCGGTGCTGATTCTTTGCTTCGCGGCCGGTCGCGCATCGACATACCGCTCGTCATCACCCGGAGGCTCCGGGTGATGGAGCGGGAGCCGCACGTCGCGGCCGCGCGCACGTTGTATTACACTGCGCAGCTTTACGGACATACGCCCACAGGGGCCTTCCCTGAAATGTTCAACGAGGACAGGGGTGAGACTCACGCGGGGGCCGCCACGCTAGACGGCACGGTTTTCATCCGCGCGACTAGAGTGATGTGCCAGGCATTAGGATAGGTGATCGCTGGAGAAGAGGGTGTTGATTGGGATCGGAGTGGGTTAGGGTGGGAGGAGGCGTGGGCGGGTGATGGTTAGCATCTTGCTGAGGTCATACTGTATGTTGTGGAATTAAATGTTTTGGCAGATTGGACAGTTTATGCATTTCAGTACGGTCCGGTGGGTTGGGAGCCCGCCAAAGTGGCATCGGAAGGGCGATTCCATCGGCGCCAGCGGATGAGGGAATTGACTTGTGCCACGGCTCTGCTAAGGGCAAACTAGAACCTGCTGACAGTGCAGTGGTAGAACGAGTCAAACCATCAACAAACTATGAGGATTTAAATTTTGATTGAGCCTGTGTCGCACAGAAAAGCGCGCGGGATTGGGCTGATCTTATCAGTTGCTCTCCTGTTCATCGCTCCTCAAAAAAAAAAAAAAAACATTTTGATTGAGCTGAAGATTATGTCAGCCAGCGCAAGTCACCGCAGGCCACGTCCGACAGCGCCGTGCTTTGGTCTCGACATCCATGCTAGTGCATTCTTCTGACTGATTATCACTGCGCTATGGGGCGTAAAAAAGCATGTTACCACGAACGCTGCAGCACCAGCGTGCCGCCCAGTGCCACCCGGAGACTAGGGCTCTTCACCGCAGCCGTCCATCAGCCTTTTGACATTTTGATTGCGGGTTTTCCGGGGTTTTCAGGTTGCCGGTATTCCCGACAACCTCACAACCTCAAATGACCCACAACTTGGCAGTAAATGAAGGTAATAAATGTTCCCAGAGTCACAAAAGGGGGCTCTGGAAACTTTCTAAGGACTCTAATATATCTGTTCCCCAAAGATATTTGTGAGAAAAAGCAAAATACTGCCCTGGCGGGGGCTTGAACGGTCGAGCTTGTGGGCTCAGGACATAGGGTTTTGACGTTGTCAGGTTTCGAGGTTTTCAGCGGTTTTTCGGGGTTTTTCGGGGTTGTACAACCTCACAATCAAAATGTCAAAAGTCTGATGTCAAGCAGCCGTAGGCATACGGTTACGGACGTTACGATACGGATTTTTCACGCACCGTAAGCCCTCTCGATAGTCCGTATTTTCCCGTACCGTATACAATGTTACGGCCGTAATACGCTGTAGGGTCAAGCGAGATTTCCCACATCAATCATTGCCATAATTCCTGGAACCTTTAGGTGACAGGTCTCGGCAAAGTCTTTCTGGAAATCCTGTCCCGATATGGCAATCGAAAGTTTCCTTAAATGGGCATAACCCCATTCTGGCTCTACCACAAAATGCTGTCCCAAAATGGCAATATACCGTTTCCCAATCAGGCCAGTGTACATATTGGTCCCAACGCATCAGCTGAAGTATGGTCCTGCATGGTGGGGTGCCTCAGGTTCCAGGGGTGCCCGGAGGGCCATGTTGAATAGGTAATCTAAGTCATGAATCAGCATGGGACACTAACTTTCTGGGTGCCGTGGGCAGCCCTAACCCTCAAGATAGCTTTGCTGATAGCAAGGCAAGACTTCTTGCAGTCAGCCGCGGTGATTTCTGTCATGTCACAGCCAGGAACACAAAATTAACAGCTGTCGCCTTGTATCGTGCCGTACTGTATTACGGACGGAGTTTCACGAAAATGCCGTACCGTAGCCGTATCCGTACCGTGCGAGGGTCCCACTCTCCGTACCGTATACGGTACGTACGGTGAAAAGTTTTACCCGAGACCACGCTTCGTCAGTCGCCACTCTGTCGCCACTGTTCTATTCGCAATCTATCGACTGGAAATAGAACACCGATGGCTGTCTCGACTCCTTGATAAGGGTGGCCACAAATCACGCTCTTTCCCCAAATCCTTGTTGCATGCCATTGTCAATCATCGTCATTGGTGCCGGGATAGGCGGATTGGCCGTCGCCCACCGTCTCGCCCTTGCAGGGCACACCGTGACGGTTTTGGAGGCGACCGCAGTTCTGGAGGAAATCGGTGCTGGCCTCCAGCTCAGCCCCAACGCAACCAAACTCTTGCATCGATGGGGTCTTAAGACGGAGCTAGAGGAAATGTCCATACAACCCGCTAGAATGGTGTTCCACCGGTGTGAGTCGGTATCCTCATATTTCCTTCTCGATTTACTTAGTTCTGCTTTTCAGTTAGCGATGATACGAAGCTCGGGCAGATTCCCATTGAGAACATCGTTGCTGCCAATGGGGCTCCTTGGTACAATATCCATGTCCGTACGGTTCAGCTCGGTTCAAGCAGCATTTTGTTGACACTCGTACGCAACAGAGAAATGATTTCCACAAGCTCCTCACTCATTTGGCAACAACAATAGGCTCAGTCGAAATTTGTTTGAATTCGGCCGTTGTCCGCGTGTATCACAAAAGCTCATCCGGTTCTGACGATGCCGTGAAGCCTTGCGTGGTCTTATCCTCGGGGGTCGAGCTCACCGCGGACCTAGTTGTCGGGGCAGATGGAATAAAGTCGGTCACCCGGCGCGCCATCATTACAGAAGAACAGGATGCCCGAGTCGATAGTGCCGCCGCATACCGGTGAGTGAAATTGTTGAAACGGGCCCACTCGATGGTCATCGGCATAGAGCGGTTCTGCCAGCTGGCCTTCTCCTTGAGGATCCCGACCTGAGAAGCTTGGTTTCGAACCCTGAGGTGACGCAATGGATTGGTCCTGGGGCGAGTATAGTAGGATATCCTATCGTATGTCTCGATCATCATCCTCGATAATCGAACCCACACTAAATATCTCGCCTCTAGCGCGCTGGGAAAGAGTACAACATCGTTATCGGACTCCCGAAAGAATTGACAAAGGCAGCGAACTATGCAGACATCAGAAAACTATTCGACGAGTGGAGCCCAAGGTTCAGTGTCAGTTGCCGTTGACATCTCGATCTGACAATTGTTGAACAGAATTCAGAAACTGCTGGCTTTGATTCCTGCAGCAGAAAAATGGCAGCTCGCCGACCGGGACCCACTGAAAACCTGGATTCATCCCGAAGGTCGTGTCGTTCTTCTTGGAGACGCCGCGCACCCTATTCTAGTGAGTTCCGTTTTGCGATGAGGGCTCTGAATAACTCAACTTCACTAATACAGCCCTTTGGCGCACAAGGAGCAGCACTAGCGGTGAGTCTCTTCTCCTCGATAAATCCCGCATTTATTATCTGCATTCAGATTGAAGATGCAGCTGTGCTGGGTGGTTTACTTTCCAACATCAGCGATCCTTCGGAAGTCCCGGAATCCCTGCGCATGTATGAAACATTGCGTCTTCAACGGTGTGCTGATGCACAAACTGCCGCTCGGATGAACGCAATGACTCTCCACGCTCCGAATGGGCCAATTCAGCAAGCAAGAGATTACGCCTTAGGTCAAACGATGGATTTGGGTGATGGAAATGCGGCTGTTGGAGCGGACGAACGAGTTCTCAACCGTGTTCAGTATGGTTATGACGCCGATGCGCAGGTTTCGGAGGTCCTATCCGCTAAATTGTGACTGTTTCCCGTTGCGATTTCTCCTACAATACAGTCCAGTCTCGAAATTCCCGTGTTCAACCACAATGATCAGAATATACTCTTGACCGCGACGTGCAGTCAGCCTGATATCTGATTCTCATGTCCTCGCCGACTCGCCTTGCGATGCCCCACGGAGCAGGGATGGGCCACAAAAACGAAATAATCTAGGATGAGAAACCCTTGACTCAGGTTTTCAACCATCTGTCAGTCTCGAAATGTCTCGAAATTATGCTCCGCGCGATCCGTCCACAGTCATCAGACTATGTATCTGACCTGACACCCACTCATCTCATCTCGTCGTCCACTCGCCCGCTGACCATGGCAGACAGCGATGCGGTACAAGAGCTGCAACTTTGGCTGTGCTTGGAACTCGTGCGTCGAGGGTGTAACCTGGAAAGAGATCAGGTTTTCAACTTAACCTTACCACATCTATTTAACTCCTGATCACAGAGGTGATGGCGCTCGAACCTCCATCATGGCCAAGGCATGGTTGGAAGGCCGAATCGACCGATCTTCTTCGGGATCCCGGCACTGGCCGCGGCCAAAATAAAGAAGTAACCAAACGGTGCGCTCGGTGGCCAATGCCCTGATCTTCTATCTTTTTTTCTTTTCCTCCGTTGATAAATGAGATGCTTACCACCCCGAACCTCCAAGTATTATCGAAGGACAGATGCGTTGTGGGCCCTTTGCGAGTTTCATCCTTGCCTTCTTGCGTGCATCACCGTATCGGAGCCCGTCACCAGGCAACCCACCGGCGGGCCGCACGCGCCATCCGCCTTCGCTCACCGTACACCCGCGCGCCACCTGTATCCGTCCCCGCTGTGTTGTCCCCAACCGCTGCACAATACTGATATTCTCGCTGCTTCTCCCTGCCCTTCTGCTGCTTTGAGAACTAACGCCAATCTATTCCACCATGTTGCTTTGCGCAGCGTACTCGACCGAGGGCGGGCGCAAGAGGGGCGGGATGAAGCACTGGTGGTGCGTCCTTGGCTCCTTTCCTTCGCATATGTTCTGTAATTCACGTCTTTTTTCCCTCCAATTCCATGCCCCGCCGAAACTGCCGCCGCGAAGGCCACAAACGGTCGGGTTGGGTACGGCGTCGAGGGCCACCAGCGCCGCGACTACCCGAACCTCGACCCGAAGCGCATCGAGCCCCTCTACGCCACGCCCCTAAAGTCCTTCCGCTGCGGTGAAGAGGGCCGCCCAAGTGCTTCCCCTGCGTAGAGACGATGCGGCTTGCCTCTTCTATGTGTTACATTACGCTGTACTGGTTGATGTCCCTCTCCCTTCCCGCTTTTAATCCTACTGTTTCGTCTTTCGCCCTTCGTCACGGCATGCCCGTTGCTCAGACCCATATCCGCAAAAATTTAAAGCCGCCCCCCGCAGCCGCCGCCCGAGATCAACGCCACCATCGACGCGAAGCCGGAGACCGCCGCCGCCATTCCGTGTGCACGTGCGGCACGCATGAGCCCACGCGTTGCTTCTCCGGCAAAGCACTCACCTCCCACACATAGATCTGCCCGCTGGAACCCCGTGCATCCTCGGCGCCCCGTAGCACTCCCTCACACCGCAGGCGCAGCCTATCCATAATCCTCTTTCTGGACTAGTCACGCCCGTTGCATCGTCGTCGTGATATCTTTCTGTCAGCGAGCACTCAAATGCGCGCCCCAGCAATTTCTTTCCCCTGCAAACAGGCTCGTTGTCTCCCTTCCGAAGCTAACTGCAAATACGTCCTCCACATTTTCTGGTGCTACGGACCACTACCTCTGCATCTTCCTGACCTGGCTATGTTAGGGCTTGGCGCGTCGGGTGGTTTCTCAAGAGGTGTTGTGAGTTGGTTTAGACCCCTAAACGTGCTTTCTATGACTAGATCCTAATGCCGAATCATTTTCACCCGATTCAATGATTCTCACGGTGCGAGGTAGCAGACTTAACGGGTGGCCTAGGTCCACATCACCTTGCAAAAATATGTGATACGCAGCCAGTGATTCTTCTCGTCACAGTATTCATTCCCATGTCCGCATCCTAGCATCCACGTAAAAATACGACTCGGTAGCGGTTGGCCCGCATCCACGTTAGCTCATGTATTGCAGCTTATGCCTTGGAAGACGCCTGTTCCACTCAGGCTCGAGTTGTGTGGTGGGTAGATGGGCCGATTTTTTCCCCCATTTTACGTGTATTCGTCGATACAGCCGCCTCTCTTGAAGGAATGAAAGCACATCTAGCCGCGCCCTGAACAGGGGCAAACCCAGTGCATGATCGTGTTGTCACCGGTGAGGCCAAGATGAACGGCAGCGCTGCCTTGGTTACGGATATTCAGTTCGATTATCGCGCCCTGCCACGATCCTTCTCTCAATTCCGATTCCCCACAGATTTTTACTTCTGCTCAAGGTAGAAACAAGACTCGGTCGAGGAGGGTCTGGATCCACCTCAGCTGCTGGATATATGTGCGCCGGTGGAAGTCGCCTGTTCGACCCAGGTTCGAGTCCTACGCCCTTTCGATTTGCGATTTTTTCTTGCCCAGGACTGGATTCTGCTGCGTTGGGAGGCACTACCGAAAAAGAACAGACCTCATGAACTCACACGCACACTCTTTGACGTCTCCACGGTACGTAATTTCGCAAAGAGGCCAGAGGGCAGAAATCCCCAAATTGCGATATATTCTGTTGAAATGGACCCCGCCCGGCGGAGTAAACACATGTGAGGTATCTGACAGTCAAACACTGACTCAAGTTCCAAGTTTCAAGAAGCACCACAAAAAGGGTGGTTTGATCATGAGGCAGCAGGCTGTAGAGAGCCCAGGATGCTCTGACTGGTATCCCAATATATGACTAACATGCCTAGACATGCAGCGCCTGGCGCGGCATTTTCTCTGGGCCCCAGAATCGCACGTGTCCTTTACTTCAATTTGCTGATCACTGACTATCGTGAAATTGGCTTCAAGTTCGCAACACAGCAGTGGGAACCCATTTGCTCTTGATGAATGGTCATTTACGATCATGTTAGCGCCCGCTCTGGGACCTGAATGGTATCGCGCGGCCCAGGAGAATGCCGAGGAAGAAAGAATAAGAAAATAGAACAACAAAGCCGTGCCGCTGGAAGACATGGAGCTGCAGGCTTGTGGACCTGTTTCAATCCACTGTAGAGATTGTGCATAGCTCCAATAAAATAAGATGTTCATTATTAAGGAAATCTAGAAGACAGCATCAAAAATTCCGAGGCAGATTGCCCACCGATTCAACTGAGCTGCAATTTGAACAATCCATGTCCATTTCCAATCGAAAACCGAGTCGAAAAAAGAAATGGCTGAATAAACCCCATTTAGTTGTCGGGTGGCCCGAACGGCAGTAACGGCTGGTCGCACGGAGGGGCCGATAGAACCGCAGAGACAACACTTGACAAGAAATCCACATTCTGCTTCAAAATTCCTGTGGTGTTCGCAAGACCGCCGGGCATGTTCGCAAAGAGATCATAGTAGAATCCACAGCCCTGATACACCATACACGGTTTAGCAAATGGGCCGGGAAAAGTCAAGGTTGAGGCTTACAGGATTGGCGTCGAACGGAGCAGGCGGCGGTGTGTCGGGGACGAAATTTCCCTGCGCGTCATTATGCCCGGCGAAAATGGAAATCGCGGCGAGCACCTGGCTGCTGGTGTTTGAGAGAATCTCGCCCGTCACCGGCACTGCCGCACGGTGCCAATTTTGTGGGAAGCTTTGGAGCCGATGGTAGAGATTGATGCTTCTTTCGTCGTGCCTGTGACCGTTTCAGTCAGGAATCGCGCAATAATAGGTCATCATTTTCACCGTTTGCAAAAATACTGAAAGAAGAGAGGTAAGCTGGGGAATATCTCAATCTGCAAATAATTTACTCAAGTAAGAATGCGTTCTCGGTGAATGAGGCAACGAGGCGCGTGGGGGTGAAGTGAAACTGTCAATACCATCGATATGCGGAGAGAACGGTGGATCAATGGCGGAAGAACTCACCTCTGGGTCCGCCGCTTGGTTCATCTGTATGGTGTGCTGCTTGACCCCAATCATTGTCGGGATATTAAAGATTGTATTGTTCCCGTCCGGTCCATTGACACCAAACTTTCCGAGATACAAGAG